>CM024764.1:99693082-100388892 GCA_014218235.1 Colocasia esculenta | reverse complement strand
TTTGGACCTGAGCCAAACGGGCCTCCACTGGAATAAGAGAGGGAAGACGATTGCTGGTGAGGACGAAGACCTGCAAAACCAGAATAGGATCAGGAGGCCCGGTGAAGACCGGGGAAACCCTCCGATGCCTAAGTCAGTGGAGAGCTTGTGAGGCAGGGGGTTTCGGAATGCGAGAATGTGTTCGCGTGAGGAAGAGAACGTACCGTTGCATGGTACTGTACCTGTGCCTTTATAGGCGTTGGTGTAGAGGCCAACGTGCGTAACGTTCGGCGGATCGTGCCTGAAGAGGCGCCTTGACGCACGCGCATAACGGGAGGAGTTATGACTCTGGTGTCCGTTAGGCTGCCAGGCAGTTCACGCCCCTTGATGGTGGAGAACGTGGCCTGGGACGGTTACAACCGTTCTGGAAGCCAGAGAGCCTGCTCGGAACCCTTTGGGAATGCTTTCCGAGCAGGTGACCCACGTGGGGGCTCGAACATGCTGTTCGGTAACATCGAGGGTAGTTTCATGGAGCGGAGTCACTGTTCTTGCTCGGAAGCCGTTCATAGTTGTTCGGTAAGGGAAGGCGGGTGATCTGCTCGGAGGTACGCCGCAGCGGAACCTGACAGCTTCCGATCACGGGAGTCACACAATGGAGGTCTTTGAGCCATCCTGGAGAGGGCGTGCCCTTCGATGACGGTGCCACGTTGGTTGACAGGACGTGAATGGGCCGTAACGAGCCATCATGGGCCTAGGTGACCAGATTTGGCCACCACACTTGCCCCCCACGCCCTCGAATGGCTCGGTGAAACGAGGGCTTCGAGGGCGTCGCTTCCGCATTTAATGCGAGGGCCCGTTGCGGGATGCCGCCGCTTAGGGTCCTGTCAAACGGCTAACCCATCATGATGGGTGCAAAGCCGCGCCATACTTGAGGTGCCGCCGCTGCGTTCGGACGGTTGCCAACGCTGTACCCGAAGGGGCGTTTTCAAAAATCGGAAGGAGCGGCATTTTAGGGCCCGCCTCGAATTTCGTTCCCTCCTCTTTCCTTATAAGGAGGGGACGAGACGAGGGCGGGAGCTACGCCTCCCAGAAACCCTCCATCTTTGAGATCTTCGTGCCTCCTTGCCTTCTCCTCTCCCTGTCTTCTGCTTCGTCCTCTCGCGCCGTTGCCGCTTTCTGCAGTCCTTCCGGCGATGGCGAGCAAGGGAAAGCCGCTGCCGGAGCTAGCGGGGTGACTGTCGCAGTGCCGAGCGGACCACGATACCGCCACTTCAGTGGTCTTCGTGAGCGCTTCCGGATTGGGGACGAGTACGAGATCGTCGATGCCAGGGAAAGCGACACGATCCTGGTGAATAAACCAGGTTGCCTGCTCCTATCCGTGGACCATCTGGAGGCAGGCTTCCGGCTGCCGTTGCCGGAGGTGGCGAAGGCGCTTCTTAACACTTGGGGCGTTTCGCCAATACAGCTGACGCCCAACACCTGGAGATACATCTGTATCTTCGGTGTTGTCTGCAAGTTAAAAGGAATCCGGGGCTCGGCGGACGTCTTCCGAGCGCACTTCAAGTTGTCTGCTTCACGGGCGTCGGGAGCAGATGTCTACTACGCCAAGCACCGAACAGACCGGATGCACATCGGCCTGTCCAGCAAGTACTCCAACAACAAGGGTTGGATGGACAGGCTGCTCTTCGTGCGCCACCGGAGTGGTGCTGAGTGGGGATTCCCCACTGTTGTGCGTTCTGCGCAGAAGGACAGCTTTCCGAAGCTGATCCAGGATGAGGCGAAGGCGTCGGACGAACTTTTCCGAGCAGGTGTTCGGAATGGAGAAGGATACGTGACCGAGTACCTGCTCGTCAAGTACGGGTTGAGCAAACCGTGGAGTAAGTACACGACCTTTCGATCATTTACTTGTTGGTTTTAAATGAATTTGCTCTAACTCTTCTTCTTCTCCTTTCATGTGCAGCTGCCGCGGAGCTGGAGGCTGGACGGGATCAGGAGGTGAACGAAGACTTCGCCGAGCAGATCCCTGTCACGGCGCACATGGTGTTCGAGAGCGATGATGTCGCGGCAGTTGTTCGGGTTCCCTCTGCCGTGAGGGTTAGTACCGCGGTAACAACGGCGCTCACCGCTCCTTCGCCTGCCACGAAGCGTCCTGCCGAAGCACGGGCCTCTGAAAAGGGGCCCGAAAGGATCCGGCTGAAGAAGAAGGCCACCAAGGAGGTGGTTCCGGCTGGAATTCGGGCTTCTTTGGTGGAGGGTGAAGGAGCGAGCCGGCCTTCTGCTTCTGCCAAGAAGAGGCCGGTTCTGTTTGAAGAGAGCGCGGAGGAGGAGGAACAGCTCCGTGCTCGGAAGAGGAAGAAAGCAGTCCAAGCTACCCCTCCACGCGACGAGGAGGGAGTTGAAGAAGAGGAGGAGGTGCAGTTGCTGCTGCACAGGAAAAGCAGGGCCGTGCAATTGGCCGATGAAGGAGTGCCACGGGTGGCTTCCACAGAGCGCCCAGAGGTCGCGCAGGAGATGGCGACCGAGCTGGGGCTCGTCGTCGTGAGCGACGGGTCCAGAAGCCCTGCTCTGGAAGAGGCCAGGGGCTCTACCTGCTCGAAGGATGGGGAGCCCTCTGGTGCTTCCGACGTCGGTGGTGCGGAGCACGGTGCCACCAGCAACACTGCGGAGGCTCCTTCCGGAAGGAGCGGAGGGATTGCGGCGTCTCCTGTTCGGCGGGAGGAGGTCGCCGACGCGACGGAGATTTCCGCCCCTGCTGGGGTGGTCTTGAGCGGCGTGGTGGCGGCAGCGCCAGCCACGATTCTCTCTTCGGAGCAAGAAGTGGTTCCTGCAGCGGGGGCCACTGAAGAGGCGGCCGCAACAACAAGGGCGTCCGAAGAGGTTGCCACTTCCATCGGGGAATCCTGCCCCCCATGCCCCCCTCCGAGGTGGTTGCTACGAAGAAGCAACCTCCAAGGCAGTCGAAGGTAATGGGGGGGAGGCTGCGGGTGCTGTTCGGGCTGAAGAGTCCGAAGACGACCGAAGACCTCTTAGCGAGGGGCTTCTGAAGAGACCTCTCGGAGTTCCTTCGGTGGCAGCGCTGGAGGCGACCCTTCGTCGGATGGAGGATACGCCAAGAGAGCTGCCTGCGAGCCCCACTGCTTCTCGTCTTGAACGGTTGGCAAGGTGCTTGGACCTTCCTTCCGAACAGACTCCGGAGAAGTCAGTGGAAGGTTACCAGCCGGAGTGGCAGACAGAAGATGGTTTGAGCGACGTCGACGTAGAGGCGCTTGCGGACGAAATGTCCAAGTCGCTGGCCACTCTGAAGGCTTTAGCTGTTCGGGGCCAGAGACAGAAGTATCTCTACGAGGCGCAGGTAGCCTTCTGTGATGACCTTTCGGCAAGGCATAAAGCTCGCGAGGCGGCGCTGGAGGAGGAGGTGAAGGACCTCAGAGCTGCTCTTCATGCCGCGAAGCTGGATGCTACCTTGGCGCGGGCCGAAAAGGACGCCCTAGCCAAGGTAGTAGTAGATGCGGAGGCCCGTGCCGTTGCTGACTATAAGGCTGGGCCAGAGTACAAGGAAGACTTGGAGCAGTATGGGGCTCGCTGCTACAAAGTGGGCCTCAATGCTGGGAAGGAGGTGGGGGAGAGGCTTTCCTGGGCCGAACGCGCCCAAGAAGCCTTCGAGGCTGCTGTTCGGGAATGTCGACGCCGTACCCAAGATGTCCGCTTAGATGGTGTGCGGTTCGCACAATTTCAGTCTGGGCGGATGCCTTCTTCGGGTGAGGATGCTGGTCCTTCCGAACAAGCTCCTTAATCCCCTTGCCTCACGTCTTCTTGTACTTCGCTTTTTGTAACATCGGCCAAGGAAGGCTGTTTGTAAGCACAAGAACTTCTTATAAATGAAATCCTCTGCTTTACGAGTTTTTCTGTAGCGTCACTTTCTCTATCTTCTCCCTGTTGTGGTTGTTCCTGCTCGGATCGGAATCCGTTAGCTTCGTGAGCATTGCATGTAAGACACAGATCAGGTATATATGCCAAATGCTCGTGAAGCAACAGGAGTAGGGAGAAGAGAGGTAGGATGCTGAAAGAAGGCTTTTATAGATGATAAGCCTTAAGATTAGAGACATGCCAAGTCCTGGGAATGGCCTCGCCACTAGGAGTAGTTAGCTTATATGAGCCTTTCCCAAGGACGTGGGTGACCTGATAAGGTCCTTCCCATTTGATGGCAAGTTTGCCGACTGCTCTTCGGGGGTCCGAAGCCGAACAGCGGCGCAAGACCAAATCTCCCACGTTGAACCGCCTCTCCTTGACTCGCGCATTATAATATTGCGCAAGCCGTTGTTGATAAGAAACGAGGCGAATGCTGGCGTCGCTTTGTCGTTCGCCCAGCATGTCCAAGTTCTCTCGGAGAGCACGGTTATTGGCGGCTTCGTCGAAGTGGGTTGTTCGGATGGTTGGAAGGGCTACTTCCAAAGGTACAACTGCTTCTGAGCCGTAGGCTAGGTGGAAAGGTGTTTCCCCTGTAGCTACCCGAGCAGTTGTTCGGTGACACCAAAGGACATTTGGGAGCTCATCGATCCATGATCCACCTGCAGCCTCCACTCTGGTTCGGATCCCGTGCAGCAATGTTCGGTTGGCGTTTTCGACCAAACCGTTAGCCTGGGGATGAGCCACGGAGGTGAAGTGGTTGTAGATCCCGAGCTCGGCGCACTTTTGCTTGAAGAAGGTGCTGTCGAACTGTCTCCCGTTGTCAGATGTAATCACCCTTGGGATGCCAAACCTGCAGAGAAGGTTCTTCCATACGAACTTCCACGCGGCTTGTTCGGTGATTGTGGCAACGGGTTCGGCCTCGATCCACTTGGTGAAGTAGTCGATGGCCACAAAAAGGAACTTCTTGCGCCCTTGGGCCTCTGGAAAGGGGCCCAAGATGTCAATGCCCCATCTGGCGAAGGGGCGCGGCTCGAACAGACTGTGAAGCTGTTCGGCTGGCTGCTTGATGAGTACTCCGAACTTCTGGCATTCTGGGCATTTCCTGACGAAGGACATGCAATCCTTCTGAAGAGAAGGCCACCAGAACCCTGCTCGGATGAGGCTGCGTGCTAGCGTTCTGCCCCCCAGATGGCTTCCGCACAACCCCTCGTGGACTTCCTCTGTGGCTGCGAGGGCCTCCTCAGGGTTGAGGCAACGTAGAAGAGGTCTTGCAAGGGACCGTCGGTACAGCTTGCCTTCTACGAGGGTGAAATGCTGCGAGCGCATCCTGACTTTCCGAGCTTCATCCTGTTCGGAAGGAAGCTCGCCTCGGAGAAGGTACGCCAAGAGAGGGTCCACCCAACTTGGGGTCGGTGGGCCCGTTTCTATGGCGGCTACATCAATCTCTGTGCTCGGCAAGGCGAGCTCTTCAATGAAGACAGAGCGAGAAGGGGTGATGTCACCTGAAGATGCCAATTTGGCCAGCGCATCAGCTCGCGCGTTCTGCTCCCGTGGAACATGTATAACCTCGAAGTATACGAGGCCCTCTGTCTGGCTCTTGACCTGTTGGAGGTATTGAGCCATGCGAGGTTCCCTTGCTCCAAACTGTCCGCTCACCTGGCTGGCGACCAACTGGGAGTCACTAAAGACTCTAAGCCGAATGGCTCCGAGGTGCCTAGCCATGCGGATACCGGAAAGCAAGGCTTCGTACTCGGCGACGTTGTTGGAGGCTGGAAAGCGGAAACGGAGGGCGTATTGGAACTCTAACCCCTCTGGGGAGGTGAGGACCAAACCTGCCCCGCTTCCGGAGACACAAGAGGATCCGTCCACATAAAGCTCCCATGGGGGCTCGTCTGCCAACGGTGGATCCTGCTCGGCCGGAAGGGTGCATTCCGCCACGAAATCTGCTAACGCCTGCGCTTTGATTGCCGTCCTTGGTCGGAAGCTGATGTCAAACTCTCCCAGCTCGATTGCCCACTTAACCAACCTACCGGAAGCCTCCGGCCGCTGCAAGATGGATTTCAGCGGTTGATCGGTAAGCACTGTAACGGAATGGGCCTGAAAGTAGGGCCTGAGCTTCCGTGCAGCTGTGACAAGAGCAAGGGCAAGCTTTTCTGCTCTGGGGTACCTCCTTTCAGCTTCTTGGAGGACCCTGCTGATATAGTACACTGGATACTGTGCCGCTCCTACTTCTCTGATCAAGACCGCACTGATGGAGTGTTCGGTGACCGAGAGGTACACGAACAAGGGTTCTCCGAGCACAGGCTTTGAGAGAACAGGAGGGGCTGCCAAATATGCCTTCAGCTCAGTGAAGGCAGCTTCGCATTCGTCAGTCCACAGTACTTGCCCCCCTTGCTTCGAGGCGTTTTTAGGGCCTCGGAGCAACTTGAAGAAGTTAAAACTTCTTTCTGCTGCTCGGGACATGAACCTGTTCAGCGCGGCAAGACGTCCTGTTAGACGCTGGACGTCGCGCACTGTCTTCGGACTGGACATCTCAAGTACGGCTTGGATTTTTTCCGGGTTCGCCTCTATTCCCCTGTTTGATACGAGGAACCCGAGGAACTTACCCGACCGAACACCAAACGCGCATTTGGCCGGATTGAGCTTCATATTATACCTTCGCAGAGTTGCGAAAGTTTCCTGGAGGTCAGAAATGTGATCAGTGCTCGGAAGAGTCTTGACCAACATGTCGTCGACGTAAACCTCCATGTTTCGCCCGATCTGCTGCTCGAACATCTTGTTGACCAGCCGCTGGTAAGTCGCGCCTGCATTCTTCAGACCAAAAGGCATCCTGGTGAAGCAGTATAAGCCTAGGTCTGTGACGAACGTAGTGGCGTCTTGATCCGGGGGATGCATGCTGATCTGGTGGTAACCAGAGTAGGCATCCAAAAAGCTGAGGAGCTCGTGCCCGGAAGTAGCGTCCACCAGCTGATCGATGCGTGGCAATGGGAAGTTATCCTTGGGCGTTGCCTTATTAAGATCTTTGTAATCTACGCACACACGCCATTTGCCATTGGCCTTGCGTACGAGGACCACATTGGAGATCCATCTTGGATATTGGGCTTCTCGGAGGAGCCCGACAGTTCGGCTTTTGGTCACGTGATCCTGAATCACGGTCTGCCGTTCTCGGTTCACGGGTCGCCTTCTTTGCTGCACTGGCGGGATTCGTGGATCCAACCGAAGGCGATGCACCATGACTTCCGGGGGAATGCCTGGAAGCTCGTCATCAGACCAAGCGAACACGTCCAAATTGGCCAGCAGGAAAGCTGTGTAGCGTTGCTGCTCGGCCTCTGTCAACAGGGCGCCAATGTACAAGACGTGTTCGGAGTCGTCGTCCACCTGAATGGGGATTAAGTCTTCGGCAGGCGTCCCCCGACTAGTTGAAGGCTGATCGGAGGTCGGAAGAGCTGGATCAGCGAGTGGTTGCTTGTCTCTTAGAGAGAGGACATAGCAACGGCGAGACTCACGCTGACACCCGAGCACTTCACCAACTCCGATCGGAGTTGGAAACTTCATTTTCTGGTGGAGTGATGAAGGCACTGCTTTGATTCGCCCGATCAGACCTCTGCCAAGAATAGCATTGTATCCAGGCATGTTGTTGATGACCAAAAAGTCAACAATTTTGGTCACAGCTTTCGGAGCCGTTCCCAAGGTAATCGGAAGGCGAATCCTTCCCATGGGCTGAACCGAAACTCCCGAAAAGCCGAAAAGTGGCGAGTTTACAGGGGTGAGTTGATCGGTTCGCAGACCCATGAGGACAAAACAGTCGTAAGCCAAGACATCGGGGGCGCTTCCATTATCTACCAGAATTCGGCGCACGTTACAGTGGTTGATGGTGGCCGAAACGACCAGCGCATCAGTGTGCGGAGTCGTAACCCCTACAAGATCTTCGTCCGAGAAGGTTATAGCCTCCTCGGGCTGTGCGCGTGCGGGACTGGCAGGATATGGGGCCGGCCGAACAGTCGGAGGCCTGTCTACGACATGCACTCGCCTTGCGTAATCGCGTCGGCTTCGAGTGCTTTCTCCACCTGCGCCGAAGCCTCCCGCGATCACGTTGATCTCCTGCCCATTGGGATCGTTGTTGATCGGCTGCTCGGGAGTGCGGTCTTGGCGTCGGGGGCGCTCTTCGTTCCGGCGCACGAACCGTCCAAGGTAGCCGCGCTTGATAAGGTCTTCGATTTCGTCCTTAAGCTGGCGGCACTCGGAGGTGTCGTGGCCGTGGTCGCGATGAAAGCGACAGTACCTATTTTGATCGCGCTTCCGGGGGTCGGAGCGCATTCTCTGGGGCCACCGAACAAAAGCTTCATCCTGATCTCTGCCAGGATTTGTTCGGGAGCCACAGTGAGGGGGGTGTAGTTGGTGAAGGGGCGCGGACGACGCGGAGAATCGCCATTGCGTCGTCCCTTCTTCCGATCACGGTCGGAACCGTTGTCGGAAGGTCGCTTTTTTTCCGACTGCTCCCCCTGTTCGGCCCTGCTCGCCGCCAGGCTCTCCTCGCAGGCCGCGTGGCGCTGCGCGATGGAGAGTAGTTCGGCGAGGGTGGCGGGTTGCTGGACGCCGAGAGTCCTTTGTAGAAAGCCGTCACGAGTGCCCTGGATGAGAGCACTGGTGGCTAGGGGGACGTCCAGGCGCGAGATGCGAAGCGCCTCTGTTCGGAACCTCTTGACGAAGTCCCAGAGTGCCTCGCCTTTCTTCTGGCGCACGGTCAGGAGAGAAGCCGCCGTCCGCGGCTGGGACCTTCCACCAAGGAAGTTGTCCCGAAAGGACTTCTTCAATTGGCGGAAGGAGGTGATAGAGCCCGCAGGGAGGGTTTCAAACCAAGCCCTGGCGGTCTCCTTAAGGGTTGCAGGGAAAGCCCTGCACTTGGCCGCATCTGATGCTCCGTGGAACACCATATGCGATTCGAAGCCGTGGATGTGGTCGGCCGGGTCAGTCGTGCCGTCGTAGGGCGCGATGGTGGGAAGAGGGAGCTTGGAGGAGACCAGGGCCTCCAGAATCTCCCTACTGAAAGGAGAGCGGAAGTCCAAGTCGTCCTCCGCTGGAGCCTTGCCCTCCGCACGCTGAACCATCGCGTCCATGCGGCGTTCGAGGTCGACCACACGCCGGAGACGCCTGGCGAGCTCCTGCTCGGAGTTGGCGGGGCCCCCACGTCCAGAGGCGTGGGAGTTGCCTCCCACGACCGATCGTGGCGGACGGGGTGAGACGATAGAACGCCGGGGCGAGCGCCCGCGGCGCTCTGGTGCCCGCCCTTCCGATGGAGCCCGGAGGGACCGGCGTGGTGAGTCCGCCTGCTGCTCCTGCGGCGCTGGGGGGACGCGGGAGCGTCGATGTGACGATTCCGCCTGTCGCTCACGCGGCAGGGAAACCGCTGGGGCCGCCGCCCCTGCCAACTGGGTCTGTAGGGCGAGGCAGACGCCCGTCAACTGCTGCATTTGTCCTCGAAGCTCCGCTACTTCGAGGGCAGTTGCAGGCGCAACAGCCGGCGGTGCCGGGACGTCATGGTTTGCGCCGGCAGTGGCGACGGCGTCATCACCAGGAGGGGATCGACGACGGGAGTCCCCTCGTGACTGGCGAGACCTCGTCGCCCTGCTTCCTATATTCTGGTATGAGGATCGTCCTCGAGCCATGGCAGCGTCGTTTCCCACAGACGGCGCCAAATGTGGTGGTGTGATCCTGTTTGGACCTGAGCCAAACGGGCCTCCACTGGAATAAGAGAGGGAAGACGATTGCTGGTGAGGACGAAGACCTGCAAAACCAGAATAGGATCAGGAGGCCCGGTGAAAACCGGGGAAACCCTCCGATGCCTAAGTCAGTGGAGAGCTTGTGAGGCAGGGGGTTTCGGAATGCGAGAATGTGTTCGCGTAAGGAAGAGAACGTACCGTTGCATGGTACTGTACCTGTGCCTTTATAGGCGTCGGTGTCGAGGCCAACGTGCGTAACGTTCGGAGGATCGTGCCTGAAGAGGCGCCTTGACGCACGCGCATAACGGGAGGAGTTATGACTCTGGTGTCCGTTAGGCTGCCAGGCAGTTCACGCCCCTTGATGGTGGAGAACGTGGCCTGGGCGGTTACAACCGTTCTGCGAGTCAGAGAACCTGCTCGGAACCCTTTGGGAATGCTTTCCGAGCAGGTGACCCACGTGGGGGCTCGAACATGCTGTTCGGTAACATCGAGGGTAGTTTCATGGAGCGGAGTCACTGTTCTTGCTCGGAAGCCGTTCATAGTTGTTCGGTAAGGGAAGGCGGGTGATCTGCTCGGAGGTACGCCGCAGCGGAACCTGACAGCTTCCGATCACGGGAGTCACACAATGGAGGTCTTTGAGCCATCCTGGAGAGGGCGTGCCCTTCGATGACGGTGCCACGTTGGTTGACAGGACGTGAATGGGCCGTAACGAGCCATCGTGGGCCTAGGTGACCAGATTTGGTCACCACACCTACATTTGAGCAGTAAACTTGTGTGAACTTAAGTTTCGAATTGTCTCATCTCTATTGTATGATCTGGATAAACAGCATTAATCGACCAAACAGACAAATCTTTTGCGCTGCAAATTCTTCATAAGAGATATTTTAAAAATCATTCAAGGTGGATACTCATCTGATGTCCATCTTTACACGGTGGAAAAACCCACAACATGGAGTTGTCCCTCGACGTAGGTGGGTCCCACCTGCGGCGGAGAGGCGAGGGGTCGAATGTCGATTGAGCGGAATGGCAGGTGTTTTTCCGACTCAGAAGGAGTTGTGGTCATTTGAGTGGTTTTAAGAAGATTTGTGTTGGAGAGATAAGGTTGGGTGGGAACGACCTCGAAACCTCGAGTCCGAGATCTCCTGCTTTTCAAGCAATTAACTCTAAATGATCAAACCACTATGACATACCCAAAAAAAAAAAAAAAACCACTACATGGACTTGGTACCAAATGGATATTCATTATGAATGAACAATAAATCATTCTTATTTTTAATTAACTAAAATGGTTGCATGTTAAAAAAATGATTATTACAAGAAAGGACTTGTCATAAATTTAGGGAGAATTTCAAAGAAAACAATTTTATTGGCTAACATATACCATACATTTGGTACTTGTGAGTTAATATGATCGTTTATTTGCAAGACCATTGCAATAAATATTTCTCTTGAAACATATTAAGTTGTTAATTGTTCACCATAGTCGTTCTATCTAATCAAGATAAAAGTGAATGAATTAACAGTAAATAAAAAGTGGCACTTATAAAAATAAAAAAAGGCATACAGCCCCTTTTTTGGATTTGCATTGGATAGCAAGCGCAAGGGGCGGTCATCCACACCACCATAACCTCAGATGGTTGGCCCAACCTTCCCCGCCGACACATGATCCAAGGGCCAAAACGATGTGGGCCGTAAACGTCATGTCACGAAATAGAATTTTACACGTGCTAGGTTGCCGTGGGCCACAGCCCACAAGTCATGCCAAATTCTGGGCCACTTACGTCGTCACAATATCTTCTCTCCCATTCACCTCCAAGATAAGACAAAGTTTGGGCCCTCATAGCTGTCATCTAGTGGGAGAACCTGAGGTGACAGGGTGAGAGGCCACGAGCTGCAGTAATGGGGCACAAAAGATGCCAAACTATCTACTATAGTTGAAAGGGAAATGTTTAGAAATCTTTTAGACCCACTCGCGTGGCGCTCACGACAGAAGGGGTGCATGAGAAAAAAGTTAAAAAAAAAATTAAGGAAAAAAAGAAAAGCATCGGTACGAATTCATGGATTTTATGTGTTTCTACAAAAATTTAAGGAAAAAAAGGAAAGCAGCATCAGTACGAATTCATGGATTTTATGTGTGCCGGATAGATGGAAAAATTACATCTACGGGGATAAATAGCACTACTCAACTTAGAATAGCCACAGCACTGATCAGTGCCCACTTATCTATCCTTCCTCTCCCAATTCATTTGTAGAACATGTTCATCATGTTAATGTCAGAGTTTTCGTCTCCCCTCTTCTCTGCTGAACCCTACACCAATTTGTACAGTTTTGAGTGTTTTGTGCCTTATTAGAAGAAGCACAAACACTCAAACGAGAGACGGGATTTTCTTAGTACCGCGTAGGATGAGATCTAGGTCGATACAAGGCAAAATTTGATATTTTGTATTTAAATTCACCATGTGTGAAATTTTTTATATTTTACATAAGAATCGAAATGTAAAATGTCATTTTTTACCTTGTACTGACGGTATCCCCTCTTACGCGGTACTGAGGGGATCTGTCTCCCCAAACGAAGACAAAGGCAAATCTAAGAAGGGTCTAGTGAGATCTTATGATCTCATTGAATTTTTAATTTTTTTAATTTATTTCAAAATCTAAATGTAAGAAGATCAAAACTCTTACAATGATCTCGTTGACTTAGGTCTATTTGGTTGCATGTAAAACAGTTTTAGAACGGAAAAACTTTTATGTGAAAATGGAAACGTAATTGTCTATTTGGTTGTTAGGAAAATATAAAGTTGTATGGAGGAGTATGAGATCTTATGATCTACTCAAATGAGAGAGAGTCATATACTCTTTATGTATTAACACTATTCATCAAAAATTTTATTTTTTTATTTTTTATTTTTAATATTTAAAAAAATAAAAAAATAAATAACTAATAATAAAATAAGTAACTTTGACAAATATAATTTAAAGTAGGAGAAATAAAATAAAATATAATTTGAATGAATAGTATTCTACAGATATTTTAATAAAAAAGTAAAAAATAAATTAACTAATAAAAAATAATTAAATTTGACAAATACTATTTAAATGAGTGGAACAAAAATAAAAATACAATTTAGATGAATAGTGCCTAAACATGTTACTGTAGAAGTTGGGCGGTTGGTTGGAAAATGGCATCCGCGATTTTACCGCGGATGCCAAAATCCGGATTTTGTGTGATATAATTTTTCAGATTTTATTTTTTCATGGTACCAAATGGTCTAAAAAAAATATTTTCCTTAGAAAACCGTTTCCCAATAGGATTTTACCTACAAACAAAGGGACCTTTAGGTTGGTAACTCTATTGACTTGGGTCAAATGACTCTATTAAATAAAATCATCTAGATAACTCAATTGAATAAATTTTTTACGTCCACCACCAAATAAAGAGCATGCAACAAGTTATTATAAGTGGGTTTACATGGGTTGAATGCTCATTTGGAATGTGAACATGGGTTTGTCCAACACTGTATCGCTACTATAGAGATTATACATTAGCTTCCTCTCCAAATGTGTAGATCTGATCAAAGAATCACATCTGCATTCTTCAATACCTTGGCCTCAGCAATAGTATGCATCATTAAAGCTTTCCCCAACGCATGTAGGTTCAACCCAAATCGGCCAAAAACAAGAATCTTAGACCCTCACACCTGAGCTTTTCCATCTTAATTAGTTCATGCTCAAAAACAACTTATGTTCTTTGCATTACCTGTCCTTCAGTTTTTCGTCGAAGGAACAGACCCGCAGCTGAATTAAGTACCATGAATGGGTCACCTTTATGCAAGAGTTTTTTTGCATATATATCTCTCTTATAAGATTAATATATAATTTTTTTTTCATGATTTCTATTTATATATATATACATCTCTTATTGATACAAATGCTTTCAAAGACTCTACAATAACGTGCTGTGATGGATGTCAAAAGGATACTTTTTTAAAAATATTCCATTCACTTATATATATATATACTCCTATTAAAAATGACAATGAAAGATTATTCGAAGTATATTCTCAACTTCTGTTATGTGATGTAGCGACCCTAGATATTTATGTCTGATAAGATTTCATATCCAGACCCGCCTCCTGCGAACAGATCGAAGTCTAGCAAAGGATAGATCACACATGTGTCTAGTAAAAATATAAAAGACAACCACAAGAGTATAAGATATAATAAAGTGTATGCACTCATACTCATTTACAGCAAATTATAATATCTTAATATATTATTACATGTCTAAAAGAAAGGAACAACTATTTGGGGCTTACCCTGAGGAAACAAAAGCTCACAGAACAACAACTACAACTCAACTACTGATGGTACAACCGTACAAGTTTGTCACAACGCCTCTACAAATCAAACATGATGCTAACACCTGAAAAGAGCTATAAGGGAGTGAGCCTCAAAAAGTCACAGGCTCAGCAGGGGCCTTCCAATTTCATAAACTGCATAGAGGAGCTAACACCTCTACCATTCAGGGTCTCATTGGTAACACCGACATTAGAACTATTAGAGTAAAGACATGCTTGCAATAAACATAATTAAACTACAATTAAACGTAAACACACTAGCTAACACAACTCGCAGAAAATAAAAGGAAAAATAGGACCAGCATAGAAACATCAGTCCACCCTAGCAACTAAAACAACTAAGCCACGAGCCGCACAGACAAACCACCAACGAAAGATAACAGGACTGACCGCAAGGAGTCAATCCACCACACACTAGAGTAATAAAACACACCGGAGGATTACCCACAGAAGGGTAAGAACACGACAAGTGGAAGGTCACACAACACTATCTCTACGGAGCACAGCTCCACAACAACACCTGAAACCGGCACATGACATGCCACAACGATCAACTACCCAAGAGGGTCTAGGTACCAGAAACCTGAAGGTACCACAACAGAACCACAACCGCACAATTGTGCAACTAGAAGCCTTGCACGGCCAACGAGTAAGAAACTATAGTCGGTGAACACTACAACCAGTATCACAACTCACAACCATGACTGCTGGAAACTCGAGTCAGAAGGAATGACTCTGCCACTCTGGTAAAGGCTACTAGTTCATGACGCCAGCATCCAACCCGAACTAACAAACACGAGAACCACCTCTCAATCTCGCAGTCACGGACAACAAGTCCAACTACGGCTCCACCGCAACACTGCGTAAGTCAAAGAACTGTGGAGACCATGCAACCAACACCACTCTGTAGCAACACATATTGCAGACCCACGCCTGACACACCTCCACGGGTTCTGAGGCCCGCAGAGTAAGGTAAGTGGAAATATGGGACTAGTTGGGGACTAGTACATCTACTGGTGTTCATCCCCCAACCACGAGCACGCTACAAGTGACCAGACAGGGAACACTCGCACACCACAAGTCGCTGCCCCACTATCGTCTTTCCCTCAGTCAGACGAGCTAGTCAACAAACAAACGAGTCAGGGTATCCAAGAAGACGACACAGACTTCTACGATACACACAGTACTAAGACAAATCCCCAGCACACACGTGCCTGACTCACAAAGAATCTAGGGTACCAAACCAGAGAGGTAATCTAGAATAAGCACCGAACCACCAAACTCAGCAACTCACAGAAGCCACGCTGCACACATAACACACACTTAAACCTTTCATTCATAAACCACGGTGTATCATGATTGCTCATCACGGCTTATCATATAACCCCTAACACAATTGTTTACAAATACAACTGTTAAACACATAAACCACATAACTCTTACATGGTCACATAACTAACATGATCAACATAAATCACTAACTAATCATAACCTAATCTATTAACCCTAATTAAATCATGCTTTACAATCATTAAACCAACTTAAACATCTTAAATCAACATTAAATAGCCAAAGTTAGGTCCACATAGGACCCTCACTGCCCAACACTGCATCACACACTTCGGAAAGCAGAACGCGATGGGGTCAACTATCACATTAAGAACGTAACAGTCCAACAAGCTACATTCACAAAGAGAACGCGACGGGGTCAGGGGTCGCGACCTGAACACGACAGTCCGATCCGTCGTATTCTCAAATAGAACCCCAAATTCTCCGATTACACCCAGAAATCTCCAAAAACCTCATTTATATTCAAGTCAAACCTCTACAAATCAACTAAACGATCTAAAGCTCTCATACACACCTCAATTCAATATTCACATACTTTAAATTATTCAAAAAACATAAGAAAATGAGGGAATCTCCCTACCAACACGAAGAACGAGACTCAATCAACGCCTTCCACGCTCCGGGCAATCCCTTCGCATCGAAACTATGTCGAAACATGAGCCTACAAGTCGAAATCGCCAATAATTGCCATAAAACCCTCTCCTCGACTGAGGAGAGCTCCTTGCTCTGTTTGGCCGCCAAACCGCCTCTTAACCAGGCGAAACTCAGAACACGACGCAGGTGACCGTCACGTTAAGAATGCGACGTACCTGGCAGACACGTTCAGAAACCCGACGTGCTGCGTGTCACTCATGTAGTCAAACAACTTAAAAAAGTGGTGCGGAGAACGCGACGCAATCGGGGGATGCATTCAGAATGCGACATACATCCCCATCGCGTTCTCAACCAGAGAACCAGTGAGCTGTTTGGGTTGAAATCTTCAGGCCACAACACCTACACAAGGCACAAAGGCCACAACCAAGGCTCAGTGGCCACACATTAGCCAAATGCACCACACTACAACTATTAAACTCGGATCCAAACGGCCACAACGCTATATGTGAGGTTATGATAGACTCTCTGAGGACATTTTATATCCATGAGAAAGATATACGTGCAAATACAATTCTATGAAAAATTATCACACAATTAATTTTCTTGGAGGGATATATATGCAAAAAACTATTTATGCAAGAGTAATACTTTGGAGTTCGGATCCTCTCCACCCCGCGCAGGATGGAGTCCGGTAAGTACAAAGGCGCACATGGGGGTGCTTCTTTGGGTTAAACCCCTGTGTAAAAAAAAACATGGGTTGAAAAGAAAAACCAAAACACTCTTTGTACTGATCGGACTCCATCATGCGCGGGATGGAGAGGATCCATACTCAATACTTTGCTCCCGTGGGTGAGGGAGCTAAGGCCATGCTAGAATAACCTGGCCTCTCCTCATTAGTTATTTTTGGATGTTGTATGGGTCCCACTAAAAAAATATATTAAATGTATTAAATATTTGTAGATGTTAACGGGAACAAATATTATTCCAGTTAACATATATTTGTTCTATTTATGCACCTATTTGTTCCACCACTATCTGCTTACTTGTTCTATTTGTTATCTATTTGTTCCAATGACAAGTATTTAATATATTTAATATAATTTTTTGATGGGGCTCACACAACACCCAAAAACAACCAATGAGAAGAGTTCCGGCTGTTCCAACTTGTGGGCCTTTTTGCTCCTTCACCTATGGGAGCAAAGCATTTCTCTTCTCTTTATGCAATGCAACTAATACTTGGCACAAGTCCTCTTATTCCGCTCCCCAACTTGTGATGCCCACTTGGGGATGGGTCTGTTGCTGCATGTGGCCCATATTCCCCTTTTCGGGACTTTATAAAGTAGGCGGTATGTCCTTCTAGGCCCATTAGAGACTACTACTTGCCACATGCTTGTTTAGAGTGATCTGGACCAGCTAACGCAAATAATGGAGGAATCAAGAATTTGTGCCAGGATGCATGCACAACTTTGGAAACGAATAATTTTTGCTACAAGTCTTTTTTTGATAATTCTGACAACATGCAGCCATCAGATATCTACGTCTCATTAGAGTCTCAAAAGACTTGAGATAACCTTCAGATCTAGGACTCGCCAAGACTACTCATTTAGTGGCAAAACAACATGATACTGAGCTCAATAAGTTGAAGTTTGTTCAAGCATTCAAGTTAAGACTGTAAGAAAATCGAAACAGGGATGAATGAAATAGACAAATGATGCGTTCACAGAGATTAAAAGAATTTTATCTGGTTGAAGCATCGGCGTGCCGACTGTCTTTAGAGAATATATTGCCGCCCTACAGTACAGAGGCTCGCTGAAAAAATTCTCCCAAGATCCGACAACCACTCGCGGCGTCCGTAGGTGCACTCCAACACGGACGTCTCCCACGGAATCAACCTCAGATCGCCTCAGAAAAAAATGCCACAGGACATGTATCGGCGCAACGAAATAGAGCGGGATGAAGAAGCAACGTAGGAGAGTAGCAATGTGATTTTGTACAGGTCGGAGAAGAAGAAGAGAAGAGAGACGAAGACGGCGCTTCAGTTTCTCTTCAAAAACCGCAGAATCTTTAAATGGTTTCCGACTCAAGCCCCCCGAAACCACCTGGTTTGGGCTCCGCCCGCGCGTGCGTGTAAGTCCCCTTAACATATCTAAGCATGTAAGAAGATACCTCATATTTAAGGCCTTCGAACTTTCTTAGACATCTAATATGGGACAAAATTTTACATATACACACAACCAAACAAGAAGAAATACTTGAATTCGAAACAGAAAACTAACAAAGACTGACTGGGAAAGTTGATGTTATCCTCCTCTGTTATATAATGTAGGCAATAAACACATGAGATTTAATATATGGTAAAAGACCCAGAAGAGGGCTTTCTTGTGTGTGTGCGTATGTTGAAGATAGTGACACAATAATTGAGGAGTGTGCTGACCCTTTCAGCACGGCAGAAAACAAAGGAGAGAAAAGGGATAGGGTGCATGAGATTGGCCTTTCTTTGACACGGCATGGTGTTGGATTCCTGTTCGAGCTTTGGCAGGTAGATGGACATAAGCGTACTTTATGGGGGTAGTTCAAACTGTGTAATCATTTGAACCTTTATGACATGGAGTAGGTTCTCAAGTAAGTGGGGTATAGAACCTAGAAGCTGGAGTTGTTTGGACTCTCTTGTCTAGTTAGCTTGGGAGATTATGCCACTAGTTTCCATCTATGGAGCCACTAGTTTCGTAGTCAAGAGTGTTTATTGACGTCTCAACTTCTGACCGTTGTCCAACGCCTATTTATCTCTACTATCTAATCTACTTTACACAATGTGTGTTATCGTTGGAAAGAACCTCACTTTCAACATCTTGATTACTCTAATACTGAAAAGATACTAACCATCCGATTTCCATCAATCAAATGATGAGTTTCCCACTATATATCCAAGATAAGGCACCAATCGAATTTCATAAATGCCCACTTTCAACTGTGAATCTTAAATCAGAAGTTCATTTCAACATTAACCCACATCACATTATACATACTAGACACAACAAAGTAAGGATGGACCGGCAGGAGCGACAATGGCCGAAGCTAACAACAATGATGGCGAGTGACAAGAGTTATGACCGATTTGTGGTGATCAACGCTACACGATGTGCGTCCCCCGCCTGTGGCGGGATGGACACAAGGGTGAGGTGGAGTGCTCTCATCCCGAGATCGAACTCGAGGTGGCGTTGGGCTGCTCAATGGTAGATGCCACTGGGCTACAAACCAAAAAAACAACAACGCTACATGATGTGCACCAATAGAAAGATGGCCAGACATGTTGTCTCATCATAGATATAGCCGAACAACAATTTTATCTCTAAAAAAATTATATAATAAGGTGCTCCGAGCTCGAAGTTGATTAGATGCGGTAGAGTTCAAACAAAAGAATAAGAGCAGCTCACAAACACAAATTGGTAGCCCCCTCCTCTATTTTTTTTTTTTTTGGTGCTAAACTAATTTGTCTAATCTTTTGAATCTGCACAGAGATGATGGGTTCAATATACTCAGGGCCTACATTTAAATCCTGAATATATATAAATATTAAGAAAAAATTTTAAATTCTGTCAAATTTGAGTATTGAACTCTCTATCCGTACGAAAGGAAGGTTCCACGCTTCAGGTCAAACAAAAGAATAAGAGCAGCTCCAAAACACGAACTGGCAGCCCCCTCCCAACGCTTAGCTGTTGAAGGCCAACCACAAAGAAAGCCGCGTTGCCGTACATCGCAAGGGAGGTTCCACGTGCTTCTTTCTGATGGGCTTTCTCGTTTCCTCACCAAGCGGCTGACGTCTACTGGTTGGCGGCTCGGCCCACCTCCGTTGGTTGGCCCGTTAACATCTTTAGTAGGCGGGGGTGCTCCCATTTTGTCGGCGCGACGGCGACGGGTGCGGCGCAGATTTGGCTGTGGCCTGTCATGGGCTGGACCCCAAATTAATAACCCTCCCTCCCCTTGTGAACTCTCACAATTTCTTTTTTATTTCCTTTTAAATTTCCTTTTCTACAAATGGCCTAATAATATAGGGACGTAAAGGAAACAACCCACAAGATGAAGGATTAGTGGGTGAAATTTGAGTAAAAACGTTAAAATTTTTTCAGATATATTCGAGGCAAATCATAAAGGGAGCTCACATGATGTTGTTTGGGTTCGAGATAGGCTTTTGTTCACTAGGATTGTGTCTTTATTTGATGAAAAATATATTTTTGTGATAGATTATATAATGGGGGAAATTTGAATTTAGGTCACTAAAGTGTATGTGAAGAGTTTTAATCGCCTTTTTTTGCATGGTGTATCCAGATCACTTATTTACATATTTGTTGTACACAAAAGAGATCGGTGTTCCTTTTAGTAGCATTCCTCTATTCTTGGATGGTCGAAATTATTACACTCTTATGATACAGTGCAACAGATATTTTTTATTGGAGAAATTAATTAGAAATTTTTTACTGTAAAAGAGAGATCTTTATTGTAACATGATTTAACATATACTGTAATTAAAGATAACACTTACTGTAATGAGTTACCGTTCTGTTAGAAACTAAAAAATAAATCAAATATATAATAAGAACTCATAATTAATTTATCTTTTTTTATTTCTTAAATATTTATTCCACACTCAAGAAAGCGCACATTTTTCTAATAGGAATCATAGTTGAACGGTCCCCAAAATGGGAGGAAAAAACCAAATATTCTTAATAATAAAAATAATAATCAACCCATTATCATTCTTTATTTTTTTTGTAAAACACTTGAATTAGCCAATCTTAGCCAATCTTAATGTAACTGTGTACACCAACCCATGGTCGTCAAGCGAGAGTGTTGTTCTCCCAGTAAGGCAATAACAGTCAACATGAAGGCAGGCAAATTAAGAGTGTGCCAACCGAGGTAATTAGGGTATGTGCAAATTCTAAGACCCAACAAATAAGAATTAATAAAAAATTATATTATCAAAAATAAAAGGAAAAAGAATTTAAGCACTCAGATGGTGCCAGGACTTCAATTTATAGAGAGGAGAAACATTTGTTACCAGTCAAGTCTGTTAATAAATTTTATGTAAATCATTTATTAAGCAATCTCATGAACTGAAGAAAAAATAGAAAGAAAGGTCTGAAAAAATTATTAACAATGAAATTACTTGATAAACAATGCACATGAGACTTGTACCAAATTTGATTAGCAACAAATATTCTCAAAAAAAAAAATAAGACTCGTCGTTTCCGATTGACCCAAATAATTACTGTCAATCTTAAATATATATTAGTAGGACTCATGTTAATATATGTGATGTTTATAAATTTCACCAACATATTACATATGAGAAAGGTTTCTGTATTTGTGAAAGTGCAGAAATGCATAGTCATTCTGCACTTCTCCCCTTCCATTGATGGAAAAGAGGAGAGAGGTCTATGTGGCAGCTTCATTTCCACCAATGGGAGGGAGGAAGTATAAGATGACTAGATATTTCTGCACTTTCACAAATACAGAAAGCCTTTCTCATTACATATATCTCTATGACGGATAAATAATTAACCACCTCAAGGTGCGTAAGAAAACTTTCCCCTTAATCAAGTGCACATGATTTAAAGCTACCCTTGCTCCTCCTATGCTCTCTTTTGATTCTCTCAAGAGAAAGATTTATTACACTTACATATTATATTTTTAAGTATAATATGACTAAATAATAATTTATATGACACCACTCACATAAGAAATAATAAAATAACAATCTAATTATTAGATGCCACATAAATTTGTTACCCAAAAAAATGCAATAAATCTTTCCCTCCTCTCCAACACTTCTCCAACCCCACTTCCAAGCCCTCTAGATTGTTCTTATTATTAAATTAAAAGGAGAAATTTCTCTGCTCTTGCTGGATGTGATAGAGACTTGAAGTTTGGTGAGTTGGAACTTGGAACTCTCTCTCTCTTCTTCTCTTGGAGGTGAAGTGTTCTTTGCCCCCCACACCTCCTCTTCTCCCTTCTCTGCTCTCTCTCTATCTCATATACCATTCCCTTGGCCTTTGCTGGCCCATCAAAACACCACCTCCTCCAAGTTTCCAACTCCAATTAGGCACTGAAACAAGGCGCCAATGGCGGATAGGGTCTACCCTGCCTCCAAGTCCGCGGCGCCCGCCCCCAACGGCGCAGCCGCGGGCGCCGGGGCGCCCGCCTTCCCGGCCACCAAGGCCCAGATGTACGGCGCCGCTCGCCCCGCGTACCGCCCGCAGGCCCCCAAGCGCCGCCGGGGCCGCGGGTGTTGCTGCTGCTGCTGTTGCTGGCTGACACTCCTCCTCGTCGCCCTCATCCTCCTCGCCGCCATCGCGGGGGGCGTCTTCTACGTCCTCTACCGCCCCCACCGCCCGTCCTTCTCCGTCACCTCCCTCCGCCTCTCCGCTCTCAACGTCACCGCCGCCAACGCGCTCACCTCCCGGCTGGACATCACCGTCGCCGCCCGCAACCCCAACAAGAAGCTCGTCTTCCTCTACGACACCACCTCCATCGCCGTCTCCACCGGCGGCGTTCAGATCGGGGACGGCTCTTTCCCCGCCTTCGTTCACGAGGCGAAGAACACAACGCTGCTCAAGGCCTCGGTGACCAGCTCCGGGCAGAGCCTGGACTCTACCGCGGCGGCGGATCTCAAGAAGAAGAGCAGCCTGCCTCTGGAGATCCAGATGGAGACCAGGGCCGGTGTCAAGGTCGGGAGCCTGAAGACAAAGAAGATCCGGATCAGGGTCTCCTGCAGCGGCGTCAGTGTGGCGGTGCCCAAGGGGAAGGCGGCGCCCCCTGCGGCTTCCTCGCCGGACGCCTCGTGCAAGGTAGAGCTAAGGATCAAGATCTGGAAATGGTACGTCTAGGTGAGTACCATGCGAGATTTCTGCAGATGGGTAAGCCAAAGATGGGAATTTTGAACAGAAACAGGGGAGAAACATCTGCGGGAAGAACATTGGTAGTACAATTTGATTGTAAATTGTAGAAAGAAAAAAAAAAAACAGCTGTGGACGAGTGGTTTGACATCTTTTTTCTTCTCAAACTTGTTTTCTTCTTCTTTTACTGTTTTATCTATATCTAATTCAGTTTCTTATTTTTGTTTTGATGTCTGATTGAGATGTTACTGCTGGTGTTCTGATAATTTTCTTCTTCTTCTCCTCCTGGGTTTTGATCTGTACCATGCGATGTATTGATGTTAATTGAGACGGGAATTGGGGTTTGAAAATTTTCCCTATTTATTTGTTTTTTTTTTCTTTCATCTGATCTTACTGAGTACGATTAATGGGTAATTTCATGGCATGTATCATGGGAGTTGTCGGCGGAGGATGGTGCAATGTCTGTGTAGATTCTGTGTGTCGGAAGAAGACGGAGGAAGAGTACGGAAACATTAATTCGATTCCCACCTTATTAAGTTGACTTCGGGAGGTGCCTTATTACGGATTCCGAGCTAGAGATGTTTTGTTTTTGTTTTTGTTTTTGTTTTCTCTAAACTCTTACACCCCGCAAGATCAGGGGATAGGGTTCTGATGATTCCCTTTTAAGTTGATCTAAAATTTTATGAGAAAGTTTTAGTATACTTTCATAAGTATAATATAATTAGATAACAAATTTATGTGACTTCGAATGATTAAATTATTATTTTATCACTTCTCACGTACGAGATGTCATATAAATTATTGTTTAGTTATATTATATTTAAAATATAATATACAAATATATTAAACTTTTCTCAAACTCCATAGTGAAGAACTAAGTGGCTAATGTCAGAAATTGCATGTTGGCATTAAATTGGTAGCAATATGTCAATGGGAACTTCAAAAACCAACTGCAAGCACCATCAATAATGTTGGTTCAAAGAAATGAGAAAAATTTACTGCAATGAGGGAAGTGTGATTCTATTATGCTTAGTCCATCTCGTGCGGCTCACATAATGTCACCTCTTTTTATTTTGAAGTTCATTTTTTTTATTTTGATGCTCAATTTTTTATTTAGACATCAAAACTTCTCTTTTAGTGTAATGAGTTAAATTGGACGTCAAAATAAAAATTTAAACTTCAAAATTATAAATAAAAAAATGTGACACATTGTGGTACAATAAATCATGTGAGATAGATCAATGAACTTCTTAAAATATATTTAAACGTGACCAATTTACACTTTTTTCGATGTAATATATCTTTCTCCAAAGAAATTGGTGGGATTAATTGTGGGGGTAAGGTTGAGCATATGTATGTGAGAGATGAAAGAGAGCTGTTTAATTTCCATGCTCCTTAATATCATTTCCCAGTCGCAATATTCATAGATTAGACGAACACCAATGTCATGTCTAGGTATTTCTCTTTGTAGTAACGTTTCATATTGATGTTTATGTTAAGAGAAAAATTTAATACATTTGAGATTTGTACTTGTACTTACATTGTTTTTTCTCATTAGATGAGTATATCATATCCTTAATTCATTAGTCAATAAAAAAAGTAAAAAAATATAAGTGCAAATATAAATCTTAAGTGTAATAATTTTTCTCTTTAACTTAAACAAACACCAACATGGATACCCGGCAACATAGACTCAATCTCCATTGAGAAAAATTTATTGCATTCGTATTACACTTAAACTGTAATATGATCAGATAATAACTCATGTGACACCTCTCACATGAAGAATGATAAAATGACAATCTAATTATTAGATGCCACATAAATTTGTTACCTAATCATATTACATTTAAAGTGTAACTAGACTATGAAAACGCGCACTAGACTATGACCCTTTCAATTATGTCATACAAGAGTTGGGACATGAACATGTTCAATAGTAATCAAGAGGCATGCTCTCCATAGAGTCATGGCCATGCATGTATGTATAATAGTTATCAAGGCATGCTGTTCTCCATAGAGTCGGGAGCATGACCATGTATGTATAATAGTTAGCAAGGCATGCTGTTCTCCATAGAGCCAGGACCATGTGCAATGTACATGCTTGCCGGTGGTGGCTTTTGATGAGGAGTGGGTGGTCAAAGCGCGGGGTTGTCCTGGCCCTCCAAGAACGGGGATCCCATCCCTCGTGCATGCCCACTGTTTGGTCGCCACGACTTTTTAAGCGGCAGGTGATGTGGGGATGAAACGTGGAGTGTGGCAATCATAACGCGGGACGTGACCCCCAGTCCGCACCGCCCCCAATCCCTTTCTCACCCCCCCGGCCTTGCGAAGTTGCGATCCCGCCAAAAGGAGGGGAGCCCCACACCCCACAAACACGATACGCCCTCCCACTTCAACCAGTCGCAGGCGAGCAAAAAGAAAGAAAACAAAAGCTAGTGTTGTTAGTAGGTGGCGTGCCGTGTCGGTGCGGGCCGGGCACGGAGGCAACGTGAGCAGCCGGCCCGTGTCCAACGCGCCAGATACAATTAGTCACCAGCTTTTAACTAGTCCGTATTATAAGAGAAAGGTTTACAGGGTGTTTGGTTGTTATTTTTAACTAAAAAATTATAGTTTATCAATTTTTGACTAAAATTTTGAAATTGAGAAAAAATATTATTATTTGTTTAATAAAATTAATATAATTTTTAAAATTTATAAAATATGTTTGGTAGACATTTTTCACTATTATTTTTTTATAATGAAAGTGAGGAGGGGGGAGGGAGGGGGCGCCGGCGAGGGGGGGTGGAGAAGGAGGATGGAGGCACAGGGGGGAGGAGGGGGCGACGGCGGGGCAGGACGAGGGGTCGAAGGGGGGGGGGGGGGGGGGGGGGAGAGCGCAATCTAATAGTGTTTTCAAAAAAAATTGGTCAATACTTGTTTTTTTTAAGTGATTTACATAAGATAAAATTTCTTCCTTAAAATAAAAAAGTACTTACCAAACGTGTCTACGCGTCTATTCTTCTTCTTTTTAAATTTAAGAGAAAAAATTAATAAAAAATACAACCAAACACCCTATTAATCTATTTTATTACACTAAAAATATAATCTGACTAGGTAATAAATCTATATAGCACCTCTCATACGTTCGCATTATAAAAGAATAAAAAAATATGATCCAATTACATATGTTTCGAGGACTTCTCGCACGCACCAAGATGGATGAATATTATCCATTTTAAATACATGTAAATGAGACTGACATTGATGTGATCATCAACAGAACCCATCCTTATATATCGAACGGATCTAAAGTGTACCCAGTAAGGTCACACGACTTTATTAGATTATAAAAATCTTATTAAAAATTAAATTTTACCGTTAGTGATCCTATTAAATTAAAAACATAAATCTATGAGTACATCATTAGTGACCTCACTAAATAATTTTTCAAAGTCCGTCTATACATATATGTTTAAAAATAAGTGTCTACCAACTCCAACATGGGCAAAAATTATTTCTCATATATAATATAGATTCTCTTTATAATCTAATCACATCAATACAAATCTCACATGAATATGTCTGAAACCAACAGTACATGTCAGTCTCAAATGTGGGCAAAAATTATTTCTCATATGTATGATAAAGATTCATTTCATAATCTGAGCACATCAACATGAATCTCACCCGCATGTCTAAAAAAGACTACTTATCCACCTCATCGCAATATTTCTCGTATATATGTTATGGATTCTCTTCGTAATCTGATCATTGGATGCTTTCTTCTCTTCCTGAGACATCATAAAACAGCCCGTAATGTCGATAAAAAGGTGACATCTGCTTTGTCTTACTAACAACAAAAAGTTACCACTCATCCATGCATGAAGCACCCTCGTTGACAACCCCCTTCCCCACCCCCAAGAAGAAAGGCTCATCATGTCACCGTCCCATGAATGGAACCTAGTACATACACGTCCACGATGGCTCGTAACACCATAAAAGAGCGCATGGAGCTTCCCACGCCATGAGTTGCATGCTAGGGCTGTAATCAAACTAGATTCGGTACCAAAAAAATATGAACTTCCAATACCGATTCCGACAACCATTTAAAACCACCTATCCCAATATAATAAAAATTGTTGCTTCCAATTTCAACAGATGACAATACCGGAACCAAATTTTCCACAAGCTAAACAATCGATATTATTTTACAATTCTAAAATCGATAATTTTTATCAGATTTGAGTAGAAATACCAAGTTTTCAGATTCTATTTGTAGCCCTATTGCATGCTGCCCCAACCATTCAATGACATTGTGAAGCATTCCATCTCTCTGTCGTCCAAACACCCCACCCCTCTCACTCACACAACCTTGATAACAGCAGAAAAAAATTCAGCAAAATTGGATCATGCAACATTGTGCCTTTACATAAACCAGAAATCTCAAGTAACTTACCGAGTCTAGGTCAACCAAGGCAAGAAAAGCGATCCATCTACATTATGCTACTAGCCTACTGCAAGACGACGGTCCGCAACCCTCGGGGGAGACTACAAGAAGTTAATGACACAACAGTTCGGTGGATAGAGGTCCCTTCGGAGAGGACCTGGGTTAGGGAGTAACGATCTGATCTACTTCCTACTTGGATGGGCATGCCAGTATGTGCTCTTTGAACGTCTCCAGTTCGGCCAGAACCTCCTCTTCTGGCCTGTAAATTAAGTCATTCATTCGCCATATCTGCAGCAGCCAAGGTATTAGAAGGCATAGTCAGAGTCCTTTTTTTTCGGGCAATGCACACGTGCATTGATGTAAAACGTCAATAAATAAATTCACAGATGATGTGCGACCAAGTTACGTAGTTTGGGATCTCAGAAATAGCAGAAAACCCAAAACTAGCAGATTCTTCATTTCAGCGGTTTTGGAATCTGTGGTTTTCAGATTTCTATGGTTTCACCATCTTATGGCAATCGAGAAGAATCTGAACTCCCAAAAGGGGGTTCCTGTAAGTACCTGCAGTGTTCCACCTCCACCAGTGCTCCCACAATCATCAGACACACTAACTATTGTCCACGAATCAGATGCATTCCAATGAAAATCAACAACTTTATCTCTGCATGGAAGGCAAGGAAACAACATAAATTAGGATAAGACTGAATGCGAATACTACGGTGGTTCACTAGCAAGGAATTCCGGATCGGATCGTGGTCCGAGATCCCCCCCCCCCCAAATCCCTATCTAGAATCGGATCGGATCGGCCGAAATTTTGTTTAATTACATGGGTTTACTAGATAAAGCATGAGGAGATCCGGATCATCCTGTTTAGAGTGGAATAGCTGATACCGCTCCGGATCAGGATTCCACAATCCATGTCACTAGTAACCAACACATTCAATTTCAGAGAAGGCATAAATGTGGAAAGCTATTAAAAATAGCAATCTCAACTAATTAATCAACTTCAAGAATGCTCAGACAATAGCATGCCAACTTTTCTTTTAGGAGAACTGAACTTAGCAGGATGTAATTATATCCAGTGCATATCCAAATCCCTGAAGGACCCAATTTCTCATTAATTAAATAGCATATCTTGCAGACTAGAACTGCCCTATGGCTCCTATATTCTTATAGGAGCTTGCACCATGGTTAACTAGGTCGGTTGGTCCAATAAAACAAAAAACAAGAACTGATTTAGATTATACTATCCAATGTACAACCAGCATAATGTTTTAGATATATCACAACTTCTGCAAATTATCCAGATGCAATGATATAAGAACAATATGCACTAATCCCAAAAATCTGAGATTCCATAAACCTGTGTCCAGCATGCTGAAAGAACAAGCCCGGGGGAGAGTTTGTCATCCTTGTCCCAACACCTTCTTTCCTTTTACTAACCTAAAACAGCACAATCACTATGAGTGGCTTCATTCATATGAAATGAAAAATGCTGATGATCACAAATTGAGTCGCTTAAATTGTGTATAACGGCATAATGATTAAAATAACAGTAGTGTTGATAAGCATAAAACTCTATTCATGTTTTGATAGAGTCAATTCCCAAAATAGTAACTTGTCAGACCAGCCTTGCTCCACTGTACCCTAGGCTATAGCCAAAATTTTGCTCCCTGAATATTTAAGATATCAAGAATGCATAAGCTTGATACCTTCTCATGATCCCAAACATTCAAGAAACCATCCTCAGCAGCACTACCAAAGACAGATGCTTTATCTGGACACCACTGTAAAAAGGGAGAACATGTTAAGAAAATTCTACAGAACCAAAATTGTACATCATAACTCAAAAAAATAAAAGCAAAAGACTGAGTAAGGTCTTTTCATGCCTGAACACAAAGGACAGCTGCTTTGTGCCCTTCAAATATATGAATAGGTGAACCAATACCACCAGAAGTAAGGTTACGACGGTCAAACATTCGAACAGAGTTGTCTGCTGACCTGAAGATGGCAGGTAATGTGTCAAAGAGGTAAAATATTATATAGCTCTAGACAGATATTTTTAAAATATTGGAAAGAGCAAAGAGGGGAAAAAACACATGGGGGCATAAATATGTCCGCTACTGGAAATACAAGCATGCATTACATAGCTTAAGTTTCATCTTGTCAAACAGAAGCATACCCTGTTAGAATAAAGTTTGAATCGTGTGGATTCCAATCAACACAATGGAGATCAGCGTCATGAGCCTTCTCAACCTGCAAGACGTATAAAAATCCACAAAAAGCTAGATATGAAAAAAGAACTGTACAGCAGCTTCTACCATTGGCTGACATTTGTCAGGGCCAAAGCTATAAATAGAAAGGGTACCGATAGTCCAAAGTTCTATGCCATCAGGATATAAGATTCAATAAACAGAACATGAAGACAAGAAACTACAGATGAGAATAAAAATGGACACAATCATGTTGATGGGAAATGTAGCTCAGCTATATTGCAGGAAATATGATTACATTGGACAGTAAAAATGGCAATAGTACATCAATCAATGCCATGACAGGACAGAGAGTTCAATTGTCAGTTATGTATGCGAGGAAAAATGTGATGTTCATCCCCATTTCCAGTTGCCTACAGAAGTTATTGGACCCGATTCAAGTTAACAACCAAGTCAGAGGGAATAAGCAATCTCATAGAACATTTTGAAAGCAAATGAAATCCAAACCAAACACCTTAAAAAGAAGAGAACAGTGGTAGGCAGAAAGTACAAAGGAAAAGAACCAGCTATGACATCAAAAGCTCAAGAAAATAAAACACGGTTCCCTAAAAAGGGAAACCTAGATTACACAGACTTTTAGGAAAGACTTCACATATTAAATTCCTTACAATGCACTAACCCAAAAGCCGGTAAACGTGCTACTACTCTATGTCAGCATCAACAACCAAGATATATTATAGCTTTCAAACCTGAAGGGGTTAAATAGAATAACACAAATTTTCTCAATTTTGTAATAGGAAGTTGAGAAATAAACATTTAATTAAACTACTTCATCTATGAATAAAGTTTTTTCTCCATTTTTTCCTGCATGTACCCTACAAGAGAGCTAAATGGGTAAAAAACATGCAGTCAACAAGCACATAGATGGTGGGTCAAAGAAACAAACATCTAAACTATAGGGACTTAAAGAAAGCCCACCTTAATGGCTGGGCCTGTCCCAGCTCGAGCATCCCAGAGTATGAGGCAAGAATCATCACCAACGCTACAAAATTCCTGTGCACTTCCATACATTAAGAAAAAAGATCTTAGTATCTCTAATAAACTGACAGCAGGACGGTGACGAAAAATTTAAAAACACCATAGGCAGTGGCACAGCTAAGAATACCTAAAGCACAGTTTAGAAGACGCCATACTGGAATAAATTAAGTAATTGTTATCAAATACTTTTGTGAAAGCAAAACTGACCAATGCACATCTCACTAAGCTGTTAAAGAGATCAGATGCATATGACAAATACCAGAAAATACTTCTATTGATCATTAAACAAAGTGACTAAGCACACAAGTAATGTGGTAATGCTGATCTTAATATTTGAGTATCAACCAAGTCATTGAACACTCTAGAATGGCCAGCTAATAATGACTGTCCTTACTTAGAAGGGCAGAATTGAACATCTTCAACCGTATCACCATGCCCATGATAAACACCTCGAGGCCCAATTGCAGGACTATCTGAACTTTTTTCGCCGCCAGCTTTTGATGGTTTAACAGCTGAGCTCCCAGAGGAACCAGGGGATTTGGAGGAAGCTTCAGCTGAAGAAGAAACATGATCATGAATGCTCCACAAGACAACTGACTTATCTTTCCCTGCAAACAAGGAGGGGATGAGGGAACAAGATTAATATTTAACGCAAAATTTGTTAGATAATGCAAAAAAGCTGGGCAAAATTCTAGTTGAAGTTCATAACTTCCAACCACGAATATGACGATGATTCATATTAAACCGCCTTCTTGCAAGTTAATACATACATGGGAAACACAATACATAAACAAATAATTAGTATAGTTTGTCATTCAGCAAATATATAACTAAACCACAACAACAATACAAGAAAAATGGTTCAAAAAAAAAACAGTAGAAAGCAAGCAACTGATATTACTTTATCATACATCCAGATAATGTAGCGATTCTGGTTCTTGAATGAAAATGTATTTGTAGGCCAAACTACAGTGACAATACAAGAAAAGTGGTTCAAAAAAAAGTAGAAAGCAACTGATATTACTTAATCATATATCCGGATAATACAGCAATTCTGTTTCCTGAATGAAATGTATTTCTAGGCCCATGTTGCAAGATGGCACAAGGCACTTTGTTTCCAGAAATATTTAATGGTACAGTTTTCTATACAATGTGTGTTTCTTTCTGTAACTGTGATGACTTTATCAAATATTTCATATCAAATAGACAAGGGACTGACCTCCAGATAACACAAAGGGTTCCAAGGGACACATGGCAAGAGCAAACTCTGCATTATCTTGGTGACCTGTCAATATCTGTGAGAGACAGTAAGAAATGTGGTGAGTTGCATCCAATAAAAGATTTTCAAACTTAAAATTATTCACAATTAGCATCAGAAACAAACTGTAGATGCTTCCAGTTTGGTCTTTCCAGAATACAACCGCAACTTGACAAGGATACACATTCAATGTCAAAACATTCAGCTAAAGTGTGCATTTTTCTTTTAAAACATGTAAACAGTAAAAAAGGTCACAGGTTGTGGTTCATTGTCAGCAAACATTCAGAAAACCATCTCGACATACACACGACAATTTCTTTAGTACCTTGTGCAAAACACTGCCCAAAGAACAACAAAAGGGAGATATGGAACTTATATTATGTGCTCCTTGTGCAAGACATTGCCCAAGGAACAACAAAAGAGAGATATGGAACATATATTATGTACTCCCAAAGATATGTAGGACTGCATAACACCGGAATAACTAAAGGTATCCTTCACTTTCTGAGAGTCCAATCATATTTCCCTCCAATTCACCTTCACATGGCTACAAATCAGATCTTGCAATCACCTAACCTAAGACACTTGAAATGGCTTAATAACATTGAAACAGCCAAAAAGAGATACAAGTGCAGTGGAATGAAATTTTCCAACAGACATACCAAATCAGGATGAGACTCAGCAGCTCCAAGAACAGCATGACGATTAGGTTGAGCCTCAACATCCCAAATAAGAACCTAATAGAAGCAGAATACATTTGACATCATCAACAAGACTGAAAAAGGTGTCTGCAAATGAAATCAAATCTAACTTCTGCCAACTAGAGGGGGAAAAGAATAATGAAAACATACATCAGGGCTGTCAGTATGCGTTGCCACTATCTTACTATTTTGTGGAAGTTCCCTAATTCTGTTTACCTGCAAGAGTGAAGACAAAGAATTAGATTAAATACTTTTTGAGCCATTTATGTGCACCTAAGATGAGTTGGGTCTATATCCAGAAGTGGTAAAGAACTAAACAATACAGGAAAAAAGGTTGTGGCAAGTGGTGTGAATAACATAAGCGAACAGGACAGAAATAAATATCAAAAGAGCATACTTCTAAGAAATCCACATATGCGGCAAGTGGCAGTTATATTTCTTGAAAGATCAATCACATAAGGCAACTTAATCATGCCCTCAAGTTCTGCTGAAGCAAAGGCATCTGTCACGGATCATGTGCATATTCTATTTGTGGATTACGTCTGTGGAAACATACTTCATAATATTGGTCCAAAAGCATAAAAAGGGTAAACTCACGAAGTGACCTAGCCAACTAGATACATAATTGTTGGTTCAGCCGAAACCGATACGTTTCGGCCGAAACATATCGGTTTCGGCCATTGACCAAAACGAAACCGGCCAAAACTACTGTAGCATTTTCCGAAACTGAAAATTAATATTTTAATTAGTTTCGACTAAAACCGTCCGAAACCAAACCGAAACCGACTAAAACCGGCCGATACTCTCCTCTTGAGGCCTCCCGGGACCAGCCGAAACCTACCAAAATGAAACTGAAACAGTTTCAGTTTCGGGCACGGGAGATCCCGAAACCAAAACTCCCATCCTTGACTAGATAAGTTCTTGGATGAAGTTATGTAAAGTACCTGAGATACAAATTGTAGGCTTCAAATGAGTTTCGGGCATTAGTCAAAGAGAAGAAGAAAATGCTAGCTATAAGTACATGACACAAAGGATTCATAATAAAAAGCAGAATGGAAAGCACTCTGTACCTCCCCAGGATGAACAATAGTTTTGAACTTCTTCACAAAGGGAGAGCGAGCTTCTTCATTGAACTGAAAATGAGAAAACAAGATGATTAGTGGTTCCACATTACACCAATCATGCTATCCAACATAACAACAAAGAAACCACCTCTCAATCAACTCTACTCTATGTAAAATTATGCATATGCCAAAGAAGCATAATTGGCAGAATAGATTGCTTATGTCACAAAGTTGAAGAAAATTTCAGCACCCCATTATGTATACTGCAGAAGTTGTCCCACCTCCAACTGGCTCCCTGCTCCTCCATTACAAGGTGGGAGTGAGAGTAAGAGGTTGATTATGATATACCATGCCTTTGAGTGAAGTTGGAGGATAATTTGAAACAAATGAACCCCTTATTTGCTGCTGTTAGTAAGGTGAGAATAATTAGGAATTGTGTTCGGATTACCCGGCCAAATCCATGCCAGATTGGTGGGATTGGGCAATCTGGGCTCAATCACCATCCAATTCAAGCTGATCCCAGGCTCACATGTGATAAGGTGTTTTAATATTTTATTTGATGATGGTGCTTCTATAATTTCCCACCCCAGTTTCTCCACTCCCCTCAATTCCCCATCCCCATTTCAACATTCCTGGTTTCCCAGATTTGCTTTTCAGTCTTGCAGGTGGTGGCGGACACAGTAGGAAGAAGTAGGCACAGTAGGCAGATAGCAGGAGTTGAATCGGTGGAGGCAGCAGGTGAAGGTACCAGATGAGTATTTTTTTTCCCATAGAGACTTGGGGTAGTAAGGGGTTGACAGCTCAGGGTTGGGTCAGATCAGCCAATACAATCTGACGCTCCCTTCCTCAGCTGTAAGCCATTTACATGTGCTCAATAGCTAGAACTAGCCGCACGGCCTGATAGGCCAGAATCAACTGATCCAGCTGTGGTAGCAAAGAACATCCGAGCAGCACCAGGTTGGACAGTTAGAAATCCCATAAGATCAGTTGATCCAGCCCATCATATGCCATCTTTCTGGGCACTTACTTTTTAATATCTAGCTGGCATGAGGGAAACATTGGATATTCTGCTGATTCAAAGCCACAAAGCTACCATTTTATATTAGATTATTACCTGACCCATATCATTACTATTCATTGCAGCAATAAGTATCTGTAGGAGACACCGCCTGTCATAAAAATCAAAAAGAAATCCAGAAGAAATGGTTTTGTTTTACTCCACATATCAATATCAATAGGGCAGCCATGCTCTAAGAAAAAAAAACAAGAATAGCAATTTTAATAACAGCTTTGTGATGCTAAATCAATAACAATGACACAACTCTAAACAATTATGAAACATCAACCATTAAAGAGGCGTGGAAGTGGAAGGTCAAGTACATGGTGGAGCCTTCAGATGACAATCAACTAACTACATGAAACACATTTTATACTCTTTTCCTGCTCCACATTACCAAACAGAATTGAAGGACCCACAAACTATGACTGGCAGTTAGAGAAATGCTTCTTATGCCTCAAACTTAGCAATACAGCAAAGCGTTGCAAAAAATAAGAATGTTCATTCAGCAGATGTTGCTATGTACTAACCTGTGATATATGCTCTGCAGCCGCAATCCTTGGTTTCACTATTTCACAATTTGCTATGACAAGAGTGTTTGGAACAGTGCCATCAGTCTGGGAAAAAATTCATGGAAGTTTATGGAAATAAGTTTGAAGTAAAAGTCACCAGTTTCCTATGTGTCTATACATGAACAGAAGAGGGGAAAAAATAGAAGATGAAGACACAGCACATGCACATATAATCCCCATGGCTATATGAAAGTCCTACGTATACAATGAGCTGTCTAAAAAAATAACCATATAAATATTCTTTTATGTTCGGGGATATTAACAGAAGTTGCATTTTACATTTTAGGACATGGCTCCTCTGCACAAGATGTGGGCAATCAACATTGGTTCGTGTTGTGGTTTAGTCCCATATCGGGAATCCATGGGAACTTCACCTCTATATATGTAGAGAATTCCCTCAACTCAATGTCCAGGTTTTGGGTTAGAGTTTGGGCCCTTAACGTGGTATTAAAGCAGGTTTTACCCATTGGATACTCAGTCTCGCCGAATGGGGACATTTTCCCTACATGTGTTGCGCCCCAAATTGGTTTGTTTGGTGAAAGGGAGGGTGTTGTGGTTTAGTCCCATATTGGAAATCCGTGAGAATTTCACCTCTATATATGTAGAGGATTCCCTCAACTCAATGCCTAGATTTTTGGGTAAGAGTTTCGGCCTCTAACAATCCCTAGATATCAGGGGAACACTTGTCCCTCAACTGAATCCTAGGTTTGGGCCTTCAGCTCTGATACCAAGTAAAGTTTTATATTGGACTCGGCCTTCCAACTCAAAACCTTAATGTAATGAGTGGAGAGGACACCACTATTTTGAACACGAGTATTTTTCTCTCAACCAATGTGGGACTATTCTAACACACACCCTCACGTGCAGGCCAATTATAGGCACTGTCATGTGGACTATAAATTAGGGGTGCACAGTTCAGATCATATCATGGGCTCTAAAACCAAGTTAAATTTTATATTGAATTGGACCTTCCAACACAAAACCTTGAAGTGATGAATGGAGAGGGCACAAGAGTATTATTTTTCCCCGAATGAGGTGGGACAAATCTAACAGTTCTGGGATTGGTGTGGGCTGATTCTGGTTCCAGTTAAACCAGGGAACTGGCCAGTCTCTATGTTTAGGAACGAGTCTGTTATATATTTATATATTGAGCTTTTGTAGAAAAAATATGAAAAGATACTCATCTAAGCATAACTTCAAACGGATTCAAACCCTAATTTCAAGCAGATTTGAATTTTAGATCCTAATCAGGTCATTAGTCACTTAATTTCACCAGATTAGTTTCTCCAAGTGATTTAACCAATAAGATTTTGGCTTAATTGGCTAATATTTTAATTTTTATTTTTTTATTTAAAATAAATTCAAATTTGACTTTTTTTAAGGACTGGCCTGTCCAGTCTTGAAACTGGCTGAACCAGACTGGGAATGTCCGATGCCGATCTGGTTCACCCAAGTGCAATCCAGAGCAGCCGGTTCTGCAAGACCTTACCTATGCAGACATTTATGATTGTCACTGACTGATATATACCAGCACAAGCTTTTACCCACCAACTGTCAATAATGGTATATGTGAATGCATCTATGAAACCGAATTGACAAAATGCACTTCCGCTTCACAAATAGTAAGTTGGAAAAGGAGATCGATGAATTTCATAACAATGAGAAGCTTCAGGATATTTTCAGATTTAATACTATATTTCGGGAAACGAAAACTGCTGCAGTCATGACACCAGTCACCTGTTCGGACAGGTAGAGACGTTGGCGACTCTTGTACGTTGCTTGCTCCATTTGAGGACCCCACCTAAAGACAGAAGTCACAGATCACAGGAAAAAAAAATAAGGAAACCGGTATATTTCGGGAAAGCAAGAAATGAGTAACCTATAGAGAAGATCATTGGTGCATTCAAGCTTTTAAAGATCATAGCCCAATGTAGAAACTTCAGTAGACCTGTTAATCTAAAGTTAATGCAATTTTCTTTCTTCCATAAATGGTCAGACGCCCTCTACTTCCACGCTCATACACCGAAATCTACTGTTGCCGCCAGCATGTTTTCCGAAAGCCTTTGGTACCTCAAATCTTTCCTCTGCACCTTTCTTAGTGGGGGAACCCGTGCCGTAACCTCATGTTCCATGATCAGGTTAAAAAGGTCATTCTACTAAAGACGCATGATGTAGATTGTTGTCAGCCATCTCCCATCCTCACTCCCGCAAATGAACAAACCAGTATAAGAAGCAGAAATCACGAAAACAATAAACCAAAAGGCTGAAGAAAACACGGCCAGCTTCCCAAAACCCAAGCAAAACCCTAGAACCAGAACCCCCCAAGGCGGCAAGACTGAAAGATGAGGGGAGAGGAAAACCGACAGAGGAAGAAGCAAGAAAGAGAGGGGTAGAAGATTGCAGAGAGAGAGAGAGAGGTGGAGGGGGAGGGAGGTGACCTGCAAGAGAGGGAGGGCCAGACGAGGTTGTGGTTGGCAAACCAGTCGTAGAGCACCGGCACCAGCGACTTCCATTGCGTGTACCTCTCGTCCTTCGTCCGCTCCCTCATCTTCCTCCGCCTCCAGAGACGACCTCTCCGCCCGCCTTCCCCCCTCGGCGCTCGCACCGGCGCCCCTCCTCCTCCTCCCTCTCTCTCTCTCTCTCTCTCCCCCCTCTGCCTACACCTGTCTCTGTGCTTTCCCGCTCACTTCTTAAACCCCGCCTCTCACAAAAACGAAATTGGCTTATTATTGAGAGACCATTTCTGGACATTAAATTTGACCCAACCAATAAAAACGTACCACATCATCAATTGTGAGGGATTGTGGTGTGTTTTAATCGGTGCGTTAAATGTTGTGTCTAGAAAATGTGTTGAAAACGATACACGGGGACTGCGAACGGGAGGCAAAACGGGGCGGGAGGGCGCCAAGTGCCAACAAGTAACGGGATGGGAAATTTTTGCGTATGTACAAGCGTCGTGTTAGAATTGTGAATTTGGCCTTTACGGTACCCTTTTATTTATCAAAATTATTTCCGGAAATGGTATTCTTTTTTTAGAATTTTCTGCAAAAAAAAAAATAAACAGGAGGAGGATTATTAGGCGTGTCGAGTATCTGAAAAATAACAAAAATACTCAAGAAAATTATCATTAATATTATTTTAATTTTTCAAATAAAATGAATGTGTTTGTCAATTGCTATAGAAAATGTCTTTATGTACATTTGATGGTGCTCACCAAGAGATACATCATCTACACATCTAATGGGTGTGCTCCAAATAGATAAGGGGGTGAGGTGTAAAGAAAAAATGGAGATGGGGCATCTCTTCATTTAATAGAGATTTGAAATACCAACTTTGCTCTCATCTTTCCCTCTAAAAACCTCTCTTTTTCTTTTGATCATCCCCAAGACTCAATCCATCTTCCTTTCTTACCCAATTATTTCCCTCTCGCCCTAGTTCTCTCTCTGAGGCAAGCACTCTCTCTCCCATCTCGCCCTCACTCTCGCTTTCACTCTATCCCTCTTTTTCCTTCTCCAATGGCACCGACAACTTCCTGCGACAGTGGCGGTGTTGATGACACCAACTGCAACCCCAACTCTCCCTACCCCCTAATTGGATTTCTCTCTATCTATCTATCTCTCGCCCTGGCTCTCTCTCTCTCTCTCTTTGCCCCATGTCTCTCTTTCTCTCTCCCATTGTTTCTCAATCTATGTACAGGGAGTTGCTTGGTGACGGAAAATGGGGCAACACTGGTGTACATAAGTAGTAGAAGGGTCGATGGAGATGGCTAGTGCTCAACAGGGCTATGTACGAGATGTCGTCGAAGCTGATGTTGTTGGGGCCACTGAAGATCACGGTTGTCGACGATGGCCTCTGTGACCAAGGATTGGTTAGTCCTATGAAGGGGTTGTCGAGAAGCTCCTTCAGAGTGGGGTGAAAGCAGAGGTTGTTTAGGAGCAACCCCAACAGGAGGGTAGAGGAATTGAATCTACTGCTACGAGTGGGCTATGGAGGAGCTAATAGGGTGGCTCCCTCAACGACTCCCCCAACAAGCCCTATAAAGAACCAAGTCACCATTGTCCTCCCCAATAATGTCCGCCAGTTCTACCACCTCATCAGGAACAAGCCCATCAAACAGAAGAAGGGGGCAGCTTGTAATTAAGTTGTTGAAGAGATCATAGTTGAATGCATTTGTTACTAGACAGGATTTTTAATGAAGGACATGAATGTATATGTAACTTACTCTTCGTAACTCAAGTCTGTGCATATATTTACAAAAAATTATATATATTAATGCACACTAACATATGTTGGTCGATGAAACTATATGTTTGCTACACATATGTGTTGATATGTTCATGTACACATATAATCAGAGATACATTATAAATGTGTTGGTGCACTTATAGATATATTGGTGCAAGTGTTCATATGTTAATGCACACTACAAAATGATAGATGTTCAAATGTTAGTACACTTGCCAATATGACAGTGTACGTGTTCATATGCTATTGCGGTTTATATATATATATATATATATATATATATATATATGTTAGTGAACTTATAGATATGTGAGAAGAACTCATATATATGAAGTGTTCAAATGTTGGTGCACTTATCAATATGTTGATGTAGACTTTCATATATTAGTAAGCTTACAGATATATTAGTAAACCTATGGAAAAGGTAATTCACTCTCATAAATATCATTCTTTCATATGCACTTATAGATATATCGGTGCATGCGTTAATATGTTAGTTTGCATATAAATGTATTGCACACTTGTAGATATACTAATGCGCACTCATTATAAGGTCTTCATTGTATTATAGAAATAAAGTAGTGTTCACTATCAATATTACCAATATATTAGTGTGCACTAGTCACTATACTCTATTTCACTAACATACACAACATTTCATTAATATATACTACACTTAACTTATTTATGGTAGAAATCACCACCCAAACTCTATTTCACTAATAATCTTATCTTCCATTGGCATATACTCTGTTTCATTGACATATACGACATTTCACTAACATATACTCTTTTTTCACTCACTTACAACAAAATTCACTACATAAAACTCAATGTCACTAATAATCATATATTTCACCAACATATATTGTGTTTCACAAACTATAATGCATTTCACTAATATATACTCTATTTCATCAACTTACAAAAAAATCACTACGAAAACTCTATTTTACTAAAATCTTATCTTTCACTAACATATACTTTGTTTCACTTGCATATATTGCATATCACTAACATATACTCCATTTTACTCGCATGCATTAAGATTCACTACATAAAATACATTTTATTAATAATATTATTTGTCTCTAACATATATTATGTTTTACTTACATATACTGTATTTCTCTAACATACACTCGGTTTCACTCACTTATAATAAAATTCACTGTACATACTTCGTTTCACTAACATATGTTATATTTCACTTACATATAATGTATTTTTCTAACATAGAGTTTCTTTCACTTACAATAAAATTCACTATGTAAATTTCATTTCACTAATAGCCTTATCTTTCACTAATATATACTCCGTGTAACTTACAAATACTATATTTAACTAACATATACTCTATTTAACTTATGTACAATAAATTTACATGATAAAAAAAGTGAGACGTCAAACTAACAAAGTATTTTCACTCACAAAGTATGTATGAACTATACACATTACAAGTAAAGTTTTTTAATATTAACATACTTTATTAGTTTAACGTCCCAACTTTCTTGTTGTGGGCATAGTTCTTTCATTAACGTACTTTGTTAGTCTTAATATATATCGTTAATATAATATATCACTTTACTTATAATGGGTATAATTCGTACATTAAAATATTTTGCTAGTCTAATATACTTTGTTAGTCTAACGTTCTACTTATAATGTGTTAAGTTCTTAATATTAACGTACTTTCTTAGTGTAACGTCCCTCTTTTATTGTCATGAGCATAGTTCTTATGTTAATATACTTTGTTAGTCTAACGTACTTGGATGTTATGCCATACACCCTGATCATTTAACTCTCATGGGTACTAGCATTTTCGGGCGCACCTCCCAGGACTAGATCGGGCCCTTTATAATATTGTCTGGCATTGATCATGTTTTTATCTTAGACAATCAATAGATGGCCAAATAGAGTACCAAGAATAGATGAGAGTAATTGAAGAATGATGAGAGTGTAGAGAGAATGTGAATATTTCCTTTGTGTTTCCATGGACTTGTGTGTGATATCCCTGGCGAGGCTTCGGCTTGTTCGCGGGAGGCAGAGTCGGATCAAGCTCGTTATTAGGTTAACGGGTTTGAACGTCGTAGTCCGTCACACGATCGGTGCTGGCAGTTTGGTAGAAGTCACTAACTACACAATGACCATGTTTCGAACACATGCCAGAAGTCTGACGTGATCTCAAGATAAGAGAGAAATCTAAGGTCATTGGATCATACTGATCCCTAGGGGTATCATGGGTATTGCTGGTACAACTTGCTCGTCGACAATGGATGTCTGCCAAAGCAAATGAGTCTTACAGAGGCCTCGACAAGGAGTTCCTAGTCCAGTCAAGAGTATTCCCAACGGAGAAGTCGTCCAAGTCAAGATAAAGTGTGTATAGAAACGTTTGTCCGTCTTGTCTTGAGTGCTCGAGACAGAGGGACGTAATAACGGTATTTAAATCGAACGAATAAAATGAAGACAAATATTTTTTAAAATAATAGGGAAATTTACATGAATAATTGCACTTAATTACTAGATATGTTATTGAGTAATTATAATAAGATCTCATGGCAAAAAATCACGTTTGGTGTGTGCATGTGAGAGAAAATCAACGATAGCATATGAGGGTTATACACACATCTTTTAATTAATAAAATCATGTGAATATTATCAAAAAATACATTAACATGTCGATACTGTTCATAACAGTGCATTGCTGGGGTTAAACCATGATTATAGAGCATGATTAGTAAGGTTTACATGAATATTAGGGTTTCTGAAAAAATATAGTCAAATCGCGACTGGGGTACTTGTCGCGTTCAAATCGTGACAGGAGGTCTGTTGCGCTCAAGGGAATCGAAACAGGCCAATCGATTGATGCGATGGAATGCGACAGGGTGACCGGTCGCGATCAGGGCAATCGATCCATAAACACGACGTCTGGGTCTATCGCGTTCAGGGCAATCAGTACTGGACAAGGAGACGTGACATGTCAGGCTGTCACTTTCTTAACGTGACGTGCACCTATGTTGCTACCAGGCTGAGAACGTGACTAGTCCGGCCGTCGCGTTCTCAGAGGTTTTGGCCGAACCCAAAAGGTGAGTTGGGTCACCTTGGGTTGCGGTCCAGTCCTCCAAGGGCTTGATACATGACTCTTTAAAAATTCATATAAAATCATATACTCAATGAAAAATCATGAAATCAGATTTAAACAAAACTAGACTCGAAAAGGCATCAATAGCAAGGAGTAATTAGATTTCTATTATGCTAAGAGCATGCTATTAACATGTTCTTCATGATGAACTAAAATATGACACAGTGGTGATGAATGTTTAGTTCGAATAAGGTACTTGATAAAAATTGGGGAAAAATGTGTCATTAGATCCCTGACTTCATGTAGCATGTACAATAAAAGTTTCATAGCATGAGATCAAGCATAACTAAGGAATTAAGGTGAACACGTGGGATTGGGTACATGTTCTGAACAAGACTTTGAGCATGAAATACTCATAAACGACATGATGGAAATTAGGGCAAACATAGAGCTTTTGATTCTTGGATCATAGACTGTCTAGGGTCGAAATTAATTATTTTTGCTCGAGAGATTGCCTACCTTTGAGCACTTTAGATTCTAGGGTATGAACTTGAAGAAACGCGAAGATCCCTTGCTTCTAGCCTCCTCCTCCTTGATCTCTTAGTCCAAATGCTTCTCTTCCTCGTCCTCCAAGCTCCAGAGGGTCAATAGGGTCGGCTAGGGACGAAATAGAGGTGTATTTGTATGTTTAGAGTTTCTAAAACCCCTAAAACTCTTTCCCCTCTTCCAACTACGAAATTCCAATAATTATCTCACATTTTCCTAGCATTTATCCTTCCTTTTGGCTTGAGATGACTCTAAATCCATGGCCAAGTGGTGAGGATAGGATTATGACTTTTTTTAAGGATATTTATGAGCCAAAATAGTGATTATCTTGTCCCTTTTTAATTTATTAATAACTTAGATACGAATTTAGGCTTAATTATCTCTCATCCAACATTGGGCTTTAACTTGGTGGCCCATTAACTCATATATGAACCTTTTAGGATAGCTCGCCTCTTGTTTTTATTTAATGTGTTTCAATTTATTCACAATTTCTTTTAATTTAATTTTATTTATCTCAATTTAAAAATTGGGAGTTGCTACAAGTGAGCACAACTAAGTGCTAACATATGTATTTCCATAATTATGTAGAGTTATTTGAAGACAATAATTGTCAAACTCGTTTAACATAATAAGCAAGTAACAACATATGACACTTTTGTTGATAAGAATTATAGTGAACACTCCTACATTACTACAATATAATAATAAGTCCTTAAGGTAGAGACTAACAAGCACAACTAAATGCTAACAAAATTTTCATAATTGTGTAAAGTTATTTGAAGAAAAAAATTATCTAAATTGTTTAACATAATAAGCACAACTTTTTGCTAACTAGTGCACTAACATATCTACAAGGGCACAAATATATCTATAAACACACTAATATATGAACACATGTAACATATGTCTCATTTCCACCAATATGTATAACTGCAATAACATATATCTCTTTTCCACCAACATATGTATAAATATATAAACATATCTCATTTTTACCAAGTATGTATAAGTGTACCAACATATGTATAAGTGCAATAACATATCTACAATTTCCACCAATATATGTATAAGTATGAGAACATACCACATTTTGTTATGTATAAGTGCACTAACATATGTTTCATTTACACCAACATATGTAAAGTGCAATAACAACTCCGTCTTTTCCACCAACATATATATAAGTATACAAACATATCTCATTTTCACCAAGTTATATATAAGTACATTAACATATGAAAGTTTCCACCAACAAATGTAAAAGTACAATAACATATTTCTATTGCCCACCAACATACTCATAAGTATACAACAAATTTCATTTTCACCAAGTTTTGTATAAGTGAATTAACATATGAAAGTTTCCACCAACATATGTATAAGTATACAAATATATCTCGCTTCGACTAACATATGCATAAGTACACGAACATATAAAAGTTTCCACCAACATATGTATAAGTATACTTGTATTAGTGCGCACTACAAAATGAGATATGTGCTTTGTAACGTCCTAATAAAATGTCCATTTATCGGATATGACAGAAATCGGGTAAAAGAAATCGAATTTATATTTTATCCATCTAATATTCACATTGCGAAAGCTTAAGTACATAATACTGCTCATTACTGTCTATGAGACGAGCAAGGAAAAAAGAAAACTTTATTACATTTCACATCTACCACACTAAAGAAAAGTAAAATTGTTGAACTTCTGAAGGTGGGATGTTCCATTCAGCACACTCCCCTTAAGCATTAAGCTCATCCTAATCACCTGAAAAAGTAAGATTATGTGAGTTAACTAGCCCAATAGGATTCAATTCTTCTAATAAAAAAAATTTAAGATGTCCGAAGATCAGAATAAGAAACTTAACTGTTGTCAGTACTGGATAACAAAGATGATTGGACAAGCATGTCAGCTAGACAATAAATGTAGAACAGTAGTACTGAATTACGAATACATGGTCAAGAATTCATGGTAACATTCATGTTCTGATTCAAATACATGTTCACACATGATAAAATAACATGATGAATGATCAATCTAGTATTGATGCAATGCCAAGTATCCATAGATCCTTTATCATTCCGTATGACCACTAAACGAATTCGGGTGCTCCTCCCACGGCTGGAACAGATCTCAGCAAGCTCTGCTTGGTCAGGGGAGGCTGCTGCGGCGATTTTTCGGGAGATTGGACGTGTTGGTGTCGTTTTCGGTGTGGTCTTGCCACGAGGACATCTCATGGAGCGGGGGAGACGCTGTGCCGTGGTTGGTTTGCACGTTCTTCGCGAAGGTAGGGTGATTCTGCCCTGTTTTACGTTGTGAATTACATGTGAAGCATGATTGGTTTGTTATTTACTTTATAACAGTAGATATCATGTTAGGGCAATGAAATGAGCATGAAAACGAGTTGAAACATTGTTTAGGGTGGTTTGCATGGAAGATCTGGAGAAGGGTTTCCGGATTAGGGCTTCGCCTGTACGGCGACGACCAGGGTTTGCATTAGAACGCGACAACCCGACCCTATCGTGTTCTGCTCTTGAACGCAATATATCGAAGGTCGCGACCTGATGGCTGAAACGCGCGACATTTGTTGACTGTGCATCTTCGTTCTCCAGAGTTCTTCGCACCCGTCAAAATGCGCACTTCCTCTAAACTGTCTCACAGAATTAAAATAGTAAAAGGAACTAGTAGAATGGTGAGCACAGGTCCATATCCACGGAGAGGCCGATAGAATTTGATTTAGACTACTTTAACTTGAAATCGTTGTACCCTCACAATGGAGGGATCAACATCACACAGGAAAGAAATATAAATTGCAATATTGACCAATCCAGATGAAATAGAAAAGAAATGAATGGAAATCTCAAGAACAGAAATTAGCAAAGAATTCACACAGAAGAAAAAAATTCAAACAACAGAAATGGAACTTAAACTAGATCGAATCTCTCATAGCCCTCAAACTCTCACAGTAAGAAAACTCAGAAATGTCGAACAAGCTTTCACTGCCAAACATTAAACTAAGAAATGAACAATTGCATTGGATCGTTCTCCCCTGAAACATAGAAGAAGTAGAAATGAATAGATCACTGAATCGAACTATCCTGAACATAGAAGAATTGAAAATTGCAACACACTGGATCGGATTCCTCTAAACACAGAAGAAATGGAACTTAAAACCCCAAAAAAAAGTAGAAACAAAACCCTCACAGCAGCAGAACCACTCCACTGCCCGACTCCCTCAAATGTCGAACCATCCATCACTGCTTAAACATTAAACCAAGAACAGATGAACTGAACAAATGCACTGGATCAAAGTTTAAACACAGTAGAAAATAGAAATTAAATGCAGAAGAAACAGATAGAAAAGCTCCACTGAATCGAACCTTCAAATGCTCAAATTCCTCACAGATGAAATGGAACAATAAAACTCAGAAACCCCAAACATCACAACCCGTCTACTTCACCTACTCTACTGCTCAAAGGAATTACAGAAGGAAATGGCAAAGAATTAAACTCAGATCTGAACCAGAGAACTCCCCCCAAATGCTAAACTCCCCAGATCTGAACTCGCCAACCTTGAAGAAACCACAAAGAACTCAACTCCCAGTAGCAAGACCAGCAGAAGAATAGAACAATCTACATATTGAATTAATGCAAATACTGAACCAGAGAAGAATCCTCACAGCTCTACTCACAGAAGAGGAATACATGAAATGGAAACTAAAAATAAAAGACAAATCCCTACTTGTGAACCAGCCGAACCAGAGAAGAATCCCCCATGGCGAACCAGAGACCAAGAGGAAAACCCCAACATAAGTACAGAAGAAAAACCCAACAATTATGAACCAAAAACCCTCACATCCCTCACAGCTCTGAGGAAAGAAAGAAAATACAGAAAAAAAAAGTAAACTAAAAATGCTCAGAAATTCTCACTGCAGAACCCCAGAGAAGAAGGCCTTGGGGTCTTCTTATAGGCGCCCTGGCTGCCTCTGCATGATCCGGATCGGCACCTCCTCGCCAGTGCACAGTTTCCACCGGGATCGCCACCTCAGCACAGCTGCTTCACACGGATCTGCTCCTCAGCACAGCTGCTTCACACCAGCTGCTCGCCACCTCAGCCACCCTGCTCCTAACTCCTTCACAGCACACCCGGCCACATGGCAAGCCCCTTCATACCGCCCAGCAACAACAGGCCAGGTCCTTCATGTGCCATTGCCTCCCTCCTTAGCCGCTCCAGCACACCCCGAACCAGCCGCCTTCCCGCCATAGCCCAATCCGCACCCGCCTTGCCCAGCAGATCCGGGCCCGGTTCCGCCTGAGCCATGCCGCACCCGCCAGCTCAGCTGCTGCACCATCCGGCCCCCAGCCGCGCAGTGGTCCGCCGCCTCAGCTCCGCATGCCCATCTGCATCTGCTGCAGCACCTCAGCTGGCCGCCATCTGACCTCCAAATCCAAACCGCCATCAGCAGCCATCGCCCCCTTCCTGCTCACCCAAACCGCCATGCCCCAGCAGATCTGGTAACCTCCCTCTTGGACGCCCAGCCAGCGCCTGCACTGTTGGGCACCGCCAGCAAGCTGCCCCAAATCGCCAGAAGTCTCCAGCGGCTTCTAGTGGTTCCTGGTGGGGAGTATAGGAAAGGTTCAAAGATGGGTTAAAATGGGGTACGTGGCCAATGTTGGTTAGGTAAAAATTTGTAATGAGATTATGACCCTTAGGTAGGTGTTAATATATTAAAAATATATATATATATTTTTACAAACTCAAATTTATTTATTACTAAAAATTATTTACAAAAGTATTATTGTAACGAAATTTATTTATTTACAACATTTATTTACAAAGATTCTTATGCACCTAATTTTGTTAAAATAGTGATTTATTGACTCATCAACTAATATGTTCAAAAACTTAAGCATGGATAAAATGAAAATTAAAGTCAATGTGCACATTATTCATAGATAAATATGTCTAAAATTACTATATGTATGAATTTTAACGCGAAAATTGTGTCGTTATCAATGGCGACCAAGGACCCTATCGTGTTAAGGGTCTCGAGGGCTATATGGTTTCGCATGATTATATTGTTATCATATTATCGTTGTGTGTTGTGCGTGGCTTTGGTAATTGGTTCATTGGCACTTGTAACGCTCTTTGAGCGTGCTGTTCATATAGTGGACGTGTTGTTCACATAATTAGCATGTTGTTTATATGGTAGATGTGTTGTTTACGTGGTTGGCATACTGTTTACGTGGTTTGAGCGGTGTGCATAAGGTTGGTTTATGGTGACTAGGCAGTGAGGTTCCAGCGTGAACCTAGCTAAGGTCTTTTAATGCCTATATAGATTATTTAAGATGGTTTAAGTATTAAATTAAGTGTAGAGTTAAATGTTAGTGTGTGGTTATTAAATGTTTAGCATGTATTATGTTTAGAGTGGCAATGGAGGTCATGAGATGACTAATGACTGGCCAGGATATTATTGGTTAATGTAATTTATGTATGTGGTAGTATGGGCTAGCTTGTAGGTCACAGAGTGACCAAGACAAGCTATTCCTCACATGTGTACCGTGGTTTGTAATAAAGATGATATTAAGTATATATTGTGGTTTGTGTGTTACCGAGTTTGGTGGTCCGGCACCTATTCCGGAATTCCTCTTCAGTTGGGTACCCCAGGTTTTGTGTGAGTCAGGCACGTTAGTGCTCGGGATTTGTCCCGGTACTGGGTGTACAGTCGAGGTCTGTGTCGTCTTCCTAGATACCCTCACTCCTGTGTTTGAGTTGTACGTCCGGCTGAGGGAAAGACAGCAGAGGGGCAGCGACTTGTGAGAGTTTATGTTTAGTCGCTTGTAGCGCGCTCATGATTGGGGGTACGGACACCAGTAGACGTACTGGTCCCCAGCTAGTCGTGTGTTTTTAGTGCCTCACTTTAGGGAGCTCGGGCCGGAGTCCCTAAAAGTGCCAAGCATGGGCCTGCAGCTGTGTGGTCTGCAGGTGTGGTGTTGGTTGGTCTCCACTGTTCTTTGGCTTGTGCTTGTGGAGCGGCAGTTGGACCTTTCGTCCGTGACTGCGAGACTGAGAGGTAGTTCTTGTGTTTTGTTGTCCGGGTTGGATGCTGGCGTCATGAACCAGTAGTCCGTTCCCGTGTGGTGGTGGCGTTCTTTTCGACTCATTCTTTGTCATTGGTTGTGGTTTGAACTGTTGTGGTGTGTCTGGTAGGAGGCACAGCTGTACTGAGGCTTTGTGGTGATACCTCGTGGTGGTAGGTACATGTACCCTTCATGGGTATCCATTTCTCGTAGTATGTTGTGTACCAGCCTTTCAGGTGTTGAGATGGAGTTGTGTTCCGTGGAGGTCGTGTGGTGAGACCTTCCACTCGTTGTGTTTTACCCTTCCTCGGGTAAGCTTCTGATTATGATTTTAGCGTGTGATGGATTGGCTCGCTGTAGGCGATCCTGCTACCCTGTGTGCGGCTTTCGACATATCATAGTTTGGGGTATAATATAATGGACCAGCTCTTGGTTAGCAGTCCTGTTAGCTATGTGTTTGAGGTTCGCCTGTGAGGCTTGTGGCCTAGGCGTTTTAGTTGTTGGGCGGACTAGTGATGATGTGCTAGTCCTGTGGTTCCCCTTTCTTTCCGAGGACTATATGTTTGTTGATATGTTTATGTTTTAATGGTTAGTTATTATGAATGTTGTGAGCATGCCATGGTTTGGCTATCAGTGTTACCAGTGAGACCCTCTGGGGTTGAGGTGTCTTTAATCTTGTGTGTTATTTTTGGATGATCCCTACTGAACTTGTGACTTGTTGAGGCTCACTCCCCTACAGTTCTTTTTAGGGCTTGCCGTTTGTGTGATTTGTGGAGGCGTTGTGGCAGACTTGTAGCACCAGCAGTAGAGTTAGTCATGTTGTGTGAGTTTGTGCTCCCTTGGAGTATGTCCCAGGTAGTTGTACTCTTTTATTGGACATCTAATAATGTATTGGGATAATTGTAAATTGATATATACATGTATGAGCACATGTACTTTTCTGTGTCTTATACTGTTGTGATTGTCTTTTATATTCTTACTGGACACGTGTACGAGCTATCTCTGACGAGACTTCGGTCCGATCGCGGGAGACGGACTTAGATATGGAGCCTTATTGAGCATAAATATCCAGGGCCGTTACAATAAGACTATTAGTGAAATGGAGTTTATGCGTTGAATTTTATTATAAGTGTGTGAAGTAGAGTATATGTTAGTGAAATGGAATATATGCTAGTACTGAAAGATAAGATTGTCAGTGAAATTGAGTTTGGATGGTGATTTCTATTGTAAGTTAAACATAGTATATGTTAGTGAAATGTCGTGTAAGAGAATAATAAATTCGCAATCAATATTATCAATATATGTGTTATATGATATTACTTGCTTATTATATAAAACAAATTAGACAATTATTTTCAAAAAATAACTCTACATGATTATGAAATAAAAATTGTTAGCACAAAATTGTGCTCGCTAGTCTCCTATCCTAAAGACTTATCATTTAACTATAGAAATATATGAATGTTCATTATCAATATTACTAATGAATGTGTCATGTGACATTACTTGCTTATTATGTAAATAGATTAGACAATTATTTTCTTAAAATAATTATATATGATTATGAAATAAAAATTGTTAGCACAAAGTTTTACTCACTAATCTCCTATCCTAAGGACTTATCATTGTACTATAGAAATATAGTATTGTTCACTATAATTATAAGTACAATGGAACATTAGATTAACAAAGTACGTTGGACTAACAAAGTATGTTAACATAAAAACTATGCTCATTACAAGAAAAGTGAGACATTACACTAATAAAGTATGTTAATATTAAGAACTTTGACACATTACAAGTAAAGTCTAATATTAGACTAACAAAGTATATTAGACTAACAAAGTACCTTAATGTATAAACTATGCTTATTACAAATAAAGTGAGACATTATATTAACGAAGTACATTAGACTAATGAAGTATGTTAATGAAACAACTATACCCACAATAAGAAAAGTGGGACATTAAACTAACGAAGTACGTTAATGTTAAGAAACTTTACTTATAATGGATATAGTTCATACATACTTCTTGAGTGAAAGTACTTCATTAGTTTAACGTCTCACTTTTCTTGTTGTGTGAATTTTATTATACATGGTGAAACGGAGTATATATTAGTTAAATATAATATTTATAAATTAAACAGAGTATATGTTAGTGAAAGATAAAACTGTTAGTTAGTGAAATGAAGTTTACAAAGTGAATTTTATTATAAGTGAAACTGAGTTTATGTTAGAAATACATTATATGTAAGTGGAATAGAGCATATGTTAGTGAAATAAAACTATTACTGAAATGAAGTTTGCATACTGAATTTTATTGTAAGTGAGTGAAATCGAGTGTATGTTAGGGAAATACATATGTAAGTAAAACTTAGTATATGTTAGAGATAAATAAGATTATTAGTGAAATGAATTTTGTGTAGTAAATTTTATACGTGAGTAAAACAAAGTATATGTTAGTGATATGTAGTATTTGCAAGTGAAACACAATATATGTTAATGAAAGATAAGACCTTAGTGAAATAGAGTTTACATAGTGAATTTTATTGTAAATGAGAGTATATATTAGTGAAGTGCATTATATGTTTGTAAAATAAAGTATATGTTGGTGAAAGATATGACTATTCGTGAAATTGAGTTTATGTAGTGAATTTTATTGTAAGTGAGTGAGCATCGTATATCTTAGTGAAATATAGTGTATGTTAGTGAAAGATAAGACTGTTAGTAAAAAAGAGTTTGTGTGGTGATTTATATTGTAAGTTAAACGTAGTATATGTTAGTGAAATACCGTATACGTCGGTGAAATGGAGCGTAATGAGTGCGCACTAATGGACACAAATTTAGACACTTTTTTAAAATTTTATTAGACAACAAGTGTTTAGCAATGAGCCTCAATGAGCCTCAATTGCATGAATCTATTCATAATTAAATAATCTTACACAAATATAGAAATAAAACTTCTTTTACAATTCTATAGGGAATCCAAGAGGCACACCCTCATTACATCCATCAAATCAAGTTAATAAAAACCAAAGCTTGAGGAAAAAACAAAACAAAACAAAAATCCCCTTCTCTAATAGAAAGAAAAGGGAGAGAAACAAAATTAGTAATTAGTGGCCTTACTGAATATCTTTTATTTCTTTATTTACAACAAAATAAACAATGCAGGGAGAAAGAGATCAAATGGCGACAACATTGAAGCTCCAGGGGGGCTTCTTCATTATAGGGGTTGGAGTTCAGGTTCAGCTCTAAAGTCGAGTTGTTCTGCGGCGATGTCATCTACGACGCCGCCCTCCATATAAGGGATCTCCATGAACTTCATGTACGTCTCGAAGATCTGTAGCTCCTTTGAAAGCCCCATCGCCTTGCCGACGACACCTGCTCTACGGTCTCCCTCCCTCTGCACTGCCACCACAACATGCGCTGGTGCAATGGGTAAACTGGAAGCTAGGGCCGACGACGCGAAAGGCATGGGACTTGGTTTGCTAGGGAGGCGAAGGCGATGTGCTCTGTGTGTTGGCGGTGCTGCGGGCGCTCCTCGCAGCGTCATTCGTCCTTCATGGCAAGAATTTGCCGATATCACTGCTGCCGTCGCCATAAGAAGTTGTTGCCATCGCTGAGAAGGAGAAAGAGGGATAGAGAGAGAGAGAGAGAGAGAGAGAGAGAGAGAGAGAGAGAGAGAGAGAGAGAGAGAGAGAGAGAGAGAGAGAGAGAGGAGTTTACTCGAGGAAATGAGAAAAGAGAAAGATGAGTTTTTTTTTTTTTTTTGATAACGAGAAAATCCCACCCCGTGTGATTTTGTGGGTTCAGGGATTGGTGTTCGTGAACTCCAAGATCGGGACTTGACAGCTCTTACTTTCCGTGTACCTGTATTACCTTTACCCCACTTGACCGAGAAAACTCAGAATCTACACACCTCGAGGATTGCATGTAAATCAGGTAAATCTCCCTCCAAAAATCGAACTCAAGACCTCTTGCTTTTAAGCAAGAGTTCTTACCGATCGACCCAGTAGGAGTCCTCAAAGATGAACTTTCAGATAAAGAGATGAAGGCAAAGTTGACATTTTAAATCTCCTTTAATTGGGGAGATATAATATCTCCACTTTGCCTTTACAGGTCCTCATCCGTCCCGTCTCCACTTTGCCTTTACATCTTATCACCCTCATCTATTTGGTAGACACCCATTGGCAATGGACGTGTGAGCCAATGTGGACTTTTGTGCACATCGATAATGTGCGCTAAGTCTTTCTCATTGCTATAACAGGAGGCATCTCAGACCTGACAATGTCACACGTGCATGGGTGTTGGGCTGGGCTCAGAGGCCGGTGAACAAGTTGGACTTGGTTCCATTCTCTATTATGGGCCGGGCTTTCAATTGTGGCCCACATCTAGCCCTCTTCTCTCTCTCTATCGGAGCAATGAGACCCAAAACATAATGTGCAAGCAAGCAGGGCAGCAGTACTACCCATCCGAAGTGATCGTTTCATCTCCCAAAAGGGGACGTGTTTCAAGACTAAAATGACAGTAATGTAATATTTCCCAGTTACAGTCACTTTATTTTCCAATAATCCTAAAAAACACATGCATTCATAGTATCATAGTAGAAAACATCTATAAAAATTTCTGAAACTTGCCAAACACCTGAATGCACACCAAAATAAGAAAACCCATCACTCTTCCTCCATCAAAAATAGATTTTTTTAAAAAACAAAATTTTAAATAGTAACTAAAATGTAAATAAATAAGATTCTTAACTAAGTTCCTAATATCATTGGAAGCTAGACCTGCCCAGCCCCTTATCCTGTTCTCCGAGGATACCCCAATTGGTGGCCACCGAAGCCTCACCCCCTTTGGGCTCGCCCACCCAGCCCAAAACACCTCTCCGCCACACACACACTGTACAGCAACGCGTAGACACGTCCCTCTCCCTCCACCACTCGGCACTTCCTTGGAACTACGTACTCTGTGACGCCAGGCGCCGTTCCACAGTTCCACTCACAAACCGCCGGCCGCCCCCTTTCCGGCGGTCACCCTCTCGCGGTTCCAGACACGGCGGATAGCGCCGTCATCCCCTGTCCCTTCTCGCCAACCAACCACCCCCCCCCCCCCCCCCCCCCGGTAAGGCCACGGCGGCGAACCCGTCAGCCTGTTCCACGTTGTTGCTTTCTCTACCGCACATTTTCCATGGCGCACCGCTGCGTGCCGGCGACTACGCTCCAGAAGTACTTGCCCGACCTTGCAGCACCCCCCGGCGGCGAGCCCCCTCCTCCCTCGAGAGCGGCGAAACCCACGACCTGTTCCGCACGCCTTTTTCCTTCTCCCGGTTCGCGTCGGCCATCCTCCCCCAGGCGGGCAGCGGCCGGAAGCGGGGTGCATCGGGGTCTGGCAATGGAGAGGAGAAGACGCAGAGGCGCGCGAGGCGAGGCGGCTTCTTTCCGGGTTCGAGGGTCCCGGCTTTCGCCAACATCACGCAGCCCGCGGCGCCGGAAGGGTGCTCGACGAGTGGTGGGACAGGGGAGGGAGCAGAGGTGATAGAAGGGGAAGACAGGAAGGGCAAGGGGGGCAGCACGAAGAAGACGAGGAGCTCATGGGACGATATGCCCAAGTTCCTCCTGGCCGGCGCCGTCTCCACTGTCATCTCCAGGTCCTCCCCCCCCCCCCCCCCCCTCCCCTCCCACCTTCCACGAGCTTCCTCTGTGTTGTACCGTTTGCACCGTAGCCGCGGCCAATGGCGAAGCCTTGTAGTGGTGGGAAGAGGTGCCGCCATTAACCTGTTTGATTGTTTGCTACCTTCATGCGGGAATTTGGCGACAGGACGTGCGTGGCGCCGCTGGAGAGGATAAAGCTGGAGTGCATCATCCAGGGGCCGGCGCAGTCACTGCCGGAGATCGTCCGGTGCATCTGGGCGGCGGAGGGGGCGAGGGGTTTCTGGAAGGGCAACCTCCTCAACCTCTTCCGGATGATACCCTTCAAGTGCATCAGTTTCGTCTGCTACGACATGTACTGCGACTGCCTCCTCCACGTCCCGGGCAAGAGCGAGATCACCAACCACGATAGACTCGTCGGCGGCGGCATCTCCGGCGTCGCCGCTACCGTCGTCTGCCTCCCCCTCGACACAGTAACCGTGCCCCCCCACCCGGAAATAGTTCTCTCCACCCTCCACCTCCCATGTTTCAGATTTCCCATTCTTTTTTTTACTGATCAAGGGAGTCCTGGGCTTTGGCAGATCCGGACGAGACTGATAGCCCCCGGCGGCGGAGCCCTGGGCGGCGTGGAGGGGTGCTTCTTCAACATGGTGCGCAACGAGGGCTTCCTCTCCCTGTACAAGGGCCTCGCCCCGGCCCTCATCAGCATGGGCCCTTCCAGCGCCGTCTTCTACGCCGTATACGACATGCTCAAGGCCTTTGACCTCTCCCGCCGGAGGCGGCAGAGCAGCGGCGGCCGGAAGGAGCTGGGGGTCTTGCGGACGCTGGTCTACGGGGCCGTCTCCGGCGCCTGCGCCGAGACGGTGACGTACCCGCTGGAGGTCCTACGCAGGCAGTTGCAGCTGCAGCGGTCCAGCAGGCTGGGCATGGCGTCCGCCTTCGTCAGGTTGATACAGAGGGATGGGGTCGGGTCCCTCTTCGCGGGCCTCCTGCCCAGCACGCTTCAGGTTTGGCTTCTTCTCCTCCCTCCCTTGCAACTGAGTAAAAAAGGGGTTTTCTTTAAAAGTAACAGATTTTAAAAATCTTATTAGGAGAATAGCACACTTAAAATTTTATTTATATTATTATAATAAAATTCAGTCTTAGAAGTACACGTGACAGCATCAGAATTTTTTTTTTCCTATCCAAACTGAGATATGTGATACCGCCTAAAATTATCCCCTTCTTTTTTCTCTCTATTTTTGTATTTCTTTCTCTCTTTATGTGCTGCCACTGTAATCAACAAATTCAGCGGGATTTAAAATTCAAATCCTCTCCCTTTCTCCATTTGGCCCGCCTTTGACAAAAAAATAGTATTTTTTATCCAATCCGCCACCCCCATCTAAAAATATAAGTACTCGCCTCCATTATAATATGAATATCTCATATTTGATCTATTTAGTGTTCCGCATGAAAATTAGGTTTTCTTTTCTTCTATATAATATTTCTCTATTATTATTAATAACAATCATATCAAATCTAATTTATAATTTATAAATTTATTATAATTAAATATATATTTAGAAAAAAACCGTGCAACGCACGGGTAGAGATCTAGTTTCACAATATAACATAGTTTGACCCGTCAACGCCACGTCCGTGCACAGCGCGGGCGCGGCTGTTAAAAAAAAAATAAACTAATGAAGAATTCGGTCATCAGATGATCGACTTCCTAATGTGAGGAAGTCGGTCATCTGATGGCCGACTTCTTTCCTGTGTTCTACAGGAATTTTTTTAGAATTTAATTAGTATTTTTGTTTTATATTTAAATAATATCAAATTAAGATGAAAATTTAAACATAAATTAATTAAAAAGTGATATATTTTATTATAATTTTAGTTTAATTTTTTAAAATAAATTTTTATAGAGTAAGAATTACTTCAAAAGTAAATAAATCAAATTAATCTCGATATCAGTTCTTCAATAATTCTCGATGTTCATATTTTTAGAATCATCATATTTTTTTGATAATTATGATGATTTTATATTTTATTTTGTTATCGAAATGCGGTGACGTATTATCGGGATGTGTACGTCTGAAGACAATATCAAAATCATGTTAATAATATATGAATGACTTTAAATAAAAAATAATCATGCTTACTTTTTGATACGAGTCGTCTCCGGCCGACCTCTGGTTGAATGACGTGACGCTCGGGTCGACCCGGGGACGTCGGCCGATCCCCGAACATATGCTCGGTCAATTCGACCTGTGGTCGTCCAGGTATTATGGAAAGGGGTCGTCATTCATCAAGCGCTACGAGCGCTACGTAGTCACGAGCGCTACGTCAGTCATCACTCAGAGTCGCCGTGGCGGCAATCCAGAGCGCCGCCTGATCTCCGTCGTCTTGGCACGCCAGGCGAATATCTATTGGCCGGTTTGAAGATAATATCTGAGTTATGTTAATTGTTACTGTTTAGTAACATAGGTCGGCTCCTGCCTAAGTGACCGCTAAGGTGCTTCTCGCCACACTGAGCCGAGACGACCAAGCCGATGAATCCCTTTTGAGACGCGCTTGGCCGACGTGTGACGCTGCTCTCGAGCTCACGGCCTGACCTGTAAAGTCCGCTGAGGGGACTCGGCGGGGAGACACTCCGACGCTCAAGTCAGTAGCTAGTCGAGCAGAATGGCCTAGCGTGGCGAGAAGCGTCTTAGCGGTCACCTCGACAGGAGCCGACCTATGTTACTATAACAGTAACATTAATAATATAAAAATATCTCTAAATAAAAATAATTAAAAGTAAGCATGATTATTTTTTATTTAAAGTCATTCATATATTATTAACATGATTTTGATATTATCTTCAGACGTACACATCTCGATAATACGTCACCGCACTTCGATAACAAAATAAAATATAAAACCATCATAATTATCATAAAAATATGATGATTCTAAAAATATGAACATCGAGAATTATTGAAGAACTGATATCGAGATTAATTTGATTTATTTATTTTTGAAGTAATTCTTACTCTATAAAAATTTATTTTAAAAAATTAAACTAAAATTATAATAAAATATATCACTTTTTAATTAATTTATGTTTAAATTTTCATCTTAATTTGATATTATTTAAATATAAAACAAAAATACTAATTAAATTCTAAAAAAAATCTCCGGTAGAACACAGGAAAGAAGTCGGTCATCAGATGGCCGACTTCCTCACATTAGGAAGTCGGTCATCTGATGGCCGACTTCTTCATTAGTTTATTTTTTTTTAAACAGTCGCGCCCTCGCTGTGCACGGACGCGGCGTTGACGGGTCAAACTATGCTATATTGCGAATAAAATTTTAAGTGTGCTATTCTCCTAATAAGATTTTTAAAGTCTGTTACTTTTAAAGAAAACCCGTAAAAGAGCTTTATTGAGAAATATTTATTATTTATATATTATTTTTAGAAGAAAAAAAACATTTATCTGATTTGGGCTCATGTCTGACATACATGTAACTTTGTGATCGGCGCATTAGCCTTCCACAATACCTAACCACTAGAAATACTTGGTGCACATTAGGCATGTTTTGAAATCGAGTTTAGTTGGGGGGCGAAAATCTCTGACAAAATTGTCAGTATTTTCAAAAAAAATTGGCGGCCTTGACTTACATTGCACGGCCAATTTCGTGTAGAAGAGAGAAATAGAGAGAGGTTGCTTTCTCTCTCCATTGGGTCGAGAAGTGGGTTTGTCTCCACTTATATGGATTTTGAGTACGAGCGAAGATAGAGATAGAAAGAGATTGTTATTTTTTATTTTCTCCGTTTTTGGCGAGTTAGGCACGGTCGACGGGGCCCCTCATCCCCTACACCTCCTGCACCTACGAAACGATGTGAAATCATCCCGTTGGACACGGTCGACGGAGCCCCTCATCCCCTACACCTCCTGCACCTACGAAATGACGTGAAATCACGTCCATCGCGCCCGTACCACGCATGTGTGTGTGTGTGTGGGGGGGGGGGATTGATTATTAGAGATTTTGGCTTCCTGAAAAGTGAAGTCAAACACTGTCTTAATGGAGTGTACACACTAATAGCACATCTAATAGGTGGATGTCAAGTGGATGAATAGGGATGACTTGACACTCACCCATTAGATGTTAGTATCCACTCTTGAGTTCCACTTGGTGCACACCAAGAGAAGCGGTGACGTGTGCCCACCACTCTCACTTGATTTGTACCAAATATCTCCGTCCACTCCTTAGATGTGTTCTTAGTGCGCACATTCATAGTATGCAACAAATATGAAATTACAACACTGTGGGTCACTCTTCCGGTCCATAATAAACATTTCTCATCATTTTATATTCTTCTATCTATCTTTTGAAATCACCCTCTCCAAACGTTATCTTAAAACTATTTCTCTATAGCATTCGACATACCGCATGCACCTTAAGTAAGCATCCACCGTCTTCTAAAGGAATTCCCAGAGCACTCTCATATTTTCTAAAACATATAAATGTTCTAAAGCATACAAGTGTTTTATAGAACACCAGTGTGCTATACGATGACACGGCAAGATACACGTGTATATATTTATATATGTGCAGCTGACATGCAGAAATTGGTGTGCATGGTGCATGCAGGTTCTTCCGTCGGCAGCTCTCAGCTATCTCTTCTACGAGCTGATGAAGTCAGTTTTGAAAGTTAGCTGATGGGTCTAGAGCTTGCAGCCATGATGTTTAGCTGCTCTTCCTTTGTTTCTTTTTTCTCTTTTCTTCAAGCTTTCATCATTTCTTCTTCCATGCATGGGGTTTGGGGTTTGAATTATTTCAGCACTCGAACCCAACAAAATTTGTTCTAGCAATTCTTTTTCCAGATTTTTTTTTTTTTTTTGCAGGAAGGCAAGCAGGCGAAGAATTCTGGGAAATTAATTAATTCATATTATTTCCCATCCACTATTCAGGCTCTCAGTCCACTTGTCTAACTTCTCTCACTGCCACGTACAATTTTATCTAGGCTCGTGACAATTGAGATAAAATAATAGAACCCACCCCAAACAACATAAATATCCATCTTCACATAATAATGAAACCCACCACCACCAACACTGAATATAAATCTCTCTTATAGAAACTGGTCAGGGATCATTTGTCAAAGAACAATGTTATTATCAAATTATTAAAATAGTAAGACCACGTATTTTGGTCATGGAAAGCAAGATCCGTCTTGCAAGATTAATACTCATGGGTTGACGATTAGAAAGCGTATAAACAAGGTGCGCACACACCAGTTTGACAATGAGTTGGAATTAGAGATAACTCCAACCCATGATTAAAATTATACAGAGTTAACTCACTTTACAATTTGTTTTCTTATGTGTTAACTTAGTTTAACTACAGTGAATTAAACCACTTTCTCTTCGATTGTTTTGAAGAGATAGAATGAGTTAACCCAATGTTAATCTAATTTCATATCAAAAAATAACTTGAAAAGAAAAAATAACAATTAATGTTATGTTGAAAAAAGAGAAAATAATAATTAATATTCCATACTACCCGGACAAAAAAATAATTAACTCAAATGAGTTTACTTACATCTGACCCACTTAACTTTTTTTTGTTACCAAACTGCTTTTTGAGTTAACTCTGAGTTAACTTTATATTAACTCGTTACCAAACTGAGCAAAGACGAAGTCCTTTTAGTAGTTTCCCACACAGGTCATAAGGCCTAACGCACTCCCAAGAAGTAAACAACACATATCATATGAAAGAAATTTTTGCATATATCCATCAAGATCTCACTTTTTCAAACTCTTTTTGAGATGAATGGCCCATCACAGGGCTGTGCTTCAGCAAGTTTAACATTTGAACCTGTCTCTTGCAGAAATGCATACTCCGTTCCACATGTTTTCGAGCTTTCAACGTACATGTATTACAACTCCCAGCTAAATATTAAAATGGATTGAGACTTCCTGGTAGGGGTGAATAGGGACTGGGATGCCCAGATGAAAATTCACTTTGCACCACCCAAGTCCAAGAAACATACTGCTGAAATAAAGATGCTAACTAACCTGAGAAACTAAGGGTCAAAGAAATTCGAATTACCAAGTCCCAAAAAAGCACTCGATTGATCCATTTGACAATATAAAGTCGCCACAGCTCACTGACAGTACAACCTCCTGAGATTAACGATACAGCAACGGTCATGATAGATTCGAGCATTCGGGGGTGGGAGAAAAAAGAGTTGAATGGCTCTGGTTTGGGTCTAGCACATGCAACCTTGAATGGGGAAACATATGGCAACACTCAGACCCAATGGTGTCCATTACCTCTCCGTAGAGCTTTATCTCCCATATGGATGGTAACGCCCACCGTATCGAGCACTGCCGCCACCGCCGCCGCCACTGCCGCCGCTGCTGCTGCCGTATCCGCCACCATAGGCGGCACCGCCGTATCCATAACCGGCACCGTATCCTGTGGCGCCATACATAGGCCCACCGTAGCCAGGCCCGTAGCCCATGCCATATCCGAAACCTCCGCCATAGCCATAGCCTCTACCATAACCGCCGGCTGGGCCGGCCATTCTCCCTCCATATGCACCTCCGGATCTATACCCACCGCCATACCCATACGCACCGCCGCCAAAGCCACCGTAGGCATTTCCCCCGGCCGAACCATAACCATGCCTGTCCATGCCAGAGTCCCCACCAGGTTTCTTCGGCTCGGCCTTCTTGATTTCAACCTACAAAAGATATCTGGTCAAGGAATGTAGAAATATGTCTCTTCGAAAACTTTCAAATGGTTAGAATATCTTTCAATTCTACTGCCTGTTCATCACAAACTGATAAAGCTCAAGGCATTTTGTCCTAGAACTTCCTTGTGCACCATCAAAAGAAACAGATGGTAATGTGCGTAAACACAAATCATGATGCATCTGGGCAAAACAAAATGTAGAAGGAAATTTATACTGAGGACGAATTTACAACTAACCTGCTTTCCACCCAAGGTATGCATTTTACCCTGAGAGATAACTTCTTCAACGGAATCCTCACTCTCAAACGTGACGAAGCCAAAACCTCGGGAGCGCCCAGTTTTATGATCCAGCATGATTGGGTGCTCAACCACCTTTCCATATGCACTGAAGTATTCTTGGAATTCATCTACAAAAGTTTTTGGGGTCAGAGAAGCAATATGATAGTGAAATTAAGATATTGATAGATTTCATTGCTACCTTCTGTCAGAGAAGTGGGAAGTCCACCCACAAAGATTTTTTTCGTCCTGGAACCTCCTTTAGACGCCATAGTTTCCCTTGGGACTGTACGCTTCACTTCAACCTGAAAACAACAAACGTTATCAAGAGAGTAAGAAAAGTTTTTTTATTTGTTTGAAACTCTCAAGTTCGGGCTATTGTATGAAGAGAAATGCTTATTGCCTTCCAAGGAGGGCAATAAAGATGATGTAGATTGCCCTCCATATAATTCTATTGGTTGAAAATCTGAGAACATTTTTCTCTCTTCTTCTTTTAACCAATAAGATTGTTTGGAGGGCAATAAAGGGCAATCCACGGTCACTTTTATTGCCCTCCATGGTGGGCAATAAGCATTTCTCTTGTATGAATTCCCAGGAAATTAGGAATACTCCCTCCATGCTCTCCAGGAAACAACTCGAAGAAAAGAGCTCATCCAATAAACATACAACTGCAGCGGTTAGACATTGCAATGACACGGGCAATGTCTCAACTCTCCCAAAAAGAAGATTTAAAAACTATGTTGGAAAAATAAAATGCCAGGAAATTATACACATTTAGTTAGTCAACCCACCGTTCTTCCGTCAATCACATGGTCATCCTCCAAAACTTTATCAACAACAGAGGGATCAGCGTATGTTATAAACCCAAACCCTCTGGGCCTTCCAGTAGCCTTCTCCTTCATAATCACAGAATCAGTGATTGCACCATACTTCTTGAAATGCTTGGTAAATGTATCTGGCAAAGAACAAGCAAGGGCAAAATGTGAATGATAATTTATAAGCAGAAAATGATGGTACCAGGACATCTAGAAGGTCATGAGGGAAAGCAGGATATGTGCCATATATTAATTCTCATCTTAATATATATTGATTTTCTCATGCTTTTTAGTCTAAAAGCCTAAGACTATTGATATACCCTGAACAAAATGAAATAACTGGGTGGCCATTATCATGGATAGCGCCACCTTATTTAAGAGGCTGCACACCACCCGACGTCGGAACAAGATCGGTGGCTGTACATGAAGGAGAATAGGGTTCGGTATGCATTTTTTTTTAATTTATCAGGAGCTGCTTGGGCTTCAGGTTGTGACTTTAAGGGCAATTCTATTATTATAATTTCACTAGTAATAAAAAGAGAGACCCAACCCAAGGCTAATGGTCGTGCCAAAAGGGAGCACAAGGCCATCCTCTTTCCAGCCAGCAAAAGGACATTCTTTCTCAGGTGAAGGCTGTTCCAAACTCCAGCATGAAGTTGTGTGGAGCAGAGCAATAGATATCCATTGTTTCAAACTTCATTCCTATGTTGTGTCACACATGCAATTTATCACTCCGTTGCACCATGGCTGCAGACACATGGGCATCTCTTTTCCTACTTTCATTTTTCTTCCTCTGTCAACTCCTTTGATTTCAACCTGAAACCAAGAAGTAGGAAGACGAGTTTGACCAAAGGCTTGTGTGCATCTCTACTTTAAGTCGAATCACCAATATTCTCCTTGCCTCTATCAACTCTACTCTTCAGGGAATACAACAGAAATGAAGGAACGGAAAAATCAAACATGGGGGTGGCCGAAGAAAAGACCCAGTGTCATTATTCCCTATTCAGTATCAGCATGCTCAGGTAAAATTGTAAATCCTACCCCACACAAACTGAAACCTGTGCATGGCCACCCAACCCACTAAGAAATCCACAGCCATCTTAACAACGCCATGTCAGTAAGCACTTCATTAGTTAAACTGTATTTTCATGGGATATGGTCAATTAAAAAGCTCTCTGCTAATTTCATTACATCTAGGGGGAAAATTCTGTGCATGGCCACCCAACCCACTAAGAAATCCACAGCCAACTTAACGACGCCAAGTCTGTAATCATTTCATTAGTTAAACTGTGTATTCATGGGATATGATCAATTAAAAAGCTCTCTGCTAATTTCATTACATCTAGGGGGGAAAATGTTACCTTCCAGGTCGTACATTTTTTCTCATCATTTCTTGACATATTTGAACAAAGGGTTGGAGATCTCCTTGGACACCCAACTAACCTACTGTACGGCATAAACTAAGTATGCACAAACTAAATATTACAAAGGAGGTAGCTTCTGAAATCTAGCTCATGCTTTTCTTTATGAACGAAACAAGTCTCCTGATACCATGCGAGGCATTTGTAAACAATTATTTTAGAAGTAATCTCTCATCATACCTAGAATTCAGTATGAACTATACCAATAGAATTCTGGCTACCGGTCATACATGCATCAGACATGCCCAGTAACATTTTAGGAATGAAACTGGGACGACAAACGAATCAAAACAACGTATTAGTAAAAGGAGAGAAACGGAGAAAAAAATTGGATCCTTTTTAAGTTACCTTCCGTTGTCTCCCAAGCAAGGCCTCCGACGAAGATTTTTCTAACAAAGAAGAAAGGGTCAGATTACCATATGCTCTTGTCGCCAGCCATCCCCGTGCCAATCCGGGTAGGGACTTAAAATTTCAAGAGAACCAATTACTAAACCTGAATCGACTTTTTAGCAAGACTGGAAAATCTAAAACAAATGCGCACACTTTTTAGAGCGAATATTAAAACTACGAGTCCACGAGAAACCAAACCCTGGGACCTGAACTACTAACCCTTCTGAGGACGAACTGCTAACGGGCTGCTTCGTCTCCTGGCCCGCACTATCTACTTTATCTACCCCGTTTTCCTGAGATCCACCACCACCGACGCCCTCCTCCTCTTCCACCTCCTCTTCTACCTCCTCGACCTCCTCTTCTACCTCTTCTACTACCTCCTCGTACTCGTACTCTTCCGCGCCGCCGACGGCGTTTTGGTCCTCCGCGGCCGCCTCCATGGGATCTATCCTCCTCTACCTAACGAGACCTGCAAAGGGAGCAAAGGTTATAGCTTTCCGAGGCCCTAGCCGTCTCCGGACGCTGCGACGAGCAAAAACCCTAATCAGGCCATGGATCGATGATACCTTGCCAAACTAGGGTTTCGGTCTGGCAGCGGGGTTGGGGAGGCGAGCGAGATAGAAAAAAACGCAAAGGATGCCCTAACCTGGGTAAGAGCCCTGGACTTTTTTCTTTCTTCTTGTCTTCTCCACGGTGTTTGCATAATATATAGAGAGAGGCGTTAAAAGGGTTACTTACCGGTCCTCTGTAAGCCGCTTCTTGAAGGATACCCGGAACTTTATCCTTTTAAATATACACATATATGTTAAACAAAGTTATACTTGATCCATATTTAGGTAATGCAGCTTTATTTATTTATGTAAAGAGAAAAAATTAATGTTAGGTCGAATATTTCTTTTTATATGCATATATATGTTAAACAAGTTATACTTGACGCATATTTTAGGTGATGCAACTTTATTAATACAAAAAGAAAAACTTAATACTATGTCGAAATATTTGACCGAGTATTATTTACTTGTGTGGATCTCATTGTCAATATAACAACGCAATCTTATATTTATAAGAGCAAACTATTGATCACGAAATAGTGTATTAAATAGTCGTAAGATGTTATTTGAAATATGAAATTTTCCCTCGAATTAAACTACAATTCCTACCTAATATCCATCTCATTTGAACATGACCACTGAATTTAGTCGAAATAGGTATCTTGTTTATTAATCAAAGTTTATATTTTGGAGTAAATATTATTTATCAATCAAAACTTATAATAGTCTTATAAATATTTATTAATCAACCCCACAAATTTTCGATCAAGTTGTACACTAAGGTGGTGTTTGATAACACTTATTTAAAATGTCTAAAGTCTAATTTATTATCTATTATCTAAATCTGTAATTTAATAAGTACTTAAAATATATTAGACTTCTATTAAGAGTTGTTTGATAACCAACTTAAATTACATCTGAATTAAAATATTATTTCACATAAATATCTTTATAATTACATATTAAATCTCTAATTTTTATATATTACATAAACACCCCTACAAACCATCTGGCGGCGCCACCAACCTCACAGCCGACGTCGGCGCCGGCGCTGGGCTTCCTCTGCGAACCGGTGGACACGTCTACGAACATCTGTCGTGGGTACTCGTTCAGTGCATCTCCTGTGAGATCTCGAGGAGGTACATGCAGACAACGCCGTCGACGAGGAGGTCACCGACACCGAGTGGTTCTTCCTGGTGTCCATGACGCAGAACTTCCTCAATGGGGCCGGCCTACCGGGGCATGTCTTCTTTATGACGTCAGCGGTGTGGATCGCGGGGAGCGACCGGCTGGCGGCGGCGGCGTCGTGCGATCGCGCCCGGCAGGCCCATCTCTTCGGCATCCAGACCATGGTGTGCATCCTCGGCGGCGGCGGCGGCGTGGAGTTTGGCTCCATCGGCCTGATCTACTAGAATTCTGAGATCATGAACAAGGTGAGGGTGCTCTTCAACTTCAGATCCGGCTGCGGCGTTGGTGTCGATATGGTGGTAGCCGGCGCCACCTCTCCTGCCACGACCGCGTCGTGGGTGCCCGGGCCGTCCACCGTCACTACCGACCAGGGTGAGAACGACCCCTCCGCCCTCTGGTTCTCAGATCCATCAGTGATCGAGATCAAAGAGCCCCCTCCCGCCGTGCTGGAGATCTCTTCCATGCCTAGGCCCCATGTCCAATTCAAGAACCATAGCAAGAACAGCCTCATAGCAAGCTCCAGCTCCGTCCAATTGAACCCCTACGATGCTCCACCTCCTGCTTAGCAAGATCACCAGCAGCACAAGCATCATACTCAGCATCATCAACAGCAGCAGCAACAGAATCACCCTGCCAACTCAGAGAACCAGGGCGGCTTCTTCAATACCAGGGAGTTGAACTTCTCAGATTTCGGGCTAAACAACTCCAATCCTCCTCAGACTTGCAACCTAGAGTCGGGCGAGCTCCTAAACTTTGGGGAGAACAAGAGGAATTCCGGTGTCGGTGCAGCTCAAAGTGCAGGCGGCGGACTGGTCGCCCACAATTCCGCCCCCCAAGTCGACGACAAGAAAAAGAAGTCCGTGATGGTGACCTCCACAGGGAGCAACAACGATGAAGGGATGTTGTCCTTCTCCTCCGCCATCGTCCGCCCCTCGTGTGACGAGACAATGAAATCGGGGGGGGGGGGGGGGGGGGGCGGCATCGCCGACTCGGACCACTCTGACCTCGAGGCGTCTATCCGGGAGGTGGAGAGCCGGCAGACCCTGCCGGAAACCGAGAAGCACCTGAGGAAGCGTGGGAGGAAGCTAGCCAACGGGAGGGAGGAACCCCTCAACCACGTGGAGGCCGAGCGGCAGCGGCGGGAAAAGCTAAACCAACGGTTCTACGCTCTCCCGGCGGAGGAGATGGGGATTTCGGCGGAGGAGCACAGTGCCTCGCGAGGATCGAAGGAGCCACAGAGAGGCGGAGCAGAGATCTCCCGATTGGATCTGAATAAAAAAAAGTGTCATAATCTTACTTTTTTTTAGAGGTAATTTAAGACATGAGATAGTTTTTCAGATATCTATTAAGGTGTTTTATCAAACAATCTGACTCTTTAATATGTGATCATTTTAGACAATAGACATCCAATAAGTGTTATCAAACAACAGCTAAGTTATCCTCTCGAGATGGTGAGAGAAAAATTAGACATCGAATCATGATGGGGTCATTAAATAGCCCATCTCATCATGATGGTTTCAAAGCAAAATTTCGATTTGATAGAATCATAGCGAATACGGTCATTTCATGATGAACAAGATTGGACCGTTCACTAACACGCGTGCACCAACATGTTGCCCACGTTGACGTGCCTACCTCACTCCCAATGTGCCGCCCAAGCACAAGGCAAGAGGCAGTCCAGGAGGATAAGCTGCATCACCACCCAACTTATTCCTTAATTCTTATTTTTGCATATATATAGTGGATCTTTTTATCTTAAATAATTATTTTTTTAACTGTAACAGAAAAATTTTTATTATAACAGAATTTAACGTATATTAAAATAAGAGAAAATATTTACTGTAATAAATTATAATTCTGTCAAAAATTAAAAAATAAATTAAATATCTGATAAAGACTCTTAAGTAAATTATCTTAAATAATTATTTTTAATATAATTTTCTCAATACTCCATCCAATACATATATGTATATGTACACTTAACATATCCCTCACGTGTAAGCGGAATAGAGATTGGATAAGGTGGGGAGGGGGAAGAGTTGAGGTTTGAGTCTAGATAGGGGTGTTGAGCATTTTTTTCTTCTAATATATATCTATATATATCTATATATATATATATATATATATATATATATATATATATATATATATAACACGCACAAAAAAGAATGTTAACCTTTTTTCCTTCATTGATGGTAAATTTGTGGAACGTTACACTTTTTTTTAGTAACCAGGAATCCCCATCCACTGTGACTTTTGCAGACTTAACTTCTTGTCACTAATGTCGCAATTGTATTCAAACATTTGAACCTAGACAGGCCAGCGGAAAAAGGATAACTTAAATCCAATACTCTTGACCTTGAAAACAGCAGGCCTAGGTTATTCAAATGGGAGTACTATATATTAAATGTGTCTAGTGTATTAAGCTTTTACTTATATCATGGACACTCGACCAACCAAGTTCACATATTTTACTTACCTACTTGCACTATAAGTTGCCCATTGTAAATATAACAAGAGCAAAAGCAGAAACAACACATCACAAAGCAGAGACAACAGTCAAAATACCCATCATCTGGCAGGCCTGGGTATTCGAACTTGAAGTGAAACTTTATTACAGTAGGGTTGTGTGCAAATGATTCCACATTCCAACAGCAAAACAAACAGAGGCTAACTTCAAGCAACCACACACAAGATCATCGATCCTGTAGAATACATTTTGGATGTTTATCAAGTGAGTATTTGGTATTGCTTGTTAAGCAACAAAAAATATGATCCAATGCCACAAGACCGGCTCCGGTGAGGGGCAAATTGCTTCCCTCCGGATCTGTTTGCAGGGTGTTAGTTTACAGCTTTCAACCCATGCTGAACCTAGAAGGATCTTTGTTCTACAGAAAGGTATGGATATATACACTTGCTGTGATGGGCACATGAATTGCTATTTCAATTACAGAACCAATGGAGCTAGCGCCAACCTTTTACTTCGAGATACCATTGAGCCGCCGAATGCTTCTTCCAGTGCTAATCAAATGAACAATACAAATGTTTTGTGGGTGGAAATTGTCACCAGACGTTATTATTCAACATGAATAGCCTCTTGAGCTCATATTCTTGCCAAAATCTCATCAAAAAATAGCTGAAGTACATGGCTTCTACAGGCTGACTGGTACACGGAGGCCATCGTAACTCAATTGAACATCCAAACCCTCCATCTCCGTCAAACTTGTAAGGTATGTGTTTACTTTGTGATGATCCATTAAGTGCATCATCCCTAAAGAAAGTGTAGATTTTCATTTTAAAATTGGCATCTAAGGATAAAATATAATTGCAATAACTGCAGTCAATTGATATTCCACAGTACCCAAACAAGAAATTGTTTTGTCAAATGTAAATGAGACAAAAGTATTTGAAATGTATGTGCTTCAAAGCAAAACTTACAACGCCAAAGATCAGTAGATTCAGAACTCAACATGGTTAACTACTATACATCTGACAGAACTGCTGATATTTATAAAAATTCATTTAAGTGGAGCTATAGAACCATGTCATATGTGCTTTATTTACCAATGTAGGTCCATTTAATCTCGCTCTCATGGATTCTTGGAAACACTTTCAAAAACTCTCTGGGTCTCAGGTTGTCCTAATGCCCCCCCACCCCCTCCCCCCTCTTTCAAGATAAGGAAGGGAGAAGAAACTGAGTTTTTTGCCAGTAGCTGTAACTCTATGTGAAATCTTCTGTGAGATTAGGCGGCTTATGCTCTGTTCCTTCGCTGGAATTTAAATTCGGAATTTTATTAACAAATATCCTTGCTGCAACAGATAGGTGTTCGATACTTTTAACACTTTAATTCCATAACAAAGGTTATTTTACTTTTCCTTGTTCTTCGAACTGTGGGTAAAAACATGGTCAAATGCACGGCAATTTCTAATCTGTGTGTAAGCATACCAGTAAACAGTGTTCTCCTTGGACGAATCTTCCGAACTTCCTCTAATGCCTGAATGGTACGAAAGAAAATAGACTATGAATGAGCAATTTTTCTGAAAAGATTAAACATGACAATGTATTGTACTTTCAAACTGGAGAACTTTACTCTTGGCAGCCCAAAATGTGTTGAAGAAGAACGATCTGGCCTGAGAGCATCCTGAAGAAATTGGAAATATAAGTCTACAGCCAAGCGTCTAAGAAGCACTTTGCATATCACTATACAAGTAACATTCAGAATCTAATTTCTAAGAAAGGAAAGCTGGTTCACCATAATTAGGATATCACAATCTTGAAGTAACTCGTAAGTTTCTTCAGGTATGTCACTAACATCACTGTGCATATCAAGGGAAACTGGCATTATGAAACTTGGCAACAAAAATTGCAAAGTTATAGAAGTCAAGAGCAACATAAATAACTTGCTAGAAAATACCTGATATAGCAGATATTACCAAAACGAAAACCAAGGGAACGATAGCCTTGACCATGCCATACAGGCAAAGGAGTAACCTACAAAAGTAGGTGCAATTTCAGAAGTCATATTATTCCCAGATGGGAAGTAACTTATATAAATCAACTGTCTTCAGGGTCTACATCAAACTAAGTTGAAGACATGAGAAGGAAGAACCTCCAATTCATTGCATCACATCTTGTGAATGGCTGATCACTGTTACATTCATACACTTAAAGGGCGTACCCAGTGCATGAGGCTCCTGCCCACGTGGGGTCTGTTACATTCATACACTTATATACTCAAATTGGGCTTGGCTGGAAAGAGTGGAGAATCCAAGAATGTCTTGAAGCTATTGACCAGCTCTAGCCCGACACTAATTCTTCATTACATGGTTTGTCTAAACTCCTACAAAACGGATCCATAGGAAGGAAGCTCAACTCTCATCCAGGGAACAGCATAAAGGTTAACTTGAAACATGGGTGAAATCCTCAGAGGCTTCCCTAGACTTGCAGAAGGCACTGCTAAATGAGAAAGAGAAAAGTTTTTCAAAGGTTCCCCTAACCACGCTTCAAGGATCATAAAAGACCCATGTGCTGCTACAAGTGTATGCCTTTCTTGTCATACACCTCCAAAAGGAAGATCCAATTCCACTCTAACTATTTTCTTATTCTGTTCCATCACCATCTTTCTGTCATTATAATTCATCGCATAAGAGGGATCTCGTGCTAGCAAAGCTTTTGGGATATTATAAAAAAAGGTCAAGAACAGCATTTAATGCATGCAGGTCACAGAAAAAAGGTGATATAGTCCTACATTCTGATAGAATGGGATGGCTCAAGATGTGCTATGAATGGTTCAAAGGGATTGGTGTTGAATGAGATTAGCTCCTAAAATGCAAACCTATCTCCCACTTAGAATTTTATACATATGCCCTTATTGACCACATCTGACCTCTAAGGTACATTCAGTCTCTTAAATGCACTCAAGCGGAATGTTGTTCAGAGTCTTCAGACCCAGATTACTTTCATGAGTGCAAAGAAATATCAATGAACAGGCCATTCGTGAAAAACCTATTGCCTTACGATATTCTCAATTTTTTTTCCTTAATGTTCTGAGACTAAGTCTAAAGTTGAACATTCCTATCCTGGCACCATGTCTTCTTTTTGTACATGGGATTTTTGGGATCTTACACTCATATGTGTACATTCCCTTCATTTTTACTGATAACATTTTGTTGACATCCACTTTCAGAAATCCCAAGATTTCAAGTCTAAGAATTATCTCATCATGCAACGTCATGAGTAGATTCTCCACTTAGATCAATGATTGGAGCTATTTTCACTCGATGAAGAGATTCAATGAACTGAACAGCAGTCTTGAAAACAAATAGGCTGTCTTTCGAACAAAACAAACAATTCCTGACCTTGAGATTATGAACAATGAATGGTTCTTCTTTGATTATGTTAAACTGCAATTCTGAAACAGCAGCGCCAGGTACAACGACACTTGTATCAACTAAATAATAATGTGTCTTCTTCATCACCTGAAACAGTTCACAAACATTGTGTTTGTGTCATGAGATTTACAAAGAGCTCGTACAAAACAATATTATCACTATGTTAATTTCCCATCATTTTTTGTAGATAAACCAGGTCATGGCTTAAAATTTTAGCCATGGGGTCGTATTCTAATATACCACTTTTGGACATTCAATTCTTTCTGGAAATAATCTGTCTTCAAGTTGGATACCCATGTTTCCTTATCTCCACTGCACATCTAGATTCTTTTAGTGATTAAGAGATTGAAGACTGTTTCTTCTAGTTGTATATACATGTTGGCAGGCGAATGTAGAAAATTAGCCAGTTTCTGTTAAAAAAGGATTAAGTTTCATTTCAAGTTCAATGGATGCTCAAAGTTAAATTGCAATAAAGTACAGCCAATGTCAATTTTTTTTTTATCAAAACGTAGGAATTAGTTGAGGACATCAGTTTCTTGAATCCAACCTCAAAATCACGCATTGCCACATAGATTGGAATGCTAGGCTGGACATTGTTTGTCCAATCCCGAAGATCATCAAGCCCTGCATCAGGGGACATTTGGGTTAGCTTGCATTAATCTTTTTCGACAGAATAATGTGCATGCTGAAATATCTCTCTATTATGTAACCAGACAAAGCAAAACTAGTACTATTCATCACATTCAGAGAACAAAAGGCTGTACAACAAACACAGCATACCAAAAACATCCTAGACCTAGTAGACTTATAAAACTACTAATTTTATGGGTCCTATCTTTTTTAATTACATGAAATGAGAACATTATGCTTTATGCGTATCCAACCAACTATATTTATAGGGGGAAAATAATTATCTGGCTTTAGTTGTTTGTAATCTATAAACTGCACATAAGCACTAGTATTCACCTCCTGTACTAATGTTTGAAGCTTGCAATAATGTTTCGTCTAAAAATTCAATACAAATATGTCATGCCATGAAACAAATATTCTCGAATGAAGCATGTTTATGTGAGGACCATTACCAGTGGTTATGAGGATAGGCAAGCATGTAATGCTCGAGCAGCAGATTAAAGAAGTGAGTGCAAGAATGAAAGATGTTCACCTCTTCCTTTTCTGGTGTTACAACCAGACCATGAAGTTGGAAGAGAGAGCTTCTAAATCAAAATGTTTCAAATAGATATGTTATCATGTAGATTTGCACACGACCTAGAAAATGAGAATGGTTGGTCAATTTCAGACTGAAATCTAAAAAGTCCATGTACCTCTTGTCTTGGCAAGTGCATCTCTTAGCACTAATCTTACATGTTCCCAGATCTGAAACCAAGCATCCTGTATGTCTAATCCATTTTGGTTCATAACACTTTCTATGAACACCGCCCCCTCAACAAGAAAAAAGAAAAAAAATCTTTCTCCACAGATAAGGAAACAAAGATGAAATGTGAATTTGTAGATATTAGAGAACCTTCTGATAGTATTATATTGCAGGTAAATATTTTTATGAGAAATTGGGGTGGGTGATGTCAAATTTCAGCAGGATCTTTATGTAAATAATTAGGAGGCATTTCAAGATAATGGTATCTTCACTCAATCAATCATACGAGTTGTCTGAAAATTTTGAGGTTGGCTAAGATCAATCATCCAAAAGATAGGCAGCAATTATTTTCCAAAAACAAATTTCTGCAAAATCACGATGGAAGCTTAGACCACCAATCTGTCAGTCTCAAAAACAGTTATACTCCAAATAAAATCAATTTCAGAAATGTCAACAATGGAATAGTATTGGCTAACTGTATAACCTCCAATGGCATCTGCATGAGAATGGGTGATAATGACTGCATCAATTGTTCTCAACCTGCCAGAAATAGATAAGATATATAAAGGCACAACTGCAAATGCAATATAACCAATAAAGTCATCGGCAACCAGGCTCTGGAACAAAACATGACAGATCTTAATAAGGGGACTTTTACTAATGAAGCAAAAGACTAATAATCGAAATGAAACGTATGATATACCCAAAATGTGGGAACCATCGAAGAGCACTGTGGTAGAAAAATCTGCAAAACATAGATTACATAATTAAGATTCAACTCAAAAAGGTAGCAGCATTATTGAATGTTGAGAATAGGGAAACAATAAAAAAAGTACAAGAAAATAAAAAAGGGGATGCATGTGTATATGCTTAAACATCATCAAACTTCACTCGCAATGGGCAGTTAGGATGCAGGCCTGCTAATATTTCCCTTAACGAAAAACATTGTCATGACTTGACAGAGCAGGTGGCTACCAACTGCCATGTCAAACATTGTCATGACTGCAAACAAAAGGTGTGGTTACACTTTTAAACATGCAAGATCAATATCAAACACACACCTACAGCAAAAAAAACATAAAAAAAGGAGGGAGGGAAAAGATCAGAGAGGAGAATTGATGTGCATTCACAGGCGAATACTCCCAAATAAAGTTTCCATGTGCTACAAGTGAAATTAAAATATATAGAACTATGTTATAAATCTTTGATGCTACCACACCAACCAATCAAACACAGATAAGAATGGCCTACTTTTTAGAAGAGGCTCCTAGATGCAAACTAAGAATTGACATCTATCTTTAACATGTCTATCTATTGCATTTATATATAATCCAAGAAAACCTCATAATTTACAACAAGGATCACAAACTCGGTTCGGTTTCAGCCAGGCCCAAAATTGAGACTATTTCGGTTTTGTTTCGGCCAGTTTCGGTCCGTATTGACCAGGTTTCAGATCTAATTAAAATATTATTTTTTCCAATATCAAATATGCTACAGTGTTTCGGTGAGGTTTCGGATCGGTTGGGTCCGAAACCAAAACGTTTCAGCCGAAATGTTTTGGTTTTCGCCGAAACTACCAACCTTGATTTACACAGCAAATAAGCATTTACAGGCACATAATAGGGAATGAAATATCCTATACATACTTCCCAGCATCTATGAGAATGTTAAATGTCCCCATGGAATGGGCATAGCGGATAAGAAGGCTCGTGTTATGTCTCCTATTCTTATTGCCAGGCTCAGTTGCTTTTGAACAAACCTGAAAAAGAAGATAGAGCATTACCGTTACATCTGGTAAAATAAAAAATGGCCACCTGAATAAAGGTTAACACTGCCAGCATCTTTAACGCAAACTCATGAAGAGTCCACGTTAGACAGACAGCTGCTTTAAATTTTTGGCAAGACTGAATTGTCAAAATGACTAGGATAAATTGAATACATCTTTTGAATTGTTACTGGATTTTGAAAGTTGAATTCCAGTGAGTTAGCTAGCATACCTCGCATGTTTTCAGAGGATTAGTAAGGCAGCTCACTCGAGGGATACCTTCACTAGTTCCTGTTCCCAAGAATATGATCTCTGACTGCTTTATGGGCCTTTTAGGATTCAACTCTCCATCAGACAAGCCTGAAGAAAAAAATCAACAAACCACACTACACTTCAAGAAAGCAGAACTTGACACTAGAATGTGTCCGTAACTATCAAGTACTTTATAACCGACAGAGAATGAAATATTATTATAGTGAAATTTCTTTGTGGCAAGCAAAAAAAGAACCAACATATTTCTACTCAAAAGGCTAAAAAGTAAGATACTGCACTTGTTTGTTATGCAAGCATCAGTCACAAGAAAGTTTCAAGACTTTCTCGTCATAACACTTTTCAGTACTGAGCCAACACAAGGCATCAGTTCATGCGATCCAGTTCGTGGATAGGAAAAAAACGCAACGCCGTGCTCAAACCTCACCGCACTTAAACGTTCCAACCAAATGAACGACAAACTAGCACTCCGAGAGAAATGCACCAAAACAAGAACTGAAATCCATAAACCAGAACAGCCAGAAAAGTATCATCCTGAAACGAAAAGCATTCGATGCACTTGCCGCTTGCCAAAAGCAACAAACACATTGCCCTTGCCCCCATCAGAGTGACATCTGCGAATTCTTGCTTTCTTGCTCCAAAAGAGGACACGCCTAGACATATGGATAGAAAGTGAGAGAGAGGGGTGAGAGAAGAGAGCGCTGATCTCACTGGAGACGGGGCGTGCTTGGATGGTCCGGCTAAACGGAAGCCGCCATTGCCGACCGGAAGAGAACGAGAGCGGCGTCCCGAGGCGACCTGCGCGGGCGAACGCGCAGGAAGGGGACGGCAGCCGGAGCAGCAGCGCCATTCGCGGTCTCGGCTGCAGGAGCAGAGGTGGTGGGTGGGTGGGGGCGGAAGCAGCGGGTGGGCGGGATGTGTTTGGACTTGGAGAAGACCGGGATTCGATTCTGCATAGAAAAGGTGGGGGAGGCGCTTGCTAACATATATATGGAAGAGCCGCACCTGAGGACGGCGTGGAAACCGGGACGCACGTGTGACGTGCACGGCGGTTCGGAAATCGGAACGTCGGGCACGTGGGGGGCGGAGAGCGGGAGGGCCTGCCTCCCCCCGTCTCATTCGCTGTGGGGGCGTGGTCCCCATGCCTTCCACCAATAGAGAAGAAGTCCGCTGCCCGCTTACGTCAGCGGTGAGCTACTTGGCACGCCGACGTCATGCCACGTCCGAGACGGCACGTATCGGACGAGTCGGGGATCCGCTACAGCATATTCCGGCTTTTTCGCGCAGGAAAGCTTGCTTGGCAACGTTTCAACTTTCAGAAAAAAAATTCTCGCACGTGCTGAGTTGAGTGGATACTTCCGGCGTGCAAAAAAGCCCCTTTATTCAACTTTTCAGTTTAATTGAGGACGCCAAGCTTGTTTTAAGTTTTTAACCTTTAAGAAAAAAAAAGGGTTTGTGAGAAAGATATTTATCAAATAAATACATAATTATAGAAAATATAATTATAATTCGGTATTAAGATTGAAGAAGAATATCCCTTCTTGGGCCTTTTTGTTTTAAGATAGTTTATTAGCTCTATGTACAGGGTAATCATAAACTTAAGTAATTCTATTTTGACTTTTTTTTTCTCTCCCTATCCCCTTTTATATGGATTTATCTAGTTATCTCTTCTCATTAATTTTGGGCCACTTTGATAGGGGTAACAAGGGCACATAAGAGGGGATAAATTCATAGTTAAGGTCAATTTGATAGCGGGATGAAGGGAGTTATCTCCCATTGTTTATCCTTGATAATTAAAAAATAATAATAATTGAGATGAGTTATGGTAGAGATAAAGATATGCAATCATAATAAATAAATGTTAAATAGAGATAACATTAGTTGATCAGGTGTTTTTTAAAAATTGTATCCGTCCAGTTAGATATTATGCGGCAATTGAGAGCAATTCTAATAAATCTGGTTTCCTCACAAATCGGATTTTGTTGAGTTTCTCTATCACAAAGGCAACGTTTGGAATGACGTTTTAAAAAATAAAAATCCACAAAAGCAACCGCTCTCACCGATTTTTGCCAAAAGTGGTCTTCACACCGCTTCTACAAAAGTAATGTCAGAGATTTCTATATCTCTGTCTCTCTCTTCCTTCACAAATTTGCACAACGTGGAAGCCGAAGCGACGGTGGTTTCTTTGGGATAGTGGTAGGTTTTGTCAAAGATTTTACAGTGTAAAATCTCTCGAGACGTCCTCCCAAACGCTGCCAAAGTAACTTTTTTGACACAACTTTTCTACAAATCCCAACGTGACTTCAAACGTTAGCTCAATCATGTATACAAGAGATTGTGCAAACGATTTTCCACCAAAGAAGAGAGATTGACACAACATATTTTCTCTCTCCATCTTGCGGAAAAACGAGAAAAAGACCATTTTTTTCACAGAGTTTGACCCAATTTTAGTAGGAAAATTTCACACATACCCTTCCACGTGAGTCACTAAACTCCTATGACTTCTATGGGGAAGAGAAAGGGCATCTATGTAAAAATCACAAGGAGTGAGTTTTGTCCGTAGTGTGGCTCCCAAACGAGTTGAATTGGGTAAAAAAGGATGTATTTGAAAGCAACCTTATGTCTGAGAACTTAGGAAAATCCGATTTGTGAGGAGAATTGCTCTTAAATGCGGCCAACTCATTTGAGAGCAGTGCGTACAAAACTCTCTCATTGTGATTTTTACGTAAATGTCTTTTCCCATCCCTATAGACGTTAGAGGAGCTTAACAACCCCCATGGAAGGGTATGTGTGGAATTTCCCTATTAGAATCGAGTTGGGTCAAGCACCGTGAAAAATGACTTTTTTTTTGCTTTTCATAAAATGGAGAGAGAAAATTTACTGTGTCTATCCCTATCCTCCGGTGAAAAATCGTTATTCACGATCTTCCGTATGATTGGGCTAATGTTTGGAATCCGGTGATAAAAAATATTAATTTGAAATAAAAATTGATATCGATAGTTTATCAGAATCAGAATCAGATATTCTAAGAAACTATCAGATTGGAATCAAAATCGGTATTTTGATAAATTATCCGTTAAATCAAAAGATAAAGCCATATCAACACTTAATTTTTTGAATTCGGATTCTGATAATATAATCAAAATCGGAATAAAATAAGAATTAATATTCTAATTTTATCAGAATCGAAATCAAATTAAATTTTAATTATAATATCAAAATAAAACAATTATATTTTCGATTTCAATTCAATCCGTTTACAACTCGTACAAGCAATAAAGATCAAAGAAACTGGGCCTCCTTAACAAATGGAGAACTCGGCCCAACTTTAACTCTCGCGTCTAGTGTGACAGCCGCTACACGTGTGAAGCATCCCCGCGGCGCCCCCCACACCCCCCCCCCCCCCCACGGGCCACCCACCCCCCACCCAGCACACGCATCCCCCTCCCCCTTCTCTCTCTCTCTCCACGAGTGGACAACGACGGAGACCGCCGTGTCCATGGAGCTCGAAGCGGAGGACGGCGCTACTAGGATACCCATCTTCCCCGGGTCCCAGAAGACGGAGGTCGGAAGGGGGACAGGGCTTGCCACCTCCGACAGCACCATCTCCCGCCGCCATGTCTCCTTCCAGCTCGCCGCCCACCCCCAGGTCAGACTGGAAGGCGAGCCCGCCCAGGAGGCGGATGCCGCCCGGGTTTCCTTCGAGGTGATCGGCAGAAACCCGGTTTTGGTCATCACTCGTGAAGGTGGGAAGCAAATCTTCCGCAGGTCAGAGAGGGGGGAACTGGGGCCTGGCGACCGCATCTCTCTGTCGCTGAAGACACCATGTTTCCTGTCGGTCAAGAGTAGCGCTGGGGGCGGAGTGGTGGACAAGGGGGTTCTGGATGCGGTGCGGAGGAGGGAGCAGAGGACCCTTCAACGGAGGAAGGAGAGGGAAGAAGCACAAGGGAAGGATAGTGAGAGGGCAGATGTCTCGAGGGTCAACGTGGGCGAAGAAGGGGGCGGTGCAGGGGAGGAATCAAAATTGCAGATGCTGGATCTTTCGGAGATAGATCCTGTCAAAGGTTGGTTATTTCTCTACTCACATGCTTGTTTACGCTGGATCCCTTTTGCTTCTCAAAATTGCAACGGATGATACTGCTATTGCAGTGGCCATCACCTGTTTGTTGAAATGCCTCACCGGTGGGCTTTGCCTCGCTTTGTCTTCACTGTATTGTTCAAACGCAGAGTTCGGCTTCTTGGTGAGAGGTCACGAATTCGACCACTACACCAGGAAAATCCGCGACATCAAGCGCTGGAATTGGTTCCTTACTGAGCAAGGAGACAGCAACGACGAGGATGAACACTCAGACGAGGTTACCACCGCACAGAGGAAGAGCAGGAGGAAGGCGAAACGAAAGAAAGGTGATGACGAGGGCGACGAGGACTGGACTGGGGAAAGCGAGGATGAGAAGGCTGTGGCTGTGGAGGCAGCCGCCACAAGGCCACCCAAGTACCTTACAAGATCGAAAGAGCCAGAAGAGACGGAAACCCGGATCACCAGGTGAGGAAGGCGTCCAGAGAAAAGGCTACAGTGGTCGGAGTAGTCGATCTGAGGATGAAGACGAGGAAGATGAGACATTGGGAGGTTTCATCGTCGAGAATGGCGAGGAAGAAGAGGAGGAGGAGGAGGAAGAAGAAGAAGAGTTGGAAGATGAGGACGAGGAAGAGGAGGATTGAGTTGGCTGAAAGACAAAAAATTTTCTTTTGCATGATGCTTTTTTTTTGAGAATTTTTTTACCTATTTCACGTGTAAAAATGTCTTTTTTTTGGGGTCACAATAGGAAATGTAACTTATCCAAACTCCGAAATATCAAACTCATGGTCAGAGCAGGAGTGATGTGAACAATGACATCTTAGCGTGTCTAGAACTTTTTGTGGTCTATGTTGTATAAAAACCTCATCTTTTTACAGATTTACTTCATTGTGGGAGTGTGCCCAATAGAAATGTTTAGTTCCTTTTGATCTCTTCAGTTTCATTGAAATGTTGATGTTGGCATTAGTAGCTGTAGGTCACGGATGAACTTGCAGGGATGATGAACAGAATGGACAAGAACCGGCGTACAAGTTGTGCTTTTCTTATCATGAATCCATCTGGTCTACTTCTCCCAAGTTTCATCTTCCCTGGATACTGCCAAGTTTCAACTTGGTTTTGATATATGTCCACTGGGCCGAGCCCAATAAACCCACCAGTATGCACACATGTCTCAAATTACTAGTATGCAGTATGCATAGATCTCTCTCTCTCTCTTCTCCTGATGACTAAGGTGGCATTTGATAACACTTAATTAAAATGTCTAAAGTCTACTTTGTTATCTATTGTCTAAATCTGTAATTTAATAAGTACTTAAAATATATTAGACTTCTATTAAGAGTTGTTTGATAACTAATTTAATTGACATCTGAATTAATATATTATTTCACATAAATATCCTTATATGCTTAAGAATATGTTTATATTTATTTTTTATTTCCCATAATTTTATATATACATCTCTAAACTATTTTATAATTACATATAAGTTCCTAATTTTTATATATTACATAAACACCCATACATATTTAAAAATATCCCTAAATTTGCGGTTTTTATTTCATATTTACTAAAGTTAAAGGAATGGTATTTATATATAGTATAATTTTTAATTACATATAAACCTAATATTTTACATATTGCAAATATATCTCTACAAATATTGAAAATATTCACTATATGCAATTCTTAAAGTTCTGTTTCAAGATAACAGGAAATTTTATGCAAACATTGTTTTATCAGGGTGCTATTGTCATCAACACAACATAACTATGGTTCTGTGATTAATCGAACAACATGATATGCATGCAATATATATATATATATATTATTTAGACATAGATAGAACAGAACAGGGGTATGCAAATAAACAAAATTTCAAGCTTAAGGTAAAATTGCAACATGCACTACCATTACCATTTTTTGTCTTGAAGTGATCAGCTTTTCCTAAAACCGATACATGTCTTTATATCACCCAAAAATGACCTCGTTTGCATAGCAACGAAGATGGAATTGGGGAGGAGTAAAGGTTCGCGGAAGAGGCGGTGCAGGGGAGCGGGTCCGGCCGCTGTGAGCGACTGCGGATGGCGCGCAGTGACGGCGAGCAGTGCGCTCTTTTCGACAGAGAAAGGAGAAAAAGGGCGACGCAGGTGCCGCGCGGTCGGGAGCGTCGGGCAAGCGCAGCGGGGACGGTCGTGAACAAGAGCAGCAGGCGAGCGTTGTGGGTGCCGCGAGCGGGCGAGCGAGCCGAGCGCGGCGAGCAGGTTGCCCGTTGGCGGGCAGCACGCTGGGGCCGAGAGGGCGATCGCAAGCGAATGCGGCGAGCATAGGCGGCGTGCAGGCGAACCGACCGCGGGCGAGCTGGCGAGCGGGCAGGCTGGAGTCGGAGCAGCAACAGCGCGAGCAGGACGGAGCGGCAGTAGCGCGAGTAGGGGAGGTGCAGGTGCATCAGCACAACAGGAGGGAGGAGCAGCGGAGGAGGCCGGGGAAGGCGGAGGAGCCCTGCGATCTCAACAAAAAAAAGTGCCCTGCCTTCACTTTTTTTTTAAGAGGCAACTTAAGATAGTAGACATATTTTTAGATGTTGGTTAAGACGTTTTATCAAACAGTTTAAAAAGATACTGTCTGACCGCTTCAGATAATAGACTTGCTTTAAGGGTTATCAAATGTGCATGGGTCAGTTCGGTCCCGTTCAAGTTGATTGTTGGACAACTTGAGCCGAATTGACTCACCAATCTGCACCAAATGGAATCAATTTTTTTTTCCACTTTGGTTCGATTCAAAGAGAAAATTTATATTAATTTAAATATAAATAATTTTATTAATGTTTATAGATTTAAATAATGATACAACTAAAACTATTAATGTTTATGTACTTAAATAGGGTTGAAATAAAAAAAATATGTCTTTGTATTTAAATTGATGTATAGAATTATTTATTTTAATATTTATAAGACTTATATTATATAATTCATATAATTATAATAAACTTGTGTAATCTAATTGAACCAAAAAGGATGTTCAAATCGAATCGTTCTAAGTTCAATTTTTCGATTTGATCTGAAAGATACATACCCTTACTATTGATGGAACTAGTATAATCAGTCCTCCGTTCACACAAATCTTAGCTTCAACATGGGTACATGGGTTTCCCTGTGGCAAGTTGCCAAGATTGACGAATTCTAACTTATGACATCTTCGTTAAACGCTTGCTCTAGGTCTCCCTAATTCATGCATTTGACGAATAAAGAGACTAATTCGTTCCCTCCGCCTTGTATTGACCATAGAAAAGTAGAGTAGTGAAGAGGGGGAAGATTCGAGTACTAGAAGTCGAAAAAAACCCCCACTAGAAGATCCTTTGATGCATGGATGGGGGCCATTGACATGAGAAGCACAAGACGATGTGTCTCAATAAAAGTTAGACGATGTGCAAAAGTATCATTTGAGAATGATGTATAGCAACTATTTTTTATTGGTTTTTGAGGGGGAAGGATTAATATCACATAATTTCTCAAGTAAAATATCAGAATAAAAATCTTGTGTGATATTTAAGTGGGATCATAAATATCTCATGTGAGTTGTTTACCAAATTCAAAGAGTAGATATTTGGAAAGGGCTTAATATCTAGAGAGTACTAGAGATCCCCTTCTTGCATGTATCGGAGGATATGCATGGAGTTCCCTTTGAAAGCTCTTTTGGGTGTGTTATCCTTCTTTGTTGTTTGGAATAATTCATGCATGAATAGTTTATCCAGAAGGAGATCGTCTTTATCTCTAGGTTACTCATTGTTTGTTCATAAAAAGGAGAAAGAAAAGAAAGAAAAGAGATATAGATGGAGGTAAGTTGTAACGTCGCGCATTTTTCGGATCCCCGTGGATCCAGGTTTAGCGGGTTTGGTGGCCAATGTGAGGCTCATTAGTGTTGTGTGTTTCTTATTAGATCCTTACCGGACTTGGTTATGGGTCTGTGTTGGTGTTCAGTACGCTGGACATCAACAGTGGGTTGGCGTCCAGGTGGGTGACGTCGACTTTGTGTTGGCGGCCATGGGTTACCGTTGACATGGTTTTAGCGTCCATCGGTGTGGACGTCTACCGATGGTTCTAGTGTGTTCCATTATATGAACTTGGCGGCAATAGATGTGGACGCCTATGTGTGGCGGTCTGGTTAACGGTCCAAGGGTTGACGTTAACCTGAGGCGGCTGTGTCTTTAGGGGCAACCTGAGTCCTCTTCCTTCTCCATTTTCTCTCCTTCTTCTCCCCCACCTTCGCCCTAGTGCTGTTTCCCCTACTTCCGATGGTTGACGGGAGTATGTGGGAAGGCTGTGGTGCGCGTGGTAGCGGCGGAACAGATGGGAGATGACAGATTGGAGGGCGATGTTCGCGGGAAGCTCCTCGGGTTCTGTCGCGAATCGAGGTTCTATAGGAGTTTAATCGCGTTATTGAGGTAGGGACTGGACCCCTGGATTCCTCATGGTTGATTGGTTATGGTTTGTTTGTATAGATTGCATGTTAATTGAGTTTTTGAGAAAAAGGGTTACCATGCCGGGAAATTGGGTGGTTTGATCGATCCAAGTATTGGATCTTACTTTTCTGGTTTAATTATGGTATATAGATGTAAGGGGAAGTGTTTCCCCTTATTTTTCTATTGTATTTATGGCTAGATTGCCCGTGCAATCGGTCTAGGGCCATTTTGTGTGTTCTGGCGGGTTCTGCAGTAAAGATCTTGGCGTCAACATCGGTTGACGCAGAGTTCTTCGTTGGGAGATTAACGGCTAGGTATCTAGCCGTTGATTGTGGGTAAACGGCCAAGTGGTGGTCGCTTACTTGGTGTTGACGGCAATGGATGCTGCCGTTTATATACTTTAGACGGCAATCGATGTTGCCACTAACATGTCATGCGTCAGCCTTGTCTGTTTTACGTGTTTGTGTGTGCATGGCGATGACCGGTGTGAGCCAGTGCACTTGTTACGCTCTTGGAGCATACTGCTCATGTAATGGGAATGTTTTACGTGAATGATGTGTGATGTACGTAGTGGTTTAAGTATGTGTATATTGTCCATGTGTTGGACATCTTGTTTACGTAGATAATGTGTGATATATTCGTCGTGAGGTATTATACACGTGATATCTACGAGGTTTGGATGCCATGTATATGGTTTGTGTGTTCATGGCATACCGTGCGTTATTGTGGTTAATAATTAGTGAGGTCAGTCTGCGTGTTGCGGTGATGAGGTTCCTATGATCCTTTAGGATCTCTTGTGAATTATCCTAGATGGATTATTAAGTGTGGTCGTGCTATTATGTTTAGTGTGGCAGTGGAGGTCACCGTGTGACCAATGACAAGCTACGGTGTTATCTTTAATATGGTTAGTGTATGTAGTTGTGCAAGTTAGCTTGTGAGTCACAGGGTGACTAGGACAAGCTATCCTTAATGGTAATTTGTGTATCGTGAACGATAATAGAAAGTGTTTGTGTATATTCTGTGGTTTGAGCTTGCCGAGTTTGGTGGTCCGGCGCCTATTCCGGAATGCCTCTCTAGTCGGGTACCCCAGGTTCTTTGTGAGCCAACACGTGTGTTTGTTGTGCTCGGGGTTTGTCCGGTACAGTGTTGTACGGTTGAGGTCTGTGTCGTCTTCCTGGACACCCTCACTCCTGAGTTTGAGTTGTACGTCCGGCTGAGGGAAAGACGGCAGTGGGACAGCGACTTCCCAGAGTTTGTTCTTTTTGTCGCTTGTACGCGCTCATTACCAGTAACAACCAGTAACCGATTCTGACCCGCTAACCCACGAGACAAGCTCGGAAGGGTAGGAAGTGAAAGTCCGAGGAGACTATATGTAAGAAGATACACACCATGCAAAGCTGTAAAATTCCACTATATGAACATATCATATACAACCTCAGAGTCTGAGCAAAGGTACAGAGTACAGAAGTACAACAAAAAGTACACTCACTGCAGCTAGGGAGCACCAACACCGGAGTGGCTAGACTCGCCTGGAACGGGAGTCGACGAAGACCCACCTGAAAGGGAAGGGAGTGAGTCTCAAGAAAGAGACCCAGTAGGGAAAAGTAACCCCACCGGTAACAGTCTAAAGTGCGGAAAGTAAAACTGAAAGTAAGTACACGTCGCACCACACACAAAACTGTAAACCTCGCGGCTCAGTAACACACACTCACACACACAGCAAGTAGGACTCAGCTAGGGTCTGTGGCTCGGCGTCCCGTCACCACAGAGGCTCTCAACCCCAGCCACGTGTGCACACTACAGACGCTCTCTCTCGCGTCTGGTCCACGACCGGTTTTTCCCCTACGCTTGACCCTAGCGGTAGAGAAGGGGCTCCACGGAGACCGGCTCAAACCACCACAAGGAGTACGCACAGGACAGAGTCGCACTCGGCGCCTGGCTCACTAGCGGAGGACAACCACACGCTAGTCATCTAGACGGAGTCGCACCCACGCCTAGGTAACACAACAGAAACGGGTACACGGTAACGCAACGTGCGTACAACAGACGGAACACACTCAACGTCTGAAACCCCGTACAGTAAGTAAACACCTCGTGCCACAAACAACTACTTAAATGCACAGGCGAAGTCACACTCTAAGCCTGGCCCACTTGTGCTATTAGGGCGGACATCACATGTCAATCGCCTCTAAACACACAACTCAAGTCTGCTGGAAGACAGGAGATTAACGGCCACATCGATTGCCGCCAATATGAGGTAAACGGCACTCACCATGTCGTTTATCCTGATTAAACGGCAATCGACCTTGTCGTTTAAATCATCCCTGAAGATCTCAACGTCAACAGATGTGGACGTCGATATCTTCAGTCCCCCATACCAGAACTGAACCGAATCAGTCCCAATGGGCAGAAACACTCAACTAGATTCCGACTGATGGAGGGAAACACTTCCTCTCATCAATCTACACTACCAGAACATCTAAATAAACAGTCTAACACTTAGATTGTCTAATTTACCCCAAATCCCGGCATGATACAACCCAAACCCTAAACCATAATTGCATTCCAATTCACTTAATTGGGCATGCTAGTTTGCTGGGGAGGTTATAGGGTTAAGTCCCTACCTCAGAAAGCTAAACAATCCCCAAACAGCCACCAATCGCGCCGGATCTCCCCGAAGACTCCGCGCGAATCGCACCAAAACCACGCGATTCCCGCCTGATCTAGCATGCCACACGATCCAGGGCCTTCCCCGAGCTCAATCACCCAACAGAAGCTGCGGAAATCAAGAAAGCAAAGGTGGAAGGAAGGAGAGGAAAAGAGAAAGAAGGTTCTGCTCTCGGGCTGCCCTTTTCAACAGGACTGGTTAGTCGACGTCCACATCACTGGTCGCCTACTGAACCGCCTGCAGACTGACGTCCAGATCCCCTGTCGCTGAGTTCACCATCAGACGTCCACATCGTTGGACGCTGACTCTTACTCAACGGCTAACCCTCGCCGTCAACCACACAGGACCACTACAGACCCAATAAGGATCCATTAAAGACCCGAGACCTTACAGCCCTCCCCCCCTTAAGGAATTTTGCCCTCAAAATTCAAACAACACAAGGAAGAAGACTCACCAAAGAGGTACGGAAACTGCTCGCGCATCTCGTCCTCCCGCTCCCATGTCGACTCACCACCGGAGTGTCGCTGCCACGCAACACGAACTAAAGGGATAGCCTTGTTCCTCAACCTCTGAACTCGGCGATCCTCAATGTGCAACGGAAACTCTGGTACAGTCAACACTGGAGTCACCTCAGACCACTCTGCACTCTGCAGAACGTGAGACTCGTCAGAAAGTACCTCCGAAGCATCGACACGTGAAACACATCGTGGACTGCTGCCAACTCTGACGGAAGCTCAAGTCTGTACGCCAAACCTCCGACACGCTCAGAAATGGTGAAAGGCCCAATAAAGCGAGGACTCAACTTCCCACGCTTACCAAACCTCACCACTCCTTTCATAGGAGACACACGAACAAACACCTGGTCTCCTACCTGAAACTCGAGCGGTCGTCTACGCTGATCTGCATAACTCTTCTGCCGACTCTGAGCTGACTGAAGCCTCTGCCTCACAAGCTGAACTACCTCAACTGACTGCTGAATCAACTCTGGCCCTGTGACAACTCGTTCGCCAACCTCGAACTAGTCAAGAGGAGTGCGACACGGTCGTCCGTACAAAGCCTCATATGGTGCCAAACCGATACTGGAGTGATAGCTATTATTATATGCAAACTCGACCAACGGCAAGTGAGCTGTCCACGACCCCTGCCACTCCAGGCAACAAGCTCTAAGCATGTCCTCCAAAGTCTGGATAGTCCGCTCTGACTGACCGTCTGACTGAGGGTGGTAGGCGGAACTAAAAGCCAACTCTGTCCCCAAAGCTCTCTGGAAACTGCGCCAGAATCCAGAAGTGAAGCGAGGATCTCTGTCTGACACAATAGAGATCAGCACTCCATGCAAAGGAACAATCCGTTCTATGTACAACGCGGCCAACCTACTCACACCCCAACTAGTCCTGACAGGCAAGAATCTGGCAGTCTTCGTCAATCTGTCCACAAGAACCCAAATGCTATCAAAACCTCCAGCTGTCCTCGGCAAACCACAAACAAAGTCAGTCGTCACGTGGTCCCACTTCCACATCGGAATCTCTAACGGCTGCACAAGTCCTCCTGGACGCTGATGTTCGGCCTTCACCTGCTGACAGACCAAACACCTAGCAACAAAAGCCGCTATATCTCTCTTCATCCCAGGCCACCAAAACTGACGTCTCAACCTGTGATACATCTTGGTCGCCCCTGGATGAATAGAGTACCTGGAACCATGTGCCTCCTGCAAAACAACTCTCCTGACAGACTCCTCAACAGGAACATAGAGTCTATCTCGGAACCTAATAGTCCCGTCCTCGCAAAGCTCAACCTCTGGGAGAAGCAACACACTGCACAACTCGGGATCTGCTTGCTGGGCCTCAGCAACCTGTCTCACAACAGCGGGAGCTGCTAACAAACTGCCCAACACAAACTGACGACGACTGGACGAAATTCTGAAAGATCCCTCTGTCGCAGACTGCCACAACTGCCACTCTCTAAGCATCAGATGACTCATCTGTGCTTTCCTACTCAAGGCATCTGCAACTACATTCGCCTTTCCAGGCTTATACTCAATGCTGAAATCATAGTCCTTCAGATATTCCATCCATCGACGCTGCCTCATATTCAGATCCCTCTGAGAAAACATACCTCAAACTCTGGTGGTCGGTACGGACTACAAACTCACTCCGTACAGGTAAAGACGCCAAATCCGCAAAGCAAACACCACAGCTGCAAGCTCTAGGTCGTGGGTCGGGTAACTCTCCTCGTGGGGCTTAAGCTGGCGAGACGCATAAGCCACCACTCGGCCTTGCTGCATCAAAACTGCACCCAAACCAACACCTGAAGCATCTGTGCAAACCTCAAAACCCTCCTCACCTGAAGGTAAGGCAAGAACTGGCGCCGACGTAAGCAGTCGCTTCAACTCTACGAAGCTCTGCTCACACTGCTCCGACCACTCAAACGGAACTCCTTTTCTCGTCAACCGAGTCAAGGGTGAAGCAACCTGAGAAAAGTCTCGAACAAATCTGCGGTAGTAACCTGCCAAACCCAGGAAGCTATGAATCTCAGACACAGATCTGGGACTCTCCCACTGCAAAACTGCCTCAAGCTTCGCTGGATCCACAGAAACTCCCTCACCTGAGATCACGTGTCCCAAAAAGTGAACCTGTTGTAGCCAAAACTCACACTTACTAAGTTTGGCATACAACTGGTGCTCTCGCAAGTTGCAACACGATCCTCAGGTGCTCGGCGTGCTCCTCCTCCGAAACGGAGTACACTAGAATGTCGTCAACAAACACTACAACAAACGGTCCAAGAACTGGTGGAACACCCGATGCATCAGATCCATGAAGGCTGCTGGAGCATTGGTGAGCCCAAACGGCATCACAAAAAACTCAAAGTGCCCATATCTGGTCCGAAAAGCAGTCCTCTCAATGTCCGAATCTCTAATCCGCAACTGATAGTAGCCCGACCTCAAGTCAATCTTCGAGAAGACATGAGCAGACTGAAGCTGATCAAAGAGATCATCAATCCTAGGCAAAGGATACCTATTCTTGATGGTCACTTGATTTAGCTTCCTATAATCAATACACAACCTCAGGCTACCATCCTTCTTCCGGACAAACAAAACAGGTGACCCCCACGGAGAAAAGCTAGGACGAATATAGCCCTTCTCCAACAACTCCTCAAGCTGCCTCTTCAACTCTCTCAACTCTGCTGGTGCCATACGGTACGGTGCCTGAGCAAAAGGTAAAGTGCCAGGAACCAACTCTACAGTAAACTCTATCTCTCTCTCTGGCGGTAGACCAGGCAACTCTTCCGGAAAAACATCCGGAAACTCACACACTACAGGAATGTCTCCCACTCCCGAGGCAATCTGGTCAAGAGTCACTGCAGAAACTAGGAAACCCTGACAACCAGAAGCAAGTAACCTCCCTGCCCTCAAAGCAGAAACTAAAAAGCGAGAAGTAAGAGGTACGATACCCTGGAAGTAGAACGCCGCTTCCCCAGGTATCCGCAAGTGCACCCTCTTCTTCTGGCAATCCATCACTGCACCATACCGCTCTAACCGGTCCATACCCAAAATCACATCATAGTCATGCAACTGCAAGGCAAACAGACGGGCTGATAACAACTGATCCTGCAACTGCACAGGTACTTCCTCGAGACAATAGGATGTAAGGACAAAGTCCCCTGTCGGCAACTCCACTGCTAACTCAACAGACTCTCACGAACTCAACTCTCCAAGGGAGTCTAAAAAGTCCTCAGATACAAAAGAGTGAGAAGCACCGGAATCAAACAAAACTCTAGCTGCATAACCAAAAACTGAAACAGTACCTTCCACCAGGTGAGCTGTCTCCGCGTCTGCACGAGTCAAGTGAGTAACACGACCTCTACCTCTCGACCCACTAGAACCTCCGGTCTGCTGACGCTGCTGTACAGGTGCCTGCTGCTGCTGCTGCTGCACTCGGGCTGTGAGTCTGAGTCTACTGCTGCGGCACACGAGGTAACAAAGGACAATCTCGTGCCATGTGACCCATCTGGTCACACCGGTAACACTGACCAGCAAAAGTACGCTGTACCTGCTGCGAAGGCTGTCCTGTCGGCTGCTGAACACTCCCAACCGACTGCTGCCTCTGCTCTGCCTGCCTCCTATCACGCCGAAACTTCCTCCGAGACCGATGTCGTCCCAGTAGAAGTGGACGCATAGGAAGTCGCAGTCCTCGGGGTCCTCTGCACACTACCCTGCTGCTGACGAGGCTGAGAAGGAACTACCTGCGTCTGAACCTCTGCACTCCGAGCACGAGTCCGCAAGGTATCTGCCTCCAACGCTGCCGCTGTCTGATAGGCCGCATCCAAGTCTGTGACACGAGCAACTATCAGCGCCTGCCTGAGCTCTGGCCTCAAGCCTCTCACGAACTGCTGAGTCCTCAGACCTTCATCTCCCATAATCTGCGGAGCATAACGTCCTAACTCCACAAATCTGCCCCTGTACTGCACCACAGTAGAGTCTCTCTGCTGCAAGTCCAGAAACTAGTACAACCTCTCCGTCCGGACGTAAGTAGGACAGAAGGCTCTCTCAAAAGAAACAACAAACTCCTGCCACGGAATCTGCCTAAGTGGACGAGACTAAAAAGTAGTCTCCCACTCAGCGGACCACCAAGCCAACGCCTGCGCCTGCAACTGGTAACTGGCTAACAGTACTCGCTCCTCTGGAACACACTCCATGGAACGAAAAGTCCGCTCCACTGCATCTAACCATGCCCGCGCTGCATCTGGATCAGGCTGGCCCAAAAATTGAGGAGGCTGAAACTGCAAGAACTCCCTCAACACCCTCCCAGTACCACCATGGGGTACCGGCGCGTCACGGTGCTGAGCAACAAACTGAGCCATCCCCTCAAGAAATCGAGTCATGTCTAATCCCTGAGCTACCTGAGGTGGAGGTGGCGGCGGCGGAACAATACCACTATGCTCATCCTGTGGCAAAGGCTGCGTCTGCTGAGGTGGCGGAGCATCTCCAACCTCCTGACGAGTCGCCTGCTCAGCTACTCCCTCTCTAGGACGTCGCCTAGGAGCCATAGAACTATACACAGAACAAAATACACACATAAATACACTAACTAACTCCGAGCTACATCGCTGCAATTGTACTCTTTACACTCTGAGTTAACATGATGGGCATTTCCTTATATATATCTCATCAGACCACGCTCTGATACCAAACTGTAACGACCCAGAATCCGCATTACCAGTAACAACCAGTAACCCGAATTCTGACCCGCTAACCCACGAGACAAGCTCGGAAGGGTAGGAAGGAATGTCCGAGGAGACTATATGTAAGAAGATACACACCATGCAAAGCTGTAAAATTCCACTATATGAACATATCATATACAACCTCAGAGTCTGAGTAAAGGTACAGAGTACAGAAGTACAACAAAAAGTACAACTCACTGTAGCTAGGGAGCACCAACACCGGAGTGGCTAGACTCGCCTGGAACGGGAGTCGACGAAGACCCACCTGAAAGGGAAGGGAGTGAGTCTCAAGAAAGAGACCCAGTAGGGAAATGTAACCCCACCGGTAACAGTCTAAAGTGCGGAAAGTAAAGACTGAAAGTAAGTACACGTCGCACCACACACAAAACTGTAAACCTCGCGGCTCAGTAACACACACTCACACACACAGCAAGTAGGACTCAGCTAGGGTCTGTGGCTCGGCGTCCCGTCACCACAGAGGCTCTCAACCCCAGCCACGTGTGCACACTACAGACGCTCTCTCTCGCGTCTGGTCCACGACCGGTTTTTCCCCTACGCTTGACCCTAGCGGTAGAGAAGGGGCTCCACGGAGACCGGCTCAAAACCACCACAAGGAGTACGCACAGGACAGAGTCGCACTCGGCGCCCTGGCTCACTAGCGGAGGACAACCACACGCTAGTCATCTAGACGGAGTCGCACCCACGCCTAGGTAACACAACAGAAACGGGTACACGGTAACGCAACGCGCGTACAACAGACGGAACACACTCAACGTCTGAAACCCCGTACAGTAAGTAAACACCTCGTGCCACAAACAACTACTTAAATGCACAGGCGAAGTCACACTCTAAGCCTGGCCCACTTGTGCTATTAGGGCGGACATCACATGTTAATCGCCTCTAAACACACAACTCAAGTCTGCTGGAAGACAGGAGATTAACGGCCACATCGATTGCCGCCAATATGAGGTAAACGGCACTCACCATGTCGTTTATCCCGATTAAACGGCAATCGACCTTGTCGTTTAAATCATCCTTGAAGATCTCAACGTCAACATATGTGGACGTTGATATCTTTAGTCCCCCATACCTAGAACTGAACCGAATCAGTCCCAATGGGCAGAAACACTCAACTAGATTCCGACTGATGGAGGGAAACACTTCCTCTCATCAATCTACACTACCAGAACATCTAAACTAAACAGTCTAACACTTAGATTGTCTAATTTACCCAAATCCCGGCATGATACAACCCAAACCCTAAACCATAAATTGCATTCCAATTCACTTAATTGGGCATGCTAGTTTGCTGGGGAGGGTTATTAGGGTTAAGTCCCTACCTCAAAAAGCTAAAACAATCCCCAAACAGCCACCAATCGCGCCGGATCTCCCCGAAGACTCTGCGCGAATCGCACCAAAACCACGCGATTCCCGCCCGATCTAGCGATGCCACACGATCCAGGGCCTTCCCGCGAGCTCAGATCACCCAACAGAAGCTGCGGAAATCAAGAAAAGCAAAGGTGGAAGGAAGGAGAGGAAAAGAGAAAGATAGGTTCTGCTCTCGAGCTGACCTATTTCAACAGGACTGGTTAGTCGACGTCCACATCACTGGTCGCCTACTGAACCGCCTGCAGACTGACGTCCAGATCCCCTGTCGCTGAGTTCACCATCAGACGTCCACATCGCTGGACGCTGACTCTGACTCAACGGCTAACCCTGGCCGTCAACCACACAGGACCACTACAGACCCAATAAGGATCCATTAAAGACCCGAGACCTTACACCAGTAGACGTCACTGGTCCCCAGCTAGTCATGTTTTCCAGTGCCTCACTTTAGGGTGCTCCGGCCAGAGACCCTAGAGGTGCCAGGCATGGGCCTGCAGCTGTGTGTCTGTAGGTGTGGTGTTGGTTGGTCTCCACAGTTGTTTGACTTGTTCTCGTGGAGCGGCAGTTGGACCTTTCGTCCGTGACTGCGAGGATGAGAGGTTGTTATTGTGTTCTGTTGTCCGGGTTGGATACTGGCCTGATCAGTCAGTAGACCGTTCCCGTGTGATGGCGTCGTTTCCTTTCCGACTCGTGCTATGCCTGCTCTGGCTGTGGCTTGACTCGTGCTTTACCACTGACTGTGGTTCGTGAGTTTGTGACTCGTGGTCGAGGTTTGACTTGTTCGAGGTGTGCCCTGGTGTTGGCACAGTTGTGACTGAGTTGTGGTTTGTGTGACTTGACGGTTAAAGTTTTACCTGTAATATTGTGCCTAAATAAAGGTACAATATAATTGAGGTTCAGTGTGGTGTTTATCACCTACTTGTACCTTGTGTACGGGTGTTTGTGTTGTGGTACATTGAGGTAGCAGGTACATGTTCCCTTCGTGGGTTACCTTGCAGTTTTGTGGTGGTACATTGTGTACCATCCTTTTCGGGTACATATGTGTTGTGGAGGTCTTGTGGTTTGACCTGCCACTTGTTGTATCCTATCCGCTTTAAGTAGATCTTCGTTTATAAGTTATTGTGGATTAGTTTATGATTGTTAATCCTGTTACCCTTTGTGGATAATTTGCCGATGAGGCTTATGGCCTAGGCGTATTGGGGTTTAGTGGAGTTGTGCTCCGTGGAGGTCGTGTAATGAGACCTTCCACTTGTGATGTTTCACCTTTCTTTAGGTAAGCTTTCGATTATGGTTTTAGTATGTGATGGATTGGCCTGCTGTAGCCAATCATGTTACTTGGTGTGTGTAGTTTTTGATATATCGTGGTTTGGAGTTTAATGGACCAGCACTTGGTTGGCTGTCCTAGTACCTACGTGGTTGAGGTTCGCCAGGGAAGCTTGCAGCCTAGGCAGTGACTTGCCTGTGTGGCTTATAGCTTAGGCAACCGGTTGTTGTAGCAGTGTGCCAGTGAGACTGTGGTTTAGGCATTTTAGTAGATGGGCTGACCAATGATATTATATTAGTTATGTAGTCCCATTTTCCTTCCGAGGACTTTATGTTTATTATCATGATTATGTTTAATTGTTATTTATTGTGATGATGTGAGCATGAAATAGTTTGGCTATTGGTGTTGCCAGTGAGACCCTCTGGGGTTGAGGTCTCTTCTGTTTGGTTGTTGAGACTTTTGGGTGACCCCTACTGAGCCTGTGACTCGTTGAGGCTCACTCCCCTACAGTTCTTTTCAGGGCTTGCCGTGTGTTTGGCTTGCAGTGGCGTTGTGTCAGACTTGTACCACCAGCAGTAGTGTAGTAGTTAGTGTTGTGTGAGCTTGTGCTCCCTCGGGGTATGCCCCAAGTAGTTGTACTCTTTCTTTAATTGGACATGTATTAATGTGATGGGACAGTTGTACATATTTGTGAACAGATATAAGCACATGTACTTTCTTGTGTTCTATACTGTGTAGTTGTCTTTTATACTCTTACTGAACACGTGTGTGAGATATCCCTTGCGAGACTTCGATCCGTTCGCGGGAGGCAGATCTGGATATGGAGCTTTATTGGACATAAATACCCCGGTCCGTCACATAAGTCATGTTGGATATATTAGTTAGACTTATTTGGTGTTGGAATGATTTAGAATTGACTTATCCCAAAACAAATAATCTCTCTCTATAATCATGGATTGTTTGGTTTAAAAAAGGGAAAAAAGAAGAAGAAAGAGAACATAAATGGTAAATGGTTTGGGGATAAATAATGCTTCCCCAAGGGATATCCCCGTCTGAGGATAAGAGAGAACTAGCTAGGTTCTCTCCTCATAACCCTAATATTTCAAGAAGATGTAATTAATCCACAACCCAATGTATCCTCCATCGGCAAATTCCAAATCAATCAGTAGAGTTATGAATAAAAAAATATCTTTTTAATTAATGAATAGAAAAATACTTGATCCCATCCATTTTTCCTTTCTGATCTAACTCAAATTTTCATGTTAATTACCAATCAACTTATATTCGGATTAGCAGGAGTGTTATACTAGATCCTTTCTATACCAGCCCGCCTATGATCCAGAGTACAAAATTTTACACTCAAACGCTTTTTTTTGTGTGCGAGGAAATGTTATTATTTTCACTATTTCTTTTGCCTTTTTTGTTATAAAATTAGATTGTCTATCCAGTTTGACAACATGACAATATTACTATTCAGAATATAAAAAAATAGACTAGAGCTACTGCCTTAGAAAGCAAAGACTTGGGAAGGGTGGGTCTTCTTAAGAGGAAAAAATTAACTGCACAAAAGCACAAAAACTCACCTAAAAACCGAAGCATCAAAATATAATGAGGATATTTATCTCTTTTTAAATAAGGGAGATCAGGGTATCGTATTTAAATATCAAACATAATAATACCCTTATAAAGATTAAAACTTTTCTCTCTAAGCGATTCACAGTGGCGGAGCTAGGGGGGCAATTGCCCCCCCCTCTCTTTAGTTTTTTGTATAAAATTTTTTCTTAATTTTTTTGAGTAAATTAATTTGACGAGCATGTGAAGATTTTTTTTAATTTTATTAATTGCCCTCTTTATTTTGAGTATTCATGAACAACTAATCTTATCAATTATCTCCCCTTCTAAATATTTCTGACCCCGCCACTGACGATCCACGTTCGTGTTCAAGAACTTACACGTGAGAGTTCTAACTCCACATTCTAACAAAATTATTATTATTTTCTTTAATGAATAGTTGCTAACTTGGTTTCTTAAATCTTTGCTTGGGCCAGGAGGAACCCTCCACTTGCGTTTATCATCTAAATTACACCTCTTCTTCCAATCAATTAAATAAGAGGCTTGCAATGCATGAATGAGCTTTTAAGAAAACAATGGAAACATCCCTTTTTATCTCCATTTCCATCAAATGGTGAGACCTTGAATGAGACTTTAAATGGTTCTAGATGTTCCTAGTTTGATTTCACAACGAAAAGGGAAGGCCAGGTCTTCGCTCCTGCCCCTTTATTCATTGACCCGAATAGGTGGAGAATAAAAGGGAAAGTTGGGAAGATTTGACGGTGGAAATCAAAAGTTGAAAAAAAAGGGTTTAGGGAGTTTTTTGACCAACAAGTAGCACATGTTAGCACTTAGCACTTTTTGGATGGATCCACCAATATAAAAAAGAGGACTTAGTGCATATTAAATGGTGTGCACAAAATAGACACACTTAATAAGAGTGTGCCACTTTGGAGATGAGGGCAATTATTATATGTTCATCCGAATTTTTACAATCCCAAGGTGTAGAAGTGGCACATCTTAATTGGATGTACCCATTTTGTGTACATCATTTAGTGTGCACTAAATATTTTTTTATTAAAAAATTAAATACCAAATTTGATATATGATGAAGTTGTCGCCTCAATTGGGTTGGGGTCAGATCGAGTTGGGTCAGCCCCCTCGATAATCGATTATCGTTAGAATATAGATCCAATGATTGTGATCGTGGCGGACTGACTCATTAAGAGACCCGAGCTACTATTAATCTTATGTGAACCCAAGTGATGGTCTATCAAGCAATTGACGAGTTGTTATCGATCTACGGACCCAAGTGACTGTCAACTTCAGGCAATACTTCAACCAAATGTCAAAGGCTACGGCTTTTTTTTCTTCTTTCCCCTATAAAACTAGTACTACATCGATCCACACGTAAAAATGACGGATCTAGCAAGACCTCTCGACTCTAGTTCTCGACCCTCTTTCTCTCTTTCTCATTTGCTTTTAATTCCTTTAACTTTTTATAAAAAAGTCGACCTCTTTAAACATCCGATGATTGAGTTTCATAATACCATCCTGAGATTGACTTCCTATACCCTCAGAGTATCGCCGTCTCAATACTGTTGACATCGTTTTCTTTCCTTCAACCATCCATTTGAACATTCAACCTAGCTCACATAGAAGAATTGGACCACCTCAAACCCGCAAGGGTTTTGCACTGGCCTCATCAATATATATAATTGGATTCTTCTAAGGAGAATTTGTAAGTTGTTTAAAGTTAATTTATCTATAGTTACCTAATCTGCTTTTCGAACAAGTCTTCACCCCCATAAAAAGAACACTGCTTGTTGCAAGGAGCTCTCCGGTACAGGCAAAAAGTTCACAAAAGAGGGGGGAAAAAATCCATGTACGAAAGGAATCCTGTCTTTAAAGAGAAAATTTATGCACTCTCTCTCTCTCTCTCTCTCTCCGTTTAATTAAGTGTTAATTGGCGCCTCTTTAAAAACTTCCCCGCAGATAGTGACCGTTTTCTTTGGACTGATTTGCGCAAACAAGGGTAGTGCGAATAGGGTTATTATTATTATTATTTTGACGGACCATCGAATGGTGTCGAAAGTTTAAGAGAAAGATTTAATATATTTTTATATTATATTCAAACTGTAATATAATTAGACACTCATCTCATGTGGCACTCAATTAAAGAATTACTATTTTATCACCTCTATATATATTTTTTGATAACGAGAAATCTCGCCCCGTATAGTTTTGTGGGCTCAAAAATTAGTGTTCGTAAACTCCAAGATCAGGACTTGACAGCTCCTACTTTCCGTGTACCCGTATTGTCCTTATCCCACTTGACCGAAAAAAATCTCAAATTTACACACCGAAAAGATTGTATGTAAATCAGACAAGCCCCTCAAGAATAGAACTCGGGACCTCTTACTTTTAAGTGGTGCCACATGAGATGAATGTATAATCATATTACACTTAAGTGTAATAGATAAATACACTAAACCTTTCTCAAAATTTAAAATGTGAAATATAGAGCGACTCTATATAAAACGCGATTTGCTGTGTCACTATAGATCGTAGCAACAAGAGTCCATCCTCAAAATTTATTATTTATTATAATATTATCTAGATCGAAATATATCAATACGCTATAGTCAATTGGATTCGTACTAATAAGAGTCTGACATGGCCGGTTTCTACGACAAAACCAACTTTGTTTTAAAATTTTTCGTGGACAACATTTTATTATTTGCAAATACGTTACTCCTTTCCCCACTATAAGATCTACCGTAACATTAGCAATATTAAAGCCACATTTGCTTACGTGGCCGCATAAGTGATTGGTTAAGTGTTGGGTCTCACATCAACGTCCAACCAATCATCAGTGTGGAAGCAAATTAGCGCGACTTCGTTACTCGGTCGCCATGTTATTAAGCGTTGGCCAACTATTTATCGGGGTGATAATAGGCCGAGTCTGAATTGAGTTTGAGTTGTTTCGGTCTAGCTCAGTCTCTAATTGAGTGGTCTGAGTTTAGTTCGATTTTATCTTTTTAAAAATATTCTATTATTTTTATAATAAAATTGATGTTCGTTAAATCAAAATAATATAAAATAAATATTAGACTAATTTAAATAAATATATTACTAATTATTATAAATATGAAATAATATTAAGTTATTAACATAATTTTTAATCTAAAATATTAAAATATTAAAATTATTGATGTGTCACTTATTTTTTTTAAAAGAAATATTCGGTCACCAAATCGCTCGAGTTGGATTGAGCCAAGTCTGTGTCCGACCCAATTTTATTTCAGATTGGACTCAAAATTTAACAGAGAATTAAATATCTGAACAAAACTCGTATAAAATCAGACTGAGCCACCAAACTTTTGACCTGGCTCGATCAAGTTGACACCCCTACCACTATGTTACTATTTTTTTTTTCATTTTTTATTTTTTGAAGGGTAGGAGAAGGTACCCGGGAGGTGGTGGGCCCCGCACAGCGGCGCGTCTCTTGTGAGACTCTGTCTTCCCGGCTGGGAAGCGAGGGGTCGCGGTCGCAGCACGCGGCGAATATTCCCACCAGAGAAGCGAAGAGCCCCACCCACCGGCGCGGAACCAGGAAAGAATAATAAAGAAAAAAATAATAAAGAAAAAGGGTACGGAAAACGGTTATTTGTACGTATACCTTTATTTAAATTTACAAGTCTGTTACACTCCGTTTTAAACCTACATTTATGTATATACTTTATACTTATTTAACAAATATTGTCGACTTCTCCTTTCCTCTTGATTAGAATATTTTAATAATAGAATGTGATCGTAATCCCAAATGGTATGGACATCGAGGTGAGAGTTGTGCAAGGATATACATATTACCTTACTATCTAATTTAAATTAATTAAAGATCAAGAAAAGATTTAAAACAACTTGCCAAACTTAAAGCTGAAGCCACTGGCATTAGTTGTCTCTCCTCGATATGATAGAATGACAGAAGAGATGGGCCAGGTAAAAGTGAACAGAAAGGGGTCACATAATACATAATATGATAATAGCATTTCTATTAGGTAACTTGGACACAAACATGGTCATAGGTATCAGATTGAACTGGTTCGACACGATACGATTCGTATTGATATTGAGATCTTACGGCTCTAGAGACACGACTAATTTGGTAAGAAATTTTGATTTATTTTTTTATTAAAATTTAAATATAAATTAAATCAAATCTGATCCGATCCAATCAATTGGTTGTGTATGTACCATATTTTAAAAATTCGATCCAATATAATTCACCCAACTATAGACAGAAGAGGGATTAAAATGTAGGATGCAATTTTTCCGATACACTGTTCAAATCCCTCAAGGGTACGTACGCAATAAAGGAAAAAAATAAAACCTCTGGACAAAAGGTGAAAGCGAGTGCCCGGAGGCGCCACGTGCGCCACGAGTGGGTCGACGAGGTCCTCGTTTTCTGGCCCGGTTGTCTTCGTAGCGGAGAAGAAGTCCCCTGCGCGAACGCACCACAAAATGACGTCAGCATTCATGTCGTGGCATTTTTCTATTGGTCCGGTACACTGTCTCGCAGTTCATTTCCAGCTATGTGTCGTCTACAGGATGCAACCGGGGGAGGAAATGGCGTGGAAGACGAGGGGGGGGGGGCGGGGTGCCTCCCCAGTCTCCCATGGCCCACCCGCCTCCATCCCACCACTACAAATACCAACCCATCTCCGCCGTGGCGGAGCTCGTCATCAAACCCCGCAGCTCCGGCCTTGGATGGGCGTCCTCATCTGGGACGTCTTCTAGGTGGGTCAGAGCTCTCCGGCGGCCTCCCTTCCTCCCTCCCTCCCTCCCGCTGTTCACAAGCCAATCTCTCTGCTTTTCTTTCTTTTGCTCTCTGTGAGAGAGAGAGAGAGAGCAGGGTGGGAGGAGAGGGGAAGGCGGCGGCCATGGGGAGGTACATGGAGATGCTGGACATGGGCGTTCGGATCGCGGCGCGCTTCCACTCGCACTGCCCGCAGACGGCGCGCATGTACTACAAGCCCCCCACCTCCGGCTGCCACGGCGGCGGCGACGGCGACGACGAGCACGGCGCCATCGGGAGCAACGCCGGCGGCGGCGTGGGCGGGTGCTGCTGGAGCAGCGGGAGGCCCGACCGGGCCGCGGCGTCGGAGGCGGCAGAGAAGATCCTTTCGTGCTTGACGGTGTGAATGGGGAGAAGGGTGGGGGTTGCCGTCGGATCTTTATTGTTGTGGTTGGAACCCTGAAAAGAATCACAGGGTTGATGCAGTTTTTTTTTTTTATTGTTCTTCATGAGTTCTTCCAACATTCTTGTCCCGGATCAATACATTTTGTTGTATTCGAAATATCGTGTAACACTTTTTTCTCTAGAAAAATTACATATACATCCCTAAATACATCATGTTGATATTAAACTCTCTCTATATATATTATTTTTTATCTATATATTTCAAATATTTCATCATTCATGCCCTTATTATTTGATTCTACCTGTTTAACCTAACCACTAAATTAAAAAGGTCAAAAAGATTAATTTACCATTTACAACTTTCTCTAAAATTATTTTTTTTTACAACTCTCTCTCTCTCTCTCTCTCTCTCTCTCTCTCGTTGTCGGGCTTAGTCCCACTTGCTCAAATCCATTAGATTATCTCTCTTTCTCTCCCTTCTTGAAGTGAGATATTTTAATATTTTTATATCTTATTTAATAATTATATTCACATAATATTTTTTTTGATTTGACGGATTGCTAAGTAGATGACTTTTTTTAAAATTTTTGAATATTAATATAATATATATTTGAATAAGATAGATAAAATTTAGGCTTATATAATTTTCTTATAGACCCATCAAACCTTTGATGTGCACACACAATCAGAATGAAAATATCAATCTTTTTGAGGTTGAAAATTTTTTAATTAAAAAACAATTTTTATCATTTTAAATTTGAGGCATGTTAATTGTTGAGGGAATAGCATAGATCAGCCTATCATCCCAGTCCAAACTCTTAAAAGACAGGCCCTTAATCTCTGACAAAGAGAGAACTATAGGAACCACTCCCAACCATATAATCTTCACGGTCGAGATCTCAATGAAACATGAAATACTTAAACATTTCTCTCTTAAAACTTTATGTAATGTGAATGTTTGGCATCGACAGAGATCAGCTGCGTTATCTTTTGGTTTGGTGGAAGAGATGGTACATGTTTTGTGTATATGGGAGATGATATGTGAGATTTTTAGAAGTGCGTAAGAAAAGTAAATAAAATAAAATAAAATAAAAGATACAGGCGCAAGCTAATGTTCAACCATATATCATTCTCCTATTTCATATATATATATATATATGTATATTTACCATTTTACTAGATTCAGATAAAAAAATATCATTTACTAAGATCAAAAGACTGTGGGGGCAATTCAAAGGTGGTGTTTCTAGGAATTGCAACCTACCATATCATTCTCCTATTTCATATAGTATAACATGCCAACCATTCTAATTTTAAGTGCCTCCTTCCGTTCTTATCCAGGTATGAGGTCGGCTTCTCCTTTGTGTCTCAAATGGGACAATTTTGATGGTCCGATCTCGGATTTCAAGTGGTGAATGATTCTTATTTTATAGAAGAATTTGTAGTAATCAAATGTTTAAACAAATTCATCTGAATAGACAAAGAATGAATTGAGGAAGAAATTTTTGAGATATTTTTTTTTGATGTTTAAGTCAATTAAATTCAACTCGAGAAAAAAGAAGAATAAAAAGAGAGAGAGAGAAAGAGAAAAGAGAGATAAAGAGACTCATATACCGACATGTACATGTTGTTATTTGTCTTAATTTATTTGGGTCCGTTACTCTTCTTACTAAAGTCTCTTGTTAGCTCTCCGCTCTCTGTCTCTTCTCTTGTTATGGGTGTTGTTATGTACGGATCGAGATTATTAGGCTGGACCTATCACCAAAGTTACTGCGCTGTTAACAAGGAAAACCATATTAATATGAACTTTTTATAGATATAACTTTGATCCATTACAGAAAAAGAAACTATCTCCTGAGATCTTAATGTCGCAAGCTATATCGATCTTTTTTAGGTATGAAAATATCATGGCTGTTCTTTTTAATATCATGGGCACTCTTCTCTTATTGTTAGAAGATATATGTGAGATAAATATATGTATTACTATGTATGGAACTTCAGAAAGATTAATGCAACACCAACAAGGATAATGATGACCCCCTTTTTTTTTTCCCTCCAAAGAAGATATTTATTGACCCCTCTCCTTCTGAGAGAGCCAATAAATGTTTGATCAATTGCGATCACTTGACCAAAAGAACATACAAGCTGATGGGTTCTAAATTGGATTAAAAAAAAGATTGAATTAGGCATGCTTAAATACGGTCTCTTCTTGATAATTTTTGTATCAAGACAAGTTTATTGTAATGAATGAAGTATATATAGGTCTATCACGTTTAAATATATTTTGGATAATTTATTGATCCATCTTGTCCGGCTCACTATGTTGCATCGAGTCATTTTTTTTTATTTTAATGTCTAAATTTTTTTATTTTAAAACTTAAGATTTTATTTTGACGTTCAAACTTCTTTTTTAGTGTACGTAGTGAGTCAAATTATATGTCAAAATAAATAGTTGAGCTTTAAAATAAAAAAAATAGACAAAAAAAATCACACAGTGCGGTGCAGCAAGTGACGCGAGGTGGATAAGGGGCTTTTCAAAGTGTATTTTTAAATGCATATTATGGGTCGAGTTGGGCCTTTCAAACGCCAAGTGAAATTTATTAGAAATTTCTGATGTGTGCACTAAGGTTATGTTTTGTATTTGGATAGACTGAGAATAGAGTGAAGTTATCATCAAAATTTTGAGGTTAGATAATCTCACTCTATCCCCTCTCTATCCAAATATCAAACATAATTTGTGGGAATGAAAAATTTATCAATTTTAAAATCTATTTTATCAATTTAGAATTTTTTTAGTTCTCATAGATGAGTATTACGAATTCAAATCCTGTCAGATGCTACACGAGCGATGGTGATGTGAGATGAATCCATAATTCGCACAGCGCAGGCGTGCCAGTCACTAAGGTGACAACAAATAGTTTGCCTCCGAGAGTCGGAGGGCTTTAAGTCTATTGTGCGCACCGTTTGACTTCGTCAAATGAGAGTGAGTGTCGGGTCCTGGACCAAAATCTCGTCGTTGCCTAAGCGCAACGACGTTAATTACATCCATCTGGGAGGGAAAATCCTTGATTAATCGCCAGAAATTAGAAAGCCTTGTGGCCTGAACCGAAGACATCCGATGATAGTGCAAAGCGCAACTCAAAATTAGGCCTGAGTGATAAATAAGCATGATGTCTATTCAAAGTTATTGGATCTTTTACTTAGATGTGATTGAATCTTTTTATCTATTTACTCATTTGTTGTCTTTGTATCATGAAAACAGTCTTGATTGAGTCTTTTGCTTTTTGAAAACACGAGATAACCTATTTGTTCTTTTTACCACAAAAAGAGTTTCATTTTGGTCTTTTGTTCTTTTGAAAACATGTGAATCGAAAAAAAATGAGCCTTTTGCTCATTTGTATCAAAAAAAGTAGTTCAACTTATTCTTTTGTTTCATTTGAAGTGTGTAAGAATGTGAGCTGACCTATTTACTTACTTTTGCTTTTATCGTGAAAAGATTTTTAAATTTGATCTTTTGCTCTTTTAAAACATGTGCAACGTGAAATGTTTTGATTTGTCGTTCTTATAATGAAACATTCTTTTAATTGGCTCTCTTATTCTTTTAACTCATGTGCAACATAGTTCTGTTTGCGATTCGGTTCTGTTTGTTTAGACCCTGGAAGTTTCTTTTAAAGAATCCTTGCCGATTCGACCCTCACCGAAAAAATTTGGTAGTATCTCCCCTTATCTTGATTGATAGGGGAGAGCACGGTACACACCCACCATAATGGAGATGACATCAAAAGAGAGGGTGTACGTCGAATGACGACGTAACCTGAATGACACATAACACCAACCTCCAATGCAAGCCTTTAAGGAGACGGATGACGTCATGACCACACAAACACCGGACGGCAAATAAAACGTGTGTGGGCCTGCATGCCCGGGCATAGACATCACATTGTCTAACCCGCGGTTAAATGGGCTTCCCATCAGTCTATTGTTCACTTCCTTGACTTAAATCACATAAAGCATGGCTAAGCTCACATGATTCAGCCAAGGACGGGTTGCTGCCCGCCGAATTAGCAGACGTGTCCAGGCTAGCCGAATCGATAGGGCCACCCACAGAACATGTGAACTAGTAGCTGAGGTCTCTTCCTTGTGGGCAGTGAGCCAGCACTGTTGAAGCTGGGCTCACCCATGGGAGAGGGGCGGTTTTGGGCCAGAAAACAGGTCTATTGGGCTGTCTCCATAGGTGCTAAGTATGTGGGTATGAACATTAGTTGTTCAACCCTTGGCTAGCAAAGGAGATATGTCCAAACACCAAAATCTCTTAAGTGGGCTATTTTAAAACAGTGAAAACCACTCTTTTAAGAGGACCCAAACAGAGGATTAATGGGCCATTTGCATGGAATGCTAAGCTTTGGGCATGAACATTGATTGTTCAACCCATTTGCTAGCAAAGAGAGCATATCCCCAAGGCAAAAATGCACATAAATGAGACTGTTTGACAGTGAAAAAACCTGCTCTTTTTAGGGGGTTAAAACAGTGAGGAAAAAAACTCCATTCTCTTGGTGACAAACAATGGGCCAATGCATGCTACAAGAGAGGGGGCGGCCCAAACCGTGAGGAGTGCCTATTGAGAACAGTGAAAATAGTCAAATAGCTCTCATTCTTTTGGGCAAAATAGTGAGAAACATGTATGCACAAAGGACTTGTACAAGGCCCAATAAACTCTATTCCTCCTAAAACGTCATTTTTTGAGGCATGAGAGTGTATAGAGGGTCTCATGTGTGTCCTTTGGAATGAGAGAAACCCACCATGTAGAGGGGTGGTTTCTCACCATTCGTGACCTCCTCTTCATGTAATCAAAGAAAAAACTAAAAAAAAAAAAACTTACACATGCATTAAATGAAGGAGGGAGAGGGCATTTGCATCAAATAGAATAAGAGACACATGGATTTGACATTAAAGAAGAGAACAAAAAGCACATGGATCAGACACTTCTTTTAGCACAAGGAAGGAAGAAGGTACAAAAGAAGAAACTCAAAGAAATGGGAAGGGGAGGAATCCAACGCCACCTCACTTCTCCCTTCTCTCTTTTCTAATCACATGATAAGACCACTCATGAAAGAGGGCACTCTCTCTTCTCTCTTTCCTCTCTTCTCTTCACCTTTTCTTCTTGGCTTCTCTTGCAAATTTCTTCACGGGATGACCTTCCTTGGAGAGGGAAATGCAGCAGCCTCCTTGATTTTCTTGGAGAAGAAACTCTCCCCCCCTTCCAAACCTCTCTCTCTTCTCCCTTCAAGCCTTGGTACGCAAGGCACCCCAAAAGACCTTTTCCCTCTCCACCCAAGCTTCTAGAAAGAGCCCCAAAGAAGGCTTTACACCTCCTTGCGCAGGGAACACCTTTTCCCATTTTTGGCAACACTTTTTGGGAGGTGTTGTGTTTTCTTAGTCTCACCCCCTTGCATGGGGTGAGATGGGCTTGGGCTAATGGGCTTCAAATAGCCTTGTGCATGGGCCATTCAAATGTGTATATTTTCTGTTTTGTGGAGAAGAGTTGGGCCGGCCAGGGAAATGGGTCCATTCAAAAATTTGAGGCGTCCACATAACTTAAAGGTCAACTCATCGAGTGTAACAAGTTACCAATGATCAAATTGACTTGTAAAGAGTCCGAAAAAATGGCACATTAATCAATAGAGATTTGAAAAGTCCTAACATATATTTAGGTTGACTTGTAGCTGAGGTCTCTTCCCTGTGGGTAGTGGGCCAGCACTGTTGAAGCTGAGCTCACCCATGGGAGAGGGGCAATTTTGGGCTAGAAAACAGGTCTATTGGGCTGTCTCCATAGGTGCTAAGTATGGGGGCATGAACATTAGTTGTTTAACCCTTGGCTAGCAAATGAGATATGCCCAAACACCAAAATCTCTTAAGTGGGTTGTTTTAAAACAGTGAAAACCACTCTTTTAAGAGGACCCAAACATGGGATTAATGGGCCATTTGTATGGAATGCTAAGCTTTGGGTATGAACATTGATTGTTCAACCCATTTGCTAGCAAAGGGAGCATATCCCCAAGACAAAAATGCACATAAATGAGACTGTTTGATAGTGAAAAAACTCGCTCTTTTTGGGGGGTTAAAGTAGTGAGGAAAAAAATCTCATTCTCTTGGTGACAAACAATGTGCCAATGCATGTTCCAAGAGAGGGGGCGACGCAAACAGTGAGGAGTGCCCATTGAGAACAGTGAAAACAGTCAAATAGCCCTCATTCGTTTGGGAAAAACAATGAGAAACATGTATGCACAAAGGGCTTGTACAAGGCCCAATAAGTTCTATTCCTCCTAAAACCTCATTTATTGAGGCATGAGAATGTATAGAGGGTCTCATGTGTGTCCTTTGGAATGAGAGAAACCCACCATGTAGAGGGGTGGTTTCTCACCATTCGTGACCTCCTCTTCATGTAATCAAAGAAAAAATTAAAAAAAAAATTTACACATGCATTAAATGAAGGAGGGAGAGGACATTTGCATCAAGTAGAATAAGAGACACATGGATTTGACATTAAAGAAGAGAACAAAAAGCACATGGATGAGACACTTCTTTTAGCACAAGGAAGGAAGAATGTACAAAAGAAGAAACTCAATGAAATGGGGAGGGGAGGAACCCAACGCCACCTCACTTCTCCCTTCTCTCTTTTCTAATCACATGATATGACCACTCATGAAAGAGGGCACTCTCTGTTCTCTCTTTCCTCTCTTCTCTTCACCTTTTCTTCTTAGCTTCTCTTGCAAATTTCTTCATGTGATAACCTTCCTTGGAGAGGGAAACGCAACAGCCTCCTTGGTTTTCTTGGAGAAGAAACTCTCCTCCCCCCTTCCAAACCCTCTCTCTCTTCTCCCTTCAAGCCTGGGTACGCAAGGCACCCCAAAAGACCTTTTCCCTCTCCACCCAAGCTTCTAGAAAGACCCCCAAAGAAGGCCCTTACACCTCCTTGCGTAGGGAACACCTTTTCCCATTTTTGGCAACACCTTTTGGGAGGTGTATTTTTTTAGTCTCACCCCCTTGCATGGGGTGAGATGGGCTTGGGCTAATGTGCTTCAAATAGCCTTGTGCATGGGCCATTCAAATGTGTATATTTTATGTTCTGTGGAGAGGAGTTGGGCCGGCCAGGAAAATGGTCTCATTCAAAAATTTGAGGCGTCCACGTAACCTAAAGGTCAACTCATCGAGTGCAACCAGTTACCAATGACCAAATTGACTTGTAAAGAGTCCGAAAAAATAGCCCATTAATCAATAGAGATTTGAAAAGCCCTAACATATATTTAGGTTGACTTGTAGCTGAGGTCTCTTCCCTGTGGGCAGTGGGCCAGCACTGTTGAAGCAGGCCTCACCCATGAGAGAGGGGCGGTTTTGGGCTAGAAAACAGGTCTTTTGGGCTGTCTCCATAGGTGCTAAATATGGGGGCATGAACATTAGTTGTTCAACCCTTGGCTAGAAAAGGAGATATGTCCAAACACCAAAATCTCTTAAGTGGGTTGTTTTAAAATAGTGAAAACCACTCATTTAAGAGGACCCAAACAGGGGATTAATGGATCATTTGCATGGAATGTTAAGCTTTGGGCAAAATGCACATAAATGGGACTGTTTGATAGTGAAAAAATTTGCTCTTTTTGGGGGGTTAAAACAGTGAGAAAAAAAACCACATTCTCTTGGTGACAAATAATGGGCCAATGCATGCTCCAAGAGAGGGGGCGGCCCAAACAGTGAGGAGTGCCCATTGAGAATAGTGAAAACAGTCAAATAGCCCTCATTCTTTTAGGCAAAACAGTGAGAAACATGTATGCACAAAATGCTTGTACAAGGCCCAATAAGCTCTATTCCTCCTAAAACCTCATTTATTGAGGCATGAGAGTGTATAGAGGGTCTCATGTGTGTCCTTTGGAATGAGAGAAACCCACCATGTAGAGGGGTGGTTTCTCACCATTCGTGACCTCCTCTTCATATAATCAAAGAAAAAACTAAAAAAAAAAACTTACACATGCATTAAATGAAGGAGGGAGAGGACATTTGCATCAAACAGAATAAGAGACACATGGATTTGACATTAAAGAAGAGAACAAAAAGCACATGGATGGGACACTTCTTTTAACACAAGGAAGGAAAAATGTACAAAAGAAGAAATTCAAAGAAATGGAGAGGGGAGGAACCCAACGCCACCTCACTTCTCCCTTCTCTCTTTTCTAATCACATGATAAGACCACTCATGAAAGATGGCACTCTCTATTCTCTCTTTCCTCTCTTCTCTTCACCTTTTCTTTTTGGCTTCTCTTGCAAATTTCTTCACGGGATGACCTTCCTTGGAGAGGGAAACGTAGCAGCCTCCTTGTTTTTCTTGGAGAAGAAACTCTCCTCCCCCCCTTCCAAACCTCTCTCTCTTCTCCCTTCAAGCTTTGGTACGCAAGGCACCCCAAAATGCCTTTTCTCTCTCCACCCAAGCTTTTAGAAAGATCTCAAAAGAAAGCACTTACACCTCCTTGCGCAAGGAACACATTTTCCCATTTTTGGCAACACCTTTTGTGAGGTGTTGTGTTTCCTTAGTCTCACCCCCTTGCATGAGGTGAGATGAGCTTGGGCTAATGGGCTTCAAATAGCCTTGTGCATGGGCCATTTAAATGTATCTATTTTCTGTTTTGTGGAGAGGAGTTGAGCCGGCCAGGAAAATGGGCCCATTCAAAAATTTGAGGCGTCCACATAACCTAAAAGTCAACTCATCGAGTGCAACCAGTTACCAATGACCAAATTGACTTGTAAAGAGTCAGAAAAAATGGCACACTCAATCAATAGAGATTTGAAAAGCCCTAACATATATTTAGGTTGACATAACATATTTTACTTTTTCACTTGAATATATATTATTTTACCAACATATGTTTCATGAATTGAGTGTCTCTAGTCTCTCTAGATTTAGGCAGTGTTTGAAAATATTTTTGAATTAAATTTTTGATATAAAATATTTGACAATACTTGCAGCGGTTCCAAATGCACTGAGTTATTTCGGCTTCCGTGTTTATAGAGATTTTATAAAGAGAAGAGAGATTGAGAGAGGCCGCACCTTCTCTCCCCGCTGCTAAAAACTGATTTCTATTCGCTTTTGAAGATTTTGGTTGGGGCAACATAAATAATCTTTTTTTTTTTAATTTCGCCCGCCTTTCGCAACCCGCACCGATTAATATTTTTTTATTGATCTTTTGCAAACTGGCATGCCCTTGTCGCTCGTGCTGCAAATGGCACAGAGGACGAGACCAAAAACACATCTAGTCCTCCATTTGTTGTGCCCCTCGAGAGAGACCATAGGATCAACCAGGTGCAGTGCACAATGAGAACACTTTTAGTGCCGACCAATAATATCATCAAATCTATAATTTATAACCAATATATTGAAGCACATTACTCATAATTTGATCACTTCTTTCTTTAATGTACTCTTTTATCTCTCAATTGGATTATGTAGAAGCAAAATATTTTCATTTTGGTCAACTATTTTTTTTAAGGGTCTCTTACATCTCTCTCTTAATTGGACTCTATATAGAAACAAATTACTCTCATTTTGATTACCCATTTTTTTAATGAACTCTTCTATCTCTTTCGGAATTAGACTACCTTTTTCCCTCAATCTCTCTTAATCGGAAACTCTCTCTCCCCCTCTCTCAACCTTTTCTCTTCCACACTTGACTTTATTATATATATATGCACTATATCCAATTTACACCGGTCATAAAGATAAAATATAAGAATTCAACTTTTAATAAAATACAAATATTCTTTACATAAACCAAACAAAAATATATTATTTGAAATTTATAGATCAAATGAAGCCATAAGAGTGGACAAAATCAAACCAATTTAACAAAATCTAAAATTCACAAAAAAGAAAACACCAGCCAGCAATGGAAAAGTCCCACACAAAACCTCCATCTATAAGAATAAGTATAAAGGCAGAGTCATCTAGAGTGTGACATGATGTTTAGTGAGAATTTCATTTATAACATGGATAAAAAAATTGATACAAAGCTCTATCTAAAATGAACAAACTAAAAATATTTATTTATAAAATAATTATATGAATAATATTATTAGTATATATATATATATATTATAATAAGAAATTTATGATAGATCAATAAATACAAATTGCAATCCAAGAGGGACGTTGAGAGAGGGGAGAGATACATATAACTGGGGTGTTCATGGTTTGATTTGGTCTGATTTATAGAAGATTTTTAAGAAACCAAACTAAATTAAATTTGATCTCAACCTTAACCAAACCTAACCGAAGTCTCTTGAAACGAAACGAAACGAAACGAAACCAAATCAAACCAAAATAAATTCGGTTTGATTCGGTTTAACTTGAAAATAAATGGACTTTTAGATTCTCTTAGTCTTAAATAAGATTTTAATCACTTGTTCTCTAATAAATCACTATGAAATAAGATTTGAAATGAAGTATTAATTATTGATGACCAGATTACCCTCCATAATATGTATTTTTACGTAAATATATTGAATAAATTAAAATTATTATTGTAATTCGGTTTAATCGATTTGATTTGGTTTATAGAGCTTAGAAACCAAACCGAATCAAATTTTCTTTTTCGATTTGGTTTGGAACCAAACCAAAATTTTTTCATATTCAAACCGAACCAAATCAAACCAAACTGAATTACTCAGTTCAATTTGGTTTTTCAATTTAAACCGAATAATGAACACCCCTACATATAATTAACAGAGGATTCTAGATTCCTCTCTTGGCCAAGTTCCTAATCAACTAGGGTGACTCCTAGAGCTGAGTTTAAACTTCCTCGGAGGCTACAGACCCTCAGCCTTAAGGGTAGCCTCGTTGGAACTCCGTACCCCGGATCTTAAGGTGGATGGTCCAAGTATTAGGTAACATCCTTGCTCCAGCCGTTCCTAGAGTGGGCCCTTAAGTGCCATCGATCTACGTCACTTTTAGGGCACCTTCCTCAAAAGTTAGTCCCGTGCTTAGGAGTGACTTATAGTAATGGGCCATGGCGAAATCTATTCTCCTCCAACTACGAAATCTATACAAAGTTTTTGTTAATTTTATGCTTGTAATTGTTTTCATTTTTTCTCTCATTTATTATTTATGATATTTAGACTACTCCATCTGAAATCAATGTCGTTACTGAATATATATAAAAATCATATTTAAGTAAAAAAATATTTTGAAAAATAGATGACATGGGCAGCACATTTTTTTCACTAGTATTATTGGTATACCATTTGGATTGGAGTGTAGAGACATAGTTTAAAACTATATTAGATGTAATAAAAATAAGTATGTATTTATAAATAAGATTTATTATTTTTATTCTAAAATGACTATTTGTTTTTCCTGAAAAAAAACTCCAAACGAGGATAATATCTCTTAAGGGGATGCTAAAATTTCATACATCAACATTGTACGTTGTCTATGGGAATAAAACAAGAGACTATATGCTATGTCCGAGTATTTTATCCCAATAAAATCCACATATCTTTATTTTCACTAGAGGCCGTGTAAAAATATAATTTAGTTCCATATGATATAGTAAAAATAAATATACGTTTATAAATAAGATCACACGCCATACGAGTACATCCCCACTCTTCGTGATAATGGGCCTTGGTTCCCATTTGGGCCACCAGCGCGGCATGGGCAGCCGGCGCAGCCCACGCCTTTGGGGTGGGGGGAGGGGGTTGGTGGAGTCTGCCCCCTTCTCTCGGCTACTGTGGTGGGCAGTAGAAGGGAGAAAAGAAGTGTGAAAGGAGTTTCTTTGAAAGGTGAGAGAGAGAGAGAGAGAGAGAGAGAGAGAGAGAGAGAGAGAGAGAGAGAGAGAGAGAGAGAGAGAGAGAGAGAGAGAGAGAGAGAGAGAGAGAGGAGTACTTGTACATACATAGAGAGAGAGTTAAAGGAGTTTCTTTGAAAGGTGAGAGAGAGAGAGAGAGAGAGGAGTACTTGTACATATATAGAGTGACAAAGTCTTCTCTTTATCTCTCTCTAGATCATCTCTCTCCTGATCTTTATTCACATATATATTTTGCATCAAATTTTATAAAAATTATGAGAGAAAAAAATCTCATGTAAAATATATGTCAGAAACGGCATTTGAACAACATATGAGATATATCAAGTTAGTATAAAATTGCATGTTAGAAGAAGACACCAATATTTCCCACCATTTTATGAGGTACTCGAATACTATATACCAACATATATAGAAAGAAGTCAATCATGAAAATTAACACTTGAAATTTTTAGAAAATGATATGAAAGATCTGAAAATTAATATATATATATATATATATAAGAAAATGATAACATAAATAAATAAAGAAAACACTTGAAATTTTTAGAATTAAGATTGGTATTTTTAGAATTACGATTATGTATATTTATATAAAATTGACAAAAACTATCTTTAAAATTAGAGTGTTTGATTCGATTCGGTTTGCTTTTCGAATTGAACCCGCTCACTCCAACTTCTTTCATTTTTTCACTTTGTGAGGACAAGATATATACGTGCCACAACACTATACATATAATTTTTATAATCTATACTATAATATTAAAACAGAAGTCCCTGTTTCCCGCCAAAACCTGTCCCCAAACACGTGTAATCACCAGGTTATTTCTCCTCTGTCTTCTTCTGAAATTAAATTTGAATCCAAATAACTTTTACTATTTTAATACTTCTCACGGCTTCCCAAACAACTTTTACTATTTTTAATGCTTCCCAAAGCGATCAACTCGCCGCTGCCGCTTTCTGCGCCCTTTTCTAAACTTTCTATTTTAAATTATTTTACTCTCTCTTCCCTCTCCTAAGAATCCTCTTCGCATGTAACTATTCAAATTCTTGGGTTCAAATCTTTGGGTCTTTCTCTCTCTCTCTCTGTCTCTCTGTTACTGTCTATATTTCTATCCGCTTTTGCAGTCATGCCACTTTAATTCTCAAACCAGGAAGTTGAAGGGGACGTGCCACCGCTCTGCCTTCTGCGCCTCCTTCTTCTTCTTCTTCTTATATCTGCCTTCTCTCCGATCTCAGACAAACACATCGCCAGTGCCACTGCACAGCCCGCTGCGTCAGTGCCTGTGACCCCCGCAGGCCGCGCCTGCGTTCTCTGCTCGCCCTCCCCCCCCACCCCCCGTGGCCCATTCATACCGATCTGAGAGCGCAGAAGAGGGACGATGCGGGTGGTGCCGGAGAAGCCGTGGTTCGTGGCGGTGGCAGGGGCATTGCCTCATCTCCAGCTTTGCCCGCAGCGGCGATCGCGCCATCCTCTGCTCGCTGGGCACGTACTCTCTCTCCTCCTCCAGCGGAGGCAGTTTCTGAACCCCCGGCGCTTCTACAAGGGCGCAGCTGGCGGAGACGGTCCTCCACTACGCTACGACGGGGGTGACGTCGCAGCAGTCGCGGGCGGAGGTCCGCATCTCCTTCGATGTGCTGCGGTAGCGGGGTCCCTGCAACTTCCTGGTGTTCCGGCTGGGTCACGACTCGCCCTGTCGTCCGTCCCTTCTTTCCCCGTCAAGATCTCCGACGGGGAGCTCAGAGAGGTCCTACTGGAACAAGAGAACAGCATAAGATGCCGAACACTGAACTTGGACCAGCATGCCGCAGCAAAAGAGATCACAGTGCTACTCCCGCCACAGAGAACCCTTGGAAACTTCCCCATCACCACTCCCAGTGGCAGCGAGGACCTCCCACCTCTCTTCTTCATGTTCTGCATGAAGCTCCTCTGCGAACAGTCCACACCTGCTCACCACCCGGAGCACCCGTCAGATTATAACAGAGTTGCACCCTCCGGCAGCCCGAGCCAGAAAGAGCCCCCCGTCGGCACCACGAACAAGATGCGGATCAACATTAGTATCCGTATATTGATCCCGTGAGATTAAGCAGCCAGACTGTAATGGCGGCGCTGAAGTGCTCCTTCTCTACGGGGCTCGCCATCTACCTGGGGCTCCTCTTCAGCAACGACAACAGCTACTGGTCGGGCCTCGCGGTGGCGGTCGTGATGATGCCGTGGAGGGAGGCCACGTTCAAGCTAGCGAATGCGAGAGCCCAGGGGACCGCTCTCGGAACCGTCTACGGCGTTGTTTGCACCTATTTTTGCAGTTAGCAGGCCATTAATGGGCCAGCAGCCCAAGAGAAAAATGGCAAACGCATGGGCCTGTGCTGGCATATGAATGGCACCTGTGGTAATTCCCACAGCAAAAGGGGCTATCCCAGCCACCGTAGCCCTCAGAAAAGGGCCCCTTTAAAAGGGCCTTTTTCTGGCCATGCAGAAAGAGGAGAGGGGCGGCAGCAGGAGGGCAGAGGCGGCCAGAAAGGAAAGGGCATCTGGGTGAGGGCTTCTTGCAGCAGGAGGAAGGCGGCAGAGGAGCAGGAGAGGAGAGCTCGGCAGACCCCTTTCGTCTGGGAACTTGTGGTGAGAGCAGAGGATAAGAGAGAAAAGAAAGTGAGCATGAGAGGAGAGAAGTGATGGTTTCTGTTCTTTGTCCCTTCTTCCCATTTGTGTAATCCCCCTGTGTTCTTGCAAGAATTCAGAAGAAACAAACGAGTTTTCCTTACTTAATGAGTGGATCCTCTTGTATTAAATTGCATTATTTTTAGTGTCCCGTTTCTTCTTCCCCCCTTTTATCACGATCAGAAATACCATGTTGTTAAATGCTCAGAAGCACAGACCTGAGAAACATTAATTGAGGGCATGGTGTCTCTGTTTTGGGCTCCTATTCCCTTTATCTGTTTCGTTTTTGACCAGACATCGTTTCTCTGGATTTCATTTGTTTTTTTTCGTTTTGCCTTGTCACCGCCGATCAGAAGCATCCTTCCCATGCGTTGAATTGAACCTTGTTTGGTGGTTCACTTCAACCTTTGGAGGATCACAGAATAACGTGTTCAAATCCTCTTTCTGGGCCAATTTCAGGTTATTAATGATGAGTGTTTGTTATGTTTTTTTTTTTCTTTACTCTGAATTTCTAGTCTGTCAAGTTTGAGCGGGCAAGTGCTCAAGTGCATACAGCAGTCCACCAATGTCAACTTGTGATTACTGTCGTTGGCCTTTCATTCCTTACATGATGGGTATCGGCTACTTAATAGACATATATCCCCACTGTCAAATTTCCCTTAAATTTCTGTTTTATAATTCTGGAATCGCTCCTTGAGAGGTTGGTCTCAATTTTCTTCCAATTTAAGCACTTAAATTCTGAACGGTGGCCCCGGGCAATACCACCGTTCAGACTGTCTCACTGCGAGATAGCCACCGTTCAGAGTTTCTGCACTGTAGAAGGCCCACCGTTCAGAGTTTCTGCACTGTAGAAGGCCCACCGTTCAGAGTTTCTGCATTGTAGAAAGTCCACCGTTCAGGTTTTCTGTACCATGTGGGGAGCACCGTTCAGACTTTCTTCACTATGGAAGAGCCACCGATCAGGTTTCCTTCACTGTGGAAGGGCCACCGTTCAGGTTCCCTTCACTGTGGAAGGCCACCGTTCAGGTTCCCTTCACTGTGGAAGGCCACCGATCAGGTTTTCTTCACTAAGGAAAGTCCACCGTTCAGGTCTCCTTCACTGTGGAAGTACCACCGTTCAGGTTCCCTTCACTGTGGAAGGTCACCGTTCAGGTCTCCTTCACTGTGGAAGGCCGCCGTTCTGAATTCCTTCAACATGAGATACCACCGTTCAGGATTACAACGTCCTCCGGCCTTGGTACATAATGGTCCTTTCCTGGATATGTCCGGAAAAACCAGTACCATGTGTCGCAATGTTGTTGCCTTCGGCATCAACACTCTTTTTGGCACCGTCTCCATCATGGTGGACGAATGTCATGCACCCCCCCCCCCCCCCCCCCCCCACATGTAAAAATAAGGGGAGGTGCTGCCAAATTTTCGCCGCGATGATTCCCGAATTGGTTTGTGCCTACATAGTCACTAAGCAACTTATGTTGTGACTCGGTGCTATTGGCAAATATCGTGTTGCCGCTATGTGGCAAACATCATCCCGTGTGCATTACCTTAGGTTGGTAGGTGTTTGCACTAAAGGATCATCCCAACATATGGTGGGCAGGGATGATTCCCATCATGACAAATTATACCGAGTGATTCGGGTTTTACTCCGTCATGTTGTAATTATATCAGCTTATTTTGTGCTTCGTGAGTGCAAAAAGAAATAAATGATTACCGGTGCAATGTATGTCATCCGATTAACAAATCAAATGCAAAAGATAAACAAGGAAAAATAACAATAACAACAAATAACAATAATAATAATGATAGTCACAAATGACGACAAAAGAAATGAAAATAAAGGAAATATCAAAAGAAACAAACAATCTCAAATTGTCCATCAATATTCAGCTTGATCGGTGGTGCACCCACCCCACCGTTCAGACCATACTCATGCATACATGTGCCACCGTTCGGGTCCAGTGAGCAAGCAGCCACCGTTCAGCCTGATCGGTGCAGGCAGCACTTCCCCACCGTTCAGATCCACATGAACAGCAGCCACCGTTCAGTCTGATCGGTGCAGGCAGCACTTCCCCACCGCTCAGCCATATATACATATAGGCAGGCCACCGTTCAGCTTTCTATGGCCACCGTTCAGCATATTGTGCATATAGGCAGGCCACCGTTCAGCTTTCTATGGCCACCGTTCAGCATATTGTGCATATAGGCAGACCACCGTTCAGCTTTCTATGGCCACCGTTCAGCATATTGTGCATATAGGCAGACCACCGTTCAGCTTTCTATGGCCACCGTTCAGCATATTGTACATATAACCAGGCCACCGTTCAGCTTTCCATGGCCACCGTTCAGCTTTCCATGGCCACCGTTCAGCATATTGCACACATGAGAGCAGGCCACCGTTCTGCTTTCCCTGTTCATTTCCAATCCCAATAAAGCCACCGTTCAGGTCCCCATATACAGTACCCCACCGTTCTGCATTGTTCATGCGTACACATCACTATACACTCTCTCTCCATCCACTAGCCCCACCGATCTGCACTATTCATATACACGCATTGCCTCTTTAATTTAATAAAAAAAAGGAAGAAATAATGAGATAATAATAATGATGATAAAAAAAAATAACTCGAATAAAAGAAAGGAAAATAAATAAACAAATCATCTAAAAATAAATAAATTTAATTGTCACAACTTCAAACCAAGTTTAAAAGAAATACAACATGATAATTTCAAATAAAATCCAAAGTAAAAAAAATAAAAGAAATCAAATAATCATAAGCAAAAAGAATTAAATCAAATAATTCTGGGTTAAGCTTCCAACTTAGAACAAATCCAATAAAAGTTTCAAACTCAAATAAATTAAAAGAAGCAAACGAAAATACAACCATACATCAAATCAAACAATAGAAAAATTTAATCAAATCAAAAGGGCAATAAAAAAAAAAGAGAAAAGACAATCCAATAAAGGATCAAAGACAATAAAAAGAATGCAAGAGACCAAAAGAAAACAAATCAAATCAAATAATGTTGAAACTAATTCAACCTCTCTTAATAAAACTGAAATAACAGCAAAAGTGCGTCGAGTGTTATTTTCTGGTCGTCTCGCGTTAGGCGCAGCTAGATTTGCATTTGCGCACATCTTTTATCGGATGTTTCCTTCAAAGGCCACGAGACTCTTTATTCTGGCGATTAATTAAGGGTTTTCCCTCATAGAGGGATGTAATTAACGCCGTTGCGCTTAGGCAATGGCGGGATCTTGGTCCCGACCTGATATTCACTTTCGTTTGACGAAGTCAGACGGCGCACAACTAGACCTAAAGCCCTTCGACTCTCGGAGGCAGAACACGTTGTCACTTCGGTGACTGGCACGCCTGCGCTCCGCGATTACCGATTCATCTTTCGTTACAGTGACTTATTTAGCACTAAACGGGACTTGAATTTGTAATATGCGGTACACATATGAGAACATGATAAAATAAATTTTAAATTTTAAAATATTTGTGATGGATCTCGAAAAATCCATTTCCACAGGCGTCCTGGGCACCCTGGTCTCCCGGGACCTCATGTGGCTCAGGATCCTGGTCCTTCCTTTCCCCATTGTTCACTATAACAAGCTGCAGGTCTCCATGTGCAAGATGGTGGGGCTCTCCTGTTCATGGCTCACGGCCTAGAGTTGCTGAAGAAAGAATTATATCTACTGAGGTTCGATTGGAATGAGGTCCGGGAGCTCATCAAGGAGGACATGGAGTCCTTCAAGAAGGTGGTCGGTTCTTCATTGCACTGCTCGGAGGATGTCCACCGGGACAAGATCACGAAGGAAGCAACACGGAAGGGCGCTGGAGCTAGCTGTGGAAGCGGGCTCTGATGATGTCGAGATGGGCCAAGCACCAAAGCCCCGTCCTTACTATGTCAGGTGTGCCGATGAAGAGGATCCAACTGATAAGATAATGGCTTCGTTCCTTCGTCATGCAAAGGATGTTTTGGAGAGAATTAGGGGGGTTGAAGAAGATGGAAAGGGATCAACGTGCAGAAGCCAGATAGTTCTATGCATGGCCGCCGTGGGATTTTGCATGAGAGGATTGCTAAGGGAAGCACAGGAAGTGCGGAAGGCCGCCATAGAACTTGCCCAAAGGGAGAACCCCCCGACACAAGTTGGTGGTCTGTATGAAATCTCTAACAAAGGAAAAGCTTGAACATCTAATTAATCATACTTGCAATAAGTACTCTATTTTTATTGTGTGATGATTGGTGATCATACTGTGTGGACTTCAGCATATCATCCAAATCGATTTATATATGTTCTCCCATGATATGAAGAGCAATTCAGTTAATTAAAGAAATATCATTAAAAATATTTCAAATAATTGATGTAAATAAGGAGTATACATGTAAATTAATAATGATGTCTATAAAAATATATATACAAAAAACCCTAAAGTTAATGGGCCGGGAACGATATTAATTGTTCTATCTGTGTCTACCCAGTAATCTAAATTCCTGAAAATAAACAAATTTGTTAGATATATGGGATCTGTTTAAAAGAGTACGGTACTTCACTGCATGACCTATATATCAGATTAAGCTAGAAGACCATATTAATTAGCTTAAGGTTATATATACACATATATATATATTATATATATATAATAGTAATACAGAGTTATTTATTTTCCGCAAAAACTACTTTCTGATCATGTGGCAAGCAAAGAAACTTCTTATTTTAAATTATTTTTACTCTCTCTCCTCTCTTCTAAAAATCCTCTTTACATGTAACTACTCAAATTTCTCGATCTTTCTCTCTCTCTATTACTGTCCATATAATGAAAGCTATCTCTCTCTATTACTGTCCATATATATATATAATCCTTTTGTTTTTAAAATTTTTTTTATTAAGATACCAAGCACATCGGCCCTCAACTTGCCCGTCATCATCATGTCTCAGAAAGCGGTTTATTTTTTTTCAAAAGTTTTGTGATTACTATAGCGCTACAGTAATTACTGTAGCGCTACAGTGGTGGTTAATTTTTTTCATTTTTACTTATAAATTTTTTATTTAAAAATGTAACGTTACATTTTTCAATTTATAATTTTTTTAAAAAAATATATATAAATAAAATCATAAAAAATTATGCATATTACTATACAGTTGGGTCTGAGACCCGAACAATGACCTGCTTACTGAACACACCATTAAATCGTTGGTAATCGTAGGGAAATTTGATGTAGATGTGATATAGTGATACCTCAAATGTCCTCATTATTGCTGCATTATTCCGGTCATCTTCCTAACCCTACGTCATGTAAGAAACCATTTGCCATTACGTAGTTTAGATTATCATACTACAATTTTTTTTAAAACACATTAATCATGTCATAACACTTGACCATTCATTATTTCTTTGTTTTAATGTAGCGCTACAGTGCTGTTCATTTAGAATTTTTTTCCTTTTTTTCTTTCTTAGTTTTAAATTTTTTGTAAAAATTAAATTTGCTAATGTTAGTTGTTCTGATTTATAATTTTTAAAAAAAACATAAAATAATAACAAGTTATAATTTTGTTTACATTATTTATTGCATTCATAAAATTTCTTTTCTTTTATTTAGAAATAAACAATATCATGATTTTTTTTTTGTTAAACATATCGTTTACTTTCTTTCCACATATTTGTTTACCTACACACTGCAAGATAAACCTTCAACGTTTGCATGTTTGTTTGTATCGATTAGATTGATTCTTTGACTCCAACAATCCTCCCCACCCTCTAGGACTCTAACTGCACCGAGATCTGTTTCATACATGCACGTCGATGACCCGACCATTAGCCTGCCACAGTGTTGCACCTAAAGGAACGAACCACCATGTTGCGCCAACGTCATCCGTATGCAACCTCTCCATATATGATAGACAATTCTTATTTATTAGACAAAGACTTGCAACACACTCAATAGAGTGTGCATGCACATCCATGGAGGATTAGGTGGCTTATCACATCAATATAATGGCCACCCAATCACAATGGGTGTGCATTCAGCACCCTTTCCATTGGTTTGTTGCAAGACTTTCTCTATTACTTCCGGGAATAATATAGCTATTATATCTCAAGTTTTCGCTCGGTGAAGGACGATGTATCCTTTTGTTCATTTGTGTTTGTTTTAAATTGTTCTGTAAAATTTAATTAGATAGTATGTGTTTTATTTTGTTTGAAAATAATTATAAATTCATACATTAAATTATGTTTTTATTTTAATATTCTTCTCATTTATAAATTTAATATAATTAAATATATATTTGAAAAAAATCGTGCATCGCACAAGTAGAGATCTAGAGTTCGTTCCCTACGACTGTATGCATCCGCGCGGCCGAACCACGTCCTCTCTCTCTAAACATTAAAATCTCTCAATTCTTTTAAGTAGTTCTTCTCTCTCTCAATTCTTTTATGGTTCTGAAAAATCTCTCTCAATTCCTTTACGGTCTTGAAAAAGATTCTTATTTGTTTGGTGAAAATTTATATTTATTAAAAAGATTCTCAATTCCTTCAATTATTCCATTCATCTTCACATTTTTTAATTATGTTTAGTTTAACAAAAAAAATTTATAATAAAAATTATATATTTTTATAAATTTTATAAATAATAATATGTTTTTATTAATATATTTTATGATCAAACGCCGGTGTCCAACTAGTTATTTATATATATACTGTCGGGTTATTCCAACACTTGGATTAGCAGTACAGGGAAAGCCGAAGACAAGCGGTGAATCTCTGAGGCTTACATGCATATGCATACCTGCACGGACCTTACATGCATATGCTGGGGATCGATCCCTTGATCACAACCTGAAAACGCTCTAGGAATTACTTAACAGCTAGGGGGTGGAAGGACCGGAGCAGGGTGCAGCCGCCGCCCTCCGGATGACCTGGAGCTTCACGCCGTGCTTGAAGTTGAGGACGATGCCGTAGTCGAGGGCGAGGGGGGACTCCATCTCCGGGGAGTGGCGGAAGACGTATCTCCGGTAGAGGTGGACGAGGGAGAGCTTGATCTCCTGCAGGGAGAAGCGCTGGCCGATGCATGCCCGGGGGCCGATGCCGAAGGGGATGTGCGCGTAGGGGTGCCTGCACTTCTCCTCCTCGCCGTCGGGGTCGAAGCGCTCCGGCCTGAACAGGTGGGGCTCCGGGAAGTGCCGGGGGTCCTTCGCCAGCACCCCAAGTGCAAGCCATATCCAGGTACCCTGACCCCATATAATACGCAACTGATCAGATGTAGATCGCACCTGATCTCCGGGAAGGTTCTTCGTACCTTGGGAAATTAACAGAGACAAAGGTTGGGATTCTTCGTACCTTGGGAAGATGGTAGCCCCCCACTTCTACTGGTTGAGACGCCTCCCTCGCCACCAGCGGAGACACTGTGTAGAACCGCATGGCCTCTTTGATCACCTGCAACACAGCAGCGAGGGCACCCATTGACACCATGCACATATGGTTCTTGGAGAGACTACTCTTTCCATGATGCGAAGAGAGACCCACCTGGTCGAGGTATGGGAGCCTGTGCTGGAGATCCTCGGCGGAAGGGACCACCTCCGGCGGGGGGCCGAAGGCGTCGACCTCCGCCAGCAGCTTCCGCTCCACCTCCGGGTGCCCGGCCACCAGGTACAGCACCGACGACAGCGTGAAGGACGTGGTCGCAGACCCCGCCAGGAGGTGCTCGTACGTGAGCGCGCTGACGTAGTCCGCCGTGAAGAGCTCCCTGGCGGCGGCGCCCCCCGCCTCCCGGGAGCTCAGTATCGCCGACAGGAAGTCCCTGTTGCCTTCGCGGGCGCCCCCTTCTCGGGCCCTCCTCGCCACGATGCCGTCTACCCGCCGGCTCAGGTCACGGTTGACCCGGTCTATCTTCCAGTCGGCGGTGCCCGGGATCCGCTTCAGCACCTGCCGGAAGGGCTCCTGGAGGACGGGGGCCAGCAGTCCCAGGACAATGGAGAGGGAGCCGGAGAGGTCCATCTTGAGCGAGGTGGTAGAGTAGACGTGCTGCTGGACGAAGGCGGCGACCTCGCCGTCGTCGCCTCTCCCACGGACGTCGTTGCTCTCCTCGGGCCTCCCGCCTCCGCCGCCGGCTTTGGAGAGGCCGAAGTCGACGCCGAAGGCGGCCTGTCCGATGACGTCGGTGGCGAGCTTGAGGGAGAGGTCGGAGAAGGTGAGGGACTCGCCCGGGACGGCGGACGAGAGGTGGAGGAAGGCGGAGTCGATGTAGGATTGCATGGTGGGGATGAGGTTGGCGAGGTGGGAGGGCTGGTACAAGGAAATGATGGTGTTCCTCATGGCCGACCATCTGGAGTCCCTGCGAGCATTAACAGTACTGTTACGCATGCGCAGTCACATAAAGAAACTTTGCTCTAATCTCTTATCGAAGTAAATAGAAAGTAAAACCTAGCTAGTCCGTGGATAAACTTCTAGAGCAATGTTAAGCAGGTCTGTACATTTTTTTGACCACCTGATTGGTTATTCTCATGTCACACATTTGAACATTACATCATCAAATAATGAGCATTAGATGGGGTAAGTAGCCCTAGGTGTAGAGGACCCCAGCTGGGTCGATCGGTAAGAACTCTTGTTTAAAAGCAAGAGGTCCCGAGTTCGATTCCTGGGGGGGGCTTACCTGATCTACATATAATCCTCGAGGTGTGTAGGTCCGGGGTTTTCCTGGTCAAGTGGGGTAAGGACAATACGGGTATACGGAAAGTAGGAGCTGCCAAGTCCTGACCTTGGAGTTCACGAACACCAATCCTTGAGTCCACAAAATCACACGGGGCGGGGTTTCCTCGTTAGCAAAAAAAAAAGTAGCCCTAGGTGTAATTGGTGATCTTATCGTGCAAACAAATTAATGGACAGTAACATCATCGCTTAGAGCTGTTTCTTTCCAACTCCATCGAAGCAAACTCGGCTAAGTAATTAGAGTAATGCTAGGCTCCCGGCACTGCCGGGAGCCTAGCTGAGTTGGAGGGGCCGCGTCCCTCCACACGCACGCCGCCTAGAGGGGGCGGGCCCCTCCAGCATTAAATATTATTTTTTTTTTAGAACTTGTGCACATAAATGATGTATTTGTGCATACAAATACATCATTTGTGCACACAAATAATATACAAAAAATGAAAAAAAAAATAAAACATTTAATGTGGGGGGGGCCCGCCCCTCCACGAGGCGCGCGTGTGGGGGGGGGGGGAGCGGCCCCCCCCCAGCTCAGCTATGCTCCCGGCATAGCATTTCTCAAGTAATTAAGTGCCACTCAGAGGCCCAACACAGTAGGAGGAGACCCCCCTCCTCATAGGCGTCAGAGTCCTCTCTTGAGAAAAATAAATCTCATATCAGAGGATAAGATTTATCTCCACTCGAGAGAAGATTTTAAAGACAGGTAAAGGGGATACTGGTGAGGTATTAACTATAGGTGCTGCCACTTCTCTCTCTCTCTCTCTCTCTCCCCACTCGAATTATTCTTCGCTTATTCAGACTGCGTAGACTTGATCGTCAGAGGGTCGTCCTCAAGAACATCTCGAGGATAGGCGGATTCAAGAAGGAATATCTAGTGGAGTTCTGTGATCAATTGGATTTTTCAAACTTCTATAGTTTAATTTAATATTTAAGTCTAAAAGTGGATTCTATTAGATTTTCTAAACTCTTATAATTTAATTTAAAATATAAATTTTAAAAAAGTCAAAACTTTTATGATGTCCCTATCTGACTTGAGTTGGATGATCCCATTGAATGACCCCATCGAACAAATTTGTCTAGGTGATCTTACTGAACAAAATTTCTGCATCCGTCGTTGATCTCGAGACCAACTTCCTTGCAAGGCGAAGCTGATTGAGTTGATTAGAGACTTATTTTTCATCTCCAAGGTCGCTGACATGGTCTTCCACTAAACCGGATTTGTAAGCTGGGTCCGAGACTGACCATATTAAGTTTAGTAATGGGCTTCTTAGATCGGCTATATATGCTTGCAGAATCCATGGGCCCAAGCTTGAACCATGGGCCTAGAACGCTATGCGGCCCAGTGATGCCATCTGACTCATCCACTCCCATGTTGCATGCACAAGTTGACACCGCGACTTGGAGCCTGTTCCCCACTACAAGACAAGATCAACCCGGTGCCTTTCCCCAACTATAGTGGCCCACTGGGTAGCCCGATAAGGATCCGTGGTCGCCGGTCGGATCTCTCTTTTGGGTCTTTTCAGATGTAAGACAACCACTGAACCACAGACTTTCTGAGTGTGAGGCCTCCACTTAGAAAAGGCGTGCTTTCCATTTCTGTAAGATTTCATGCACAAAAATGCTAGTTGATCTCCATGGCCCAAGAGAACGAAGGGTATGCTAACATAAAAGGTATATTTTTATTTAATTAATTTATATAGACATGATAATATATCAGATAAGAGAGAATGAGAAATATCAATACTTTCATGTCTCATTGTAAAATTTGTCATTCCGATAAAGATACGTTCAGGTGTGAACGCACTCAGAGTTTGAATTCCGGGAATGTTGAGTTTACATTGCCGCCTAGTGGTTCTAGTGGTCTTTAACCACTAACCTATATATCCAACCAAAAAAAGAGTATTACTATACTCATAACATATATAGATCTTCCATAATTTGAGATAGAAATAAAACTCAGTCAATTGAGCTAAGAGTTACTTTGGAGAAGACAGCACAACAATTGATCCCCTGATGGAGGGGAAGAGAAATACTTAATGCAGTTATGAAAGTGTGAGATGATCACCTATGTGTCCACTTAATAATAATGAGTTTGTGAAAGTACAATAAATATTTGTGGAAGGAAAAATTAAACTATAAACTCTGACATGATTGGCCCACTTTAATAGAACAAAAAAAAGGAGACAACAATATCAGGATATAATTATTTAATTATATACCTTTCCATATGATCTATGTTTTGCTTTGTTCCATCTAGATCCCCATCGTTTGAGATGGATCAATCACTCCCGCATGAGCTGTTCTAATTAATCCTGGTGCAAGTATTTCTATCTTAACATGGATGCAAACTACAGACATTAATTCTCCATGTACGTAGGTGAGGAGGGAAGTGATTTGTTATATTGATCAACATTATACCAAAGTTGATCCATCAGAATAAATAGAAGCCAACCTTTTCAACATGGAGGTGATGCTAAGAAAGATCTTACGGGAGGGCAGAGAGGAGTTTGTTTACCTGGTGAAGAAGAGACCCTTCTGGTGGAGGGGCGACCCCGAGATGGGGGAAGGGAGGCTCCTGTTCCCCACGCTCTTGAACTTTTTTATCCCCACCTCCCTGCACAGCTCCGGATCCGCCACGATCACCAGCGGCTGCCTCCCCATGTGAAACCTGCAACATCCACCCATTCACCTCCTCATGACTCCAAACAGCATTGGGTACGCCGGCAGGTGAGCAACACAGCAGCAGGGTAGAAGGAACCAGCTGCCGGGAACTTGGGGTTCCGAGTTTGCCACGAAGAGGCCGGCAGCTGGTTCCCGTGCGCACAGAAGAAACCCACCTGTAGATAGGTCCATATTGCTTGGCGAGGATGCCGAAGACGTCGGGGCCGTACTTGGCGAGCAGAGGGAGGTGGCCCAGGACGGGCGTGAGGGGCGGCCCCGGAACCTTCCGCACACCCCAGTAAGGGGCGTACAGGTACGCCACCAGGAACAAGCCGCCGGCGAGCAGCGCGACGGCGGTGGCGATGTAGCACTGAGGGGAGCACTCCAAAGCCGCCGCAGTGAACGGCTCCATCTCTGTGACCTCAGGCGCCTCCTCCGGGGACCTGCGTCGGCGAGAACGATGGTCGGAGGCGGGGAAGAAGGTGGCGGGGTGCGGGGCCTGTTAAAGAAGCCCGGGGTTGGTGCGTGCGAGCTGTTCCTGTCACTCGCACGAGTGTTACGGTGCAGGTACCTCCCTCCAACAGCTGTGCGCGCGCCCCTAAAGTGGACCCGCTGTCTGCCCTCGTCGAGGTCGGAGGTAACGTGAAGGGACGGTGTTCTGACTCGCTCCAGTCGTTGGGACATAGCATCTTCCGGACTTGTCGTTGCTTTGGCTGTCGGGATTCTCCCTGGTAATACGGACACCGCCGGCGTGAGGTGGATGCTGTTCGAACAGATTAGATCCTCCTCTGACCTCTCCCTCACTTTTTTATTACAATAATTAAATCCTATTACCTCATCTCATTTTTATCATATTTATATAAATTAATTACATAAAAATATATGTACCACCTCATTATTTGTTATATAAGGGCGAAGATATACTTGTTCTATAATTTTTTAATCTTTTTATGTATGATGAATGGATAAGAGTGGCCTTTTTATCGGATAATTCTCTCTCTCTCTCTCTCTCTCTCTTTTTTAAAAAATTTTCCACTCTACTTTTCATAGTCCTCCGGGTGATGATGGCCGTGGAAGAGAATCTGAAGAGATCAAGAGAGGAGTCACTCACACAATGATGAGTAATGTTATGGGGATACCTGTGCCCTTTGGGGGCTAATGCCTCGCCAATCGCCATTACCCAGTAGCTAGCAAGTGCCTATGCATGTTCTACAGCTTCTTCTTCCTTTTTTTTTAAGAGTTTTGACTTTGATTGATGTTATCCGGATTGGTATCATCGCTTCTCATTTTAAATAAAAATTTATTATTCTCACCCACCCGCTCCAAATATATATGATGGGTATATGTGTTCAGTTCAAATTAAAAAATTAAATCGAACCAATCGATTCAATTTGATTTGGCTTGAGTTTTTTTTTAGTTTGATTCTAAATCAAATCGAAAAAAAATTAGTTTGGTTTGGTTTTTAAGTTCTACAAATCAAACTAAATCAATTAAATTGAATAATAATAAATTTTAATTATATATACTTATCAAGTTTATTCAATATATTTACATAAAAATATATATTATGAAGGGTAATATGGTCATCAATATTTAATATTTTTATTTCAAATCTTATTTGATAGTGATTTATTAGATAAACAAGTGATTAAAATTTTATTTAAGATTAAGATAATCTAAAGACTCATTTATTTTCAAGTTAAACCGAACTAAATTGAATCAAATCAAAATTATTTTGGTTTGGTTTGATTTGGTTTCAAAGGGTTTCAATTTGGTTTGGTTCTGATTGGATCCGAATTTAGTTTCGTTTGATTTTTTTAAAATCTTCTATAAACCAAATCAAACCAAATTATGAACACCTTTAATGGTGGGTTCATAAACATCATATTATATCACGGATCTCATTAGCTCTTATGTCTAAGATAAACGATACTCCACCTAATGCGGGTAATAAATCTCTCTCCGCATTTTAACATGGTTGTATTCTTTTGGACATTTTTTTTTTTATGTATATACTTATGTAAACTATCCAATCTATGTGTATATCCTTCAGTTTTAACAAGCTAGCGAAAATACTTCGAATAATTTCAAATAGTTACGTTTGTACACTTCAGATTCTTATACTATTTTCCCTCTCTGAAACCCAACTTAAGGTTCATTATTTTAGCATTTAACTATAGTTGAGTTACATATGTACTCTTTGCCGAGATCCCTGATAAAAATAAAAGGAGTTTATCAGTCTTGATAAATTAAGAGCTGTTTTTTGATAATCTTGATAGCTTATGAAAACTTTATCACCACTAAATGTTAATTGACAACTCTTTCTCATCTTCTCAGACATGATAAAATTACCAATTCTGATCATAATTTTATCTGTCAAATTAAAACCCTCGATCATAAATTGAGATATCTTATCTATAGATAATTTATTTGTGAATAAACTATCAAAATATCAAAGAAGCCCTAGGGGCATAACTACAACTATATGGATGTATTCACATACATTTTCAACAATTTTTCGAAATTATGTATACAGTACAATCGGCAGAGGTATGTACATGCAAACAGACCTATTTTTTTATGTTAAGTTGAATGCGGGAGATGAGAGATCATCCGGATTGATTTGAGTTACTGTTGGTGGAGATAAGGCCAAATGGCCAATTCTATGTTATGGGCAATCCACTACTTTTGCTAGTAGACCCATCATGTTCATGGCTATATGATATGGTCATGATCTTCCCAGGGGTGTTACAGATGGATAGAAGATAGCCTTTCCATTCAAATAGTGAAATAGGCTATCTTCTATGTCAAAAAAAAGTTACAGATGGATAGGCTTTCTCAACTTGGGCCCATGGGATCTTTACAGAAAGGTTTTCTCAACTTGGGCCCATCGCCACCAGGCCACAACCGGCCCAAGAACATACACTGGGCCTGTTAATGTCACTTTTCCTAGTCCGAACAACACAATAACATTTGAAAGATGACCTCTTGCTTGCATCACAAGTACAAGAATTATATGCATGCAGCTTCGGTACGGATAACTTTGGTCCTAGTATAGCCTTGTGTGACAATTACCGATAACTTTGGTCCTAGTATAGCCTTGTGTGACAACTTTTTTACAATGAGAAATGTTAGTTGTGTGACCATTTGAATAGAGTCCGACTTAGCGCACATCAGGAGGGGGTAATACGCACGCGCACTGCATCTCTATTGAGTGTCCATCACGTCAATGTGATGCGGTATACAAATGAGAGAGGACTCTGCATGCGCATTACATCTCATTTGGTGTGCATCAATCATTTCCCACTCGAGTAATGTGAATCCCGCTTAATAAGAGTATTTAATATTATTTAAATACTCTTATGCCATTTTTAAAAAAGATTAATATTAAATATTTTTATGACATTTCTTATAGAATTATTTATCACACTTAATCTATTAAAGGTGATGAATAACTAATTAAAAGAGATAAATAATTTTATTCTTATATCATCTCAAATAAGAATATTAGATATTTTTATATCATTATCTATAAAATTATTTGTCTATCTTTACCTCATTAAAAATAATAAGCAATCAATTATGAGAGATAAATAAGTTTTGATATTTCTACCCGACGGTCCGAATTACAAACATTGCTCTTTCATGACATATAAGTTCAAGTATTATGGCAAGATCTTGGGTGGGGCAGCAAGATACGCCTGCGTAAATGCCGATGTGCTATTTTGCAGAATTAGTCAGACACAATATTATCCCTATCAGATGATCTTACTTGTAATGTTTCGTAACAGAGATATTTATTTGCATATTTGCATAAGCAACAAAAGAAATGACATAACAAGCATGATAATATGCGATTGGTTCACGTACAGATGAAAAACAATTTAAGATAACGTAATTTCGTGTGAAAGAGCTTTATGTAATTCTCATCTCTATTTCTTATTCTGAGTCTTGTCAAAGTTAGGGGTGAACAACAGGTCGATTTGATCCGGTTCACCCCTATTTTTAGGGGAATCAAACCGAACCGACCTACTACAGTTTCGGTTCTAAACGAAATATAAAAAAAAGAGTTTTTAAGAGACGGTCGCGAGCTCTCTAGATGAAGGAGCCGCCAAAACCCCCAACCACTATGTTATAGGCGCTTTTAAGTATATTTATATTATTAATTAATTATATATAAATATTCGATTCAAAATATGAAAAAAATGATTTAAGAGAGATTTGATCTCGCGACCTCGCATGGAGGTCGTGCGCCAACGCTGGCGACCATTGTGCTACAAGCACTTTTCGTGTATACACATATTATATATATTATGTTCATTTTGGTTATCCAACTTGAAATCGAACTAAATTTTGAGATCCGTGAAATCGAATCGAACCGAACCGATCGATTTGATTTTTCGATTTAAACCATATTTTGAACACCCATAGTCAAATTAATATGCCATTGACCCGTCTTGATGCAAGGACACCTCAATCGGAGTGCATCGGAGGGGGAGGGGGTATTAATGCTTCCTCTCCCTCCTCCACTCGGCACACTCATATTGAATGTGTTGGGATTTCATTACACATTTTGGTGTGTGACCAGACTTTCTCATATGTCATTGACTCACCTGCATAACAATTTTTGGTGTTGCGTCGAGAGCCACCAATGATTCTTGATAGGCCGGCCAAATCAATCATATGAAATTATATTTGTTGAGAAATATTTGCTATTTATATTTAATTTTCGACTTAATTCATCATAGGGGAGATCTCACACCTGGTCAGCACGTGGGGTTTAGTCTCACAATTAAGGACAACACCTAGTTAAAATCTATCTTCTAGGTCCTTGTTGATCAAAGGGATCCGACTTCAACACTAAACATCTCTCAACATCATAAGTACACATCATTTAATTGAGGGAGTATTATCAATCAATCTCTATTTTTTGGAAACTTATTTTTAATTTATGACTTACATATTTATAATCACAGAGATAAATATGTAACTACATAATTTTCTAAAAGAGTTAGAGACTTAAAAATTACAATGTTGAAAATAGATAGAAATGTTTTTCTCATATTTAATTAGAGGTGTGGGATCAACTCTCGACCAATCAGATCGAGAGTCGAACATTATTGCTCAAACAGTATAAATATTCTCATATTTATCATATCAATTTCCTTACACACTTGACATATATGTAGCAAATATTCGGTCGAATCCACGTTATGGGTTGGCGGGGGACCATCATGGACGGACCTAGAGAACAAGCAGTGGGGTCACGTGACCCCACTGATTTTTTATTTGCTCAAATAATCATGCAAATTTTATGTTTTGGGAGGGTTTTATAGGGGGTGACCTCATAGGATTTTTTTTGGTTCAAATGAACATGTAAATTTTGTATTTTGGAGGGGTTTTATAGGGGTGACCTCATTATAAGAAAAGAATTGATTGTTGTTACAACTATGGTAACATAGGTCGGCTCCTGCCGAGGTGACGGCTGAGGCGTTTCTCGCCAGACTGAGCCGGGACGACCAAGCCGATGAATCCCTTTTGAGGCGCGCTTGGCCGACGTGTGACGCTACTCCTGAGCTTACGACCTGACCTGTAAAGCTCGCCGAGTGGGCTTGGCGGGGAGACACTCTGACGCTCAAGTCAGTTGCTAGCCGAGCAGAATGACCTAGCGTGAGGGGAGAATAGCGTACCTTTGCCAGTGGAATGTCTACCCTTTATATAGTGTTAGGACACGTACGTGTGAGCTGGACGAGCCGTCAATCTCGCTGGGAGTTACCGAGATTCCCGCCGGATTGGGCGTCGTTACTTCCTTGTTAAACCACGATGATCGTGGCTGCCACCTGCAGATCTGACCGCCGAGATCGTGGTCTTAATGGCCGTGATTTATGGTTCCGCAAATCTTGGTGGTTACCTCATTCGTCTGTTGACCCTATGAGGATTGTGACGGGGCGCGCGAGGACGCCGAGCTCTAGGTCGGCGTGGCCCGAGCTTTGATACCCGAGGTGCTCAATTGGAGGCTCTTATTTGAGGGTGTTACAAGATTGCTCGGGTCCGAGCTGTAGAGAGGTCTGAGACGCATAAAACATCGCTAATATTATGTAGATAAGATGTCGGCTAGTGATCTTAATGAGGTCGGCTGATCCGAGGTCCCATCCGACCTGATGGGAACACCGATTAGTTCAGATATCTTGTACCTTCGTCAGTCTCATGGACTCTTCTGAAAGTTCTGGTAACCAGGTTGGCCTCATCCGAGTTCGAGGCCGAGCCAAGAGGAACTGGAGGCGAGCTTGTCGGGCGGCTAATACTTGATGTGGAACGTCGGACTCTACCTTCGTCAGATGTGGTCGGCTATCTTCAGGGGTGGACAATCTTCGAATACGGTCGGCCATCCTTGATTTTGCCGACTTGCCTGGAAACCTCCGCAACAATTGTAATGAATTGTTTCATTACTATTAAAATATTTCTTTTTTTATTTTAAATATTTATTTATATTATTTATATATATATATATATAATTATATAAATATTAAAATATAATTGGAGTGATTTCACTGGACAAAATTTCTGCGTCCGTCTCTGGGGACCATGACCTCCCGTTATATATTTTTATATTCTTATTTATTATAATAAGATATTTATTATTTTTGTAATTTTTTTAAAATTGATCTATTCTTATTTTATCTAATTTGTATATCTTTCTATTTGACGTCTTTTATATTTTGTTGTACATCACCTCCTATAATTAACGAGGCAATTAATTGGGAATCATTTGAGGATGTGAAGGAGAGCATTAAGAAGAAACATGTTTGGCCATCTAATTTCATGTCGACTCCATATTTTTTTTGGGGAGTCGCCGAGTAAAAAAATCCGTACGTGTGCATTTGCTCGGTCTTTCTTGGCCTTTGCTTCCCGCCCTCTCTTTGTCCATTGCTTTCACACGCTCGCTAAGAAGGCGTCTTGGTTGGACTCGGCCCTCTCTTCTTCTTTATATTTTGATGTTGAAACCCGCGTTGGACGCTCCCTCCCTCGCCTTGTTGCCTTCAACTGGTGGCGTTGTCTTGACGGTGAGGTGACGTAAGTGCATTATATAATAATAATAATAATAATTGATGACGTGTGAAATTTTAGTTCATTGCTTAAAAGATATTATCTCCATTTAAATATAGATTTATTTTCATTATATTTAATATGACATTAAATTATATCTTTACAATTAAAGCTCCTCGAGTGAGGATAAAAGTGTGTGTGATTTGTTACGATAAGATATTTAAATATGATATATGATCTCTTGTTCGAATTTTACAGATGGTGTTAGTAATGATACATGAAATTTCAGTATACCTCCTCAGAGATATTATCTTTGTTTGAGATTTTATTTTATTTTTTAAATAAAAGACCCTCTTGGAAAAGAGGAATGTAGTTTGCTTATAAATATATATTTATTTTCATATCTAATATGAGATTAAATTATATCTCTGCACTAATATTCTGTAGTAGAAACAATATCTCTCGTTATTTTTGTAATATATGCCTAGCTCTTAACAGCCAACTACATTTGGGTCAAGAGGAAGAACATTAATATTGTTATAATATTAATATGTATGTATATTATGGGAATGGATTAAATGAGATCTACATAAATCTAACTTAGATACACTTTGATAGGGCCTTAGGCCGCCCACAAGGACCCAACCCAACAAGGCCCATTAAGGTCTCAATAGTAGCAGGAGCAACAAGCAAGGCTCCACTTGAGCTTTCCAAGGGATTTGGGGGGGAGAAAATCCTTTATGGGAAAATGGGGTTTTCCCCACGAGAAAAAAGTTTCGAGAGAAGCTCAACCACTGCAAGTGAAAGGAAGAATGATCAAGTGTTACGTTTAGACACTGTCAACTCTCTCTCCACATTCTCTTAAAATATTCTTTATCAACTCGAACTTTAGCTTTATTGATTTAACTATTGGAGGGTTATCTACAAGATTCTCATCCTTGGGATCAGCTTGTTTGCAAGTCGAGATAGGCCGCGCTGAGCATAGTAGTTGTTCTCCACCTCACAATTCTTAGTCCGAGGTCACTTTAGGATTAAGGTGGGTCTCCCATGCCCCAAGTTTAGAAGATCGGGTTGGGGCCGACCACATCACACCCCACCTTTAAATAATTTTGTTATGATATTTGCCAAGAATTAATTTTTGAGGATATAAATGTTAAATGATAAGATTTAAGTAAAAATGGTAATCTAAAGAAGATGTTTCCATTTTTTATTATTTTTGGCTTGAGAAGTTTTGATAGATAGTCTCATTGAATCTATTCAACATTATACAACTATCTATTTTTCAATCTGTCTATTTATATATAGAGCAAATTGTCAACCAATGCCCTATCAAAAAACAATGTCAACCAATGCTGCACCATGTTGCTGAAGTCAGCTACTTGAACATTTTTTTAAAATTCTTTAAACGGTGTAGGTAGAAATATAATATTATTGAACTTGTCGGTGGTGCCAAGGAAATTTATATAATGAAATTGGTAGTTAGCTGCCATTGATATATAGAAGGGGCTAGAAAGCCACTAACCATTGGGTGGGAGAAAGGCTACAAATATAGTGTTAATTAGTATGTAAACAGTGCATTCATAGTTGTGAAGCATATATGAAACTATACAATTATTTATGAAGTATTGAAAAAAACACAGAGGGGGAGGCAGTGGCTAGGTGAGGTATTTTTATGTAGAGGAGACTTCAAATGTCTTGGAAGGCCAATCTCACATGTCAGACTCTTAAACCTATGACATCATATGGTACTGATGAGAGGGCAATTCAAAAATTTTGTCAAAGAGAGAGATGGAAAAAACAAACTAGAAGGCAAAATGAACACAAGAAGTCTCCCAGGGTGATCATAAATTCACATTGGGTTCAAAAGCCTCATCAGATGCTCTTCACACTTGCCATTCTGACACAGGAGAGGATCACCTGTGCACTCTAGAAAAACCACATCTACTGTGTGTGTGTGTGTGAGAGAGAGAGCTTTTAACATAAGATCTAAAAACTTTTCCTTTTCTTTTAAACAAAGCTAACATATTTTTCCTCTGTTCATCTCATATCCTACTCCTCCACAAAAATTTAGTTAACAACCTTACACCATCTACTTATATCTTTCCATTTCAGTATCCATGTATTAGAAGAATTTAGTGTGACTTTTCATATGCCATAAAAAACCCAACATGCCCTCTACATTTCTTTTACTTTTCTCTCTTCATCCTAATTCTCTCTTTTTCTTTTTAATTGTAACTCTTTGGATATATATGTATATATTATATTATATTAATCACAATACAAATATTTTGCATTCCTAACTTATCTAATTGTTATTAGCAAAGTTAATACCCCATCCAAATGGGCATTATTTTGAAGGACAAACCTCCGTCACCACTGGTGCACCAACTGGCACCTTCCAGAGTAACTACGTTCCACCTTCTTGGCCCCCACCACCCCACAAGAGAAATATAAAAATGGGAGGGAAGAAGCCAAAGATCCCACCTTCACGGCCTCCTCTTCCCCCCTTCCCTCCCCCCCGCTTCTCTCCCTCCCTCGCGACCGTAACGCGGGAGAAGAGCAGGGGAAACTGCGAGGTGGGTTGGGGCCTGGGGGGGTTAGGTTAGCTCCATGGGAGACTTCAGATCCCGGTCGTATGCAGACGGGAGGATGCAGATGGAGGTGTACCGCGGCAGAGCCGGCCCTCCCGACGGCCGGGGCGACTTCAGATGCTACAGCACCTCCTACGCCTCCTCCTATCAGGTGGAGCCGGCCAGAGAGATCACGATCAAGAGAGGAAAGAGCGTCTCTGCGACGTCCTCCTCTTCCAAGGGCTTGTGGGGCTTCAAGGACCCGGAGCTGCAGAGGAAGAAGAGGATCGCCGGGTATAAGATGTACACGGTGGAGGGGAGGATGAAGATCTCCGTGACGAGGAGCTTCAGGTGGCTCAAGGACCGGTACACCCAGATGGTTTATGGGTTTCGGTGACTCGCCTGTGGGTAGAACAATCTTTCTCTCTCTCTCTCTCTCTCTCACGAGCTTGTGGGAATTGGCACTGCTCATATGCGTTTGTGGATCCTTTTTTTCTTCCTCTATTTTATTGTAAGACACTTGAACCCGATCATACTATGGAATATCCAACGTTTGGCTTTGACACAATCACTTTGTAAACTTGTCGCCTGTATGTGGATATAGTGTGAACTTTTGCTTCATGTATTCTCATGTTTCGATCTTCTAAACAACGTTTATGTGGATGATCCATTTTTCTTCTCGTCTGCTTCTGTTTTCTAAGTCTGGGTTTTATTCAGCAAGAGCTATCCTCCTCTTAATTTGGATGTCAAGTCAAGAAATTTCCTTCTTCTGTTCTGGGTGCAAAACCCTCCTGTGTGATCCAGTGGCTCTTTTGTGATTGGATGAGAAATCTTTCTTGTGTTATCCTGGGTTCGCATGTAACTGGATGGGAAATATCTCTTGCGGTTTGGGGGTTTGCTTGTGATTTGCATCAAATCTTTCTTCTGAGATCCTGGGTTTGTCTGAATGGTTTCAGAGTACCATGTTTTGCAGTAAAAGCGAGGAATTTGGTGCACTTTTCGGAATTATCGGCAAATGGGATTCCGAAGCTGCTTTGTTGTTGAATTCGCAGCAGTAGAATAGTCCCTTCAAGCTTGATTACAGGTGTTTGCTGAGATGTCCCTCTCAAGAGCCATGCAAGTAAATAAACAGACTGATGGTTGCATATCTTTGTCATGGTCTGATAATTCACTTGGACACCTCCTGTGCTGTTCTCCTCTCAAGGCCCCTTGAGGCCTTTGGTTTTCCAAGTATGTAACTTGCTGGTCAAATTTGGCAGCTGATGCAGATAGAACCCAGCATTTGTTTCAGCTCAATCTTTTTGTTGTCTGGAGTGTGGTGGGATGTTGAGGATGCTAGGATCATGGCATGCGCTGTCTGTCTCTAAACCAAAGATTTGAGCAACAATATTCTTCTTAACCCTAGGTTCTAATCTTGTGATTTCAGGTGTGCTCCACCTGGTCTCCCTCTTGTGATATAATCACCAATTCGGACTTTCTTGTTTGGCCAGCCATGACTACATTGCAAAAGAAATGGTATCTGTGTTTTGCATCACAGAGCCATGGCCAGCTCTGTCATTGGAGGGTTCAGTATCTTACACCAATCCAGACGGAAGAACTATGGAGATCTCTGTGGAAATGGATTTTTATGGATCCTAAAATCTTTTAAGTTCTCATGGATGCGTATTGTTAATCCAAGTCCCGTTGAATGCTACTCGAGCAATGGTGACGAGAGATGAATCGGCAATTTACATAGCGCAGGCGTGCCAGTCACCGAAGTGACAATCAAGTGTTCTGCCTCCGAGAGTCGAAGGACTTTAGGTCTATTATGCGCACCATTTGACTTCGTCAAACGATTGTGAAGATCGGGTCGGGACCAAGATCCCGCCGTTACCTAAACACAACGGCGTTAATTACATCTCTTTTAGAAAGAGAAAACCCTTGATTAATAGCCAGAATAGAAGGTCTTATGGTCTAAGTTGGGACATCCGATAAAAGATGCAAAATGAAACCACAAGAATGCAGTTAGATTTGAAAGATGTTTAGATGTGTGTGTGCTCTTCATCTTTTAGAGGTCAATTTTGCATGCTCGTTTATCTGTTCTTTTATTTATCACACAATTTTTTTGTTTAGTAATGCAATAGCTTTGGCGTGCTTTGATCGTCATTGTTCTTTTCATAATTCAATCTTATTTGACTCTTATGTGCTCAACATCATCATCATGCACAATTCATTTGATTCGGCAAACAAGGCGATTCGGCAACCAAAACCATTCTGCGAAAGCGATTCAGCAAGGGCGAATCAACAGGGGCGAATCGGCAGCCAGACCCATTCTGCAAGGGTGAATCAGCAGGAGCGAATCGGCAGCCAGGCCCATTCTGTAGAGGCGATTCGGCATGGGCGAATTGGCAGCACTGTTCACAGACCAAAATGATTCGGCAGCCCTTGCAATGCACAAAGCGCATGGGAAACGGAGGATCCGAAGACTGGGTCAGGAGGGAATGGCACCCAAACCACGAAAGGGCTCTGTTCAATTCCAGACGGGGTGTGGGAATCAAGTTATTCGGCACTTTTGTCCAAAATATCAAATCGCAGTGATTCTGCGGCCCTATTTGTGCACAGTTCTTGAAATCCGTGAGGAACCAGAACTGACAGACGGGAGGGCAGCACCCACAATATGTATGGACACCATCTATGAACTCGGATCGGGCACGAGGACGGATTATCCGACCCTTCACGTTCAAAGCTAGCTGAAAAAGCGATTTGGCAGCACTTCAGAGACATGGTTCTTGAAATTCGGAGATGATCTGAGTGTCCGGTCAGGCTGACGGGCCATTCAACGTATGGAGAATCCATCCATGGGCCTGAACCAGGCATGGGTACTGTATACCGAACCCTTCATGTTCAAAACCACCCGGAAAAGCGATTCGGCAGCACTTCGGGGACACGGTTCTCAAAATTCAGAGACGACTCGAGTGTTCGGTCGGACTGACGGGCTATTCAACATATGGAGAATCCATCCATGGGCCTGAACCAGGCATGTGTACTGTATACCGAACCCTTCATGTTCAAAACCACCCGGAAAAGCGATTCGGCAACACTTCGGGGACACGGTTCTCAAAATCTAGAGATGACCTGAGTGTCCGGTCGGGCTGACGGGCTGTTCAACATATGGAGAATCCATCCATGGGCATGAACTGAGCATGGGTGTTGTATACCGAACCCTTCATGTTCAAAGTCACCTGGAAAAGCGATTCGGCAGCACTTCGAGGACACGGTTCTCAAAATTCAAAGACGACCTGAGTGTCCGGTCGGGCTGACGGGTTATTCAACATATGGAGAATCCATCTATGGGCCTGAACTGGGCATGGGTGTTGTATACCGAACCCTTCATGTTCAAAGTCACCCGGAAAAGCGATTCGGCATCACTTCGGAGGCACAGTTCTCAAAATCCAGAGATGATCTGAGCGTCCAGCCGGGCTGACGGGCTATTCAACATATGGAGAATCCATCCATGGGCCTGAACCGGGCATGTGTATTAGATACTGAACCCTTCGTGTTCAAAGTCACCCGGAAAAGCGATTCGGCAGTACTTCGGGGACACGGTTCTCAAAATCCAGAGACGACCTGAGTGTCTGGTTGGGCTGACGGGTTATTCAACATATGGAGAATCCATCCAAGGGCCTGAACCGGGCATGGATATTAGATACCGAACCCTTCACGTTCAAAACCACCCGGAAAAGCGATTCGGCAGCACTTCGGGGACACGGTTCCTAAAATTCAGAGATGACCTGAGTGTCCGGTCGGGCTGACGGGCTATTCAACATATGGAGAATCCATTCATGGGCCTAAACTGGGCATGGATATTGTATACCGAACCCTTCATGTTCAAAACCACCCGGAAAAGCGATTCGACAGCACTTCGGGGACACGGTTCTCAAAATTCAGAGATGACTTGAGTGTCCGGTCGGGCTGACGGGCTATTCAACATATGGAGAATCCATCCATGGGCCTGAACCGGGCATGGGTACTGTATACCGAACCCTTCATGTTCAAAACCACTCGGAAAAGCGATTCGGCAGCACTTCGGGGACACGGTTCTCAAAATTCAGAGATGGCCTGAGTGTCCGGTCGGGCTGACGGGCTATTCAACATATGGAGAATCCATCCATGGGTCTGAACGGGGCATGGGTATTAGATACCGAACCCTTCACGTTCAAAACCACCCGGAAAAGCGATTCGGCAGCACTTCGGGGACACGGTTCTCAAAATTCAGAGATGACCTGAGTGTCCGGTCGGGCTGACGGGCTATTTAACATATGGAGAATCCATCCATGGGCCTGAACCGGGCATGGGTACTGTATACCGAACCCTTCATGTTCAAAACCACCCGGAAAAGAGATTCGACAACATTTCGGGGACACGGTTCTCGCAACACGTGCAGAGTTTGGGCATCCCGTCGAAAACACAGATCATTTGGCATATAATGTCACCCCTCATAAGCCTGAACAGGACCCAGGTATTAGCCACTTGACCCTTGGTGTTCTAGGTCTCATAGGAAAACAAATCGGCAGGATTAGGACAGTGAGACATGAACAGTGGCAAGGGGATCCGGACAGTGCTCTGTCTGCTCTTAGACCCATCAGAGGAGGTACATATATGACCTTATATGACTCCCTTAGATTGGGCCTTCAAGACTCACGGTTAATGCACAAGAAAAATCTAAATAAGAAAGCACCGAATAAAGGGACTTGTTGCAGTAAATGTGCTATGGCAGTGAGTATGTTTCTCATAAGCCGCCCTTGGTGGGCTGAAAAATACTCAATAGCCTTCTCCAATGTCCCATATGAGGTAACAGGATGATCTCACACAAATTTAGAAAGGGAAAGAAAATCAAATAAAAAGAGAACACATAGTGAAGAGCTAGCAGACTTAGTTACCACATTTAGAGAGCACTTCGGTTTCATGTAAAAGCACAAGAAGCAGAAATGAAACAACAAAAAGGGGAAGGGGGGGGGGGGGGGGGGGGGGAGGGGCGCACACACACACAGACCATAAAAAAAAAGAACAAGAAAAACATACACATATAGAAAATGGGGGGAAGTCTTTTCACTATTGAGGACATGAAGTTACATAGGAGAAGGAGGAAGATAAGCTAAAGGGGAAGAGCACACATGGGGACTGCCGTGGCAGTCCCCTTTTCTTCTTTCAACTTCCTTTTTCTTGGGAAGACACCGTCAAATAGCCAACCATGAGAGGCCCTTCCTCCTCTTTGCTCCTAGCCCCTTTGAAGAGTGTTTCTCAACCTTCTTTTATTGCTTCCTCCCGTGACTAGGGGGGGAGGGGCGCACACACACACAGACCATAAAAAAAAAAGAACAAGAAAAACATACACATATAGAAAACGGGGGGAAGTCTTTTCACTATTGAGGACATGAAGTTACATAGGAGAAGGAGGAAGATAAGCTAAAGGGGAAGAGCACACATGGGGACTGCCACGGCAGTCCCCTTTTCTTCTTTCAACTTCCTTTTTCTTGGGAAGACACCGTCAAATAGCCAACCATGAGAGGCCCTTCCTCCTCTTTGCTCCTAGCCCCTTTGAAGAGTGTTTCTCAACCTTCTTTTATTGCTTCCTCCCGTGACTAGCCCTGAAGAGAGAGAGAGAGAGAGAGAGAGAGAGAGAGAGAGAGAGAGGAAGGAAGAGAGGAAGAGGCCAGCCACCTTCAACCGAACCTCCAAAGCCCTTGCATCTTCTTCCTTAGTAACCAGCCCGAGAGATGAAGAGGAGAGCTCAGCTGCTTCTAAAACCTTCTCCCCGAGCTCCTCTTCAGCAGGAGGATCTCCTCCTTTCTTCTAAAGCCTTCTGCCTTTTTTTTTTCACGGAAGAAGGAGCCCAGCCGCCCAAGTCTTGGAGAGCAAGCTTCTAGTCCCTTCTCCCCCTCTCTAAAAAGAACCCACCGGAGGCCACCACTCCCCCCACTCTTTTGCAGCCCAGTTTCCTTGAGAGGAAACCCGCTGGCCGCCCTCTTCTGCTGCCGGTTTGCAGGTTTGTCTGGGTAGTGGGGAGGTGAGGAGTTGCCTAAGATGACCCCCTTACATGGGGATGTTTGGGCCATGAGGTAATGGGTTTCTGTTGGGCCTTTTTAAAGGGTTTCTTAGTGGTCTTTTAGGGCTGTTTCGGATGTGTTGGGCTGCTGGCAGGCCCCTTTACATCCCCATTTTTAGGCGTCCACAATCTCTGAATTATGCATCTGGCCTAGGAAACCCCTTTGGGAAGTACATTTCATTTGCTTTACAGATTTAAGGATTCAGATGCTGTGGGCTGCCATTAACTGTCTTCCAATACTTATCCTTCAGAGAGACTTGCCGTGCGCAGAGCCCCACTTCCCATTAACCATGTACAACTTGGCATGATCCCCTCTCTCTCACCCATTTCTCCAATCTCTTATACTCTTTTTGCCTCTCCTCTTTATCTCCTACATATGATATTTGCCATTGCCCCCTCTTAAAATGTGGTTGTCATTTAATTGTTCATATTCTGAAATCTAAACCAACGTTTGTATGTTTAAAGTTTAATGAGAGCCCTATATGAAGCGGTTGAAGCAGGTGGCTCTGTCGAATATTCCTTAAAGGATATTTGGTATTAAAACAAATTAAAGATAAATTAAGAATAACTTCAAAAATTTTAAGATATCTTCGTTCTATCTCCGATCTATCCTGATACCAAACATGACTTAAAAGACGTTACTATTAACCTTGCCGAGTTCCCGGACTCTTTATTGCTGGCTGCATAGTAAACTCTCTGGTGATTCTGCTGAATATTATCAGTTATATCTCATTTCAATAATAATAAAAAAAAGATCACACATTCTAACTAATGTGTCTATCTGACCTATTAAGAGCTGCTTTATTTATTTACTTATTTATTTTTATAACATCCAATCGACAAGTAAACTGTACAAATACATAGCTCATGATGAGACGATTATGCAAAAATAAAAAACCAAAAAAAGTTGAGTACACCGTGCCGTGCAAATGATGCACGTAAACCTTTAAACCCTAAACTCATGTTATAAAATCTTGTAGGAGAAGAGTTTAACCTCAAGTGGGTGGGCCGGCCCGTAGTCCGGTCTAGTAGGCCGGTCCGTAATCCGTAGCCCAGTTCAGCCCACCGATTCCAACCCAAGAATCTTAATTTCTTATAGTTTTGGATTTTAAAATATATCATAATTAATTTGCACCCATACCCATGGATGATATCCTTTGAATTTTAGCACCCACCAAAAGACTTTTTAATGGTTTGACTACAGAGAAAGGCTTTTTGCATATAAGTCCAAAAGGTGAAGATTTATCCTTTCTCTATTTACATTTATGGGAATTTGATTCCATATTCCTCTTTCAGCTGACTAGTTAATTTTTAATCTAAGTAGATACCAATGTAATGTTCTGCCCTTTTTTACGGTCCAAAGCAAGGTTGGCAGCTCGTTGGACTCGATCGTGTCGGATTTTACAGAGCACAGTCCAATACGATCCGTACTGCATCGGTCCACAGGCCACCCCCCTCCCCGGAGGAGGAGGAAAAGGAGAATGGGGGTGTGGGCCGGGGCGTTGGAGGTGGGGGAGGAGGGGGAATCAGAGAGTGGGGGGTGTGGAGGGTGCCAGAGGTGGGGTAGGAGGGGGAAATAGAGAGTTGGGGGTGTGCCGACACTGGAGGTGGAGGAAGGAGACATGAGGGGTGGGTGGCGCCGGACGCAACGTGGAAGGTAGGTAGAATAGGAGAGGGTGTGGGGGGCGTCGAAGGAGGGGGAGGAGGGGAAGCAAGGGGTGGGGTGGGGATGCAGTGGGGAGGGGAGGGGGAACAGGGGAGGGTGTGGGGGGTGCCGGAGGAGGGGGAGGAGGGAAAAATACGGGGTGAGGGGCGCCGGACGCGACGGGGAGGGGAAGGGCGGGGTGTGCCGATTGTGCCAGGACCTGTGAAGTTGACAATTTTCGTCAAATTTGATAACTATCTCTTTGTTATATACCAAGATTACCCCCATCAGAGCCGTCACATTGCCGCCGTCAAAATAGAGTTTTGGTAGATTGGAACCTTCCTTACCTCACCACCGTCACCTGAGAGCCAAGATAGATCAGACTCCTCCTCACCGTCATCGTTGCATAGATCTACCGCCGTCAATTTTCTCTCTCATGTAGATTGGAAAGAGGCTCCTCTCTTCTCTCTCATCCCAAAGAGAAAGTCTCTTCTCCTCTTCTCTCTCAAGTTCTCTCTCCTCCTCTCTCTCCCTCTCACTTTTGACTGGTTGTCATATATAGAGGTGTTTTGGAATTTTCAAAGAGTTAAATCTAGGGTATAAACCTGATGGATCTAAAGTTAAAAATCACTGTTAATTTGAACCGGTAATTAATTTTCCCTTACATGTTTGGACACACATTGCCATAGCAGGGAATGGACGGTCCCTCTTCACATATTTTTAAGTGGCCAGCAAAAAATATCTTTTTTGTATGAACTTGCTTACATGATATCATCAATTTTAATCCCATGTAACAAATATAAACGTAAGAATGTTGTCATTATTATCTTAGTAGAGTTTATATATATTTGCGTATATTTTGAAGTAGATGGGAGGCGAATATCTACCGACGTCGAGGACGTGCACACAGATTTTCTCATAAAAAATATTTGGTTCAAACTTGTGTTCTCACGTACCGACAACCTAATTCGATGTGTAATGAAGTAGCTAGCTGACCAGTTCAATAGAAACAAAGTCTCCGGTTCTTTAATGATTCAGCCACTATTCTTCTGCCCTCTTTGATGAGCTGAGATAATTGATACACTTACACCATGCAATAAAATATAATTTATATCAAGAAATAAGTGACGCCTACCATCATATCTTGTTACTGCAATATTGAAAATTTTTATACGTACAAGAATATATATACTTGTCACATGATCTCCTTTCGGATACATAAAACAACGCATGCTCCTTCCCTGCGCCATGTTGGGCCAAGATTTCTAGGCCTGCCTCAGGCCCAGGCCCAAAACTAGTCTAGTTTGGGCGCTAAGTTGGGCCGAATCTTAACTACAGAAGACAGCGGTGGAGGAAAAGGATTAGTGGGTTCTGCGCCCTCTTAACGTTGAGACGCAAAAAGGGAGAAAAAAAATTGGCATCTTGTCAAATATACGAGTACTTTGAGTGTTGAATATTGATATTTCATCGACTAGAAAAACAAATAAGAATAGTAAACGGTGGCATCGCTTAAAACATGTATGTGCCGAAGAATTCTTGTTTCCCTTACTCATATCTCAATATAGATGGATTCTAGAGTGGCAACATATCTAATGGGGAGAAAAATGCAAATTATCTATACATATGAATAGTTTTTTACCTGTTCGCTCACATAAAGATCTACACCCATGAGTTTTATGTGCTGATAGAAAAAAATATAAATTAATTAAAAATTTCTATCAAATATTTAACTTATTTTTTAATCTTTGATAAAATTATAATTTATTATAGTAAATGTTATCGCCTGTTACCGTTAATTATTGTTACAACAAAAATCTCCCATATTACAGTCATAAATTATTAATTAATTTGTCCTAAAAACCCTATACTCTTCGCAAGCAATTAGCATTTCTCTTGATGGGGCTAACTTAACTGACCCCACACATCAATGTGAGCGCATCCCTACCTCTCTCTGTTTGTTCCGGAAGAACACCCAGTAATTACTTGAGTCATACACAGCGCTCCTCCTCCACCAAAAACAAGACAAGAAGGACAAACATAGGCGCATGGGGAACAGCATTTTTAGCCGCGCGGCAACTCCGATCCAATCATACGATACTGTTTTAACACTTTAACAACACTGGCTCACCAGCGATCTCCTCCTGCTTGTCTCCTTTCAACTCCCTCTCGTCATAAACCCAGAGCCGCAATTAACCAGTGCTTGCAATCTAGGAAAACCCTACAGCAAACCTTTCCATCTCGTATATATGCACCTGGATCAAACCCCTGTTAGCAGCAGCTACCCATAACACGCATACATACAAACACCACATAAACACACACACACCAAAACCCCCGGCTCGCTCTCTCTCTCTCTCTCCAACACACATACATACAAACACCACACACAGTAACACACACACGCGCACAAAAACATCTCTCTCTCTCTCTCTGCTGATGGTGCCTACTGCAACAGCATGCACAAGGGGGGATGGACGGCTGCTCGTTATTACAGAGGGGGGGCCCGGCCGGACCGGGTGCAGCTCCCTTCGCCTACGCGGCCGAGCTGGGGCTTCCATGTGGGAGCCGCCAACCGGAGGCCTACACGTAGTGTGAAAGGATGCTACATCCACGCGTCCTTCCCGTGCCGGGGTACTCCCTTTGTTGGTGGGGGCCGACACCATATCGTATCCTATATCCTGTCTTGTGATCAGATCCGCGACCGAGGTCAGAAGCCTCCCTCCTCCATCCTCACCTTCTATCTCTATCAATCCATCTCACTAGAGGAAGGAGGGAGGAGGGGGGTGGGGGATCATGGTGTGGGGAGGGGTTGGGGGGTTCCTTCCCCGTTGAGGGCGATGTTGACGATGGCCGCCGACAAGCGGCCGGCGGCCATCTCCGGTATCATGTCAAGAAATGGAGACAGTACTAGAAGGGTCGAAATCAAACGGCTATAGTCACTACAAAAAAATGAAGATATATAGACGGCTGGAAATCCAAGCCGTCTACATAAACTAGCATTTGTAGACGGCTTAATATAACCGTCTACGAATGTGCGATACCTAGACGGCTCGAATAAGCCGTCTACGTATCATACATTCGTAGACGGCTAATATTAGCCGTCTATGATTATATGTAGACAGCTTACCTTAGCTGTCTAGGTATGTATGTTACGTAGACGGTTTCATAAAGCCGTCTACGTATCATACATTCGTACACGGCTACGGCAAGCCGTCTACGTACATATTTAAATTTAAATATTCTATATATAATTATACTCATCAAATAATTATTCATAACTTAAGATTCAAATTTGAATGTAATAAGAATAATTATTTAAATGTAAATTATTTTATAAGATTCAAATATTCTTATAATCAACATTAGAAAAATGATTAATAAGAATAATTATTTAATATGTAGTTGATTATGAATACTATAGGAAAATTATACATTATAATGCTAACATTTTTAAATTGATGGCTACACTCATAACATTAAACATATAAATATATAGATATATAGTTATATATGAAATACTATATATATAGATAAAAATATCTAAATATTTGCATTAATATATAATATCTATATTATATATAGATATTTATATAATATATATAGACATAAATATCTATGTTGGTATATATCTATATGTATATATGTAAATATCTATGTATTTATCTACACGCATATATCTATATGTAAATATTACTAGATTTGTATATCTTTATTTATAAATGAATATTTAAAATAATACTTAATTTTTACATTTATATTAATACATTAAAATTAATATTCTGATATATATTTAATATTAATAGTTTTTATTTATGAATTTACATATTTTAATATTTTAAATTTCCCCCTCCAAGGCGTTCCTGCTCTGTGCGCTCCCCTGTTACATACTAAATTTCCCCCCTCCCTCGGACTTCCTTGGGCGCCAAAGCACTTCAAATTTTCCGCCCAGGCGCCAAATCCCAAAGTTTTCCCCCTCGCCTTGCTTTCCTTCCCAGCTCCTTGGCGTGCGCAGCTACGTACTCCGCTCGCGCGTGCTGCAGAGGAGATCACCATGAAACGGACGGCGCTACTCCCCCGCGAGGAAGACGGCGCCGCCGAGGAGGCCGGCGGCCACGGGGGGCCGGAGCCTGGGAGGGTGTTCGAGCGCAAGACCTGAAACCGGACGTTCCCGACGTTCCAGGCGCTGGGCGGCCACCGCACGAGGCACAGGAAGCCGAAGGTACCCGGGGAAGGCAGCGGGGGGGGGGGGGGGGGGGGGGGGGCTGCGCCAAGCCCATGGTGCACAAATGTTCCGTCTGCGGCGTGGAGTTCGCCATCGGGCAGGCGCTGGGCGGGCACATGAGGCGGCACAAGGGCGAGGCCGAGGGCTCCTCCGCCGAGAGGACTAGACTCCCGCAGACCGATGGGCGCCATTGCTTCGACCTGAACCAGCCACCCGCACCTGGGCGGCGATGGCGAGCTCCGGCGCGGGGGGCGGGGGGGGGGGGGGGGGAGGGGTGGCCGGGGTGGGCTTCGGTGCAGCACTTGGGCGGCAATGGCGAGCTCTGGCGGGGGGGGGGGGGGAGGGGTGGCCGGGGTGGGCTTCGCAGCAGCACCTGGGCGGCGATGGCGAGCTCTGGCGGGGGGGGGGGGGGGGTGGACGGAATTAAATTATTTTTTTTAAACCAAAAAATATATATGTAGACGGCTATTACATCCGTCTACATATATTTTTTTTGTAGACAGTTAGAATAGCCGTCTACATATATTACTTTTGTAGACGGTTTTATTTAGCCGTCTACGTATCGTTTGTAGACGGAACTTTCATAGACGGCGTTGTAGACGGCTATAAAGCCGTCTATAAAAACATTTATAGACGGTTTTCTTATCTTTGTAGACTGTTTTAAGCCGTCTACGTAAGCTCCTTTTCTAGTAGTGAGTTTTAAGAGACCAAAGATAAAGATGGCATCACTGTTCTCGACCCATTTATAGATCATATATTGCACCAAATCAAGATTATTTGATTAGTCCATAATGGCATATAAATATTATTTGGCGAAGTATTTTTGTATAATTATTTAAATTAAAAAATAAGGGTGAATGAGAAAAAATATATATATGATGATAGATTCCGCTTATGTTTCAATAAAAAGATCTGCTCCTCCAATCTTCTTCTCTTTTCAATGCTGCCCCCTGTCACCCTCAAATTAAAACCACCTATCTCCGGCTCCGGCGAGGGCACCTCCGTCGTGCGCATTACTAATTCAAGTAGGCTTCCCAAGGGGGATGACCCACCCAAATTAGAAGGTTAATTTTTAGACTTGGACAGCATTATATGGTATAGCTAGACAAATTAAGGGAAGGAAGTAGCTAGATCTTACATGTTATTTAGTATTATAAAAAGACAACTATTTTCCAAAAGATGGATCAGAAGGTGGGGTCATAGAATGACATATCATGAACACAACACAAAATATCATCTCTCCAAGACCCTGTTTCCGGATAATAGAATAGTTCTCTCTTTTATTGTTACGTCTCATCAAGCTAGCTCATTGAGAGGGCGTGGATGCTACCTCATAATTTAGATACTAAACTCCTTTGACTACAATTTTGTCTTCTAACAAAAGAAACTTTGCGTGAGAGGAGCTGATTGTTTTTGGAGTCATTATATCTTCGGGTGACGACGGAATTATATATATTATGAAAAGTAATTTACTGCTCGATCGTGCAATCCGAATACAATAAACATTGTTCTATCCTATTTCTTGTAAAGAAAGAGTTGGGAATGGCAACTTTGAGTAGAGAGGATATATAATGCCCTTGGACCCAAAAGATTTCTATCTAGCAAGAAAAAGATTTATTATAAATAAGACGTTTGTAATCACACTCTTTCTATATATATATACTATACTGAGGTAGTGTTATTAAAGCTGAACTACTTGGTGAAGGAAAAGGGAGCTCAAAATGTGCATATGGCAGTACTGTTTTATGCAGGATATTTGTTTTATTTAATTTTATGGACATCTCATCCAAATTAAAGAAAAGAGAAGAATGCAAAAAAATTAACCCTGCAACCCGTCACCAATCCATGCTACTTATTACCATTCCACAGATGATTTGATGATGTTTTTTAAGGACGAAGCTGGGTTGGCCATGGCCATATATCTTTCAATGTTGAGGAAGACAGTCGGCGTGCGTAAGAGATGTCACAGCGAGGAGGATGGTGGGTTAGAAGCGAGGAAGAAAAAACCCAGGACTCTTTCGGAGGATGGCGACTGCACCACGCCTTTGTTGGGTGTCGGCGATTGATCTCGTACCCAACCGAAATTGACCACCACGTTTGGATCCATATGCATGCATTCCTCTCTCTCTCTCTCTCTCTCTCTCTCTCTCTCTCTCTCTCTCTCTCTCTCTCTCTCTCTCTCTCTCTCTCTCTCTCTCTCTCTCTCTCTCTCTCTCTCTCTCTCTCTCTCTCTCTCTCTCTCTCTCTCTCTCTCTCATGATGATGACATCAGTGGAGGGAGAGGGCAGATAGGAGATGGACGGAAGTGATGACCCACATGATTGGGGAAATGGCTAAGGCTTTGAAGGAACTGTGGAAATCCTATACACTTGCACGCCGGCCACGGCGCAGGCATATGCAGCAGCAAGCTCCGTTTACAGTGAGCTGCGTGCGATGGTGGTTTGCATGTGGGAAGCATCTGGAGACCCAGAAGCCAGTACTACAGCCCCAGTAAGTTATAAACTCTTTTTATAAAAGACGTAGCAGGAAACAGAAAACCAGGGCAAGTTGCACTCCATTTCATCCCCTGATCAGCCTTTTGACTCCTGCAACCAGCAGTTCTTAATGCCCCAATCCCACTCCCATCTGCTCCTTATAATAGCAGTCATGGAAGTCACATACGCAAAACATCAAAAAGAGACTTCACCTTGGTGTCAGAAAGCTCCGAACCTCCAACGGATTCCATTACTTTATGGTCCCTTTTAGACTCACCCATGTTATTTAATTAGTTCTTTATAATAATAGGATATGAAATAAAATGGGGTTAATTATCACTATACCCCTATAATATTGACCCACATAATCCTCATATTCTACGTTTATCTAATCTGCCAAAATATCCCCAGAATCTCCTAAATAATTAAAGTTGTTATATCCTTAAGAAGATAAGACACAAGGTTTAGGTGGTATTCATGCTTATTCTTGAAGATCTCAGGGATATATAGGTAGATTAGAGAAGAATTCGGATAGAGCTGCTATTGATAAAGAATTTAGGAGCGTACTAGCAATTTAGTTTGCCAATAAAATGTGGGAGATTGCATCCTCCAAGAAGCATGCTCATGCTCATCTGTGTCTGTGTATGGCACTCTTACACGCTGTTTTTACTTGCTGTTCTCTCTCTATTCACCGCTATCTCCTTGCAAACTCCTCTTTTGTAGCCATTGCAGAGTCCAAAATAGCTTAACGGAGACACATCAGAGCAGTTGTGTTACCACCCTTGCGTGTGCGTCGGTTCCTTCCCATTAATGGGAGGACCTGCTGGTCCCAAGGCCGGAATTATTGCCATGGCCGGGCCTTTCAGCTGACCATCCATCTGAACTCGATCTAGCAAGGAGAACTTCCTGGTTTGTTTTACTGGGCAACCTAAACCAATTCAAACACTTTAATGCAACTGATCGGTAATGGCCCCTCCGTAATGTTGGTGGGGGAATAGCCACTGTTACAGGTGAAGGATGGCAGCTTCCAGTCTTCATCAACTTATGGACCCATTAACGCCAAGAGCAATATATACAATGCTACTTGTACACATGCATGATTAAGTACTCTCTTCATATCTCACATGGGTGGTGGTCTTCAACAGAATTGATAGCAAAGAACCTTGTTAACAGGAGGAAAATGACAGCTTTTTTGGTTTGCGCGCATCTTGATGTATCACAATTTGTCCTTTTCAACCTTCATTAATGATCTTAATTATATATGCTAACTAGCTAGTTCGCAGCTACCACATACGCGTCTAACCTAGCTAGCTATGCACCCACCCCACGCATGAACGATAACAGGAGTGCAGCACAGTGTCTTCATCAAGAAGGGTTCGTATATATATGATCATTTAGGAGTACTTATGAGATTAATTAGTGTACTTAGGAGACAGGAGGGGGTGGTGCCGCCATTAGCTGCAGGCCCTGCCATTACTGTGGAGCAGCAGAGCTTGGACGGCCGGAATAAGCAGAAGGGACCAAAAACAGATGCAAACCCTTTTCCCCCACTAGACTCTTAAAATACCACCTCCGTGTTCAAAGGGCATTTCAAAAAAGTCATGCTTCCCATCTGCTCAACTCATGTTCTCTCTCTCTCTCTCTCTCACACCAAGCTGATTTGAAAAGCCTTATCTTTCTGAATCCAACACGAACAGACAGGCTCAAACGAATAGTACCAAGCAGCATCTGTACACCTCTTCAGCTCTTTAAAACCCACCTTCCTAGGGCTCCAGTTCGTGCAACCAGGGCAAGTCACCTCCTCCTCAGCTTGTGAGCTTTGCCATTAACCTCCTTTTGCCGTGCTCTCCTCAGTGCCCTCTGTTCCTCCTCCTCCTGCAGTTGCTGCTGTTGTGTGTGGGTCTCCTGGAGAAGTGGTGGTGTTTCTGAGCCTTCTCTGTTCCTCCATTGACAAGGGTCTGTTGCAAGGCTGACGCTTGGATCGAGGCTGCTCTCCCCTTGTTATCAGTGAACAGTACGGCCGGTGCGGCATGGCGAACTGTACTGCCGGCAGTGCGTCCTAGGATCTACCATGTGGCCCTTGTCATGTTCTCTTTCATATGGTTATTTCCGTGGGAGGGGGCCGGTCTTCATCAACAACAAGAGATAGAGAGACTTGTTCGACGTTCAGCTAGCTAGACTAGGGGAACACCCACTAAGGCGGGTGACCGCTAGAAGATCCAGAACAGGTACCATGTTAAACTGTAACAGTAGTATTCTTCTCCGTGACAAACTCTTTTTTTTTTTTTCTTGTCTCGGGATGTTGTCCAGAGGGCGTTAACTGGGTCGAGTTGCGTCTCACAAGAATATTTCCAGAGCTTGGAAGCAAAGAAATGGAACCTTTTGTTTCTAGTTATTGATGCTCTCTACTGCTGTGTTTGCAGGTTCAGATAGCTTCCTTCTTTGAGATCATGGACAACAATGGAGACAGCTTCTTCCAGTCTTGCGTCTGGAGCAACCCGCAGAGCGAAGCCCGCAGCGAGAGTTCGCTGCAGCTGTCGAGCGTGGATTACGGCATCATAAGCGGCAAGGTCGACCTCATCGAAGCGTTCTTCAATTCAAGCCTGGAGTTCCATGGAGTTACAACCCGCCAACTCACCGAAGCTACGGACTCGATGAGCAGCGCGTCGGCAGCGGAGATCTCACTGTGCCAAGCAGCGCCATGGATCTCCCCCGAGCTCCTGAAGCCGGAAAAGGTCACGTCTTGGGATAGCCCCTTGTCGTCCCAGAACCAAGTCAACCCCGGCGAGGAAGAAGGCACTGGAGCGGTAACAGCCGTGGTACTCTCCAGCTTCGACAACTCTCCGACCAACAGCTACAGCAGAAGCGCTTCCTCCGGCGAGTCCGAGAACCGCGACTCCTCCGGGAATCACAGGCGAGCTCATCACCCCCAATACTACTCCAACCTGCATCAGGACGAACTGGTCTCCCAGGGTTCTTCGAACCCCCCTGCAACTCGACCCGGATTGTCCAGAACCAGACCCCCCATGAAGAGAAAAGATCAAGAACACGAGCTCCGTGGGGAAAGATACGATCTTTTCTGTAACATCCCACAATATGATTCGTCGACAGCCGAGGGCGGTTTCCGCATCGTTTTCGAGAGCACCTCCAAGTCGAATAAGAAACCCAGATATCATCCGAGCGCGGATTCCTGCGAACCCGACATGGAGGCCATCGCCCAGGTGAAGGAGATGGTCTACCGGGCGGCAGCGCTGCGGCCGGTGAGCTTCGGGGCCGTGGAGGCCACGGAGAAGCCGAGGAGGAGGAACGTGAGGATATCGAGCGACCCGCAGACGGTGGCCGCGCGGCATCGTCGGGAGCGGATAAGCGAGCGGCTGCGGGTGCTGCAGCGGCTGGTGCCCGGCGGCGGCAAGATGGACACGGCCTCCATGCTCGACGAGGCCGCCAACTATCTCAGGTTCCTCAAGTCGCAGGTCACCGCCCTGGAAGCCCTAGGGCCGCCGGCCGTCACAAGTACCTCCGCTTCATCCTCCCTTCCTCCACATTCTGACCAGTTCTTGCCGTTCCCCATGCAAAATTTTCCCCTGCAAACACACGCTTCGTTACAAGGCAAACCCCCAGACGTAGCTCCTGCTGGGACTCCATTTTCATGAGCATTCTTGATGAGTGCTCCCTTTTTTTTAACCTTTGCTGCGTGCCTTAATCAACCATGCAGACACCCAGTTCCATCATACATTACAATTTACGTTACTGTTCTCATCTTTGGTCTGAGAATTGTTACTCGAACCCAGCTTGATCTGCCACTCCCCCAGCTAGCTAACTCCCAACAGCAAGGTGGCAAAAGAGAGGAAAAGAAGATCCCAGCTTGAAAAGACCCATCATTAACATGCATGTAGAGAGAAAGCTGATACCTTGCTCAAAGCTTTCCTTTTTTTTTCACCTCCTTTTTGATTCTTGTACCAGTGAGCTTTTTTATCCCTCAGGGCCCGCACCCTGCAAAACCCTAATCCAGGGCAGGCCCCCCCCCTCATCATAATGGTCATCATCAGAGGAACAGGAGCTTTCTACATAGCTTTGTATACGCACAAGGAGGGAAGGAATTATAGCACTCATGATTAGGAGTCTTGTCACTTGTAAGCTCTTCATGTTATAAACAATTCTCTCACCAACTTTGCCGAGGGAGTCAAAATTAACACTTCAAAATATTGCTGATATATACTTTATGCTCTCTCTCTCTCTCTCTCTCTTGTTGTTTAATGGAGCTAACCACGTGCGGAGAAGAGACATTCTCTTTGGGCGTGTGAGATGTGAGACTTGGGTGTTCGTGGCAGAAGGTTTTTGCCCCCCACAGCGTCCAGGATTTGAGCGCATGCGTGCCCTCGAGAACAACGAGCACAACACAAACACTGGTCATCACATGGTTGATATATATATATAGAAAAAGGCGGCCACCATGACGCCCCCTCTCAGTGATCAGTCACCTTTCTCCTCCTAGCTTTTGCCCTCTCTCCTCTTACCCTGTTAACAACTTGATGTGGCCCACACATAAGGAAACGAATATCCTTCATCTCTCTCTCTCTCTCTCTCTCTCTCTCTCTCTCTCTCTCTCTTCTTCTCTTCTCTCTCTCTCTCTCTCTCTCTCTCTCTCTCTCTCATATCACATGTAGTGGAGCCAAGAGAACTTTGTGCACGTAGATCTTTATCTATGATGGTTGTGACGCAATATCAAAAGAGAGGTTCGCGATTCAGAGGTATGATTGATGGGCCTCACACCTTTAATCAATATGTATAATCTCTATCGTGGTTAGGCCCAACAGCAGCGCGGATAGGGCCCAAGTCAGAGAAGCCGGCCGTGTAGTGTCAACAGGCATGTGGCTGAGTAGGTTGAGAGGGGAAGCATCACCGTAGACGAGGTTGCCGGCCCTAACCTCACACTCCAATGCAATGATCACTTAGGTTTGAGCGTAGGTGAACAAGCATTCGAATTAAGTGGGTATACTATATATATGTATATATATATATATATATATATATAGAGAGAGAGAGAGAGAGAGAGAGGAGAGAGAGGGAGAAGAAAGAGAGAGAGGAGAGAAGACTCATCAATCCTGGTTGCCGGGATGTGAGAGACAAGAGAAGCGTGGACGGAAGGATAGGAAAACAATCAGGAGACTCTGTATCCGGGCCCCTATGGGGAAGGCTTTCAACCCCTGTCTATAGGAAAAATGGTGGGGGCTGCTATTGGTTGTCTTTTGGGCTATTTTGGTACATAGAGTTATTTTAATCTAGTATAGACCTGTTTTAAAAATAAAATAGTACTGGATAGACAACCCTTGTTGTCCAATTTCTAGGTAAACTCCGACCCCACATGTCATCTAAAGGAAAAAATAACTATTTTCTTGACCTAATTTGGAGTAACATTCTACACCACCCTCTTGAACTCGGTACACTTAAGTATGACTTTACACCATTAAAATATCACATAGTTATTCTATACCACCATGTCAAAATCAGGTAAACAAAAGTCATGTATTTACACTCTCATATTCGGGGGTAAAAGACTACTGTAATATCACACATGGAAATCTTCTCTACTTTATGGAATATAAGTTTTCACTGCTGTAGGTATCCTCTCTCTCTCTCTATAAATCTTCTACGTGCATGCACTCAGAGAGAGGGGGTGTGGGCTCCATATAGAAGTTTCCATATCAGCCCTTCCCCAAAAACTTGACTTCCGACAAAGAGCTGGTGTGCTAAGATCCAGCTCTACACTCACCGGCCGGTTTCTATTGAGTGCTATACTTAATAATTAGGAGAATAATTTAGTGTACTTGAGTTATGTATTTTTTTTGGTAATGAAGAAATCTCGTCCCGTGTGATTTTGTGGGTTCAAGGATTGGTGTTCGTGAACTCCAAGATCAGGATTTGGCAGCTCCTATTTTCCGTGTACCTGTATTGCCCTTACCTCACTTGACCGAAAAAAATCCGGATCTACACACCTCGAGAATTACATGTAAATCAAGTAACCCTCCCAAGAATCGAACTCGAGACCTCTTACTTTTAAGCAATAGTTCTAACCGATCGACTCAACCGGGGTCCTCGAGTTATGTATTTTTCACTTATACTTCTTTCTTTTAATTAGATTGGTGATATGTACCTTTTTAATTGGCCAATAAAAATAAAAAAATACAAGTAAAAAATACATAACTCAAATACACTAATTTTTTCTCAATAATTAAAGGATCGATCTCTTATATTGTTCACTGTGAGGTAGTTGTGGGCTGGGCCGAGGGTGGTTGGGTGGAAACGGAAGGGTGACGTAATAGACGACCCCCTCCTCCATATGATTGCTTGTGCAATTGTCATCTTGTACAGCCCCAGCTGTTCCTGAGCTGGCCTTTGGGTACGTGTCGAGTGTCGACCACCGCCGGTGTGTCTCCGACCATCTTGTCCGGAGCGAGAAGGGGAGGCGGTGGCTCCGGTGGAGCCTCCGGTCTTCACCGCCGAGCCGTCCGGACATCTGTCACAGTCAGTCCAGTGGCGTGTCGGTGCTCTCGCCCTTGACATCAGCCGAGTCCGCAAGTGTAATCGCATGCATCGCACATAACACAACTTGTACGGCCATAATTGTCGAGAGAAATATTTAACATCCGATAAAAATATTTGGTTTGAAATAATCACAAAATATTTCTCAATTATTCACTCGAACAGATGTCCCTAAGTTAGAATCTCAAGGTGGGGGCCTAAATGAGCACCTTGGGATGGCTTAGACCCCCATAAGACCTATCACTTTGTTTTGCAAAATTTTTTTTTGGGAGCTCCACCCCTTGAAGCACGACCCTCTTGACCCTGCAAATCTCACAATAGATAATTCAAGACTTCAAATTCCAAATCCCAACACTATTCACAATTATTAGATTGTGAACATTGTCATAGTTATTAAATGTTAACAGATCCCAAATTTTCAAGAACCATCTAAATGTATTATGCTTTCAATATTTTTTAGTGAATATTATGTTCTAATTTTAATTATAATGTCATATTAATATTTTTTACTATATTATTTATATATTATATATATTTAGATACTTAAATTTTATATAAAAGAGATATATCACATTGTGCACCACTTTAGATGCCTCAGCGCGGTCTAGACGGGCAACTAAGCACTTTAGGTGCTCGAGTACCCAAGAACACCTTCAGCGCATTGGCTCCTTGACAACCATGTCTACAGCAGATCCATTGTGCTCAGCCAACACCGATGCCGAGTCCAAACGAGTGAACAGAGGCTGTGCTATATATATATTGGTGGAATCTTAGCATTAAGAGGTATCACCACCGCTCTCTCCACGGACAAGGGAGTTGAGGAGCTAGAAGCTCAGCTGAGCACTATTTATATGGTGGAAGCGCAGCTGCATTGCTCCACCTGGGATTGGCAAGAACTTGCCCTGCATCTGTTGGAATGGCACTGTAACCAGGGTCTGTAGACAAGAATCTAGAAACCTCTCCACAAAATTTCAAAGATTAAGAATGAGGATAGTTACATGATCGTCTTTATTTTCTCAGTACAAGTAAAAGACAGACAGAGATGGACAGGAGGAGCCCCATCAGGAAGTTACAGGTTTCAAGAAGAGTTAAAACAATGAGACAACAAATGCAATACACTGGTCATGGCCAGCCAACCCCCGCTGCCCACTGTCCCCATTGTGATGCTATAGTTTGGGGTCCAAGAACTTTGGTTCCACATGGCTGAGGAAGGAAGAATACATTAGAACAGAGCCATGGAGGGTCACTACTTTCAGGAGAAACAGCAAAGCAAGATCTGGTGCAGTAAAGAGGTGAAAGACCAAATGCGCAAACTAAAGATTCCAACAGCAAACATGACAGCCACAGAAGAAAACGAGCTTTATCACAAGCATTAGAGTCATACCCGTTGAAGAAGTCTGTGGCATAGCGCCAAGTGTTGTAGCAGATGAACCAGAGCAGAACAACAATCAATATATCTATGAAAGATCAAAGCTAAGGAACACCATACTCTGCCCAGAAGATAAGGAGAGAATGCATCCAAATGTAAAGAAGAAATTTAAACATGCACATGACGTATGATGAAAGAGAATTAAACAGAGAATAATTGAAAAAAAAAATGATCTTTCCCCTCATAAGGAGAGAACGAAGGATGGACCCAATACTCTCAAATAACAAAAACACAACTAGAAAAATGGACCTTTACATAGAAAACACAGGTTTCAGATTACACCTCACATTCACTAGGCCGCCAAGATCCCAATGCAGAGAATATGGAAAGGATACTGAAGAGGTATCGCTCCCACCAATCCAACATGTAAAGCCCCATTGTAACATTGTAGAGGTGGATCTTTCGGCTAATCCAGTTCATCTTTCTTAGCCAGAAAGGAGATACAAAACCCGCAAAAATGCGTGGATGGAAGAAGAAGAAGAAGAAGAAGTTCGATCGCAGTACTTCCTCAGCGTGGAGGCTCCAGGTATCTGACACAGACAAGAGGTTTCAATTGCCAATAATAGCAAGAAATAATCTACAGGAATAGAGAAAACGACACAGCATGAACAATATACGGCAAAAACCTAACACCAAGACAAGAGTTTTGTGTCACAGGAGGCTAACAAACCAAGAGCCCAACACGTTAAACATATGAAATTCAGAATTTCCATGGGGAAATACGGGTTAATTTGAATCAAATTCTACTCCCGAAACATATTTTTTATGCATGCCAAGATATGAAGTGCCCTCCAAAGTCAAACTGTGGATCGAAATCAAATGCTCGAACACACATTGACATCAATAAACAGATTAACATGGAGATGTTGTTCTGTAGATGATTAAAAGAACATCCGACAAAACAACTCCATATAAAAAACCAGTAATTTGCACCATAAGTGTTGCAAACTATTTCCATCGTGTTAATCTAACCACGCAATGGAGATTAATAACCAAAAATTCCCATCACGCAGTTTAAAATTTTAAGGTCACGACACGGTGCCACCATCACATCATGTTGTACTAAAAGCCCCACCACACAAGGCAGATTTTTTAAGCCAACCAGACAAGGCGACCATCCCCCTTCAATTTTCTTGACACCCCACCGCTGCAAACACAAGAAAGGAAAAAACACGGGGAAGAAGAAAAAGGGCAGGTCGCGGCATCGTTCGATGAAGGCCTTTTACCCAAAATGGAAAAGGCAGAATTTTTACCAGGAAGCAGGTCTTGTGGAGATCAGTATCCAACCGGCGGGGGGAGGGTGGCGGCAGCGCGGAGGAGCTTTCTAAGTGGCCCCCGCGGAGGCCGCCGTCTAAGGGGATTTCCGAAGGCGAGGGGCGAGCAACCAGAGTCGCCGGACGGTGGAGCTCCGGCGGATGCCCGGCGGGGAGGGGGGAGGAGGTTGGCGTTGCCGCGGCAGCACGAGGCTTCGCTACTGCCGCTTGGCGCCCTAATTTTCTTCTGTTCACTTCGTATACGACGCATGGAGTCCATTGGATGAAGCCTGATCGGACGGCCCGATCTTAAGTTGGAATTTCTTCTTTTTGCATTGTTCTACGATGCCATGAAATCTTTCTCAGGAAATAAAATTTTATGAAAAGTATTTGTTTAGAAAATATTTCAAAGGACGAGTCGAAAAAATATTTCGAAGAATAAAATTAAAAAAATAGAGAATGTTATTATGAGGAAACAAAGTTTCAGCTATAATTTTACAAACGAACTTGCAAAGCATGGTAAGAACCTAAACTACTCTTTACGCATATTTGCAAAATATATGAAAGTTGGTTGGAAAAATAAATTTCTTGAGACAGGTTTCGCGAATGCAAAACTTCCGCTCTTTATTTTCCTATATTGTCAAATAAATACCCCTAATAATAAACTCAAATAGATACTTCTACCTCTACTTATGAAGAATCCCAAACAAGGGTTAATAGAAAAATGTGTACATGTAAACCCATTTTATCATAAATAAATTTACAGTTATTTTATTTATATAAGAGTTGCTCTCAAAGAAAGCCCAAGTTTTAAAAAAAATCTGAGATTCACGTTCCAATAGAGTCTAACATGACTTTTTATTGCCATAAATTTGTAATTTATGTACCCATTTTTTTTATCTACCGATCACATCCTATGTTAGGTAGCAAAGCAACCCCCCTCCCCTTCGTTGTGGAAAGTGTGCTCAATATATTTACTCCTTTCATCTAAAATTTGCCAACTCTGAGTTGACACAAGTATTTTTCTTGGTGATGTTACAAAATATGAGATAAGATAAAATTTTTTTGTAGAAATCAAAAAATAAAATATGAGATAAGATGTGTTTTTCTTGGTTTGCACACTTATTATATATATTGATATTATTCAGCTATTTTTTACAAAAAACAAAAAACAAAATACACATGATCTATTTTTGCTCTTTCGGAACAAGAAGCAAACTTTTCTCCGTCTCTCTTCCTCTAGATACATGGTTGGAACTTGGGAACATCGTTAGCTGACCTCTAATGACACCATTTAGGACGACCTTACGTTTTGATTGGTCGGAACTGAGGTGGAATGGACAAAAGATGGCCGGTTGCTGCGCTGGACGAATCAGAGGAAGAGTCATTTCCTATGTCCTCCAGGGTTAGCTAATCGATTCACTTGGCCGGTAGTAACCAATGCGTCACTTCTCACTTGTGTGTGTGGTCTTTTTAACCTGCGTCGTCCTCTTCTCCCCCGGTGTGGAGGCAGGGCAGAGAGAGCGGCGGCATGGGTTCCGGCAGATGCGTCCTCCTTGCTCTGCTACTGCGGCTGCTGCTGCTGAGCGAACCGCCGGCCGGGGTATCCGCTGCGGGGTCGAGCTCCAGCTTCCTGGGGGAGGCGAAGGATGCGGAGGTCTTCCAGTGGATGCGGGGGCTGAGGGGGAGGATCCACGAGCACCCGGAGCTGGCCTACGAGGAATTCGAGACCAGCAGGCTGATCAGGGAGGAGCTCGACGCCATGGGCATCCCCTACAAGCACCCCGTTGCCGTCACCGGCGTGGTGGGGTTCGTCGGGACCGGCGGCCCCCCGTTCGTGGCGCTGCGGGCCGACATGGACGCGCTTCCCATCCAGGTTAAGAACAGAGGGGGATTTGGGTTTTTGATTGCGCCAAATGCCAGCGGCGTCGTGCTGTTGTCTTTGTGCAAAGGGGATTTGAGGGGTGAGGGGATCTTATCTCGCTCTGGCCCTCGGGGTTTTTGACGGCAGCGCGGGCTTGGACGCAGTGATGGAGAGGGTATACTGAATCTTGTTGTTGCTTCTTGCGAGGAGCTCAAAATTTCTCATTTTGGCACACTCCTGGTGCCTTCGGCTAGTACCCATATAGCTCTCTTTGTTCATTGCAGTTTTGGGATATTCTTTTCTCTCTTTTTTTTTTTTGTTGGCTCTGATCGACGTGCCTTAGGATCCTCATCTGTTTTCTTCCATCGTTGGATTCTATGTTTCTGTTACCTTCTTCAACTTGATGAAGCTTCAAGTACTATCATCTTCTCTAGATGTGTTCATTGATGGGCTGTAGATCGAACTTCGTGATGATCTTGCAGGAGAGCGTGGAGTGGGAGCACAAAAGTAAAGTTTCAGGAAAGATGCACGCTTGTGGGCATGATGGTCATGTGACAATGCTGCTTGGGGCTGCGAAGATTCTCCAAAGACATCGTGAGGATTTGCAGGTTTGTGCCTCCGATTCCCCCACTCCGCCACCACCAAAAGAAATGAAAAAAAAAGGAAATTGTTTGCCCCCCAATTGCTATTAGTCTTGCTATCATGTGAGTCAGAAAACATGCCTTTTGATTTTTGCTAGAATTTTTACACTTGGCAGTCAGCAGTTTTAATTCATTGCTTACAACATGCCTTAGAGCTTTTGGCCTTGGTCTACCATGGTTCCCTGCATATGAACTAAGGCATTGTTTGGGAACACATGTGAAGGAGATTTCAATAAATGGATTCTCTAACACATGCACTTAGTTAGGCAGATACTATGTTGATGATTCTGCCTACTATTTAGGCCCATTTATTCCAACAAGTCTTTATTACCAAATTGAATAAAGAGGTAGGTTTCTGTAGGAAACATGGTCTAGAATATCGTTTATCATTTTAAAGAGGCTGCTCTTTTATAATTTTGAATAACTTTGGCGTTAGGTGGTAGTATGCTCGCTCTAGTCATCATGAGATAATACTATGTTTCAGTTTGGTTCTTGTGCCCCATTCAACTTTTAGCTTATGTTTTTTCTTATCAAGCCAGACAAATCTTTGAGCTCGCCTGACCAAATTCATAGCTTGATGGGGGCAGGGCTTGTCCCTTGTTAAAATGACCTCGGTCAAGTCCCATTTCAATTTTAATACCTACTCTGCAGCTGGTGGGACTTTTATCTTTTCTTGATTACGAGTGGGTCAAAATGTAGTACATAGGGTTAGCTAAAGCTTAATTGTTGTTCTGTCTATATTATAAACATAGGATTACAAGAATAACTGAACAACGATTGAAGAGTTGATCTATGATGGTGTACATTGGTTTCATGCAGACAGACATTACAAAAGTTGTGTGACAAAATGATCAGCTTCATGATGGTGCATGCCATTAGAAATGTAAAATAGGGAACACATGTTATTATTCAAGATCATTGACTCCCCTGGACTGTCACATTTTATCATGTCAGGGTCATATGTTTTCTTGTGGTGATGAATGCATCTATGAGCACAAATCATATCAGGAAAGTTGTTCTCTTGAGTGAAAATCTCTATTATGTTTCTTCAAGAAAGATGGCTGCTTGTCACCTTCCAAAAAAAAGAAGAAAGATGGCTGCTTGTCATGATATGTTATCGCAATTCATAAGAAAGTCGAAGGCAGGCAGCATGCCAGGATGATGCATCTTTACGTTTTTACTATTCACAGGGAACTGTTGTTCTTGTCTTTCAACCGGCAGAGGAAGGAGCTGGTGGTGCAAAGAAGATGATAGAAGATGGAGCCGTGGAGAATGTAGAAGCTATTTTTGGTTTTCATGTAGATAGTGAAAATCCTGTTGGCGTGGTGACTTCTAGGCCTGGGCCGGTTATGGCTGGCAGTGGCTTCTTTGAGGCTGTAATTAGTGGTAAGGGTGGTCATGCTGCCATCCCTCATCACACAATTGATCCAATTATGGCTGCATCAAATGTGATTGTCAGCTTGCAGCATCTTGTTTCTCGGGAAGCTGACCCACTGGATTCACAAGTAAGTCTCTTTTTCTCTTCTTTGATCAAAATGAAACTTGATTTTTCATTTTCTAATATCCGATGGCCCACCCTTAGATGGGAATAAACTCGTTTTCACCTAACCAACCCAATGACAGGGAAGGGTGCAGGATAATATTAATAGGAGAGAAGAGAACATTACCCTGTTAATAATATATAATTTATTCTTTTAGTACTTCGGCAATAATATTCTTATCCTGACTATTTTGTCCCCTTTTGTGCATGATAGTAATTGTATTATTCACCTTCTTAATGACTGCTTCATGTAACTTGTCATTCACCATCTTTACTGTCTGCACATTATTTGGACTTAAACAAAGATTGGGTTTTGATGTACCTTAACAATAATCATATTCATTTACATGTAAAAAGTGTGATACATCTTGAGTACAAGGGCATGGTTGGTGGAAGATTAATTTGCAGCTATTTCTCACTTTGTTCCCAACATGAAAAGTATTAAGTTGGAGTTGATATATCAATCCTTCCCTCAAAACCTCATTTCCCCCCACCCAATCTAGGAAGCTCCATTTAACGACTTGGCATGCACAACCTACTCAAGACTTAATGCAGCGTGAACTCCGTTCCGCCACCCATGAGTCCGAAGACGTGTAAGGGTGAGTGGACAACCTAATGAGACAAACAAAGAAACTGAAATAATTATAACTGAAATTAAATTACAATATTCACAAGGTACAAGATGTCCCAAATGATAATAGAAACAAAAGAAATAAAATTACATGTCCTAGTGGGGCATATCTTGGGGATCACACTATAAGCACCGTTGGTACAAGGAAGTGGCTTGCCATGCTACTCTCTAGATTGAGACGGACATTATGCATATCAGCTCTTACTTGCAAAAGAAGAGAGTGAGCTTCACAAGTCATAGCTTAGTAGGGATCCTTCAATCTCACCACCTAGCCAAAACATCGCACAATAACACAATAAAATATTATAAACATGGCAATTAAATTAAACTAATTAGGAAGTAATAATTACACTAGGAACAATGATGTAAAGTGCAGAATCAATTTACACAATGGTGAAAATAAGACACAAACACATACATAGACCCGCAGAGTCAACAATGGGTACTCCTTTGGAATCGCGAATAGTCAACTTGCACCAACTTACACTCAGTCCAATGACTCCAATCAACACACACTAGTCTCAATGACAGGGAACATAACCACTAGTCTCATAGTTAGGCACGCCAACAGGCATCTCATCCCTCAACCACCGCCTCACGCTTAACCACTTCCCTATGCTCAGAGTGAAACATGTGAGCACTCAACGTAGCTAACTCAATTGCAATCCAGCCAAGCCGCAGCCCTACGTCTAACCACCTCTATCGGGCTCTGGAATCTCGTAGAGTGAGGCAAGTGGGAAAAGCGGGACTAGTTAGGGACTACACTGTCCTCTCTTCCAACCATGTGTGCACAACAAGTGATCTACATAAGTCATTGCCAAGGCACAAGAACAAACCTCCGATCTCTCCCTTGGTCATAATATGCTGAAGTACCAGAATTCCCAACTTGTGAGGGCATCACACTGAAAATGTAGCACCAATAGCTGTGGGACTCTGAGTGCCCGAAATGCCGACTAGAATGACTCTTCGAAACTCGACTGAGAACATGTTATGGATTATTGATGCCTTACCATCAAAACACATTAGCCTGGCTACTGCCTTTAAAACATGTCGCTTAAGAGTGAGACATCTTTGGATAACTCAAAAAACTTCCAGACAGTAGATCCTCCAAAGAACCTGGAGAACAAAAGGGCCAAGCCTATCTGGCCACTGTCTTAGAACATGTCATTGTACACCGACGCCTCTACTAGGACTCGTCAATGGCCATGGACGCCTTAATCTCATCACTGAAAACCTTGGAAGACAAGCCTGTAGATGCGTCCCTTCGAGCTAACACATTCAAAATGTGTCATTCAAAGCTAACATGTCTACACATAGGGGTGGAGACAAAGCCTTCTCTCTTGCGGAACCCCAAATCTCCACCCCTAATTCACCTCATTTTAAAGGAAAAAACACAGAAGAAGAAGGGTAGAGGAAGGACAGTCCATTCCACACCATCACAAGCATGCATTTGGTGAGAAATTGGAGGAGAAGGAAACGGACTCTACACCCTTTGCATGGAGAACCCTAAAACACGAAATAACCCTAAATCTTTTTCCTAAATCATGCTTCTAGCGTGGGAGGCTTCAAGAATTTGAGTTCGGAGAGTGAGGGGAAGTCACCCTACCTCAAAACAAAGAGCCTAATATGTAGGAGCCTTCTTGTAGGTTGGTCACCTCCTTGTATGGAGAACCCTAAAACACGAAATAACCCTAAATCTTTTTCCTAAATCATGCCTCTAGCGTGGGAACCTTCAAGAATTTGAGTTCGGAGAGTGAGGGGAAGTCACCCTACCCCAAAACGAAGAGCCTAATATGTTGGAGCCTTCTTGTAGGTTGGTCACCTCCTCCTTACCATCACCATCTTGTCCTCTAACATCACCACTCAATGTTGAGCACTACGTCATCATCGTCGTTATCCACCAACCATCATTGGCCGTCAGAGGGATAGGAAGAGGAGCAGAGGATGGGGGAGCTCGGTGAGACAGAGTGAGAAGAAAGGGAGTGGAGTTTGGGGGAGGGGTCCCTACATAAATAAAGGTCCAACAGCCTAAACACGTCAATGCGCTATGACCTGATTTACTGAGAACACGTCTATACAGGCTGAAGGGTTTAGAATGCACCACTCTGCACCGGTGCCTTCACTTGTTTGACCTATTTGACACTTGGTGCACTTGATTGACACTTGACTGGTTTGACCAGCACACTAGTACATGCATCCGTCCAACTAGACTCATTCTCGGCCATAAAGTGCCATGTAGCATTCGAGTTTAAATATCAGTCAGTTGACCAATGTACTATGGAAATGCATCATGCCATCCTGATGCGACCACTCGATAGAGGTCTGACACCTTGGTTAGAAACTTAGAACACCCTGACACTCTGACTCCACTGTCGAACAACTACCTAAATGTGTCATCCTAAGTTGACACATCAGATCGGACAGACACGTTTAGGTGATCATTGCATACACCTAAGATCTGACCACTCTTGGGTCTGGAAACAGGTCTCGCCTACATCTGAGGCCTGGCGGAATCCAAACCAAAAGGTTAACCCAATAATCAAGATCCAGAAACCCGAGATGTCACACTTCAGCATGGAGCTCTTGGTTGAAGCCGAAACACTACCAAAATTGCTTCAAAGGTCTATAGTAAGGGCTGGCGTCTATCTTCTGCAGATCTAGGACGGAACCATCCCACTTCTTAGACAGGAATCAGCTGGTTCTTGTAACTGGATTGACTCTTGCTGATTCTGATCCAGTTATCTTTTAACTCCATCCTTGAGGCTAGCATGAGAAGGGATACAACCTTGCAATGGTTTAATTTATAATGGACATGCATCCATAATATATTGTGAGTATGATTCCTATCAACTGGTGCAATCTTTGTATTTGATTTTGGTGTTATACCTATCACAATTTCGTGCAGGTGGTAACAGTATCAAAGATTCAAGGAGGTGAGGCTTTTAATGTCATTCCAGATTCCGTTGTGATAGGTGGCACATTCCGTTCCTTTTCAAGAGAAAGCTTCGCCCAACTTCGACAACGAATAAGAGAGGTACTGCACTCAAGTATTGCTTTTCCCTCGCACCAAAATTTCACCATATAGGTTGCTAGAAACCCCCATCATAATCTGTGAACTATGAGGAGTGTCAAGTGCACGGCTGGCCAGACAGTCGTGCCATTGGCTGGCGCACGGTTAAGTGGCCGGGCAAATCATTTGCCCAATTTACCCAGCCACTTAACATTTCCGGTGAAGTAATAGGTTGAAGCTCAGAACCAATCTTACAGCACAGTGCCGCTCTTTGCTTACGAGGCTAGATGGTGGGTTTTGATTGGATTGAGCTGAATTGTTCCATCAGCAGCTTGCCTTTGACGGCAGCATTTTGACAATGGCTAGGTTGCATTCCATTAGAGCATTTTGCAGGGCCCGGAGAGGCTGCTCATGTAAACAGATAACAAGTGCTTTCCCATTGGCATATGCATTGCGGAGTTTAAAAAAGGGGGTGATTTCCAAACAGGCAAACGGCTGACCATATATCACCTGCTGCAGGTCATTGTAGGACAAGCCTCCGTTCAGAGGTGCACAGCAACCATAGACTTCCTTGATGACAAAGTTTCACACTTCCCCGTCACGGTTAACAGTGAAGACCTTCATCAACACTTCGTCGAGGTCGCCGGCGATGTGCTCGGGTCGAACAACGTCAGAACCAGGCAACCCGTGATGGGATCGGAGGACTTCGCCTTCTTCAGCGAGGCAGTTCCCGCTGCGTACTACTACTTTCTTGGGATGAAGAACGAGTCGCAGGGGCCGCTCAAGCCACCACACTCCCCCTTCTTTAGGATCAACGAGGAGGTGCTTCCTTATGGTGCTGCCCTCCACGCATCTCTTGCTGCAGAATACCTTGCGCAAGCACACACCCGGAGTGCAGCAGCTCAGGCGCAGGGCCAGGTTCACGACGAATTGTGAGAGCTGTCACTGTTAAATGTTAAAGGTTAATCCCCCCCCCCCCCCCCCCCCCCAACACCCCTCCTGGCATCTTAGAAGCTGCATGGTGTGTGTTGGGCCTAATAGAAAGTTGTTTAGGGTTTGGGCACAAGTGCTACTGTTGGATTGTAAAAATGCTGTATCATGTCAACCGACCACGGCCTATTAATAAGGCTGTCCATAAGTTTTTCTTCTTTTTTTTGGACAAGTAAAAGGTGCGTAGAGCTCCATTTATTAGATGAAACTAATTACATAAAACATTACATGGGACATGGGAGAGGTCTCCCGATCCAAACAGAGTAACTAAGCAACCAAAGTAGATAACATAAGGGCTCACTTAGAGCAAGATAGATAAGTAACCCATACAAATAGAACACAATAGAGTACAACTACCGCCAAGTGAACAACCTAAGGCTGGCCATTAGTTTGTCCCATTGCGAGGAGGGAATGATCAATTTTTGAAGTTTGGACTTCATATGTTTCCTTCTGTGCTCCATGAAATGTTGGATGGGTTCACAACTTTGTATGTACCCAATTACATCGTGCGCATTTCAGAGACAAGTCTTTTATTTAACTTTAGCATCCGTGCTTGGTGTCATAAGAAGTTTGCCTTTTTACTGTTGTGCATACAGATCCATCAAACAGGAAGACCTGAGATTTGTGTTCTTTACAAATAACTACATCTTTAGGGATGAGAAAACTATGTGCACAAGCAAAACCCGTCAAAACACTGCGACTGCTACACTTTTGTTTGTAAGGTTCAAATCTTTCTGCAAACCAAATCCCCACACCAATGTTTCCCCATCACATCCTTGCATGCATCCAGGAACTGCCCAATTTTTCTACTCTAAAGATCTGTTCTAATTTCTGAGGTAGATTCCAAACAGGAAAAGATCATAAAAAGTGTGGTTCTTGTCCTTGATCAAGAGAATGATATCAGAAACTAAAGAAACAAAAAGTCTTAATAGGATTGTTGTAATCAATCGAGGCAGACGGCAGAGATTTAGCGTGCATGCAGCGCCATGCGTCTGCTGTGGAAGCTTGGAGTGACGACAAGCAGAAAAAGGACAAGAGTCCATTCGTAGTCAAAAGGACTCAAATCAGGAGCTCTTCCACCATTCTACCAAATTAAACTCGGCAGCATTAAATTTTTTGTTTTGTTTTGGAGGTTACTGCTACCATGCAATCCCGGAAGAAGCCTGACGTTTTCCGAATCAAGACCCATCATTTGCCATGAAAAACCATTCAAGAACAAGAACCTACCTTTGCATGAATTGGCCTGGTTAGATCACAGCATGCTCGAGCTCTTCTCTGCAGAGATGAACATGCATTGTAGTAAGCCACGGATTTAAAGCAACATAAGCAGAAACCAGGTGGAATCGCTTGTAAGCCAGCAAATGCACGCCGCCTGATACTTTTTATTCCGGAATACACAGATCAGATCCACATACAAACCCTAGGCCCACCGATGTCTCCCCCCTCTCCGATGAGGACGCCAGCGGCGCCCCGGGCAGAGCAGATCTGGACGACAGCATGGAAACAACCCACCCCCACCCCCACTAACCACCCAACGAGACAATGTGCACATCAGAGAGCGCTCCGACGTCCACGGAGATATGCGGATCGCCAGCCGAGGGCGGGTACCGGAGAGGGCGGCAGATCCACCGCCCGAGGCAGGGACCGCTCACCGGCGGAGGGCGCCGAACAGGAACGCGGCGGAGGAGGCGAGGAGCGCGGCGGCGAGCGGCGAGGAGAGCGAGGCGGCCCCGGACGCGGGGCTCGGGGCGGGCGCCTCCGCGGCCAGCGCTCCGCCGGCGAGCGAGATCACGGCGAGGAGAATGGCCGCCAGGCGTAGCGCGGAGGCGCTGATGCTGGCATTGGCGGCGGCCATCTTCGGCTTCCTGTGGGGGCTTCGGCGACGGCGGACGAGGAGGAGAGGAGGAGGGTTGGTGCTCGGGGTAGCCGGGGAGACAATGGCGGCGACTGGTGTCCTGGGTCCGCCGGGAGAGGGCGTCGACATGAGGAGCGGGGGCTCATATAGTGCCCGGGTCCGGCGCGGGAGTTATCGAGCGGGCAGCTGCCCGCCTTGCCCGAAGCCGACAGCTGGCTTTTGCGGTAGCAGCGGAGATTCCGGTGGATGCCCGCTCTCTGGCTTTGAACGGAGAGGGATTGCGCCACGTCTTCTGCAGAATTTACGATAATTGCCATCGCCTCATGAACTCTTAACATTGTTTTGTGATAAATCCTCATTATTATTATTATTAAATGCTCATAACATGGTTTTTTTTTAACGTTTGGGTTATGATTTATGGACTAAGTTAGGATGTTTTTTTTCTTGGGATGCAAAAAGACCTGGTAGGGTTTCTTTCTTTTCCCAATGAGATGTCAACACAACATGTCAGGTTCAGTTGTTTGTAGACTCCAGCTTTAGCTGCCCAAGGGAAGAAAATTGGAGAATTTATCTTTTTTCTCTCTTTTTTTGTGGCATTATCTTTTTTTTTTTCTCTCGTAATGTAAAGAAAGAGGGATTTTTATTTATATTATAACTTTACAAAGTGGAAGGAATTCCTTAATCAATGTCAAGTGAGAGAGTCATTTGGAGAGCTTGCAGAATATCACATCGACTTTTGGATGTTTGGAATGCAGTCACTTAGACCCTTGAACACATGTACTTAGTATTATATATATATATATATGGAATATTATAGTTATACATGTAATTTGTTTTTTAAAATCCTAGAATTGAGAAAGGCAACATCATAAAGTTAAATGTACCATTCCTGATACAATTGTAGCATCCATTGCGCAATTGGGGACTATATATAGTTTGTAGTGTTGCTTGTTATTAAACGCAAAAAAAAAAGGGAAAAAAGAAAAAAAAGACATCCCTCCCCCACAACATAATAGTATTTTATTGGCTACAAAAAATACTTTTTACTCATAAAATGGATAAAACTATTATTTAACGCATCATTTGATTAGTTGGAGGTCGAATTTTTCATTTTATTGATATGTGAGATTCAAATATCCGACCAATTAAATAATAAACTTAGACAATTTTCTACCTAGGAAGTGAAGTGGGACATGCAAAAGCCAGCCAGGCTGCCTCTTCCATCTCCAAAGTGGACAGCAAAAGGGACTGCCCACTTCTTTATACTTTTTCTATAGTTTTGTTCCCCACCTTAAGACAGCTCATATGGTATGGGCTCCTCAAGCTAATCGATGTTTTGGGGGGTTGCATTAACCTCTAATCATTGGAAGAGAATCTAGTATAGAAAATTGCCCACCATTGTTCTTGAAAAATAAAGTTAATCTAGGTATACTTTGTAACCATAATCATTAGAAGAATGCTTGAGAGGACAAAGTGGAAGATATTCGCATGAAATGCTCTAAAAACTATTTAAAACAATACTAATGCTAGAGTGCAACCCTAAATATCTCAACTAGGATATGATTCATGAAATTATATTACATATACAACTCCTATAATAAAACTCCAAAATATCCTTGAATTGATCAGTCAACTCTGATATAAGAGAAATATTTAATACCTAATTCAATGGGTATTAAACATGATGTGGATTGTTTAGACGTGTCTCTCATTGGCTTGAAATTGGGCTCTATAGTGTGTGGGGTTCGGTGCATCCGTCCAATGGGAGGTGTAGAGGCTATTTCTAACCTCCTGGGCTTGCGGATCCATCGAAGCCTAGTACGGCCCCCTTTTGACCCGTCAAGGCGCCAAGGCTCCGGTCTTTAAGCCACGTGCTCTCGGAGTTAGCTCGAACGCTTCCGAGCACGTTCTAGCAACTAAGACGTTCAAGGGTCCCCAAGTGTGATCTCCGGACACTCCTTAATCTGTTCGGTCCAGGCATGGCTTACCGAATAGACCATGTTCGGAGCACGTTGCGACCCTGCCAACACAGGTTATCTGCCTCCAAGCAGGAGTCACCGAGCAGCCGGACAGCAAGCCCATCAACCGAACAGCGGGCTCAGCTACCGAACAGCAGGTCTAGCCCACCGAGCAGACTACCTGCTCGGTACCTTCTGCCAAGGAGAATCCAAGCAGTCCTTCGCCCCTTCATGGCAGTTATGATGGCTACACCACACGCGCCCCACGATCAAGTGGTGCGTTAACTGCAGAGCTCCTCAACAGGCGCCTCGACGCGTAACTCCCCGCCGAGGGCGCTAACTGGCGCTAGGGGTGAACATGGTTCGGTTCGGTTCGGTTCACCCCACTTTTTGGGTGAACCGAAACCGAACCGAAATTAAGGTTGAACCGAACTGAACCGAATCGGTTCGATTTGAACCGAAATTAAAAAAAAAACTTTAATAGCCCATATGGTAGACCTGAGTATCGAACTTAGGTCTGCCCAAGTAAATGAGAGGCGCTAGCCCATTGGGCTACGAGCTCCTCTTTGATATATATTATATATTTAATATATATTCGATTCATTCGATTTTCCAATGCAAAATCGAACTGAACCGTCAGACCTCTCAACCCGAACCGAACCGAACCGAACTGGCCGGTTCGGTTCGATTTTACGGTTTGAACCGTATTAAGAACAACCCTAACTGGCGCGCCCTATCTGACGTTGTTAAGGGACGTTCCGTCCCACTCCCTCAACACCTTCACCTATAAAAAGGCCCAAGTAACATCCTTGCAGAGGGACGTGATCTTGAAAGCTCACAATCGCCCTCGCGCGACTCGCACACGAGAACCCCCTTTCCTTCAAGTCTCTCCAGTCTCGTACTGACTTAGGTATCGGAGGGTTCTCTCCGGTTCTTCAACCGGTGTTGCAGGCTTCCGTTCGCATCGACGTTCGTCTTTCCCATCTTCTTGTGGAGGTCTGTTGATTCAAGCCCAAACAAAAAAATACCACTAGAGAAGGTATACCCAAATAATTCATATGTGTTATATAATATATATATATATATATATATATAGAGGGAGAGAGAGAGAGAGAAGACGAGTGAGACAAAGATGTAAACAAATGTCGCGACCTTGGGCAAGAGCATACACAATTCAAAAATTGAAGGGGAAGTGATGCATTTTCGTCCCCTCAGCTATCAATCATCATTGACGAGGTTTTGCACGCATCGGCATTTTTATTCGTTTGTTTCTTCTGGATTCGCCTTATTTTTCTTTTCACATAGCATCACTCCTCTCTTTGTTTGTACTGCAATTTTTTTTGTTGCCACTTGAAAATAAAATATTAAATAGATTATGTAAAGATATAATTTAATCTCACGTTAGAAGTAAAAAAATAAATATATATTTATAAATAAAATTTATTTATTTATTCTTCAAGAGAATTTTTTTTCCCAAAAAAAAGATAAAACTCCAAATGGAAAAGTATTACTTGAGGGACACATTAGAGTTTCAAATTACATTGCTATGATTTCGAAAATGAAATTGTTTGTAGAAATCCAAACTGCTCATGGATCTACCCGTCCATATTTATAAGATCTTAGCTCATGTTCACATGTGTAGACCCCATGTATGAGGGCTCTTTACCAATCAACACATGGAAGGTCCCTGGCACATTGACATAATAAGGGACATACGCATGCGGATTTTATGAGTCTATCAATGATGAGAGTCCCCCATAATCCTTTTGATGAACTCTGGGGATTTGGCAGAGGATTCAAAGATGTGTTGTTATGTGCATACGGTAGGGTTGTCAACCGGTTGGAGTCGGAATCGGAAATGATACTTTCCGCATCCATTTCCTGTAAAAAAATCGGAAACGGGTCGGAAACGAAAAGTAATCGAAAACATTTGGTACGATCAAATGGTAGATGTATGTAGTATTAGGAGTAATGATAAAAGAGATGTCTTTGATAATAATAGATATAATAAATACTACAATAGAGACAAGTTAATTAGATTCTATTTACAAATTAAGGAGAAGTTAAAAACTTAATCTAATTTTTTTTTAATATTTAGAAATAAGATTTTAACAGTATATATTTTGTAAATAAAATAAAAATTATATCTTATCGGAAATAAAAAAACGAAAAATAATCAAAAACGGAAAAACGGATACAAAAAATCAGAAACGGGTCGAAAAGTCGGAAAGCGGATATCCATTGACAATCCTAACACACGGAGACAACTCGACAAGGATCACTTGGACAAGTGAATAGACATATTGGATAGACTTATTCGTGTGTAGATAGATATACATAAAGTTAACCCGAATAAGAAAACTATGCAAAATGAACTTTCTATCCCCGATGACCTCTATTTTTGTACCTATGGATTTAAGAGTGGCATTTTTTATCTGCGAACACGGGTAAAAAAGTTAGTCATCAACACACTTGATCGACCGGACACCAACCCAACATTTTGTTGACAAGTGGAATATGGACATCCAACCAATCAACATCTTAGCCAAGTAACATTTTTACCTATTTCAGAGGTAAAAGTGTTGCTCTGAATTAAATCAAGTTATACCATCTTATTCTGAGACTGTCAAAAAAAAAAAAAAAAAAGGGAAAAGCCAAAAGCCTGTAGTTTCCTCTTTTTACCAATCAAGATGGACCCCACTTGACTTGCCACTGAATGGAACACACTTCACCACCCACCTGGAACAGTATCTCCCCCTTTTGGCACACCCTCGTTGACTAGGCACCGATCATGGTTACATCTGTTCAGATAAAAGGTGTATTGATCATAAACTACATTGGAAAAGTGAATGTTAAGCTTAAATATCATTTGTTATGAATCGTTTGTTCTTCCCAAAAAAAATCTAGGCATTGAAATAAGAAATTTCTTTTCTTATAAGTCGGTCCAAATTTTTTTTTTTTGTAGAATCTGATGCGAGACTAAAGGTGGTGTTTGAAAAGGCTCCCCAAAAATAGTCTATCTTTCTCTTCACCGTGCCCCGAATCCTCAAAAGTAAAATATTAACTTTTTCGCAGAGCGGAGAGAGAGAGAGAGATAGATCTCTCTCGCACTCAAAATTCATCGTCCACATAAGCCAACGGCGCAGAAGAGCTTTTGAAAGCACGATTCATTTTTTCAGTGATTTTGTAGGTCGAAACCGTCTCAACTCTGTTTCAAACGTTGTTTAATAGAGTGTTTGATTGTAATTTTTTGTCAATTTTTTCTCTTAAATTTAAGAAGAAAAAAAAAGAGAAAAAATAAATAAAAATATTTGGTAAGTAATTTTTTATTTTAAAGAAAAAAAATGTATTCTATATAAATCTCTCCCAAAATCTATCTTATATATTAGAAGAGACACTTGAGTTTTTCGTTCAGTTCAACTTTCTATGTTTTAAGCTTCCTCCCTCTAGACCTCTGATTCATTTCATTTAATGTCACAAGTATCTCTTTCTCTCTTGTCAGATAATATTTATCCTTTGCTCTTCCCTACCGGCTGCAGCCAATTAATATTTCTATCATGTCCTTAAACATCATGCTCTAAATTTAACAATGTCAATTACATGTGCGGGACATTCATGCCAAATATTAATTATTAATTAATTTGGGAAATACCAGGCTGCCCCGGGGCATGAACTCGTACACCAGCAGCCGGTCCTCGTACTCACAGCAGTAGCCTGGAAGGCGTGGAACCCCGCCCCGAAGCCGGCCTGCTTCTGCTGGTCGGTGAAGCGGGCCGACGACGGGGAGCCGCTGCTGAGGTCGGAGTAGGACAGCCGGCGGAACGACGGCAGCTGCACCACCTAACCTCCATTCCTGGAGATCAGGTCGGAGCGCGTGGGACGGCAGCGGCTCAGGTTGGCGAGGATGGTCCCTTCCTCGACAACGCAGCAGCTGGCCTCCCAGTTCTTGATACGTAGCCTCTATACCCAAAAGCTTGCTAGCCACGAAAGTAACATGGAGGCTCCACTCAGCACTGTTCTCCCTTTGTTCATGCTCCTGCTGGTGAGCACGGCTCATGGGGAGCTCTCCGCCACGTTCTACGAGAGAAGCTGGAGGCCATAGTCCGCAACTCCATGAGGGAGAGTGTGAGGAACGAGACGCGCATGGCCGCCTCCATCCTCCGCCTCTTCTTCCACGACTGCTTCGAGAACGTAAGCACGCAGATCTAACGTCAAGCAGAGATATGTGCAGTTGTATAACGCAAGCACCACGCTTGTTTCTTGTTTGTGCAGGGCTGCGACGCATCGGTGCTGCTGGCGGACACGCCGACGTTCACGGGGGAGCAGAACGCCAAGCGAAACCAGAGCTCCATCCGGGGAATGGACAAGATAGAGGACGTGGAGGCGGCCTGCAGCGGGACGGTGTCCTGCGCGGCAATGTTTAAAAAGGCGACGTGTTGAGGCGGTGAGGCGGACGCCTCAAGGCGAGGCGCTCTCGAAAGGCCTCAAGGCTTACGCCTCTCAACAAATTCTTAGGTATTAAAACAGCACACGTCTCTGTTCGTCAAAGTCCCACAGGCGGCCGGTGGTTGTGTAACATCTCCCCACCTGAAGCAAGAATGAGGCAACATATATCTGAGTTCGTCACATGCATGTTCATGTACTGCACTCCCGCCCATCCTATCCTTTCTACTTCCGTTGATTTCTGAGTGAGAGAATAACATATATATGATTTCGAAACATATGATGTTCTCTTCTTGTGAACATACTTGATTTGTCTCAAATCTTAAATTAACTATTTAAATATTACCATCATATCATGCGATGTTTACATGACTTGACACTATATATCACACTATCATTGAGGTAAGACATTATTTATATATAGAATATTTTTTTATTTATATAATTTTACAATATATTTTATATTTATACGAATATATTACATATATGGATATATTCCACGCACATAGCACGTTTTTTTTTACCAGTAAAAACAAGTGTGGACCATTTTTTTTATAAAAAACACAACACTCCTCTCATCTCCCCCTCACACCCAACATCCCCCCTCCCCCTCCCGGCGAACTCCGACCATCCCCCTTTCAACATTGTATTCATTTTAGTGTTGCCTTCTCCAACCGGAGGTGCACTATTTACACCGTAGATCATAAAACAAGCAGTTTCAGTTATAACGTGGCGATCTATATCCACAAGCAAGTTCCATGATGACCCCCTCAAGCGCTAAAGCCCTTGTGGAGAGAGCTCAAAGGATTCGATGGGAACCTGTCACAGGCTTCAGACGCCGCTGCTGTCATCGTGTCCTCGCTGATTCCTTCGTTGCAGATGTTTGCAATGCCCCTCATATGTTTCATGCCGTACTGTGAAAGGGACCCGCAGTGTGTTTCGAAGATCCGCACCTGCATGAGGCAGATCTTTAAGTGTCAAGCAAGCTACAAAATCTTAGTACTACTTCACAAAAATATGAAGATGTTGATAGTTTGCTTTTGGCTGAAGACAAGATATTCTAGTGGTACTCAAGTGGAAACAACTCAGGGTGCCGTGTACGTGCCCGTCAGCAGCAGACAAACAGATTTCCCCTGTGAGCTCCAATATAAAAGGTAATATATAATCTCCCCATGATGCGAGTGTATGTTCCTCTTTCATAAAGCTTCTAGGGCGTAGGAAGCAATTCTTTCACACTATATAAGAACAGTCCGTTCCTTTCCTATTTCAACAGCATTTGTTAATATCAGTTTAAAGGACTTGACTAGGAGTTCATTTTCCCAATCACCTTTTTCGACTCCCATCCAGACGCTGGATCCTCCTCCCATGAAATGTACACACCAAAAAGGGAAAGGAGGGAGTTAACATTCGCAATAGCCATGTAACTTCTTAATGCTTGAAAACATAGTTTATAAAAAATAATGGCTTTTCCTTTCCAGGATAAAAAATTTCATAAAAAAAAATTCCATCATCATGCTTGTTCATTGATAAGTGGCAAGAAAAAGTCTGTATAACTTGAAGAGAGAACAATGTAATGAAAGACACAGCAGAGACTCCTAAATGAATATGATTTCATGATTATTTATGAATAAATGGTCTTAAAAAATTGGAGAAAATGAGGTTTCTGCGGTTTATACTGCTACCACTAGCACACTTTATATAATTTACCATTGTCTTGAGGCAGCTCCAGTCGTCTACTAGAGGTTTCCCAGCTGATCGAACATTTTTTAGCACTTGCATTCCCTTATCCACTCCAAAGAGAATATTTCCAATGAGTTCTATACTGTTGTCCACATGAAACCGGTGGGACATTACATCAAGCAACTGCTTCTGTGCCTCAAGTTTGCTGGGAGACCCTTCTGCAGATTTCCTAAACTGACGAGTAATGAAAAATGAAGAGTAAATACAAGGAAAGTTGTAAGAAAAGAAAGATAACAAACTTATGTTTCTGATAGAGCCTTGAATCAGTTTAAGCATATGAAATGAGATAATTTATCTGTCTGAAAAAGATAACTACTCACCTTATTCCAAATGCAGAGAAGATCTGCATCCCGTTGGTTCACAGCCCGTGAAAATGAAGGCAGTGAGTTACTCCCTAGAAAGGTATGGTTGTCATTTGCAGGGTTTGAACCTATGAACAAGAAAAGATACTCTAGACTTAAATATAAATCTCCATATTGCATAACATGTGAACCATATGTATATGTATTATGATTTGATGTCCTGTCTCTGACCTGAAAATAAGAGAATTCACCTGATATGTAAAAAGTAAAGCAACCAAATCTAACAACAAATAGACTTCAAAGCAAAGCCAACTTTACCAAGTGATATTGCTGCAACAAGGTTTCAGTTCGTAGATCGTGTATGTCACTGCACAGAGCAGAAGAAATCAGACACTAGTGCCAAAGAGAAGAATGTAGACAATGTACAGCCAAGCCATGTGTTGTCTCAGGAAGACTAGGACCATGATCAGTGAAGAACATCGTCCATCTAAAACAGGCCAAACATGACCATTTATAAGTGAAATGAAATATGAGCATACACAACTATTTCCCATCCAGGAAGCATTATATGAATACCCCAAAAGCAAAACATGTTACCAATTATACACGGCAAGAAACACTAGCATAAGCACCTGTCCTCCATCCAAGTAACACTATACAAATCTCCCAAACATGTTCCATATTCTGGAGGGGAGCTGGGAAAATCTCCCGGACAATAAGTTCCCCAACTGCTCTCTTCTGCATTTGATGCTGTGGTAGCATATACATTAAGACCTTCTGGGAGGAGGCCCTCAAACATACTGCCAGATTCACAAGACTCAAGATAAAACACCTGTGCAACCAAGGATACACATCAATACTGTTGGAAAGCTGCTCAAAACTAACAGCAAGATATATCTGAATCTACAAGTGCAGCAAAGATTGTAATAATTCTACTACCAAGCTTTTATAAGATCCAGAAGCATGCTTTCTCTTCAAAACATCCACCAAATCACTAGCATAAAGGTATGGAAAAGTTGGCATCCCTGGTGACATATTACAACATGGTAACAAATCTGTCAGTTATATTGTCCAACAGAAAGAAATTATCCGGAATGTATGTGCTAGAAACAGTCCACTGAAAAATTAGAAGTAACTAGAAATGAGAGTCACATGACAATCTCACGTAGTTTCCACAGATGAAGAGTTGGTCATTTGTGTAATTCTGAGTACCATGGTCATATTAGTAATAAGCTTTTGTTTGGAGATGTTGAAGTTTATATTTACAAAAATAAATTGAAAGTTGGTTATCAGCAGATAAATAGTACAGCACCTGAAAACAAATAGCTAAGCTTAAACAACTAACCAAGTACACCTGGACCACCATGATCAGAGTAGTATATAAAGATGTGATCATCGGGGCCGCTGTCAACGACCTTTCCGCTACCACCAGTTAGAGCACTCTTGTTACCGAGCAGAACAGCAAAAAAGTTGTTCACAGTAACATCATCCCCAACGTAATCCTGCAACAGATGTCACAGTTTAGAAAAAGAAGATAACATCAAAAAGATGAGATAATAAATCTAAATACATTAGTGAGAAAACAAACCTTGGGAACTCCTGCATAAACATCCTCACCCTCCGGATGGTTAATGATGATTCCAGGTCTGGGGTTTTCTTCATTGTAGGCAATATCATCATACATGAAGACAATGATGTTTTCATCCTTTAATCCACCCCTTTTCACGACTTGATATGCGTGGCAGACATCAGCCTAAAATATATCCAATACAAAAAATAGACACATTACAGATCACTAGTTAATGAAAAGTAGATATGGACAGATCCATACACTACCTTGAGGTTTTGAGTTGAATAGGAAAACCAATTTAACATCCTTCATGTTTGTTCTTAACGAACTCAGCATAGAAATGGCAAAAGATGCAAATAGCAAGGAAACTTTTGTTTTTCCCTATTCTGCTCTGCAAGCAGATGAAGTTCTTCATTTAGATTGAGGAGGTCACCACTAGGTTGCCAAGCAGCGTACCCCTACCGCTCTACCTTGTTGACACTTAAATCACCAATGCACTACAGCACATCTGAAAACGACAAAACCACCAAATATCCCGCAAGAAAAAAATTCCGGATCACTATAAGTGACTGAACAGTACATATCCACCAGATTCGCAAATTACAATAAATTTCAAAACTAGTCATCAACATACGAAACACGCGCACTCCCACAAAACAAGAAACCGCCCAGTACTAAACCCTAACAAGTGGACTTCCAGTGATCCAAACCAGTGTCAGCATTTTGGCCGTGGGAAGGGGAGGTGGAGAAGGGGGGAAACCTAAACCTGATGCCTGTAGTTGCCGTAGCCGTTGGAGCCGGCGATGAGGACGGCCCATCTCGTCCCCACGAGCTCGTCAGCGACGTCCGTCGGCATCCTGAGCAGGGGGTCCCGGCGAGAGTCCACGAGAACAGAGAGGAGGAGGAGGAGTAGAAAGGCGGAAGCGGCGGCGGGGCGAGCCATCGCCGGACTAGCAGGATCCGATCGCTGATGCCACGGGGGCAGGCAGGAAGGAGCAGCTGCAGAGGATTCCAGTCTACTTGTTGAAGGAAGCGCACTGCAAAAGTAGGCGACTGGGAAGAAGAAAGTTGGGTAGCCTTTTTTTTCTTCCCTTTTTTTTTTTTAAATTTAACCGGCCCGCGCAGAAGAGCACCGAATTCCATTGTGACGCGTGACGTCAGCCACCCGCATCCGCCGGTCCTGGTTGGTCAGGGCGCCCCGTAGTGCTCATGATGTCATTACGTCAAGTTGAGCTCACACAGCTGGTCAAATAGAGAGAGCAGTAGCGACTGTTAGCGACGATGACATGATGTCATTATGTCAAGTTGAGCATCTAACAACGGGGTGGTAGACAATTATAAAGCTTTCTTAGTGATTAGATTTCAAAATATAAATATTAGATTTCAAGATATAAAATTTGAATTTTAAATTATAAATTGTAGATTGTAAAATATTATTTTTAAATTTTAAAAATAATAATTATATTTTAATAGTAATTTAACCTCTAAAATATATATTTAAACTCTAAAATATAAATTTAAGCTCCAAAAGACAAATTTAAAACCAAAATGATGACTTTAAATCTCACCGTCAATCATCGTCGCTAATAGTCGCCGTCATTATTCCCTCTGTTAACCCACGAGACATATAGTGAAAACTTCCTCATAATAATTTATCTACAAGAACAACTCTCTATCCGCCATGAGTTATGTACTCTTTGCACATCCCCTACACTTCAATTATCGTGGGACTCACCTTATTTGTGTCAAAGTCTAGCACTCTTTGATGGATAACAAGATAGATAAATATTTAGTGTCCTGTAAAATGGTAATAAAAATGATGCAAATTATTTGACAAATAATCTTCTTAGTTGAAAGTTTGATATTTTTTTTCTCATTTTAATCAATAAAATTATTTGTTAAATAATCTATATTAGGGTTGCAACGGGGTCGGGGAAACACAGATTTTGATTTCGATAATCAAAATATAGTTTCGATTTGAATAACCGAAATATAATTTCAATTTCGATAAAATTAAAATAGTTAATTCTGATTCCACTATCATTAACAGAATCGAAATTTCAATAAATTAAGGTGTTTATCATGATTATATTTTTTGAGTTTATGGATAATTTATTGAAATAATCAATTCTGATTATTTTTCGATTTCAATTTCGATAACTTGTCAGAATATTTCGATTCCGATAAATTATCGATATTATTTTTTAATTTTAAAATTAATAATTTTTATTAAAATCAAATTGAAATATTAAAATATCAAGTTTCGTTTGTAATCCTAATCTACACATTTATTGTATTCTTTAAAATAGGAGATAGAGTTGCTATCTTACTCTTACCTCAGCTACCCAATTAAGGCGGACGGTTAACGTTCACGGGCCTCCCTCTCTTTTTTCTATTTTTTTTTTTAAACATAATTGGCTGGCACAAGAGATCATTGGCTTCTGCTGTGAGTCGTGACGTCAACAACCCGCATCTGTGGGTCTTGGTTGGTCAGACCATGTTTTGCTTGTGCGGTTCGCCACCGGTCGTGTTAACGCACGTGTTCCGAGTCGCCCGCCCCAAATAAGGTTTATTTAAAGAAATTATTACTATAATTATATAAAAATTTGATTATATAATTATTTTTTTAATACTCGTATATATTATAGAAATATTACTATAATTATATCAAAATAAATTTATTTAATTTATATGATTTAATTTTATTTCACAATTTATAAAATCGAATTGAACCGTATTTTATTTTAAATCAAATTAATTTGATCAATTCAATTTAGTCTGATTTGATTTTTCAATTTAGACTAAAATTATGAACGGCTCTAGTGCTTGTCTCAAGAATAATTAGGTTAGGTGGGTTCGAGTTGGGAACGGGAAGGGTGGCTGGGCTGGACCGGTAGTTGGGTTAGTTCCATGGTACGTGCTGCATCTCGTCGGAGTAAGCAAGATGGTGCTGATGCGGCCGGAAGATATTGGATAAAATACAAAAATGATAATTTATTTTAAAAATTAAACAACATTATTTTCGTTTCTTGGTTAGATCAACATTTACATTTACAAGTACATCGAATTTTGCAATATGTATATCCAATCCAGACGAGAGCCAACTCACCTCAATTTTAATGTGAAAGATCATGCGACATGTTAATCTTAATGCCCTTCCAACTACAAAGTACCATGTTATATATATAAAGATGAGTGACATTTCAATGTATCTTTTTGAAAGAAAAAATATATATTATTTTTTATTCAACGCTTTGTCTTTTTTCTTAGAAAAAGACCTCCTTTCGAGAAGCGAGTACTTATTTTTATTTATCCTCTCTTACCATGTTATTTATATTATTATTATTCGATGCCGGAGAAATGCAGATATATATGTCTTTATGAGCACCTTCACTTAATTAATGTTGCACTTGGTAAGCACGTACTAAAGCCCCATGTGGTGAGAGTTGCAAGGGTTTGAGGGGAACTCGTACGTGGTAGACTTGTGAGGCTGTATGCACTGGTTATGACGGGTCAGATCGATGAATTAGATTAGATTGGAGAACTTTAGATACGGTATCATCAGTTTGGTATGATCTAATACGGTTCATGATTAAATTTTAGTGACAAAACATAAAATAAAAGCAGAAAAATTAATTAAACTTTGCCGACTTCTATGAACTGGTTGACTCATGAACCAGTACAGCTCAGATATACCGAATCGATCGATTCGGTCCAACATGTACACCCAACCTATTAATGATCTATGGACTCTAATAGTTAAATATGTAGTCAAACCCATCAATGGTTTCATGGAGCTCAACAATTAAATAGTCAACACTTCGTGGATATATAGTTCCATGGACTTTGGTGGCAGAAAGGCATCTCAATTCCTCATAATCCGACAGCTAAAAAGTCAGCTCTCTATCAATAGTTTCACATAATTTTGTAGTCTAAAGTCAACTTTATTAGTATCTAAATAGTAAAAGAAAAATATTTATTGCATTTTACAACTGTATTTAGAAGTGCATTTCTACTTTTTTTTCATTGGCCAATGCATTTATAGCATCTTATGTCCCTCTAATGAAAAATAAAAAATACTCTCACATACATTTAAAAAGTGCAATAAATATCTCTCGTAAAAAAAATCAACCATCCAATAAAATCTAGTTAGAACCCTGCAATTAATTACCTAGTTTTAGGCCTTTCCCTTGATACTCTTGCTTTTAGTCGAATTGCTTTTAGACTTAGGTTTTAGGCCATTATTTTTAGTCCCTTGCTTTTAGTTCTTAGCTTTAAGTCATTCCTTTGCCATTATCAATAGGCCCCTTAATTAGGACTTGGTCTTGGAGTGAGATATTGGGAGGTAATTAGAGGGTACTTAATGGAGGTTTTATTATTTAAAGGACTAGGAGAGGTGAGAGTGGGGTTATATATTCTTCTTCTTAGAGGTTCTATTGAGGGACAAATATAAGAGGAGTTCCAAGAAAAACGAAGACTTGTGTTCCCTCCAAATTTAAATATGCTATACTCTCTCTTTCTCTGTGTATGTATTTCTTATCACAATGTTCTTTTTTTAATATCATCTCTCATGATGTATGGAAACACTATAGATACGTGGGCCATTCATGCATGCTGTGGCTATGGAATACTAGGGGTCTTGATATTTTCTTTTTCCTTTGTTTTCTTTTGTGTTTTGGGTCTATATGGCCTAAGTATGGATGGTCTAAAGAAATTTAGGGATATACATATATATGACCATTAGAGAAGGCAGCTCTTTATATATGGGGACCTCTCATAGTGCATGGAACTCTCTTTCCTTTGCCCTTTATCCACAATTAGGTAGATTAAAAACTAATTCTTTTTGAAAAAAAAATATGAAGATGTTGATAGCATACGGGGGTGGGGCGAGTAGGAGCGCGGCGCAGCGGCAGAGACGGACGTGATAACGATGTCGGGGGCGACCGCAGACGACGGTAGAGATCTACCCGCTCTAATACCGGTGTAGGGAATAGACGGAGAGGAGGAAGGGTTTGGGGCTCTGATGCAGATCAAGTTCTCAATATAATTCAACATGATAATTACCCCATGTATATATATAAGAGGCTAACATCTGATTTGCACCTCCGCCTCATAACTGTCTCCCAAGAGATAATACCAAATTTATCTCTTAATTATCTTCCAATAACTTAGATTTATCCTCATTAGTTGACTTGCCCTTATCAAGTTCCGGAATAGTTAGCCATATCCCAACAAGATCTCTGCCGTTATTGCTGAGATGAAAGATGATATCAGACTCTGGCAGCATGTCAGAATTACCCACATCAACAGGCAAGGAAACAGGGCTACGGATTGGTTAGCCAACCAAGTCAGAATAGCAGGTTTCTCCATCACTTGGAATAGGGACCTGACTTATGAGCTGAGCTTGTTCAGTTGTTCTGTAATCAGGATGCTCATCTGAGGCCTGTCTGGGACCCTCCTTAATTGTTTATAAGCATTTTTGTGCTGGGTAGTGTCATCTAGCACTAGGTGCTTGTGCATTTTTATTACCTGTTATCCCTACTTTGTGTTGCCTCCTTGTTGAGGCTTGTCCTGTTTCTTTCAACTTTCTGTACTTTGTTCTGTTGCAATAGATCATGGCAGCTGGAGCCTTAATTGTCCTGTGTAGTTAAACTTGAGAGTAGAGAGATTGATAGATACACACTTAGTAACGTTAGCTCTTAGATGCGTTGTCAGATGGAATTCTATTGTGGTTTAGTCCCATGTGGACACCTCAAATTTTCGCTAATGGGCCCCCAAACCGCCGGCTCCTCCTCACCCAAGTCTCTGGCGGGCTGAGCCAAAAGGGGAACAAAAGCCCATTAAAAAAGACCCCAAGGCCCATGATGCAAATAGCCTTATCTCCTCCCATAAAGTAGGGAGGTGATAATAAGCTATTGCAACTCCTCCCAAAAGGGAGTTCCAAATATGGCAAAAAGCTCCCTGCCACCCTGCTGGGCCAAGGGCCTTGTTGGGTAGGTTTTGGAAAAGGGAGGGCCAAGGAGGGGTTACGGGAAGGGCCAAGAGGAGAAGGGCTGGTGTGGTCTGCTCCAAGGGAAAGAACCAGCAGAAAAGAGGAGAGGAGCTCTGCGTTTTTCCTCCTCCAAGGCTCCAAGAAGCTCCCTCCCGTGAGAGCCCTGCAGAAAAAAGCAAGAAAAAGGCAAGAGAAATAGAAGAAGGTGAGAAAGAGAGAAAGAGGGAGAGAGAGAGAGAGAGAGGAAGCATCCCTCTTCTTCCCCCTTTGTTTTTTCTTTTCTTTGCATGGTCTTGTCCCATCAAGGTAGGGAGAGGAGAAGAGATGTCACGTTGAAGCTCCCTTCCCCCATTTTCTTGTACTTCTTTCACCCATCTCATGAAAGCATACCATCTTGTGCACCCCTTTTGAGTATTTTATGTGGATGTGTTGTCCCTTTTGCATTTATTGCATACCCTCTCTCCATCCCATCTTGGGTTTTAAAAGCTTTCCTTTGCAAAGGGGGTGACGGGATGGGGATGTTCTCTTGTAGAGGAGTGTCTCTTTCCCTTTCAACACCCCAAATGAGACCTTTCCATGTCTCTCATACCTCAATAAATGAGGTCATGGGGGTATGGGACTCCCTCTCCCATTTAATGTATGCATAGCATACTAAATCTCTCCCCTCAATGGGCCATATTCCCCATCGTTTTGGGCCTGCAAAAGGGTGTTCTACCACTGTTCTAACAGCCCTTCAAGAGCCCCCATAGTGGTTAATGCATGCCCTTTGGTAATAGTCAAGAGAATGAGCAAGTAATGCTCATGTTTTTCTTGTCTAAACACCACCTCCAAAAGACCCTTTCAAAGAGATCATCAAACCTGGTTCATCCCCTCTCAATGGACCTCTCCCATTGCGGTTTTCAGCCCCTTTGATGTGCATTTCAAGTTAGCACCAAATAGTCTCCAAAGAGTCCCGTTTCGCTAATCAAGGAGGTCGGGCAAATGATGCCTAAATCCCTTTGTTTAGCCCATCTAGCAATGGGTTGCAATGCTATCTCAATATCCAAAATCACCCCGGCCATGAGCAAGGGCGTTCTTGGAGAGAGACGTTGTCATCCCTTGTACAGGTGGTCAGCTGCGCCGATTCGGCCTGGCACTGGTTTCTGGCAGTCCTGTAAGACCAGAGCAGAGCTGCGCCGATTCGACGTCCTGGCCATCACGATGGCTGAAGTTACATGAGCAAAATCATTGCTCCATGTGACATCGGCTGATAAACAGTCAAAAGACACAGTATGAGACCCATCCACATCCTCGGATTGGACAATATGATGTTCGTGTCCGGACGGGTGGGTTCGCATGTGATTCATCGTCCCGCGGGTTGTTTGGCTATAGCATTGCCTGAATCTCCGTAGGCATGCTTGGGGGATCGAGGTCATAGGCCGTCGGAGTTACGCCGTTTTACGACGTACACTCTCCCTTTTGGTGCCATCTCCTCTTGTGGTGGATGAGCATCGCGCTTTCCCCTCTATCACCACGATAAGGGGAAATGCTGCCGAATTTCCCCGCGAGGGTTGAGTTGGCGCAAAATTCCTAAAAGAGGTCATTAGCTTCTAATTGAATTGGCAACGTTGCGAACGGAAGCCAATTCGATGATGTCTATGATTTCAGCCAGGCTGCGCCGATTCGCCTTATCTCGTCAGATGCGCCGATTCGAGGACGTTTGCGAAGTGCGTTGAGCCATCGAGCTCCGCCGAACGAATAGAACTCCGTTCCAAATGCTCAAAAGACCCAAACAGCAAATTAAAATCATTTAATGATAAAAAGAGTCGCAAGAGCAAATTGAACTCTTTTCAAATAAAAAGAGCAAAAGGCATTTCATTTCTTACAAAAGAGCAAATGATTAAATTCAACCCTTTTTTAAATGACAAAAAACCTTCATGTTTTTACAAAAGAAATTCTTTTCGTCAAATGACCAAGTTCAACTCTTTCTAAATGACAAAAACAATAATAACCTTGTGGTTTGCAAAGGATCGAAGGGTAAAAACGAAACCTTCTTTTCAAAGAGCAAAAGACCATCTTATATTTTGCAAAAGAACAAAGGACTAATTCGAATTATTTTTAAGTCAATCAAAAGTCTCAAACCAAGCTTTTCTAAGTACACAAAAGACCAAATTGTGCCCATCTTCAGCAAATAAACAAAAGACCACCTTCTTCGAAATTCTCTCTCTCAAATAGACTTGAAGGACCGAATTGAACTTGTTTTCACAATAAAAGAGACAAATGAACAAATAGGCGAAGAGAGATTCGATAATAGGCTGAGCGTAAGGTCTAACGGGTTCGGATAGGCGCTCGTCCCGTCCCTTAGTACTTCAGTCTATTTAGATTATGCTTCGCACCCCTTTATCGGATGTCCCGTTTTAAGGTCATGAGGCTTTCTAATCTGGCGATTAATCAAGGGTTTTCTCTTTCTAAAAGAGATGTAATTAACGTCATTGCGCTCAGGCAATGACGGGATTTTGGTCCAGGACTCGACCACTCACTTTCGTTTGACGAAGTCAGACGGCGCGCACAATAGACTTGAAGCCCTCCGACTCTTGGAGGCAAACCACTCGGTTGTCACTACGGTGACTGGCACGCCCACGCTGCGCGAATTGCCGATTCATCTCCCGTCATTGTCGCTCATGTAGCGTTCGGCGAGACTTGGATTTGCAATATGCATTCCATGAGACCGCATGATTTAAATAGAAACCTAAATTTTAAAATGATATAAAAATTCCATTTCCACATCCCATATATATTGAGAATTATTAGAGTTTTGTCTCTCTCTATATATAAGATTCCCCTCAACTCAATTAATGCTTAGATTTCGGATTAGAGTTTGGTCTTTAATATATGATATCAGAGCGAGCTGACTCATTAAAATTTTATGAGAGTTTCACCTCACTATAGAGAGAATTCTCTCAACTTAATACTTAAGTTTTAGATTAAAATTCGAACCTTTAACAAATTAATTCGTCTAAACTAAGACGCAAGAACATTTATGATAAATTGCACAACGTTAATTAGATAAATGAGGATTTCCGATCACCAAGCCCCATCTGGCATGGGCTTCACCATTCATGACATGGTAGTAAACAACAGAGGAATACTACTCGTCACATCCTTATAATTTATTAGCCAACATAGATAGCTCCACGTACTAGATAACTAGGAGCTTGGTAGCTGCACATGACGGAGGCGACCGATACATATAACATAGACGGCCACATATATAATTTTATTTATTTAGTAGTAGGTAGCAGCATACATATAATTAAACACTGAAGCCCTTGGCGATAGAGCTCCGAGGGTTTGTGGGGAACCTGCCACAGGCTTGAGAGGCTGCTGCGGCCATCACATCCTTGCTGATCCCTGCATTGCAGATGTTGGCGATGGCTCTCATGTGTCTCATGCCGTACTGGTTAAGAGACCCACAATACGTTTCAAAGATCCGCACCTGCACACGTACGTACGATTTTAACATATATATGTTTCAGAAGAATATATAATATCCCAAGATATCAAGCTCAGCTGCCATGGTTTGACGCGTACGTAGGTGATCATGCTAGCTAGTTTAACAGAGTACTCTTTTTGTAGTTCTTACCATCTTTCTAAGGCAACCCCAGTCCTCCACAAGAGGCTGGCCTGCTGCTCGAACAGCTTTTAACTTCTCCCTTCCCTGTTCAGATCCAAAGAGGATAGTTCCAATAAGTTCTACACTGTTGTCGACGTGCAATCGATGGGACAATGCATCAAGCAGTTGCTTCTGTGCTTCAAGTTTTTGGGCTGAGCCTTCCGCAGATTTCATGAGCTGACAAGTAGCAAAAGAAAACCAAAGAAATAGCTTAGTTTAGTCAGTGAAAATATATGTCTTTCTAACCAACACTCATTCATCTTCTCCTGACGTTTGAATTTTTTCTTAAAATAAAATAATAATAAGATGAGGATAATACCTCTTGAGAGACATATTTAAAAATAAGATGAAGATATATACACGAAGAATCATATATACGAGGAAGACGTCTCCTAACAATTAAGCTTAACTTTGAGCTGCACACGCGCACCTTATTCCAAAAATACACAAGATCCGCATCCCTCTGTTTCACAGCCGTCCTCAAACCAGGAGAGTAATTTCTTGGATGAAGTAAAGGGCTATTACGCTTCTTAGCAAGATTGGATCCGAGGTACTTGCAAGCATACTCCTCACTGAGACTAATATCTCCAAATTGCAGAACTTGATGATCAGACCACCCGGTCGTCCTATCTATGACCTGCAACGATAGAAACGAATTCACCGGAGATATATAAGTAATATTTAAGTGATTCTCGATCCCATTATTTCAAGAACTAATCAACAAATTATTGAAATATCCGAAGCAACGCCAGCTTTACAAATACCGCTTCATATTGCTGCTGCAGAGTTCTATTGCTTAAATCGTTTTCTTCACTGCACAGGTAGAGTAAATTAGTTGGCTTTGATCAGTACCATCTATATATATATATATGTATATATATATATATATGTATATTGTGTATATTGTGTGTGTGTGTTTAGATGTTTGCGTGTGTATAAATAATTTTTTTTTTCACGTTAAAAAGGTGGGAGAGATTTTTGTACTACCTAACCAGGCAGTTTCTGTTGAGCCTTGAAACCAGCTGGGGAAAAAAGGAAAAAGAAAAATAAAACTACAAACCTCTCTTTTAACATGTTTACTCTCCTTAGGGATCTCAATTCCCCCAATCACTTGCATTCATTGAATGAGCTCTTCTGATTGTGCGAGAGAGCCGAATCAACTAAATGTAATATGACTACACACTCATTCCATATGGTATCATTTACATGAGGGGTGATAAAGTGGCACCCAATGATTGAGTGCCATATGAGATGAGTGCTAGTCATATTGCACTTTAAGTGCAATATAAAAGTGCACTAAACCTTTCTCTTAATTAGAAACGCACCTGTCCTCCATCCAGGAAACACTGTACAAGTCCCCCAGACAAGTATCATATTCTGGAGGAAGGTCGTCGGCTCCCGGACAATACGTGGCCCAGCTACTCTCTTCTGCATTTGCAGCAGTGGTAGCGTATATCCTAATATCATCTGGGAGGAGATCTTGGAAGATGCTGCCAGATTCACTTGCTTCTATATAGAAAACCTGAGCGGTACTCCAGCAACAATAATATTAAACGTTGTTTTTTACACACAAACTAATATTGTTACATGAAAATTTACTATATATATATATATATATATATCATGGTTTAGACATTGGCGCCGGACACTTTAATTATTACCAAGCTTTCATAGGATCCAGAATCATGCATCTTCTTCAGTGTATCCACTAGGTCATCAGCAAGTAGATATCCATTTGGCATCGCTGGAAATAACATGTAGATACATACATATAATTAGAAGATTAATTCGTGGCAACAACTTCTATATATGAGCTGTAGCAAATTATTTAAAGAAAGAGATCATTTCCTAAAGGGGGAAGAACAAAACTACCTCCAGATTATATACATATGAATAAATGTGTGCAAAAATATATATATAGATCTCTAACAGCTAGCTAGCTAGTTTTATGTGTGCAAATTAATACTAGCTAGATCATAAGTTTTGGACAATAACTAACCAAGCACGCCGGAAGCGCCTTGATCGGCGTAGTATATAAAGACACGGTCATTTGGGCCACTCTCGAGGACTTTACCACTGCCACCAGTTAGAGCACTCCTGTTCCCAAGCAGAACAGCTAAAAAGTTGTTCGCATTAACATCATCCCCAGTGTAATCCTGCCGCAGTGATCTTGCTTACTTTAGAACGTACGGGAAAGAAATTAAACTCTCAGTAGATAGAGAAAACCATGCATGAAGAAGATCTAAGAAGAAGAAGAAGAATCTAGCAAGCTAGCTAAGAATTACATCGATCCATGGGGAGATATATGTAGCCAGGACGAATATATTACGTACCTTGGGAACTCCTGCATAAACATCCTTTCCCTGTGGATGATTAATGATGATTCCAGGCCGGGGGTTTTCTTTGTTGGAGGCGATGTCATCATACATAAAGACGATGATGTTTTCGTCGTTTAATCCGCCGCTCTTTAGGATTTGATATGCATGGCAGATATCGGCCTGAACTATGCATAATTCATACACACCAACAAGAAATTAACACCATGCATGCACATATCATTACATATCACTACTTAACCCTCACATCTCCATGGAGTAGTACTCCAGGAAGTACTTAAAAGTATACATGATAGAGCATGCATGTCACCTGATGCCTATAATTCTCGTAACCATTTGAACCGGCGATGAGGACGGCCCATCTCGTCCCCACATGTTCGCCATGCTCCTTCCTTCTGCCTCCGGCTCCAGGCAGCCTGAGAAGGGCGTCCCAGCGGCCAGACTTCACGGCCGCCGCCAGGAGAGGTGGTGATGGGGCGACGAGGAGGAGGAGGAAGACGGCGGCAACACTAGCGCTACCGGCCGCCAGATGAGCCATATATGGCGGTGGGTGCTGAAGCCCTGGGCGTTTTATGGTGTTGGATAGGTAATGGCGTGGGGTGAAGAGGAGGAAGGAAGCCTGGGTATTTATAGAGGCTGGAGCTGTGGAAGGGGAGAGAGCCGTGGAGAGGTAAGCTTAAGCCAGCCAGCCAGCTAGCTAGCTATTCCCTAGCTCTTGCAGGCATATATCCGTATACATGTAGGGTCGTCGCCATGATAGTACTGTGTCATCGTACCTCGTATAATTGGAGTTTATCATGGAGCCACGTCCTTTGGTTTTTTTATACTCACCAACAGTACAAGTTTTCTGCCTAGCTAGCTACTGCTATTTCATGACCCTGAAATGGCATGCCCTAATATGATGGGTTCGACTGCGCACAAAGAAGAACCAAGAAAGTGAACTAGGTAGGTAAGCTGGAGGAGCACAACGTCATATGCAGCTTGTCTTGTCTCAATCACCTCTTGTCATGTCTCTATCAGGACGAGATAATTGTACGAACCATGGGACACAAACTTGAACCACCACCAGAAACTTTTATTGCACTCGGTAAGTCTAATTGTCCTCTGTTCCTCCTTGAAAGATAAAAACTTATTAGTAAGTGCACCAAGTTGATATTTAAGTTGAGAGGATATCTTAGATGGCATATGGGAGATGCCAAAGTGGTGGGGGTTGATATTTAAGTTGAGAGGATATCTTAGATGGCATATGGGAGATGCCAAAGGGGGGATAATGACGTGCGATCCAGTGGCGGAGCCAAAAATATTTGGAAGATGAGACAATTAATAAGATAATTGTTCATGGATACTCAACGTAAGGGGGGAGGGGGGGCAATTAATAAAGTTAAAAAAAATTCACATGCCCATCAGAAGAAATTTATGCTTTGACATCATTTTTGAAGTGTGGTGCAATGAACTATGCAAAGTGGATTAATAGATATCTAAATATACAGTTAGACTGGCTGTCAGACGTTACTACACTTATAAAAGTACTCTAATTTTTTTTTCTATAAAAATAGTTAAATAGCTATATGGAGATTAGGTTCGCTTATGTCGGCCTATTTAAAGAATATTGGATGATCATAAAGAGCATTTTCTTGGAACCGAAAAACATAAGACTCCTTTGGGTTTGTCGGAGCAAATAAATTAATATGGCATGCAACTCATGAATACGACGTATTGGTACATTAATTCCTACTTTTTTCATCAATTTATTGGGTGCGAAGGGATCTATTTAGTGGCACCCTAAATATTTTATTACAGCTGGCCTATTTCAAAATCTTATGATCTATTGTTAAATTTTTTATCTATTATCTTTAGATATATTTGGTATTTAGAAGATATCTTCATTCTATCTCCTATCTATTTAAATATCAAACATGTTTTTAGATCTTATTTGAAAGCATACCAATAAACAAGTAAGTTTAGATTTATCATAAATTTATTTTATATTACGATATCAATTTCGACGGATAAAAATTATCATAAACTCAAAATATGAGCACTACGACGATCTCTTTTTGTAAAAGTTGTACAGCATAAAATCACGTGTTTAGAAAGCACCACAAAAAAAGACATTTAATAACTGTGTTTATGACTGCTGATAAAAGGTGAGAAACCCCTATGACTACTACCGCGCATTAGTACAAGATTTCTGCTCAAACTTGGGTATTTAATTTTACATCGATTTTTAAATTGAGATTTTTATCACTTATTACTTTGAATCTATAGTTTTTAACGTCGTAATTTTGTGATTTCAATATAATATTAAAAAAAAGTTTGGACTCAAGCTCGGCGGGGCAGTTTTGGCGCAATTTGAGGCAGGGTGGTGGCCGGCGGCCCACTGTGTGAGTGGGGGGGCATGTGGGCCATGTGGCCGGCCAACTGGGTGGGCCGGCGGTGGCGTCTGCGGGAGGTGTTGACGCGCGTGGGGGAATTGGGTGTGGTGTCACCGCCATGGAGATGGGGGCCGGACTGGCGGCGGTGGGCCTGCGGTACTGGTGTGGTGTTTTGGAATGGGCCGATGTCCTGCGTTGGTGGCGAACAACAAGGGTTCTTTTGTTGTGTGGTGGATCAAAATTATGACACCAATAATTTGTTATGTAAGGGCACGCACAAGTAGCATGTGCTAGCTGATGCAAACCACACGTCTCATACACGACATAATCATGAATTTGATATTATTTTAAGATTTTCGTCGTCAAGTTTTTTCGCGCCGACTAACTTTTGTTTTATGTTAGACTTAAAGAAAAGTTTAGTACATTTTTTATTGTACTTAAGTGTAATATAATTAGATACTAAATTCATGTGGCACTCAATAATTAAATTACTCCTCGTGTGAGGGGTGGCACATTAACTTAGTGCTTAGTCATATTGCACTTAAGTGCAAGAAGAAAATACACTAAGTCTTTCTCATTAGACTTAGTTTTAGGTCTTCGCCGTTAACCTCTGTTACCCTCACACCAACTATTTCACCAGAGAAAGTAAGTAATTGAGTAAGTATGTACTTATAGAAATAAGTATTTATTTACTTATTGGGAGAATTATCAACTAGTCCCTGATTCTGGGGGACTTATTTTTAAGTCCTTGAGTTACATAGTTATAGAAGAAGGGAGTTACATAGTTTCAGAAGAACTTTCCTAGTTACTAGGGACTAACTTAGTTAGAGAGTTACATGTGTAATTATACACTTACGCAAGTAAGCCCTTAACTTTGTAATCATCTAGTTACTAGGGACTTACCTAGTTACAAAGCCCCTAAGTTACATACTATGTAACTCTGTAGTTATATGTGTAGTTACAGAGTATATACATGTGTAATTACACACTTACATGTAGTTACAGAGTTACACATGTAACTCTATAACTACATACTTACGCAGTTATAGAAATTACACGTGTAACTCTGTAATTAGGTAAGTCTTGATAATTAGGTAAATCTTTTTGAAACTATGTAAGTCTGTAATTAGATAAGCCCTAGTTATAAAGTTACAGACTTACAAAATATCTATGTAGTTCCAGAGTTACATCTGTAACTACATAAGTATGTAATTACATATTTATGCAGTTACAGAAATTACATACTTACGTAGTTACACATGTAACTCTGTAAATACATACTTACATAGTTCCACACTGTGTAAGTATGTACTTACAAATAGATATTCATAGAGTAAAACTACGTAATTACATACTTATGTAATTACACATTTAATTGTGTAACTATTTCATATCTTTTTACACAGTTACAAGAAGAAATACTTACAAACTTAAAGACGTAAAAAATTATGTACTTACATACTTATAGAGTTACATGTGTAACTGTATAAGTATGTAATTACATACTTACACAGTTACAGGATTTACATACTTACGCAATTACACATGTAACTCTAAAAGTACGTATTTATGCAGTTACACATTTTTGCAAGTGAAACAGTCGTTTGGGGGGGGGGGGGGGGGGTAGGATAACGGGGGTTAACGGCATAGACCTAAAAATAAATCCCGCAAAAAGTAGGGATTGGATGGCACAAAAAAACCAGACATGGACTTGAAAATAATATCAGCTCTCTGTCAGGGACCAACAATTAATTCTCCCTCATTTCAAAGAAAAATAGTTTAATAACCCATCCTTTTTAACACCATTGTTAACACATCACAACCCTCTTTTTAAAGAAGGGCTCGTTGTGTTCTTGCAGTCACAAGCTGATGGTATACTTTTATTTGTTGAAATTAAGTTTGGTGTACATGTCTAAAGTTGTGTTAGTAAATCTGTTTCCAAATTGTAAAAAAAAAAATGGTCTAGAGGGAGAGTGAAAAAGATCTTGTCATCCCTTTTCAATAAATAAAATTCTTTTTTTTTCAATCTGGGTCAGTTTTACGATAACATAATGATCTTCCAACAAATATTTCTCTTTAATATCTGATACAATTTGGCCCGATCTCATTAGCAGATACACACCTTGCATAGAGGCTTATCCACTCGGACAACTATTTTCATGTTATGGTAAGTGGGATAAAAAGGATTCCTTATCTAGAATAAACCACTTCCATCTTATTATGCCTACAAATTTAACTATTTTATTAGAGAAATGAATGTTAGGCTCTCGTCTGAATGTGAGTAATTCTAAATATAAGATTTGAAGAGTCTACAATTTTAGAAGGCGCAATGTAACAACCCAAGATTTGAATTACCAGTTATCCACTATTAATCCGAATCTTAAATCGCCACCTACGAGGCGAAGCTCGGAAGGGTTAAGAGGAAATTGTCTGAGGAGAACATATAACAAAATGTATAAATCCCAAAACTAAAATAAACCACTATATATATAACAACATGGTACAATTCAGAGCAGATCCAACAAAAAAGAAAGAGTATAGTAAGTGTGTACACAAAAGAAAGTACCACTCTCAGCAGCTAAGCAGGTCTAGCATCGGAGTGACCTGGCTCCTCAACACCTGGAGCCGACGACGAACCACTTGAAAGGGAAGAGAGTGAGTCTCAAGAAGAGACCCAGTAGGGACATTAACCCCTACCGATAAACAGTACGAAAAGAAGTGTAGGAAAGTAAACTGCACGAAACACACAGAAATCGGTGGCATGACGCCCAACCCCTCACAGAAACGCATCACGAAATTGGAATCTCGCAGGCTCGACATTACACAACAACAAAACAACAACCATAAGCTCTCACACACAAAACGGTAGGACTAACTAGGGCCTATGGCTTGTCGCCTCGACACCATAGAGTTCTCAAACCCTAGCCATGTGTGCACACTCAGACGCTCTCCCTCGCGTCTGGTCCTCGACCGATTTTCTCCTATGTCGGACTCAAACTGTAATACCCCATATAAGAATATGTTAAATGGACTAAATCAGCAGACTACAACAACCCGGACTAGTCATTTTCAGAGCTCGAGCAGGAAAAGAACTCTGAAGTTAAGCGTGCTCAGTTGAGTAGTCCCAGGAGGGTGACCTTCCTGGGAAGTCTACCAACTAGCACGGTTGTTGGGCCAGTTTGCTGGTTGGGTCGTCACAAATGGTATCAGAGCCTTACCCAGCCGGAAGTGCAGGAACTAAGTGCCACATAGGACAAAGTGCTACGCTATGGGAGCCACCTCTTAAGCCATAATGGCGCAAAGTGCTACATAGTGGAGCCCCTCTTGAACCTGTGGGGGCCACCTCTAGAATCCTGCCTGCCTGGGGTTTGATTGTGTGCTATATGTGAGCAGCGACGAGGACGTCGCTTATATAAGAGGGGTAGATTGTAATACCCCATATAAGAATATGTTAAATGGACTAAATCAGCAGACTAAAACAACCCGGACTAGTCATTTTCAGAGCCGAGCAGGAAAAGAACTCTGAAGTTAAGCGTGCTCAGTTGGGAGTAGTCCCAGATGGGTGACCTTCCTGGGAAGTCTACCAACTAGCACGGTTGTTGGGCCAGTTTGCTGGTTGGGTCGTCACACAAACGGTGGAGAAGGGGCCCCACAGAAACCGGCTCGTAACCACCATAAGGGGCACACACTGGACAAGTCTCACTCGACGCCCAGGCTCACCGGCAGAGTAGCTTAACACCAGCCATCCAGACAAAGCCCAGCTCAATGCCCAGGAGGACACAGCACAACACAACACAAACACAGACAGAGACACTCTCAACGTCTGGCACACTGTTCCAAGAGGCAGACACCACGTGCCCACACCTCACACTCAACAAGGGGACTCAGACTGCTGGCCTGTGGGTTGACAGCAACCCCGATTGCCGTTAACCTTGTCGTTCATCCTGAAGAACTAGACGGCCACAACCTTGTCGTCAAGTTCATCAACTTCCAGCAGTTGATTCGGTCCTAGGCGGCCACTCCCCAGGGCAATTCAAGCCCCTAGAACCATATCTGATGATGGGAAACGCTTTCCCTCATCAAATGACATCATCATAAGGCCAGAAAATATCGATCCAACACTTGGGTCGAGCAAAACATCCAAAAATCCCCAACATGGAAAACCCTTCCCAAAAATGTGATGTACACACAAATCATATGCATGGATTATATAATAAAAGATCACAGGAAGCTTAGGGGTAGGATCCCTACCTCTTAACGCTAAAAACCCCAAGAAAACCTAAGAATCGCACTGATTCTCCAAGCACACCCCGCGAAGTCGATCCTCCAAACCCGTCATTTTCTTGTCGATCCAAGGCCGCCATGTGCACCACAACCTCCCCAAAAACTCCCGTCGGTGACCGAAAGAGGTGGAGGAAGAAGGAGGTGAAGGTGGAGGGGTGGAAGGGAAGAAAATGGTGGGAGAAGGGGCCTCAGGTTGCCAAATAAAAATAGGTCAGGGGCAAGTTGACGTCAACCTGAATGCCGTTAACCGCACCGCCAGGAACTTGACGTCAATAATGATTGTCGTCAAGTTCAATACTCGAAAAGTTCTGGAAACACGGGTAGACGTCAACATACCCTGCCATCAAGACCAAGTAGACGGCACACTCTCCGCCGTCAACCCACGGTTGACATGACTGTAGATACCGTTTTCCGCTCCCTTTTTAGGGGGACGAAGAACAGTCCACAAAGAGGGTGGGAATAAAATAAAAGAAAAGAGGGTGGTGTGTGGATATGGAGTGGAAAAGCGGGAAATGACGGAAAGTAAAAAGATCGTGATCGCCAGGCACATAAGGGTGCCGAATGTAGATGCACACGCGAGGGGTGCGAGATGGAAGAGTGATCGCGAGCGTACGTTTTGGAGCGTAGGGAGATTGCGCGGGGATGATGTGGGCCCTCTCTACCTCTACGAACACGGCCGGCCGCGGTAGAGGGCGTTTCCTCGTTTGATTACCCTGACAAAATAGATGAAAAGAAAATAAGAAGGGATTAGCCACGTGTGTGCGTAGTATCAATCCAAAAATAAATAAAATAAAAGAATAAACGGTAAGGGGAATGACTTAGCATGTGATGGCTTTTAAACCCCTAGATATGTGTGTGTGTGTGTGTATGCATGCATGTGTGTGTATGAATAAGTAAAAGGGGCGCGCGGGGCCCGGAGGAGAAGAAAATATAAAGAGCCACGTGGGGCCCGGATGAAGTGGAAATGCAAATAGAAAAGGGGGGGGTGCTTCCCCAAAATGGATGGCGTGTCGACGCCGCGGCGTTGTCGGTGGGACAGACCGAGGAAGACGAGGAAGAAGTTTCCGCATTGCTCCGCTCCGGTACACGTGGAAGAAGGAGACGACTGCGCCGGACTCCGGGGAAGGAGGACGGGTTGGCGAAGAATGGCTCGGAGTCGAGGCGGTAATTCGGCAGAGCTTCGCCGCTTCTGGACTCCCCCCTGAACAAATGACCCTTGGGGGTCTATTTATAGGCATCAGATTCTTTAATCGCGTCCAAACAAGGAGCCGCGATTATGAATTGAATCGCGTCCGGGCGGCAGGCCGCGATTAAGAAAGTCAAATCGATGTGACGGGTGCATGATGGTCGTAGCCTAAGCCACGCTTCTGAATCACATCTGGCCAGGCCGCCGCGACTTAAATCGCGTCCGCCTGGCCCGCCCCGATTCAGACTTGCATGGTTTCGAGACAATCGGCTCATGAATGCTCGGATTTCACCTTCTGAATCACGTCCACTGACACGGATGCGATTACAGGATTTCCTCATGATTGCACGACGTGGCAACCGTAGGTGCGACGACTTCGCAGGCATAGCCTTTTTATTTTGAAATCGCATTCTGGCGGCATGACGTAATTTTATTAAAACATGTGCTCATAAACGCGTCTGTCGAAGCTGTCGCAACAAGGATCCTGAATTGCGTCCACATGCCCGGACGCCTTTTGAATGCGCCAGAAAAGTGGCCACTGAAGCAGACGCGAATCAATGAAGTTGCCCAAAAATATTGGGAAAATCACTCTTGCAAGGTAAAAAGAAGGCCATTTGTGGCATTATGGCGCAATATGAAATTTACCCGCGGTGGAGCCAAATTCGCATGTCTACAATGACGTCAACCAACATTTGTCCTGAAAAGGGACCATTAAGGGTCCAATAAGGCCCATGGTCTTACACGCAAACTTTCCATGTTTTATGTCTAGAGATGGCGAAATTAATGAGACTTCATTATCTGTTCGAACAAGAGATACTCATTTCACATCTTATTATCATATCTGAGAAGACAAAAGTACATAGTACCTAACTGGTTTCAGAAGTAACTATGTCTCTAAGAACATATCTACGTTAGTCTCACTACGTGTGTGTCTCCAAGTTAAGTATAACACAAGGGCCCTAGACATTCGATTATTGGCCTCTCGATAATCGATTACTATCACTCTTTGCCTCCAACGCGTAAGTATTGCACGAAGGCACCATAATCAAGGGTTTTTTGATTTTAGGTCTATTTGTTGACCTTTCATTTATTTTTAGGTCCATTGACCAGAAATGTTATTTTTAAGTTCAATAGCCCAACTTCTGTTATGTTTAACCCCTTCCGTCTCCTTCCATGAGACCTCCGTTTGTAGAGGACACTAGGGACCAAAAGGGGCGAAATCTTTGACAGGGGCAAATGGAAGGAGGCGCGAGATCGCCGGCGGGAGCAGGCGAAGGAGGCAGATCCGGCGTGAGCAGGCGAAGGACCCGTAGTTGACTCGGTTCGGATGCGGGGGTTTCACCCTCTACTTGGCCATGAACCATTGCATGTTCGACAACATCGGCGCCATGGAGTTTGTCAACTCCTAGGCTGAGACGGCCCGAAGCCTTCCCCTCTCTGTTCCCCCCTTCCTCGACTGCACCCTCCTCCGTGCCCGCGTTCCCCACAAGATCGACCATCCCCACCACGAGTTCGCCGAGCTCAGGGACCAGCTTGACTCCACTGTCGCCGCCGCCCCTCTTTACCTGCAGGAGGACATGCTCTACAGGTCCTTCTGCTTCGACACAGAATGGCTCGCCCAACTGAAAAGGCAAGCCATGGAGGACGGTGCCTTGGGGGGCTGCACCACCTTCGAGGCGCTCTCGGGGCACATCTGGCGGGCGCGGGCGGAGGCCCTCCGCCTGCGTCTTGGTCAGCAGACGAAGCTGCTCTTTGCCATCGACGGGAGGCCACGGTTCGAGTCGCCGCTTCCCAGGGGCTACTTCGGGAACGGGATTGTGCTCACCAACGCCCTGTGCGATGCCGGGGAGCTGTTGAGGAGGCCCTTGTCCTTCGCAGTGGGGCTGGTACAGGGGGCCGTGAGGATGGTCAACGACGGCTACATGAGGTCGGCAGTAGACTACTTCGAGGCGACGAGAGCAAGGCCCTCCCTAGCGGGCACCCTGCTGATCACCACCTGGTCGAGGCTAGCTAGCCTTCCACGCTTCGGATGGGGGAAGCCACAGCAGTCGGGGCCGGTGGCGCTGCCGGAGAAGGAGGTGATTATGTTCTTATCCCACGACAAGGAGAGGAGGAGCGTGAACGTCCTCTTAGGACTACCCACCAGCGCCATGGAAACATTCCAAGAACTGCTGAATATTTAATTCGACGATTCTAATAGTAACTGGTCACAAGCCTTCCACCGACGGTGGAAGGTCTTTTGGATCTAAAAATAACTATGAACAAGGAACGGACCGGTTGTTAAAAAAAAATGGTCAAAGGACCTAAAAATAAGTAACCGGTCAAGGAATGGACCGATTGTTAATTACACCAAAAAAAACATGGCAATTTGGCATGTTTATATAGTCTAGATATATATAGAAATCAAGTTACGTGAACATATTGTTGCATATAGTTTGCTATAGGTTTTGGCATATATAGTTTATATAAACCTAGCTCCACGCCCCCTTCTCCTTGCGACACGTGGGGGGAGCTGCTCATGGGCACCCCCTCCTTTTGTCTCTGCGTCTACTTGAGCTGGAGGGGGTTTCACATGATCACATCCCAGGCGGGCACTGCCCATGGTGCCACCTCCCTCTCTCTTTAGTATTGTGATCTTTCCAAGTTTCGATGATAACAAAGTTAATAAATAATATGGTCTAATTAGCTTTTCAAGTGTATATATATGCAGATGATCGTCTGTTATGAAAATCTAAATACTCGTATATACGTTTTTTTTAAATTAGAAGGCCCAAATTTGGTCATTTTATTAAAGAGAGCTACTAAAACAGTAGGCTAAAGCCTTATACAAATTGGGTGACATAGGTCAAATATGAAGACCATAAAAAAATAGAAATTAACTAAATCTCCATAGAAAACCTATTCCAAAAAAAAAAAATATGCCAAAGAGCAATTCGTGGACGAAGTCTCAAACATAGGGAGCAACATTTAACATCATCATCTTTTATTTCTTTGTCACACTTCAAAGTCGAATTTAATTCTAGGCATAAAGATATTTTCAGCCTCAAGAGTGTACAAAAATATACAAAATTTAAAGTCAAGTTTAGATGGATGATTAGATTAGGTTCTTTTTAGAATTTGAAGTTTTATGTTTGAGAGTATTTGAAATGTTCATTTAACTGTTTTCAACGAGTACAAGTTCTAGATTTATAATTGTGTATGGTGAAAGTTACAGTGCCGATATTCTACATTATTGAACATGTAAACAAAAGTGTCGATATTCTACAGTAAAATTTTCCACCGTCTTTTTTTGATGTCATGGTTCATTTGATTGTACATCTTGTATATGAAGCGAGAATTGTCGGACCAATTAAATATTGATGGATGTATCCTATATATAGAGAAATTTTTGAAGAAATTGAAAGACTGTGTTTTAAATAGGGCTTATCCAGAAGGTTCAATTGTTGAAGGCTATCTTATGGAGGAAACAATCTCATTTTGTTCTATGTATATGGAGAGTATTGACACTCGTTTTAATCGAAGGGAAAGAAACTATGATGGCCCCTCTGAAGACAATAATGAACGAGGTTGATCGATATTCAAGTCTTCAGGACGTTTCTTAGCAGGAATAGGTAATAGTCGTATATTGTCTGAAGAAGATGTTGAGAAAGCACATCTATACATTCTTAAACAGATTGAAGATATCGATGAATTTTTTTTTAACACAAGAGATGTGTAGAGAGTTCAAGCCAGAAATGAATTTCTTGAAGTGGAATTCCAAATTTATGTGAAAGATTTGTACGATGTAATGATCCTCGGTGTACTCCTGATATATACTATCTGGCACGAACACCTTCAAGGTTTGCACGTTCACACTCGGGCTATATTGTCAATGGATTCAAGTTTCGTACATCATCTATTGATGCAACAAAGGTCACTCAGTTGTCTGGAGTTATTGTCAATGCAGAACTTGAATCCGGATGTGATGGATATTATGGACGTCTAAATGATGTATTGGAAATATATTTTGATAATCAAAGACGTGTTGTTTTATTTGAGGGTGACTGGTGGGATGTTTATAGAAAAGATAGAGGATTTAAAATAGATAAATATGGAACTATCAGTCTGAACACTCGTCAAAGACTCAATACAGATGAACCATTTGCCCTGGCAAGTCAAGTGGAACAGGTGTTCTATGTCAATGATAACACAACACAAGGATGGATCATTCCTATCAAAGTACGTCCGCGTGATTACTACGACTTGCAAGATAATGCTCCTGAGAATGATATAGAACCAAGTGACGAAGCGTTTCAGGACAATTTGATTGATGTTCCGATTAGAGGAGAAATTCAAGATGTGAATCTATGTCAAGAAAGTAGCGTAAGAGTGGACGATTATATTGATATTTAGGTGATTTATTTATGTTAGCATTTATCTTTCATTTTTAACATAAATTTACATAGATGTTCAAGATTGAAAATTTTTTACTTGTTATGTTTACATATTTACTAACAATTTTTTTTAACATATGGCTTCTGCTAGTGAGTGCTCTTCTCGTTATGGCTCACGCCTACGGAGGCATCGGACTCTTTCGGTCCCTCTCCCTCCCACCTCTCAGGCGATCTGTCCCCCTCCCACCTCTCAGGCGATCTGTCCCCCTCCCACATCTCAGGGGCTCCCTCCCGCTCCCACCTCGCAGGCGCTTCCTCTCCCTCCCACTCTTCAGCAGATATCTCCCTCTGCCAGCCCTCAAGCATCTACATCTTCTGTAGCAGGTTCATATTTTAATTTGGTGTAACTTTTATAATCATTGTTTAATAGATGTTCTCTGATGATGTTTAATATTTATATTTCAACAGGACCATCTGCACCATCTTGGGGGAGGGGCATTGGCCGTCGAGGGCCGACTAGGGGAGTTACAGAGAGGAGGCTACCTGATGGACAACAATGGAATGTCTCCCTCGTCCGAAGATATGGCGTGGGCCCTACTGCAGATCACTTTACGAGTCGCATGGGCATTGTATCAAAAATGTATTGTAAGATTTGGCAAAAAGATTTTGCGAAACTGCATGTTGCGACTAAGGAGTTGATATTCAGAGATCTTCAGGTAATTATTGTTTACATTGAATAGTATATATGTGTCTATTTTTCTTATAATTGAGTGACTTTGTTTTGCAGTTGACGTACCAGTGGGAGCGAACAAAAAAAACAGATAGGGAGATGCTTGCTTACATGAGCGCCATGCATCGCAGCTGGCGTAGCAAGCAAAAAAAAAGAGTAAGTTAATATACTATTTCATTTTCATATGTACTTTATTTTTTTAACTTGTTTATATATTGACAAAAATTTTGTATTTCATGTCAGCATTTTAATGGCAAGTCTTTAGATGATGCGATTGCCTCCGTCCCAGCAGGTGTTGACTCCTCAAACTGGCAAACAATGTGCGAGATGTGGACTACTGCAGATGAGCGGGTAATATTTAAAATGCTTAGAATATAATTATTTTATTTCTATAAATAGAAAAGTAACTATCTATTCTTGTCTTTTTATAGGGTTGCTGATCGAAATAAGCAAAATCGTGCCACTCAGTCAATGCCATATAGACGGGGCAGGGCTAGTCATTATCAGTTGATGAATGATTTTGTAAGTTATGTTTTATGAATTATGTTACCCCTTCATTTAGTTACTTATATGTCTTTCTTATTTTGTCTTAATTTAAACAGTCTCATATACATGAACGTACTCCGCATCGACTTGAGGTTTTCAAGATGGGTCGGTGCAAAGACTTACCTAACGGCAGTGAGAGCTGGGTAGATGAGGAGAGCAGGAGACGCTATGTAAGCAACTTTATTTCTATTTCTTTTATGTCAATATGTTTTCATTACAATAGTTGTATCATTAATATTTTTTTCTCTACCTTTTTGTTGTAGGAGGCTATGACTCAGATGATTGCTCCTTCCTCAGACATTGATGCCGAGAAGCCACACCCCAGCGACTCCCGAGGACGCCTTCATTTCGGTCATGGGAAAAGATCGACATGGTCGTGTTCGCTGTGCGGGTAGTGGAGAGACGTTGGGCGCATGGTATAGATCTACAAGAACATCTGCCAGTTCAGAGCGAGAAAGGATAATGCAAGAACAATTAAAAGCTCAAAAAGAAAAGTTGAAAGCATAGGAAGAGGAGATGACTCAAATGCGAGAAAAGATATCTCGATTGGAGAATGTAGCGACGAAGGTGGACGAGATGAGCATACTCCTCTCCCAGATACAGGCATCACAGGCACGTACCCAACATGTACCTCCTGCAGGTCAGAGCGGGAGCGATAGCGAGACAGATGAGGCAGCAGATGATTATTCTGATCATGATGATCATGTCTCTTGATTTCTCTCTTATTTTATTACACTTTCACGTACATTTTCTACTTTTTTGGATATTTGTATAATAATACTTATGTATTATATTCTATGTGTGTGATTGAATGATCCAGCGAGTCTGGGTGGTGGCTCAATAGTGTGTGATTGAATGATCCAGCGAGCATGGGTGGTGGCTCATTAATAATATATGTGATTGAATGATCCAAGTGGTTCAAATATGAATAGAGTGTTGTATTAAATAAATTTTTTTTTCTTTCTGACAATATGTCAGAGGCTAGAAAGCCGCTGCCAAAGGAACATATGTTCGCGGCTAGTACATGCTGACAAAAAGACAACATATGGCCGCGGCGCCTGAGACAGCGGCTTCAGCAGCTGATAAAAGCCACATATGTCCGCGGCTACAAGGCACGGCCATAATATACTAATGGCCGCAGCTGACAGCCGTTGCTGTAAAGTCTATCGCGGCGGTGGTTCCGACCGCTGCCAATAATACTTTATGTCCGCGGCTTCAATGGTCGCGGACAAATGATATATATGTCAGCGGTGACAGTAAACCGCTGACATAAGGTATGTCCACGGATTTTTTGGCAATGACTTTGGCAGCGCTTTGGTAGCCGCAGACATAATGATATGTCAGCGATTCCTTTATATTTGTCAGCGGCTTCCAACCGCTGACAAATGTTCATTTTTTGTAGTGTAACAAAAGTGTCGATATTCTACAGTAAACCTACAATACTCTGAATGTAATCAAGAATATTTTGGTCATATCAAATTATAATTTTATGGAAAAATCTCAACACTTCATTATGTAAGATGTTGTTGTATCATGATGAGAAGGTCCCTAGGTAGCCCTATAGTATTTAAACACCCATTTTACAGGATGGAACAGGCCGGGCTGACTTATTGTTGGAAAATTCGTGCTCTCCTTGCTACAGCCCAGTTCATCATGACCATGTTGTGACGCCTTTGTATTGTTTTGCAGCTTCTCCTTTGTGTTGAACTAGAGAATCATCTTGGAGGACATTTCTTCGACATCTATTCTTCAGATTTCACTCTCTTTCTCACTTAAATTTGTTGTTTTTGATATTTGATCGAGAGTTTGAGTATGAATTGTGTTCCATTTACTAAGAGTTGTTATTTTTTGCTTTGGCATATATATATGTCATGTGTGTGTGTGCAGAAGGTGAGCCAGCAATCTCTTGTGCCTTGTGTCAATGATCATGAGGATTCCCTCAATTCAATGCTTAAGTTTTAGATTATAGTTAGGAACTCGAACAAATTAATTCGTCAGAACACCATGCAAGAACATTTATATATGATAAATTGCACACCGCTTATAGGATAAATGAGGATTTCCGACCAAGCCCCCATGTGGGCAATTCACCATGCATGACATGGTACAAATAACGCAGGAATACTACTCCTCACATCCTTATAATTTATTTAGCCTAGATAGTTAGCTTCACGTACTATAGAAGCTAGCAGCATATTACGTAGACGACCGAAACATAACATAGACGGCCACATACAACTTTATTTACTAATAGCACCATATACATATATATATATATATAGTCCCACTCGAGGCCGTCGCCATGTGTCTTCATATAATTAAACAGTACCGAAGGGTCCGAAGCCCTTGGCGAGAGTGCTCCGAGGGTTTGTGGGGAACCTGACACAGGCTTGAGAGACTGCAGCGCTAATCACACGCTTGCTGATACCTGCATTGCAGATGTTGGCGAAGGCTCGCGTGTGTTTCATGCCGTACTGTTTAAGAGGCCCACAGTATTTTTCAAAGATCCGCACCTGCACGTACGTATACGTACGATTAGTTTAACAGAGTATATATATATATATGTTTCAGAAGAATATATATATCCCAAGCTCAGCTGCCATGGTTTGGGGCTTTGGTGATCATGCATGCTATAGTTTAAAGATCGTTTGTCAAAATTAAGAAGACTAATATAATTTAACACAGTTCTTAATTACCGTCCTCCTAAGGCAACCCCAGTCGTCCACAAGAGGCTTCCCTGCTGCCCGAACCGCTCTTACCGTCTCCCTTCCATTTTCAGACCCGAAGAGGATAGTTCCATGCTGGTGTCATGCTGGTGTCGACGTGCAATCGATGGGCCAATGCCTCGAGCAGTTGCTTTTGGGCATCAAGTTTGCGCGCTGAGCCTTCCTCAGATTTCATGAACTGACAAGTATATATATATATAGCAAAAGACAACAAATTAAGAGTATATATGTATGTATGTGTGTGCGTGTGCGCGTAATTTAAGGATAGATCATACAGCTAGGGATCGAAGACATGTTCTAATTAACAAGCCATGTAAACTATGTATATGACCACACTGATCACCTTATTCCAAAAATACACGAGATCTGCCTCTCTTTGTTTCACAGCCGTCCTCAAACCAGGAGAGTAGTTACTCTGATTAGGAGTACTGGATCCGAGGTACGTGGAAAGATAGTCCCCACTGAGACTAATATCTCCATACTGCATAACATGTGACGACTCGGCTGTCCTATCTCTGACCTGCAACGATACAACGAATTCACCGATCGATCGAGCTATATATAAGTAAATGATGAGATTGCAAGTGATTAATTTCTTCAATGTCACGAGCTAATTAAACAAACAGATTAAAATATCCGAAGCAACACCAATTAAATTAATACCGCTTCATATTGCTGCTCCAGAGTTCTATTGCTTAAATCGTGTTCATCACTGCGTAAAGGTAGAAGAAGAAATTAATTAGCTAGTATAGCTGGCTCTCAGTACGTACCAAGTATGTATATATATACATACATATCTTAAAAGAGTTTATTTTTAGGGGAGTAACTAAGCAGATCGATCATGAACTAATTAATAAATCGGTACAGTACTATAATTAAGATATGTATATATACGTACCTGTCCTCCATCCAAGAAACGCTATACCAGTCCCCCAAACAGGTATGATATTCCGGAGGTGGAGGAGTGTCCTCTCCTGGACAATACGTGGCGTAGCTGAGCTCCTCTGGATTCGCAGCTGTGGTAGCGTATATGCTAATATTATCTGGGAGAAGGCCTTGGAAGATGCTGCCAGAATAACATGCTTCTAGATAGAAAACCTGTGCGGCGCCCCAGCAACATTAATATATATAATTAATTGCAGCAGTATTAAAAGGACTCTATATATTTATATATATATATATATATATATATAGTTCGTTCGACAATATGGGCAGCCGCTTTAAGTACCAAGCTTTCATAGAATCCAGAATCATTCATCTTCTTCAGCGCACCCACTAGTTCATCAGCATATAAAAGTCCATTTGGCATCACTGGAAACAACATGATATATATATTAGAAGATTTCCCTTGAAACAATAATCATTTCTGGCAATGAGTACTTTTATAAGCTAGGAGAACAAAATACCACCAGATATACATACACGAATAAATGTGTGCAAAAATTGATCTCTACCCAGTTATATATATGCATGTGAATAGTACTAAAACGGTTTACAAAAACCAACCAAGCACGCCGGGAGTGCCATGACCGGCGAAGTATATAAAGACACGGTCATTTGGGCTACTCTGGAGGACTTTGCCACTGCCACCAGTTAGAGCACTGCTGTTCCCAAGCAGAACAGCTAAAAAGTTGTTCGCATTAACATCATCCCCAGTGTAATCCTGCCGCAGTGATCTTGCTTAATTACTTTAGAGAGAAAATTAAACCATGAAGAAGAAGAAGAAGAAGAAGAAGAACAATCTAACTAGAAACATGAATGAGGATCAGAGAAATGAACGGATTACCTTGGGAACTCCCGCATAAACATCCTCACCCTCTGGATGATTAATGATGATTCCAGGCCTGGGGTTCTCTTCATTGTTGGCGATATCATCGTACATAAAGACGATGATGTTTTCGTCATTTAATCCGCCGCTTTTTAGGACTTGATATGCATGGCAGACATCAGCCTGAACCATGCATATAATTCATCCACCAAGAAGAAACAAAGATTTCACGCACACGTTACAAATTTTCATTCATCTCTTTGGAGATTGCAGACGAACCGATCGATCGACAGAATAATTAAGCAACAGATCATTACAGTACATATATTATCACGTACGACACTTGCATCTCCATGTACGTAACTCGATCCAGGAAAAAAAATATGACGTACATATATATTAATCCATGCATGCTTACACACAGACACACACACCTGAAGCCTATAATTCTCGTAACTATTAATAAAGCATTAGTTGGAACTTGGGTAGTTTAGTTCCACATGATCAGTTTTTGGGTTGAGGTTTCTGCTACTTAAGATTCTGGATCTGTGGAGTACTACTGTAGATCTCAACATCGCGATTTTATGATTTATAGAAACGTATTAATCACCGAATGACATAGTGTGGAAATTAAGCATAATATATAGCTAGAGCATGTCACCTGATGCCTATAATTCTCATAACCATTTGAACCGGCGATGAGGACGGCCCATCTCGTCCGCACAGGCTCTCCATTCTCCTTCCCTCTGCCTCTGGTTGGCAGCCTGAGAAAGGCGTCCCAGGGGCGAGACTTCATGGCCGCCGCCAGGAAAGGTGGTGATGGGGCGACGAGGAAGAGGAGGAGGAAGACGGCAGCAGCAGCGCTACTGGCCAGATCAGCCATCGCGGTGGGTGCTGAAGCCCTGGGCATATATATCTACGTACGCAAATATATATACTATATATGATCACTATAGCGATGTTCGATAGCTAATGGCGTGGGGTAAAGAGGAGGAAACCTGAGATGGGTATTTATAGATGCTGGAGCTGTGAAAGGGGAGAGAGCCGTGGAGAGGTAATGTGGGGAAGTGGATTTTCTGATCCATCAAAAATTAATGGTAAATTTAAATAGATCTATTATCTCTTTATCATGTTTCTCATATTCTCATGACTGTATATTATACATTCAAGTCCCGTCGAGTGCTACACGAGCGACGGGGACGAGAGATGATCCTACAATTACAGAGCACAGGCGTGTTAGTCACCGATGTAACAACAAATGTTCTGCCTCAGAGGGTCAAAGGACTTTAGATCTCTTTTGCGTGTCATAATTGACTTCGACGTCAAACGAAGATGTATCGGGTCCTGTACCAATATCCCGTTGTTGCCTAAGTCCAACGGCGTTAATTATATCTCTCTAAGAGAGAAACTCTTGATTAATCGTCAGAATTGAAAGTCTTGTGGGCTAAAGCGGAGACATCCGATGAAAGTGCGAAATGCAACTTAAATTTAGGCCGAAATGCTAATAAGTAAGATGTCTAGTCAATGTTGTTTGATCTTTTTATTAATTATTGGGTCTCTTCGTCTATTTGTTCACTTATTTCTTTTATCATTAAATAATTTCAATTTGCTCTTTTGTTCCATTTGAGACATGTAAAACATGAGTCTGTTCACGATTTGGCACTGCTCAGCCATAGTGTACCCAGTCAGCAGTGTAGGTACAGCCCATTCGACAAGACACATGCATGCAATAAGGCAAATAGTGAATCGGCCTAATAAAACTGAATCGGCAGGACGTAACCGAATCGGCAATCTGGATTGAATTGGCGTGCCCTGCTAAAATGCTATTGAATTGATCAAACTTTGAGGATTTCTTTTTAAAATATTTGGCCAATTCGACATGCACGGGAAAAATCTGGCAGCATCTCCCCTTATCTTAGTTGATGGGGGGGTGAGAGTGCGGTACACGTCTACCATAAAGGAGACGACACCAAAAGATAAGGTGTATGTCGAAAAACGACATCACCCCGATGGCACACGACATCAATCCCCGAGGTATGCCTACGAGGAGACCGGTTGATACCGCAACCACAAAGGAATCCGAGTGGCAAATGAATGATATTTGAGTCAATGTATTCGGGCATAGACATCATATTGTTTAACCGTGGATTAAATGGATTTCTTATATATTTATTATCACTTTTTAGCCGAAACAACATTGAGCATGGTTCTGCTCAAGTGATTCGGCCATGGTCATGTCCCTGCCAGGCCGAATCGGCAAACCAGTCCCCAGGTTGAATGAATCTGTAGGGCTATCTTCAGATCAACTGAATCGGCAGCAGAACCTTGCTCCTCTGGATAGCAAACCAACACTATTCAAAGCTGGGCAGACCCACAGAAGTGGCCCAGAAATGGGCCGGAATGGATTTAATATATAGGCTGCTAGGCTTGAGTGCTAAACATGGGGGCATGAATATTGGTTATTCAACCCACTGTTAGCAAAGGGAACATGTCCCCAAAATCGAAATATGCATGGAGTGGTTGCTGCTTAAACAATGAAAAACATTCATGGCAAAGAGCAAAATAGTAAAAACATGTCCCAAATGGGTGATTTACGCAAGGCCCAATAAGCTCCAATCATGGAGCAATGCAAGAAGCAAATGGGAGAGGGGAGCCTCATGGTTCCCAAACCTCATTTATTAAGGCATGGGAATTTGTGTGGTCTCATGCAAGGTGTTGGGAGGAGAGAGCCATCTCTCCACAAGGAGGGACTCTCCATCCCGTAACTCCCTTATGCCATTCACATAAAAAGATAAGCATTAAATGAAGCACATATACACATGCATGAAAGAGACCAAGAAGCCTAAAAAAGGATGTACTTGGAGTTAGACAAGATGCATATTAAATGCAAAAGATGGTCTTCACATGGTAGAAAAGAAAGAATGTACATAGATGGGATATTTCTTGGGGAGGGAAATGAGGAGTACAAAGATTAAAGAAAGGGGGAGAGAGCCCTTCCCATCGTCACCCACTCACCCTCTCTTCTCTTAACACCCCAACGACAAGACAAGGAAGAGGAGGTGGCACTCTCTTTTCTCTTTCTCTTCTTCCTTTTCTTCTCTTGCTCTGTTCTTCTCTTAACTTTTTCTACAGCAAAAGCCTCATGGGATGGAGGGGAAAAACGCAGCAGCCACCACCTTGCTTCCACTCCAAGCTTCCTTTCTCTTCTCCTACAAAAAAGCCTTCTAGAGTCCTCTCCCAAAAGGCCTCTCCCAGCTCCCTTCTCTTCTGCCCACAGTCAGCCTTTTTGTCCTCTTTTTGTAGCAGCCTTTTAAGATGGTGGGGAGGTAATAAGTCCCCTAACTCCTAGCATGGGAATCTTGGGCCCCTTGAGTAATGGGTCTTTTGGGCATGTCGAATGGGCCTGTGAGTGGTCATTTTTGCGGGTTTTGTGAAGGGTCTTTTTTTTTAGGAGTTGGGTCAGCTGTGACAATGCCCAATAGATTTTTTTTTTGGATGCCCACAAATGCCCCCCACCCACGGGTGGGGTGAGAGGACACGCGGAGCGACATCCGTGGGTGCACCTTGACTTTTCAACTGGTTTCATCAATACATGTGGTCTTTGACTTGTTGCCGTGCTAATGGTCTAGGGGTCTATTGTTGTGTTTGTGGTCTCTTGATTCTATTTATTGGTGTCCTCGGATGACAATCGAATGCCACTCTCAATGAGCAGTCAGAGATTTTTTTGTCTCTTTTCTTTCTCTCTTTGAACTGGCACGATTCGGCAGGAATTATGTGATTCGACAGGGTCTGCGAATCAACTGGGCGCTATGCTTGTCAGTGGGCAGCGGCGATTCAGCGCTACATGTTTTGATTTGGCAGGGTCCGCGAGTCGACAGAGTTCGCGAACCAGTGCATGTCGCGAATCGACGCGAACCGAAGGTTTCGACTCCCCCCCCCCCCCCCCCCTTTTATCAAAAGGCGCACCCCGCCTCTTCCTTTTCCTCTTCTCTCTTCCTGGCTTGTGTAGAGCGCAAGTCTCTTCCCCTCCTTCATCTGCTCATCGTCCCCTTCAGCTGAGGAGAGAGCGCGGCGACCACGAGGGTGAGCACGGCAATTGGCATGCTGCGACGGCTTGAGGCGGACACGCCGGTGGTGAGGCGCGACTTCGGGTGCGGGTGCAGGCGTCGGTTGGGTGTGACTGTGGCAGCGGTGGACTGCGTCGACGACTGGGTGCGAGCACGGCAGAGGGAGAGCTCCGGCTCCGAGCAGGCGGCTGCAGTTGCAGCGGTGACTAGGAGCGACCGTGGTGCCGTCGGGAGCGACGGCGAGGACGACACGGGGCAGAGGTGCTAATAGTGAGAAACACAGTGGTGGGCGATCCCCAAGGCAAGCCTGCAGCGGCGTTGGAGTTCCTGGTTGCAATGGAGGAGTTGTTCTTCGACGGGGAAGGCGACCGATGGCACTGCGGCGGATCTTGGAGGCGCGTGCGGCAACTACTCTGTCAAGGTACGTGGCGGCAGTGGTAGGGCGCAGGCAGAGACTGCGGCGGGTCGGTCCATTTTTGGGGTCTTTTTTTTTTGTCCGTGTGTTCCTTTGTAACGCCGGCGATGGGGCTTGTGGCGCTGGGCGTTGCTCCGGCAGTGAGCCAGGGAAAGGGGCGCTGGCAATGTTGTAGGGTTTATATACCCATTCCCCTCCCCTTTTTGTCTCTTTTGCATGGGTGTGAATAGGGTCCAAGGGGGCCCAAGCGATGTATCTTTTGCGCCATGGGGCCTCTCTTATGCATGGGTGTCTGTTTGTGTAGGACTCAGTGGGGGTTGCCCCTAACTGAGAACACTGTGGGATAGTGATGACTGGAGGGAGCTCCCGTAGGGCGCAACACCTTTGGGGAACTGTGAAGGATTAATGCCCTCAGTCCGAGGTTTCTTTTTTTTGTTTGTTTTGTTTTTTTGGTGGGGCCCACTTCGAATCGATCGGCCTCCCACTAATTCGGCCTCTCTTCACGCGTTACCACTTAAAGTGGCAGGTCTTTTTGACTGCAGTCAGGCACTAGGCCACTCATCCCCTGTATGCTGGTCCTCGGGGTGATCACGATTCCCGAAGAGTCGTTTGACATGCTTGCATGTCCTTGTTTGGGGCCATCTTACCTTAGCACGTGGACGAGTACCCATTGAACCCCCCACTTGTTCATTTGACAAGGGGAGGTGCTGCCGAAATTTCGTTTGATTTATGTGTATGTTCTACACATTGATGCGGCTTTCCCTTTTGCAGGAGTCATGGCTACCCAATCTTCTGTCAGCCCTTGGTGTCATGGGAGGATTTTCCCCGAATGGACCGAGGTTATGATAGAATCGTATGGCAGCTGAGTCTTCTAACTCTGAGACCGACACCATGGACGAGTCATGCAGGCTCGTATTGAGTTCAAACTCGTTCTTCTTTATACGTGACGAGAACTACAGGATTTACTACCCCAAGGACAGACATCTGTTGAGGTTTCTTCATTCCTATGCTCCGGATGGCAAGAGGGATCTCTTGAAAGTACGAGACATAAAGGGGGCCATACTACCAGAAAGGGACAGCTTAGCCAACTATGTCCCTCGATCTGAACCCATATCGAATTGGCGAGCCTCGACGATAGGCTCCTGTTCTAGGGTTAGGGGATTTGAACCATGCAGATAACAGGCTTACCCGAGCTTCTACTTTCACTCCAGCGAGGTGGGACAATTTAGCAGATCGTGTGAAGAAGGAACGACCATCTTTTGGGTTATTCTTGTGTCCATTGTTAGATTGTCTGGCCACCTAGTTCAAACATCAGTTGGCAGCTGCTTGGTTTGGGGATTTGCGGGTGACAGATGCCCACCACTTCCGTTCTTTTGCTGTAGAGGCCACCGAATTTGTACTCCAATAGTATGCACCTCTTCTAATGACTGCTGAAATTTATCATAGTGTTTTTGCAGTCCGTTATCAGTACCCTTTGTCTCATGGCTTCTATTGTGGGTTAACGAAAGTCCTCGTGCTAGAATTCAACACACATTCTATACAATTGAAGGGGAGACTTCACTAGACTCGTAGAGTTTGCATCAGCTGACTGATCTGCCTTTTGATGGGGAACCCTATGAAGAGGTGTGTCTCCCAGATCTCATGAAGGATAGAACCGATGGTGAGGACCAGTATTCTTTGGGGTACTTGTATAGATATCTTATGAAAGCCTATCGCCATCTTAGCCTCTCTTACAGTACTGGTCGAGCCAAGAAGAAAGGAAAGCGGAGGAAAGTTAGCATTCATGTAGGGCTGACCTATTCCTTTAATTTTCCACCAAGTAGCGCTATGAAGATTTTGCTTGTGCTGGTGGGGCAATTGCCAGAAGGAACCCACGTTGCCAGCCCTTACAGCATCTATTCTCAAAGGCCGCCGCACAGGGCCGAACCCTACCAATGCTGATCCGCATACTCACTGTGCGGCTTATTTGACATATTGGATCTGTTCTTTTGCTTTGTTTGTGGGCGATGAGACTATTCTCCACCCTGAAGTGATATACCCAGCTTGCCAGATGGCCTGGTGTATAAAGTTGTCTTTATGTCCTGCAGCTCTTTGTCTGTTGTATCGGGCCCTTGGAGAGCTACATCGCCACCCAAACCCACGGCAGCACCGGGTAGGGGTGTAAACGAGCCGATACGTTCGACAAGTAGCTCGAAATTCGACTCGACAAAAACTCGGTTCGGCTCGTTTATTTAATTAACAAGCCAAGTTTGAACCAAAAAAAAGCTCGGTTCATAAATGAGCCGAGTCTGAACACATGTGAGCTCGGCTTGATTATATTCGTGAACAACTCATTTAAGTACTCGATTAAATACTCGTTAAGAACTCGTCTAAATACTAGTTAACAATTTATTTAAATATAGTAAATATGAAAAATATAAACATATTTATATTTTTATGAAGCTCTTATTACAATATAAAGTATTTATGAGGATTTAAATATCATAAATTAAATCCACAATACATATACAAATTATAATGAGGGTATATGTATAAAATTTGGTTTTAAGAAAATCAAATAAATAGGGGCATGAACACAAAAGTTAGTGTTTCAAGGTGCCCCCGTATATACACCATCTTCTTCCTCCCGAGTCCTGATTACCCTGCGCAGCTGTGCTACAGGTGTGCTCCCCGGCGGGGCTGAGGGGCGCGCGGTGGGCCAACGATGGCCCCGGAGACCGCCGCGAACCGTCTGACGATGACGGTGGCAGACGATGCTCAAGGCGACCGTAGTGTCGTCACCTATGTTTCAGATCCCACCCCACCCCCTGCACTGCATCGGCTCGACGACCCCCCAGCCTCGAACGGCTATTTCGACAGTGCAACCGGCCTCCCCACCCCACCCCTTACTCCCACTCCACCGACTACCCATGGCGTTTTCACTACTCGTAATCCCATATCGGAGAGTAGAAAAAGTTGTTGAGGTTATATTCTATAAAATGACCTCCCCACCCATCAACCAAAAGCGCCTCTCAGCCATCTGGCTCTCGTATGGGGCTTATAAACTTTTGAGGTCATATAGTAACCGTGTTGGAAGGGGAAAAAAATTATTTATTGAATATAAACAATTGTAATCTAAATCGAGTATAACTTGTTAATTACTCATTTTCGAGCTTGACTTGTTTAAGTACTCGGTTTCGAGCTCGTTTGTGTAAACGAGTAGCTCGCAGAGTCGAGTTTGAACACTACAAAATTTAATCGAGCCGAGTTCGAACATCAATTTCAATACTCGTCGGGTACCGAGCCGAGTTCGAGTAGAGTCCAACTCAGCTCGGCTCGGATCGTTTACAACCCTAGCACCGGGTGATTGGCCCTTGGCATTTCCTCAGTGCCTAGGCCTACAGTCTTTTCCTAGAGTTTTCTCCATGATCTCTTCAGTCTCCTCGGCTATTTTCGAGGATGCTAGAATTTGCCAGCGCAGAGCCCCATTCCACTTCCGCACAGCTTTTTGAGGTCAAGGGGAAGTTGACAAGCATCCCAATCGACTCTCCTGGTACTCTCTATTTCTAGCATTTGTCCAATCATACCAGCCCATTGGCCAACCGTCATCAGGAATGCATCGACAGCATAGTCGAGGAGTACGTGCACCTGATCAACAATCAGAGGTTGATGAGGTCAGTGCTAGAGCCATAACTCAGATATTGGGCCCTGTCCATTCGGCCTAGTGTATTGACGTTCTGTCGAGGGAGCGTCGTTTATCTGGAACCCTATTATACATTTTGGTTTGGCCAAAATTTTGGATATGATCAGTATATCCCCTCTTCATCTGCCAAATTTCACTTGCCTAGTCGGGCTTTAGGGGGAGCCCAGATCATAGAATAGGTCGCACATGGTGGGATTTCTTCCATCGTTTTGACCCGTCAACGTTTCGGGTACCAATGCCGGGCCGCACCCCCGTGTTACGCTTGCGTACATCAAGTGGTGGAATGCCCGCACCAGCTATTATCGGGCCGGTAAACTTGAGTGTTGGGACATCGCAGAGTGCAAGATCCTATGGCTACAGAGTCAGCCGGCTCTTGATATTGACAAGGAGCATTTGATGCAGGTGAAATCCAATGACAAGAAGGCCGTTGATCGGTACTTGGAGGCAAGACTTTCCGTCAAGAAGGATGATCCCCCTCTTACATTGATCTTGCCCAAGGTTGCAATGGACACTTTTCTGGAGACTCTCTGGCACCTTAACAACATCAGTTTAGAGCGGCTGGCCCCTGCCCAGTCGTGGCCTATTGAAGAAAGTTGCCCGACTGTTGTGTCCCATAATGGGGAAGTGGATGCAACCTTTCCATGCAGAGCATTTTTAGCACAGCCAGAGCGGGGCCACACTCATTATGCACACACCTCTTGGTTGTTTGTGCTACTTCAAATTCACAATCTGACGATTGAAGCAGACTATGAAATGATCCTGGAGTAGGATCTTCATGTGGCCTTTCACTATGCCGATGGCTGAGGTATGGACCACCTCAGTCTTTACCATTTCTTATCTTCTGTTGGCCAAGGCGACCTGGCCATCTTCGTTGAAGACTGTTGCAGAATTAATGATGTATATTGGTTGGTCCGAGAGACAACTTCCCAGGCCAAACAAAGTGCACATACCTATTGGCCCTTGAGCTAGCTCTACATAGGCATAGCAAGTATATTTTCTCTTCTTCGAACTCTATTGTCTTTTGCTCCATTTTAATGCTTGCTTAGCCTCTTATCTCTTCTCTTTTTTTTAGACCCCTCCGCCAAAAACCGGAGACGGAGATACCATGAGATCTTGGTGAAAGTAAAGAGGCCGGTTTATTTTGTTGATGAAACGGTCCTCCTATGATCCAAGCCACTGGCGTGGAAGTCCAGCATGGCGGCTAGCATTGCCAAGGCCAAGAGGGCCTTGAAGAGAAAGAGGGGGATAGCCTTTTCAACACCAAGCTCTATTGAGGATCCACCAATCCCTTCATTTGAAGAGTTTTCTAGCCAGCAAAGACATGATGCCCCTCCAGGTAGTCACTAACTTTCTTCGTTTCTATTCCTGATGTTGTGTCCTCATTTTGTCTATTCTACTGGTTAGCAGCAGGCGATGCCTCTCCGGCTGCCGACCATTCTGTTGTGGAGCAAGATTCCCCGGTGCCACCAGCAGCACTAGCTGATATACCCTCTCCTCCAGTAGTAGGTTCTTGTCATGACGGAACCCTGATCATATACCAAGCCAAGGGTCATTTCTTGTCTTTTCTTACCATTTATCTATTACTCTTTTTTTTTTAGCTGATGCTACTGCTTCTCCACCTTCCCCAGCCGCAGGTAAGCGTTCGGCTATGAAGACTGTAGCTCGGAGGGTTAAGAAACCCCCAGGTCCCTTTCGGATGAGCACTCATGTTGCTGGTAGAATTGCTCTCATGACGATCCGCCGAGGCACTCAGACTCTTTCACCTGAGGAGTCTCAAAGTCTAGTCACCATTTCCTCATATGATTCCTCAAGTGAGGGCAACGTTTGTGCTTCCCCCTCCCCGAGCACAAGTCTCTCCGACGAAGGAAGCTTGTTCAAAGAGTTGGGGAAGGAGAGGATATCGACACTTGATGGCATTGAGAAGGATTCTTCCAGTAGCATACAGAAGTCCCCTGCTGCTAGCACTGGCTCAGACATTTCCGTTCCTCCTGAACTTGTTCTTGTAGGCATTATTACTCTGCCTTTGTGACGTAAGCTTCTCATATATGAAAGACTTACAACATCCTTTCCAATCTTGTGCAGGGATCTGAGTGTGATCAAGATGTTCCTACCCCCTGAGTTTTCGCCGACAGTTGGCATTGATCTCGTGACTATTGAAAGAATAGTGTTGAACCCTCCATCACTTACCGAAGTGCCAAGCGTCACTGCAGAACCCGCGCCTGAGGTTGACGATAGTCTCCCCCAGGTCTCATCTAGTGATTCCCTTGGAGTTTCTCCTTAGGCGTCAATTACTCAACTTGTGCCTACTCCCTCTGATGAGGAGGTGTTGAGTCCTGAGGCAATGATAGTTCCAGCCACCATGGATGGTGCCCACAACATCTCTTTGGCTAATGTTAGCCTCTCTTCAGTTGAGCTGCTCTCTTGCTCCAAAGAGGTGGACGTGAGTTTATGGGGGATGTGGATGCCCAAGTAGATTTTCAAGTACCGGCCGTTGCATCTTCCAGGGGTGTTTTCCCATCCGATATCATGGTCATGCAACAACTGTCTACGCTACATCTAATGGTGCAACAGAACCCAAGCGTGCGCTATGAAGACGTGAAATCCGTTGCAGATCAGATAATAGGGGTTCTAGTTCTCATGGGATGCTCTTTGCCTGATTCGGCAAGCAGAGTTATTTTGCTGCTCAAATTCTTAAAGTGGCGCCATCACCTCCAACACGAACTGCCTGATCAGTTGACTGTCCTGGAAGTGCAACAGTCTGAGTGTGAAGCGGTACTGAAGCCCTTGCAAGATGAATATTGGTTATTCAAGCCACTATTAGCAAAGGGAACTTGTCCCTAAAATTGAAATATGCATGGAGGGGCTGCTGCTCAAACAGTGAAAAGCATTCATGGCAAAGAGCAAAACAGTAAAAACATGTCTCAAATGGGTGATTTGCGCACAAGGCCTAATAAGCTCCATTCATGGAGCAATGCAAGAAGCAAATGGGAGAGGGAAGCCTCACGGTTCCCAAACCTCATTTATTGAGGCATGGGGATTTGTGTGGTCTCATGTAAGGTGTTGGTAGGAGAGAGCCATCTCTTGACAAGGAGGGACTCTCCATCCCATAACTCCCTCATGTCCTTCACATAAAAGGTAAGCATTAAATGAAGCACATATACACATGCATTAAAGAGACCAAGAAGCCTTAAAAAAAAGGATGTACTTAGAGTTAGACAAGATGCATATTAAATGCAAAAGGAACTCTTCACATGTAGAAAAGAAAGAATGTACATATATGGGACATTCCTTGGGGAGGGAAATGAGGAGTACAAAGATTAAAGAAAGGGGGAGAGAGCCCTTCCCATCGTCACCCACTTGCCCTCTCTTCTCTTAACACCCCAATGACAAGACAAGGAGGAGGTGGCACTCTCTTCTCTCTTTCTCTTCTTCCTTTTCTTCTCTTGCTCTCTTCTACTCTTAACTTTTTCTACAACAAAAGCTTCACGAGATGGGCGGGAAAAACGCAGCAACCACCACCTTGCTTCCCCTCCAAGCTTCCTTTCTCTTCTCCCCCAAAAAAGTGTTCTAGAGTCCTCTCCCAAAAGGCCTCTCCTAGCTCCCTTCTCTTCTGCCCGTAGCCAGCCTTTTTGTCCGCTTTCTGCAACAGCCTTTTAAGGTGGTGGGGAGGTAATAAGTCCCCTAAGCTCACCTCCTAGAATGGGAATCTTGGGCCCCTTAAGTAATGGGTCTTTTGGGCCTATCAGATGGGCCTGTGAGTGGTCATTTTTGTGGGTTTTGTGAAGGGTCTTTTTTTTTAGGAGCTGGGCCGACTGTGGCAAGGCCCAATAGATTTCTTTTGGGTACCCACAGGTAATTAAGCTAGCTAGCTAGACAATCAGCTATTTCCTCATATTCATGATATCGAAATGCGTATATATAGGCTCACCTTGTTTTTTTTTGGTTGAATGGCTCAGCCACTGGGTGAACAAAGTCCTGCCCCGATTTCAAAAGCATAGAAGTTATATAAAAAGTATATTGCAAGCACTACAACAAACTTGTTCTATACTTACAGCAATAAATCGTAAGTGTAGCTCATAAAACCGTAACAAAAATAATTTACTTACGGAATGTCTTACGGTTATGAACCGTAAGTGAACCGTACGCACAGCAACCGTTACTGTAGCTTACTTATGGTTTAAAAACCGTAACTACAGCTTGATCTATACCATCGACCATACAACCGTAAGTGTAGATCCGTAAGTAATCAAAAACTTCATTACAAGGTTTTAGAACACATGTAGTTGTGGCTACTTAACTAATTACATTTAGTAAACTTTTAACTTTGAAAGTAGTATCTATAATGATCTCCACGATAAAGATACAAATCTTTTATGCCATATCTTGTGCTCATTCTTCTACACCAATAACTCATTCAATCACAAGAGAAAAGAACTATCTGTCACATAATTCCTGCCATATAATGCCATTTTTTCATCAATCCATTCAACTATATATCACATTTGTCCTTCAAAATCACAAAAATAGATTAACAGAGTGTTCATTCTCCTACACCAATAACTCATTCAATCACAAGAGAAAAGAACTATCTGTCACATAATTCTTGCCATATAATACCATTTTTTCATCAATCCATTCAACTACATATCACATTTGTCCTTCAAAATCACAAAAATAGATTAACAGACATGAACATATAAATTTGTTAATCCACAAATTACATCCTTCCATCACAAAAAAGTAAACAATAAAACCAATGATGCACTAATCTGTCTAAATTTTGAATATCATTAACATATGTGAAATCCTTGCTTTATGACAGCAATCCATTAAGCATCCTCTATTAAGCATCTTGAACCTGTGAAAAAAATTGTTCAAAAAATGTTATTTGAGCATGTACATATTGATGCTGAAAACAAAAAACATATTCATATAGACTTACATAATCTTTTAACCAGACAACATGACTACCCACATCATCTTGGATCTTTTTTCTTTCTACATCTTTAATAAATAATGGTTCATCTGATTTAATCGCCAAGAAAATAGAAACCTCATAAAAGGCATCTCCTAAAACCTTGTAGACTTTGTCTTTACTTTGTCTTTAATAAATAATGGTGCATCTTGTAGATTTTGTCTTTACCTACCACGTATTGCAAAAGGAAATGAAAGAGTATATACTACACATATGAGTTTGTGTGACTCAATATCCTTATATGATAGGACAACATTGCTCTTAGCAGTGACATAATAAGCAATATTGTGGCCAAGAACCAATCGGAGTAGTCTACAAAGATAAACAAATCATAGATGCACAATTAAAATATCTGACACAGAGAAATTCAAAAAGTAGTATCCTAGGTTGAAGTGATTCATGGTACCTATTTAACATGGCCAAGTAAATTTTCTCATAGAACTTCTCAAACTTTGTCTGCAACATTACCACACACTTGTCTTGGACAACAATCATGTGCTTGTCTTCAGAGCCAGCGATGACCTTGAATAGCCATAACTTGATGTCACTCTAAACAGAGGGATCAGAGAACCTCCTACCAATTAGATGCTTCACATCTGAAAGACAGAAAAAGTCATACTTCAATACATCAGAGCATTTGGAAGAAGGTTCATGAAAGTCACTTTAAAATAGAGAGCTAGAACACAAATTGAAAAAATGGCATGACATTCAAAATACAGATCAACCACAATCAGCCAATTTGCTAATATACCATAGCAGATGAAGGCTCAGAAATAGAATGACATCAACAAGAAAGCCAAATAAGGTATATACAAGAAGCCCATTTCATTGAGTAAACTAGTGAAACAAGGCAGAAAATAAGAAAAATATTTGCAAAATCAGCCAAATAAGATAGTGAAAGCCTGCTTTGCTTTCTTCATATGACATAAAGTGGGCTCCTTTTGCTGGACAACCATCATGAATAGACTTTACCATATTGCACATTCTGAGGTGCAATATTTAAAGAAAATATTCACAGCTAGCAACTTTCTTAAGGCAACTCCCATTTGAGAAAGATTATGCTGACCTCTAGATATAGTTCTGCAGTTTTGTCATCAACCTTGATGGATTTTGTTTTAAAAGCTTGGTGAAATTTGAGATTCGATTCAAGTATGTGCTGAGTTCAACATAACCATCCTTTATTCTTCCCAACAAAACATCTGAAATCTGAGAATCTCCTAAGTCGGGAAAATTGAGAGTGCCATGCCAGTGAACATCAATAACTATCTTTAGGAAAAGAAAGAGGCTCTGTGGATGAGATTGAAGCAGAGACATGATCTGCTGACTCTCTTTGCTGAATTGATCTATAACCAAAAGAAATGTGTCTTCCCTGTGAAGGAGAGCAAAGACAAAAGACAATGTTAAGTATGATCCTTGCAAGGAATGAAGATGTTAAAATAATTTTTGACATGTTTAACTTATTGAGCTTGCAATGAAAACTAAATTAAACACACCTAATAATGGAGACACCTAATCATTAACTTTTACCTGCTTAACTTGGCAAGCTCAGGAATTCTAGACATAACTTTTACCTGCTTAACTTTTACCTGATTGTGTGTATTAAACCACATGCCTGCAAAATCAATGAGTTCAGAAACGTCAAAATAGTAATTCACATCAGTACCTAAATTAAAAATTTGGAAGAGGATCAGTTTAGAATACAATAAGCACAAGTTTTGTTTTGGATGGATACCTGGTAGAGGTGATACCATCAATGTGACTAGCGATGGTTGGATCCAAGGGAGAAAACTAAATAGCTACCCATGGATCTTTAACTGTGAGAAAATAGAAGAAAACATGAAGATCTCAAATTTTTTTAATGAAGCTGGCGAGTGAAACAGAACAAAATTACAAAAAAATTCTTATACCTTGCTCCCTCCACTTCAATAGGGACGAGGCAGTGCAGTAGCCGTGGAGGTTGACGCCATTCTTGTGCTGGACACATAACAGCAACATCGCTTGTTCATGAACTCCTTTGCCCCCTGCCTCAACCTATTGTTAACAGAAACGCATGTCAGAAACGCAACGCCTCTCTCAATCTTCTTCTTCATATTTTTGTACACATTGCCTGTTTGCCTAACAAGAAGAAACTTTGTTACGTAATTCACCAAAAATAAGCCACAACACCATAGAAAAAAGCAAAATAGAAGGAAAACACTAAATCTCACTCTATGATGAAGGAATCACCCTTCTCGCATAGGTTATTTCAAATCGAATGAGGCAGAGAGAGAGAGAGAGAGAGAGAGAGAGAGAGAGAGAGAGAGAGAGAGAGCGAGAGAGAGAGAGAGAGAGAGAGAGAGAGAGAGAGAGAGGAGAGAGAGAGAGAGAGCAACGGCGAGATGCAATGTTCGCCTATCCCTCTCAACAGCACCAGTGTTCGTCCATTGTATGTGTATACACCTTCATGGTTAGAAGAAGCACATTCACAAATAGTTGGTGTGCAAGGAACAAGAATCACCTGAAACCCATAGGCTTTGCGGGGGAATTGAACATTGGATGCACGATCAGCTTGAAGTAATCCCTCCGAAAGTACTTCTTCGCTTTGTGAGAGCAACAAAGAACACATCAAATCGAGGCTCTTGGGTCGGGAACGCAAGTCCACAAACATATGAAGGTGCATGCAGAAAGGGGAGAATATGGCGGTCCATGAAGTGATGATTTGGGTTGTTACCTTTCGTGGTCGTGGGCAACCCGGTACAGGAACTGGGCGTAGTTGCAAAGGATCAAGGAGTTGGCTCCTCCCTCGGCGATGGCCCGCACATACGCTCGGTACCTCCGGTCGACGCAAGTTTCCTCGCGCTCGTGTTGCCTCTGTTCCAGGCTTCCCTCTTCGATCCCAATGTCGAACCAGTTCAGATAGTCCCCGGTTCTGATGTTCTCAGGTGCAGATCCCACGGAGCGTTCGTTCTCCTTGGATTTCTCCTCAAATGAGGCGAAGGCGCCGGCGGTGCTGCCGTTCATCTCCGCGGCTGAGGTGACGTACTCGGCGAGCAGGAGGAGGAGGAGCGCGGCCATGAAACCGGGCGAGCTGAAAAACACCCGTCGGAGCAGCCACACGAACGAATCCCACCTCTCTCTCGCTGCCCTATCAAGCACCGACTCGTCCACCGACACCATCGAAGGTTTGCAAGAGATGATGGGAAAAGGGGGTTTAGGTTTCCAGAACAAGATTTGGAAAAAGGGCGCAGGGAGGGGGGTCGCATGGGGTGGAGGGAACAAGGGTGGGGGGTGGAGGGCATAGAGAGGGGGGTGGTTCGCAGTGGGGGTCGGGAGCACGCGGGAGGGGTTCTGGAGGTGGGACTTACCGGCCGGAGGAGTTCGCAGAAGGCGTCGACAGAAAATTTGGGGATGCAAATTTGGGGATGAAAAGGCACGAATTGGGGTCTTTTCAACTTCTCTTCCAATTTAGTGGCGGGGTGGAAAAGTTTTGTATGCTGGGTTGGCAGCGTTAACCATTTAGTTACGGATTAGGGAAAGATTCACAGTTTGTTACAGTTTTTATAAAATTAATAATATAAAAAAGATTTATAAAAAAAACCGTAAGTACTCGTACACTTATTCTTACGGAAACCAAAACCGTAATTGTTAGCCGTAACTATAGAACGTTATTGTTGTAGTGAAGGAAGACTTAACAGATTGTATGTATCACATTTCGAAAATATGATTGCTCGGCAGGGATTCAAATTCATTGAATCAAGCATGCAAGTTCATAAATGACATTGTACTAAGGAGATAAAGAGAGACTTCCATAGGAGAAGGGATATTGGTTATGCCTACTGTAGACGTTATTTTTCGGTGACGAACGTCCACATTCACGTTGGCGAAAATATGTGAATGGAGAAATGATGAGTGATCGCCAGGGACTTTTTACCTCCGCCCGGAGGAGATGTGATCGTGTAATGCCTCGATGTGGAGATGATGGATTCCTCACTCCTCCTCCTTCGGCCGGCCAAAAGGTGAGGGCTCCACGGTGTAGCTTCAATTTTCCTGCAAAAGAAACAAACACAAAAGATCCATTAGACTGAAAATTATGGTAGCATGCGTTCACATATATTAAAAATACACACAATCGGGGGGCGTCTTACCAGTTGGAGGCTTGAGAAGGAAGATGGCCAAATGTTATGACCGTCTTCCCTCCCTCCTTTGTTTATAGAAAACCCCTCTAAATTGGGTATGGGAAGAAATGCTTGTACGTGAGTGTGTGCACCAGTATAAGGAAAATGCAGTGTGTACCACAAAAAAAAAATTTAAATTAATGGAAAGGAGGAGAATGGGAATCCCTGTCCGATAGGCGCAATGATGTGGGTGTTCTTCAGGGCGGTGAGCTCCTTTAAGAGTCCGCCGTCAATGTGTCGTGAGCGAGGATGGCTTATCGTCGGCCCGGGTACCCGTCGAGTGGTGTTTTGTGAAGTGCAGTGACGACGGCGGAGCTAGAGCAGAGGTGTGCTGATGGACGCGTTGGAGTGATGTGCAGGAGTTGCCGTCACAGCAGGAAGAGTTTGGACGTGCTACAGTGAGGAGGCCGCGTGATGAAGAGCATGCAAAAGATGGAGCGCTGGTCTCTTGCGACCCCAGCGAACCCAGCTGGGTGTGAGCGTCCTCGAGGAGAGAGAGAACAGTCCGGTCTGTCAGGCTGCTGGGTAGCCACCCAAAGACCTGCCAAACTGGATGGTACGCAAGGTGGTTTCTCCCTCGGCTGCTCGATCCGACCCCCGCCATCGAAATCTCCCTCTCCCCCTCCTGATGGAATGGAGGCGGGGTCCTTATCACCTGGACGCATGCATCCATCCTAAAGAAACGGGGACGTGGGCAGTTTAACATGGGAGAAGCTTGCGCGGGTCTCACGGTGACCTAGACGCCAAAGTCGGAGTGGTGGGCGTTGCTGGCTGTGAGTGCGTGAGATAAGGGAGGAGATAACGATGAGGGCTCTGTGCATGCATGGGAGGTGAGGACGCGTGTGAATGGGGGAGCTGTGGGTGAGAGGAAGATAATAGGCGTGAGAGAGTGAGTGCATGGGACTGGCCACATGCATGGTTGCTTGTGGGTTTTAAAGGTGATTAAATGGGTTAGGATTTGCAAGGCTTTTGTTTTTTTGGATGTGTATGTTTTAATATTATTATTATGTTGTGTTGGATGGGCTACGTTGGTCTTACATGATAAGGTCTTATTTTTAATAGTTTGAAGTTTTTATGGATTTTAATGGGTATAAGTGGGTATGGTTGGGTACGTTTTTAGTGGGTTGGATTTATGTGTGGGTATGATTGGGTAGGTTACGTTGCATGGAGATGAAGCATGGGTATTGTTATTATTATTATTGTTGGTGGTGGTGGTGGTGCATTTTGTTTATGTGGATTTGTTTATGAGTTATGTGATTCTTTTTAATCGTTGGGGGTTTTAAGTTGGGTTTAAATTGTTTAGATTTTAAATGGGATTGGATTTGGTTGTTTCTTTTTATTATGGATTTATTTATTTTACATGTTTTGCATGGATCATTTAATTTGTTTAGTGGGGTTGGGTTGATCTATTTTATGTGGCTATGATTTAGGTTGGTTAATGAGATGGCACGCTGCCCCCCCCCCTTTTTTAATGGGTTGGTTGCTGTGGATTTGATTTTTAATTATTTTTAGTTGAGTTTTAATCATAATGGGTTTCATGTGGATTTTATGGAACTTAACTATGAGTTTTATTATTTAGTTCATTTTATTTAGATTTTAAGTGGGGTTTTAATTGATGAGTATGGTTAGTTTATTTATGGGAATTTTATGGGTTTCATGTGTGAGCTATATTTTAATTGTTATTTTCATGTATTTAAATTGTTGTGTTATTTAATTATTTAATATCCATTATGGGATTGGTTAAGGTTGGTTTAACTGGTGGTGATGGGTTTTATTTTATGTGAATTTTATAGATTATGTGAGTTTTATTTATTTGATTTAAGTTGGATTTAAGTGGATTTTAGCATGGCACTGAGCACACACACAGGAGACAGCCGGAAGGTGGCGGAAATGGCAAGCATACAAGCACCACGCACTATGCAAGAGATAACAGCAGAAGAGGCTAGTACCATGAAAAGTGTAGGTGACATACGACTGTGTCGCCAAACGATTTTGACGACAGTGACTTTTGGAGCTCAAAATGACAGGCGACCAACCTCATAAATGGAGCGATAACAACTTGGACTGCCGACAAGGGCACAAGCTACCCTGGAGATCTTAATGGAGATAACATTGCGCCTACTGAATAATGGGCCTAATGGGCTAAGAAATGAGCCTTGCGAGGATGATCCAAAATGCGCGTCTACCAGAGTAGACGTCCAGGGAGTCTACCATTAACAAGGTGTCAGCGGCAATCGATGTTGCCGTTTACATGGGATCCGAGACAAGTCAACAAATGGTCAAGCAAGCCTTATTGGGCCAAAAGAGCCTTGCGGGAGATGGGCCAAATCTCGCGTCTACACCTACCTTAGTGTGGGGAACCAAACAAAGCTCCAAAAGAAAGTTGGGAGGCCCAAACTACCAGAAAGCTACATAGCTCTAAGCTCTAACTCTCGGTTATTCCCAATAGCTAAAGATAGAAGATTGGCTGTAAGGATGGTCACCAAGGCTATAAAAGGAGTTACAGATCCAAGTGGGGTGATACTAACAAGGGGATCCGAACACCTGGCCAACATGCAGGTTAAAGGAAGACACTGATCCAGTAGAGATGATTAATGGGATGATGAGTGGAAGGTTATTCACAGGCCAATAGTGCGATCTATGGAAAAGGTATGAGTTGTTCTAACAGGCATAGAGGTCTATGACAGAAAGTTGACATGCCAAAGGGGTTAGATGATGACAATCATTGCCACTAGTCAGACAAACGCACAAGCAGTAAGAGATTATACTCAACTCTGATTCGATTAGAGGACATGGAAAAGATTGGTTGGAGAATAAAGAACTAATTAACTAATTAAGCACTTAACGTACTGCTTCATATTGCTGCTTAATTCATATCTTTCTTATATATTCTATAAATCGTGTGCGTCATACTACACAAGGAGGGCACAAAATTAGCCTTCGATCGGTAGCTAAGATAAAGATGTAGGTCGATGATATATACTATCAAGATCTTTCTTCTTTTGATTTAACTTCAATGGGTTATTACTATTAATTTCCTAGAACCCCCATGCTTGTGAGTCCGTTGAGAGAGTTCTCTATGCTACAAGTGTGCTCGAGCTAGAGACTTTAGAGCTAAGGAGAAAATAGTGGGCGGACAACAACGTCGAGTCATTTGTAGAACTCTCGTGCTGCTTAATTCAGATCTTTCCTATATATTCTGTAAATCGTGTGCGTCATACTACACAAGGAGGGCACAAAATTAGCCATCTATCGGTAGCTAAGATAAAGATGTAGGTCGATGATATATACTATCAACATCTTTCTTCTTTTGATTTAACTTCAATGGGTTATTACTGTTAATGTAATGCCCCGACGCGGAATATCAGAGCGGGATTACAGTTAATAAATAGTATAGAGCAAGAAATAAATGGCAAACTATTGCACAATTGAGATAACTCCAAATAAAATCTAATTTCATTAATAATCCACCGGTCATCATTACATTCACTAATAATTCATCAAACTTCAAGAACTAACTATTACATCAGCGTATCAGAGCCAAGACAAGGGCCCTGAGTACTTTATTCAAACTCAAACTATTACATCAAGACTAACTGACTGATAACTATACTAACAACTACTACTAGAAAGCCTTGGTTGCTAAAAATGGGTCACTCTTGAGAATCCTCCTCAATCCCGTCCTCGTGAGTGTGGTCATCATCAAACTCGCCTAAAACACATTAAACAAATACACAGGATGAGCGAATAACGCCTAGTAGGACTTAATATCTCGTGTAAACAAGCAGGCTTTAAGTGATTAACATTTTTTCAATGCAGGATAACTAACAGGAACGAGCAAGTAACGCGAACAATCAAGTATAATCATGACAGTAAGAACACAAGACAAGAATACCTTTACAAGTAACAAGTATGACAAGGATTTGGCCATATTTCAAGATAGCAAGTAAATTGCACAGCAGTGCACAAGTCACGATGGCAAGTAACATGCGCTTGGTCGATCATCTTATCAACCACAAGTCAAGTAACGTAAACATTTCATGAGTAGTATGATTGTCATAGATTAATCTTGTGTGTCATGCGTTTGGTGTATGCCATCACCTGACCATTAGACCCTTGCGAGTTAAAGCCTTTCGGGTGCTCCTCCCAAGGACCAGATCGGGCCCTTATAATGTTGCCTAGCATAGTCATGTTTTTTTTTCTTAGACAATCACACGATGGCCAATGGAGTACCAAGAATAGATGAGAGTAGCAGATGAACTAGACGAGAGTGTAGAGAGAACGTGAACAGATAAGAGGATGTAGATAGTAGATGAGATTGGGACATTTTCGTAAAATGATAATAAACACACGATAGTAATGGTTGCACGGCACCAGGTCGGGTACCGGCAGTCTGGTAGAAGTCACAACCGCCCCCTTAGCCGTGCCATGTACACGGGTCAGGTGGTCCGGCGTGAACTCAAGACAAGAAGGAAACACTAAGGCATGGATCGTACTGATCCCTAAGGTGTAACAGGTTTTAGGGTACAGCCTGCTCGTCGGCTAAGGACGTGCGCCAAAGCCAAGAAGACTTACGGAGGTCTCGACAAGGAGTCCCTGGCCCAGTCGGGAGTATTCCCGGGGGAGAGGTGGTCCAAGTCAAAGAAAGTGTGTAGAAAATGGGTCCGTCGTGCCTCGAGTGCTCGAAGGCCGAGGGAAAACGATATTGATAGAGGAAACACGCGAGAAAAATGGAAACAATTGTATTAATAAACTAGGGAATTTAGTATTTAATTCACTAAATTACCGAATACATTATTGCGTAATTTAATAAGGTCCAATGGCAATTAATAATGTTATGTGTGTGCAAATGTAAAGAAATCTTGAGAACATGATAGATCGTGCAATTGACTTTTAAATAATATATTTCATGTGATTATTAACAATATATATAATCAAATTGTTACTGTTCAAAACAGTGCATGATTAGGGTTAAAATTGAGTCATATAGCTTAATTGATGAGGGCATGAGAGCAATTTCATGTTCTGCCGAAGTCTTCAAATCGCGGCGGACCTACCCGTCGCGACGGGCATTTCGGGCGCGATCTGTAGACCGGCCGGCCTGGATCAGACCGGGAAGGGAACGCGGCGGCAAGGCCCGCCGCGTTCAAGACGCGACCAGGCGGCCGACCGCGACCCTCCTGTTATCGCGGCGTATCACGCCACCGCGATATCAGGGACAGTTCGGATTTTTCCCTTTTTCAAGGTTGATACTAGATGACACAAGGCTCTTCTAAATTCAATATAAAATCGTATAATGACCAAAAAATCACAAATCCAGTTTCAAATGAAAGTAGACACATATATCTATCAGCATGCACGATTAATTTGAAATTAGACAGGAGTTAGGCATGCTTTGAACAGGTTACAGACCTAAACAGGCACAGTCAGGGTTCAATGAATTAATTAGAGATGAATACATGACAAAAAATTACGAAACTAAGGGCGTTTGAAAGATAACTCGATGTAGTATTTTAGAGAATTTTATCATAGAAGGATCTCAAGTATGCACGAAGTTTAAAGGTAAACTTGAAGAGTCGGGTATATACAATAGACAGGAAATCAAGGATTTAATTCTCCCTCATGGGAGGTCGAAATAGAGCAAGACCAGGGGCGTTTGAAATGCAATAAGATGCAGTATATATGAGAATTTTATCTTGGCATGAGAGTAAGTACTTGTGGGGAAATGGAGAAAACATGATATTTCGGTTTATGGTAACAGCAGATTTTCACGAATTAAATTCGCCCAAATGGATGAGCGAAATGCAACCAGACCAACTTTTGAAGGTAATCATGAAGTCTACCTAGGATAATTTTTTCATGATTTTAGCTCAAGAGATTGCCTACCTTTTGTGGAATTCAAGAAGAACCCTAAGTTGGAGATGATAAATGACGAAGAAATCCGAATTCCAACCCTTCTCCTCCAAGCTTCTCACCCAAAATCGCCTCGTCTCCGTCCTCCAGGGTTCCAATGCGGTCTAGGGCTTGGTGGGGATGAAATTTGGGGTGTATAGGGTGGTAATAGAGTCCATACAACCTAAAACTCTTCCTTTTTCTATTAAATTTGAATTTCCCTAATTATCACCTATTTTTATTGCTATTATCTATCTAATTGGGTAAGGGAGAGAGCTAAATTCGTGGCCATAGAGTTATAATGAGATAAGGAGTCTTATTTTGGATAATTACCATCATTTTAGACATTATCTCACTCTTATTTAATTTATAAATCAATTAACTTCGAATTTAGCTTTATTATTTCTCATCCCATGATGGGCTAACCCTATTTGGGCCCAATCTATTAGGTTTGGGTTATTAGAGTAACCCATTAACAATTTAGCTTAATGGGTATTACTTTAATTCCCTTTTATTTCATCTATTCTCCCTTTATTCTAATTAAATCAGTTTATCTCATTTATTAAAATAATAATTTTATTTTATTTGGATTTTAAAAATCAAGGGTGCTACAGTTAATTTCCTAGAACCCCCATGCTTGTGAGTCCGTTGAGAGAGTTCTCTACGCTACAAGTGCGCTCGAGTTAGAGACTTTAGAGCTAAGGGGAAAACAGTGGGTGGACAACAATGTCGAGTCGTTTGTAGAACTCTAGTGATTAGTCTAGAATGCCGAGTTGGTTCGAGCTTCATCTTCTAACATAGACCAGTCAGTCCTTTCTCTTGTTGTCTCGCTCTACGTGGTTCTTGAACAACATAGAGGTACCAGAAATGGGACCGAAGTTCAATGCAGACTACGGCGGTGTTGTGGCTCCTTGTGTTTCGTGGCCTCACTCCGATGGGAGGACGACAGACCTGGACGTGCGGTCGGGGGTAAAATGTGTGTGACACTCCTGATCAATTGACTAGTGGTAGTTATCTCTGTAGCTGGTGTTCTTGTTCAGGTAGGTTACTCATGTTTGCGTGTACAGTGGTTGGTGGTCATAGTGAGTTGTTTACACTAGGTTCTCGACCATGTGGTGTTTTTCCTGACTGGTAGTAGTGTAGCAGATTCCACACTTTCTTTAGTAGAATAAATTGTTATTTATTGTTAATCTTTTAATTATATCTCTATTATATGCTTGTTAGAATCAGAGGGTGATTGGTAGTCCCTACCGAGCTTCTTCGTAAGGCTCACTCCCTTCCTTAATTTCTAGGTGAAACTTTACAGCACTAGGAAATTGCATGGCGGACGAAGGAGATGGGGCCGCAGTAGCCAGCATCGTCTTTAGCAATGTCCGCTTTGTGCTTTGATACTCCACCCTCAGGGTATGCCCCTTAAGGGTTGTGTCTTTCCCTTCTACTTGTACTATTTATGTTTGGGGACTTATGTTTACTTTCACTTGTTAGTACATTTTTAATGTTGTAGTTGTTGTTTATTTCCTTTACATATCATGTTAATACTACAAGAAAAACATGATTTGTCAACGAATATATGTCAGCAACTAACACAATTTGTTGGCATATCTGACATTTGTCAACGGCTAAGTTAAGCTGTTGATATATGATAACATTTGTCAACAGCCAAATGTAGTCATTGACAAATGTTGAGTATTTTCCAACAGCTACGTTGAGTCATTGACAAGTACTTAATATTTCTTAGTGGCTACAATGAACTGTTGACAAATACTAAACACTTGTCAGCGACTATGAGTAGTCGTTGACAAATGCTATCATATGTCAACGGCTCGGTACAGTCGTTGACGAATGTTATCATATATCAACGGCTTTATATAACCGTTGACAAATACTCAAAAATGGTTAAAAAAATGGTGGCCGATGTCCCGCCATTTGAAAAGCAACATTTTTCAACAGCTCAATATAACCATTGTCAAATGTTATCATATATCTAATGGCTCTATATAGCTATTGACAAATACTCATAAATGGTGAAAAAATGGCAGGCGATGTCCACCGTTTGGATAGCAACATTTGTCAACGGCTCCATATAACCATTGACAAATGTTATCATATATCAAAGGCTCCATATAGCCGTTGACAAATACTCAAAAATTGTGAAAAAATTGGTAGGCGATCTCCCACTATTTGCACAACAACATCTGTCAGTGGCTCAATACCAACGGCTCCCTCTAACCATTGACAAATACTTAAAAATAGTGAAAAAAGTGGTGGGCGATCTCCCATTGTTTGGACAACAACCTCTCTCTCTCTCTCTCTCTCTCTCTCTCTCTCTCTCTCTCTCTCTCTCTCTCTCTCTCTCTCCAATCGGCCCCACAACCCCCTTCCATTTTCCTTTTTCCCTCCCCACGCAACCCTGCCCCCCTCCTTCCTCTCTACTCCTCTAACGCCTACTCTTTCCCCATGAACAGTAGTGGCAGAGGTGGGCGATGATGGCAGCGACTTCATCCTCCTCCTCCTCCCACGCCTATCCTTCCTCCACAATGATGGCGACCCCAGTGCCGAGGAGCCCACAGCGGCAACGAGCAATGCCAAGCAACTCATCCCGGGGTTCCCTGACGAGGTGGCAGAGAACTGCCTGTGCCGCCGTCCCCCACCTCGGGGAGTTGTTCGTACTGGGGGGCATGTGGTCAAACACCCAAATGCGGCATAAGATGTTGGTCTCCTATTGGGACTCCACCAACTAGTGGTTCGTGGCTGCCCCGATGCCGACCCCATGCTCTTTCTTCGTCTCTAGGTGCATTGGGGGGAAGAGATCTTCCTAGAGGGAGGGAGGGCGGGATGGGTGGCAGCGGCGATGACAAACAGAGATGATGCCAACAATGGAGAGCTACGACCCATCTACCGACCGGTGGGCCCCGGCTGTCTGAATGGCGGCAGGGGTGTCCTGGTACGATGTGGCGTCCGGTGGTGGACGAGGTCCTCGGGTTCTCTAGCGAGATGGAGGGATGGCGGAGGTGTTGGGGGGGGGGGGGGGGGGGGGGGGTGATGCAGAGCTAGGGAAGGGGGGTTGCAAGGGCGGAGTAGGCGACATGGTTTCTTTTTTAAATAAAAGATCTTTATCAGTGGCTGGAAGAAGCCACTGACAAATTCTTCGTATGTCAACAGCCAACAACCGCTGACATATGTTCTATATATGTCAACGGTTGCAATTTGTTGAGATATCTAATATATGCCAGCGGTTAACATATATGAAGAATATGTCAACGATTAGTGGCGACCGCTAACAACATTAGTCGACGATTAATTTATCAATGATTTTATGAACAGTTCTAAAGCTGCTAACATAAGCATATGTGAACAATTTTTCGTCTTTTGTCAACAGCTTGGAGCCGCTGACATGAGTGTGATTCCTTTCAGTATAACCTAATCATTCAACATTTTTGAGTCCTCGGATTCGTGAGTAGAGGCGTCGGAAACTGGGTTCTCGGTGGGAATCAAGGATCGAGCTTATGAGGTAGTTACATTTTGACAATATCAAATTATGAGATTTTGAACTAAGCAACAATATGTATATATACTTTATTTGATCTTATCAGTGACAATAGATACATGATCACTCTTTATAATTGGATAGATATATATGCATGGGTCGACACCCAATGCATGCAGGAAAAAGCTATAATTTTAGAGGATGGTGAAGCACATGATATATCTGTATGGACAAATAATTAAGACATGGGTCCTCGGCCTCACGGCGTGAGCCGCCAATTAACAACAATTCTGCTTCGATCGTGTTGCTATATATGATCGTGATGCTCTCAGATGCTGTTGATCTTGGCTGCGTATAATTGATGTCATCTCTGCAGCGTCTGTGGTTAGGTATATGTACACTTTTTTCTTTAATTCTTCTTATACGTACGCATGTCCTCAGATTGCAGGGAAGAAAATTAAAAAAAAATCTCCTAAACTTTTCTTCTCTTTCTCCATCTTTCTATCATCGCGATACAGTCATGTATTGTGCCGTACGTGAACCTCACATGCATGCCATGCATTGATCTTGACCGGTTAATGCAATAACCCGTCTGCAATTAGGTACCCCACTCGTTCTTACACGTCTTAATTAATACACGTATAACCGGTGCTCGTCGTACGTGCTGGAATTAAGTAATTTTTTTGAAACGCAGAATTAATATCATGTGCTCAATCGCTCATAAATATTGCTCGAAGTTACCGTGGATGCATGCGCCTAACACCCAGCTAGCTAGCCTGCTACATTCTTCAGTACTCTTGATCAGTAAAGTGCCCTTAAATTTCTTCTCAAAGTTAAGTTTTGACAGGAAAACCTACTCTCCCGGACACATACAAGTTCTGTTTGGCATGCATGCATACACGGATATCTCAGATGGCCTATACATACACCAACTTTCCATCAACTTCAAAAGTAGAATAATTGTATTAATGAGATAAACCGAAAGGTAGATGAGGTTGTATAATTATGTATTCAATAAGGTTTTGCCTTCCGTGGCCCGACATGCAACATAGAGAGTGTGTACATTAACAAGAGGGAGATCTCATTGACGTACGTGTTCCATAAATATATAGCTAGACATATATATGCTTGGTCCTTGTAATTATTAATTAATGTATGGCCATCTCCCTTTGATTTATTTGATCACATATATATATATATATATGCTCTCTACCTACATGCAGTCGCATTTTCTCTAAGCGCTGAAGCCCTTACTAAGAGAGCTCAGAGGATTGGTGGGGAACTCGCGGCAGGCCTGAGAGGATGCTGCTCTCATGCTATCCGCGGTGATCCCTGCATTGCAGATGTTGGCAAGGCCGCGGGTGTGCTTCAGGCCATATCGGTTAAGAGACCCACAATACGTTTCAAAGGCACGCACCTGCATGCAATAATTAATTTAATTAGGGCATCAAAATATGTTCAAAGATCACGTAAACAAATTAATATGCATGTAAATTAAGACGTTATATAATATAATAAGATTAATTTACCTACTATATATATATATATATATACACATGCATGCATGGTTGTCCGGCCAGCTTTTTCATGATTAAGGCTATTGTCAAATATTAGTGATCTTGTGGAAACCTTTGAAAGTTAAAGTTTATACGTACGTACACATGCGATTATATATGTAAGTTTATACGAGATAATTATTAATTACCATGGTTCTAAGGCAGTTCCAGTCGTCTACTAGAGGTTGCCCCGCTGGTCGAACAGTTCCCAGCACTTCCATGCCTTTCTCAGACCCAAACAGAATATTTCCAACCATTTCCATGCTGCTGTCAACGTGCAATCGATGAGACATCACATCGATCAGTTCCTTTAGTGCCTTGCCATCCCCAGATTTCACAAACTGGCAAATTAAGTAACCACCGAAAAGATGATTAATTAGTGATTAAACAGATTCTCGGGGCAAGGAAGATAGCTAGCTAGAGAAGGTATGTGAGAGTGCTGGACAGAGGTAGCCAGCTAGCTCAGTTGAACTTAAATATGATCAAGAAAACCTGTAAGCCTTGCGGATTAAAGATGCATGTTTGCTTATGATCACCTTATTCCAGAGGTATACAAGATCTGCATCCCGTTGGTTCACAGAGGTTGCGGAAGTACTCTTGTCATTAGGAAGATTTTTACCTCCTAATCCAAGCCCCCAACCAATGTAGGAGACCAGAAACTTCGAATTGAGACTTGCATCCCCATATTGCATAACATGCGAACCCAATTCATATGTATGCCCGACTGATGTCCTGTTTCTGACCTGATCACATCAAGATATATATATGTAGAAATTTATCACGTTATCCGTAAAAGTGAAAGATCCACAGGGAATCTAACCAGCATTAGTTAATCGAAAGCAAAGCTAACTTGATTAATTACTTACATAATCATATTGCCCTTTCAGGGTTCTTTTCCGCAAATCATGTGTTTCACTGGATATATTTGAAGAAGAAATTAATTAGCCTTCATCAAAAAGAAGAATAACAACAATTGTAAACAATATCTCTCTCTCTCTCTCTCTCTCTCTCTCTCTCTCTCTCATCTCTTTATCTATCCATCCATCTATATCTAAAGAGAAAGGTTTATTGCACTTGCACATTGCACTTTAAGTACAATGTGATAAGTAATAAATTCATGTGGCATCTAATAATTATCACTCCTCATATGAAAGATGTCACATGAATTATTGCCTAATCATATTGCATTTAAAGTGCAATGTGCAAGTGCAATAAACTTTTCTCTTGTTATTTCTAAATGAAGAGGAAGCTTCAGTACACATTTCGCTAATCATTTTCGAAATGCAAAATATTAATTTTGCAACATGCTCATGAATTAGTGCAGAAGCATATATAGATGGAAGAGAACAATATTGGACGGATATATCCGTTTGTACAGAGAAAAGAAATACCGAATAAAGACAATATTGCATGGAATATGGCACTGTCGAAAAGCAGCGCCATATATATATTGCATATATATATATACGCACCTGTCCTCCAACCAAGAAACACTGTACAAATCCCCTAAGCAGGTATGAAATTCTACAGGAGGTTCAGGGGTTTCTCCGGGACAATAAGTCGCGTAGCTGCTCTCGTTTGCATTTGATGCTGTTACAGCCACTATGTTAATGTCTTCTGGTAGGAGACCCTCAAACATACTGCCAGATTCACAAGCTTCAACATAGAACACCTGTAGTTAATTAATTATATATGATCAGCAAATCAAGCTAGTTGCATGTGCGCGTCGATCAATGCGTTGCTGGGGAACTCGGTCATATCTTGTGATCACATATATAAGGTGTGCATATGCATATACATAAAAGAATCTATATATACCAAGCTTTTGTAAGAGTTCGAAGCGTGCATCTTCTTCAACACGCTCATCAGGTCGGCGGCGTAAACAACTGGAGGAGATGGCATACCTGTCAACATTTTTCTTGACATGAGTGATGAATTGTACGTGGGGGTTATAGATTTGGTAGAATTAATGCATGTGTGTGCGCGGTACAGCTACTAGTTGGTAATCTGGTAAAGCCATCCTCGGCAGAGATTGTTAGAAGCAATAAAGCTATTTCATGTTGGAAGTTACATATTTAGTCTCACATCGATTTTTGAGTTGAAGTTTATGTTGCTTATGACTCAGACCTAAGACTGTGATTTGTAATTTCAATATAATATCAGTGCATGAGTTTAGACCCAATCCCACACCGTTCCACCTCCGCCTAATTAAGAAATCTCCACAACCCATATTAACCGTGAGAGAGAGTACTATATATATATTGGAATTGTCCCACACATCAATTTCTGCATATCGATGTTCATATTACTAATTATGACCCTAGGATATGAATCTTGGCATCGCACTTTTATTGCAAGATATTGCATAATTACAATGTAAGGCATGCACTAATTCTCTACCTAAAGAAACGCCTTAATTGGTATTGCATAACTCCAAGAGCTACGAATTAACGTTACATCCCCAAGTTTGCAGAACTAACCAAGTAAACTTGGAGCGCCATGATCTGTGTAGTATATAAAGACGTGGTCATCGGGGCCGCTTTTGAGGACCTTCCCGCTACCACTACCAGTTAGAGCACTCTTGTTCCCGAGAAGAACAGCGTAGAAGTTGTTTGCATTAACATCTTTCCCAACGTAATCCTGTGACAGATTTCATTACTTGTTTAAGAAAAAAGAGAGCAAAAAGAGAAAGAAAATATATACATATATGTGGAAACTCTGAAGGGTGTATCTATACTTGATTAGATCAGAAGACGAACCTTGGGAACTCCTGCGTAGACATCTTCTCCGTTTGGATGGTTGATGATGGTTCCACGCCTGGGGTTCTCTGTATTGTTGGCAATGTCATCGTACATGAAAACGATGATGTTTTCATCTTTCAACCCGCCCTTCTTCAGGATTTGATACGCATGGCAGACATCAGCCTGAAGTAACATGTGATCCACATGTTATACATATAATATACGTGTATATATATAACTATAGACCTCAAGTGCATACAGAGCGCAGAATTATGAAGCTTCATGCATGGTGCTAAAATACTAATTAAGCGAAGGTTGATGTGCTGGTACTGATGAAATGCTTGAAGCTAATTAATCAAACATATAGACCAGCTGCTGGCTACAACTTGGAGAAGATATTCGACTTCAGACACAGATCCTGCTGGAAAAAATCTCCATGCTGCAAGCCTAATTAACAGCGGACCAAGTAACTAGCTAGCCTCTAAGGCCACATCTATGGTCTCAATAAGATGCCTATATATGCTCGTAGTCGTTACTGATACCTGATGCCTGTAGTTGACATAGCCGCTGGAGCCGGCAATCAGGACTGCCCACCTCGTCACCACCACTTTGTCGTCCGTGGGTTCCGGCGAGTGGTAAGAGTCCGCCGCCGCCATGAAACTGGGAAGGAGGAGGAGGAGGAGGAAGAGGTGGACGGTGAGATGAGCCATCTTCGCCGGAACCTACTGCGTATTCTTCTTCTGTGCAGATGTTTTCGTATGATGGAGCGGGGGTGATAGCGTGTGTGGGAGAACAAGAAGAAGACAGCAACTCGGCGGGTTTTGTAAGACTAGCTGCAACAAGAGAAGGACCCACCAAAATCTACTGGTTTGCTGACGAGGCCAGAGATGGATTTGTTGTCTTAACGCGGTCGGGTCCCACGACTCCCACTTTGGTTGCCTGCCGGCCGGCTAGGTCGTTTTCGTGTTACCCCTGGATCTGCTCTTGTTTTAATCTAACATCCGCAAGAACGTCCAAGGCCGGCTGGTTTGAACACGGCGAATAAAATTTTATTTTTTATTTATAACAGTTCAAGTAGAAAAAGTGTGCAGATAAGCTTCTTATCAATTAGAATAAAATTTTAATAGCCATTTCATGTACAATCCTAGCCTTAAAAAACCAGAAAAGTAAAAAGTTCAAGTTTTTTTTCTCTCCGATACTCTCCTATATATATATCCAACTCTTTCATACGTAACATTTTTATGTGTACGCCTGCGATTTATTAGGATAACACTATATATGAAGCCATAATTCAGTTATAACTTCATTCACAAGTTACACCTTATTTCTACAATATTAGGTGTCTCAGTTGCATTCACCTTAATGAAGTTGCAACTATATAGTGCACAAGTTAATTACATCTTGATCGATTGCGTCGTTTGAGTGGTATATCAATATTAATTATATATAGCACATATTAAACCTTGTTTGACCTATATATATGTCTCTTATTGCACACAGACCTAATTTTCAGATCCACACACAGGTATATATGGACTCTCTAATCTTCCAATTTTCCTCTAGCTAGCTTATAATGAGGTCTAATATATATATATATATATATATATATATGATCAGAGAACTTGAATTCTTTAACTTCTTGCTATCCATGAATAGAGCGCTACACATGCAGTGTATGAAGTTCGCCAGAAATCGATGCACATGCATGCATGGCTTCTTCTATTCGCCTTCTTGTAGGAAGGGAGAAATTTGGTGCCAACGCCTATCAATTAATCTTGTAGAAATTAAAGTGACGTATAAGGCAAGTCTTTGCATTGGACCTTAACTTTTGCCAAGAAAGGTGGGAATAATTGTTCAATTGATTAAAGTATGATGGAATATATATACATATGAAAATTGTGCTACATTTGTCTTTATCCTGTAAGAGCAAACAAGGTCTATTCCTATCCTAATTAGTCTCATCAATCTTGCAGAATATTTTCTCACCTATGAGCCTTTTAAATCCATATATATCATGACAAGCAGACTGTTGGTATTGTCACTATCTAATGGTATTCTCATGGTAAGATTCTCCTCACACAGGAGGACTATACACCAACTGACGCGAATTCATTAATGAGATAAGACATCGTCATGAGAAATATTCCACAAGGGACTTAAGAACAGCATTGCCTGTTTAATGGTAGTTTCCTTGTCTACAAGGATTACCCATTGGAGAATGGTGTTAAAGAATATTTCCTGATCATATCCAGCTGGTTCAGTCGACCCTTGTGGCAAAGAGAATATAGCCACTTTTACTTATCTTAAGGTACTTTCTCAATACGTTCCTTACACAGCACAGCAACGTTTGTGACCCAGTGAAAGATCGACTGTCTCAAGAATGAGATAAAAAATAACCACACAGAGATATCCCAAAGAAGCATGAAATTTGTGTTGATAGCTTAAAACTGTACACGTGTTCAAATTTGCAGATCTAAGGTTATATGCACAGGGATTGACCCTAGTAGCTAGGGATTTCAACTCAGAAACTGATATGGGACTAATGTTTAAGTTTTAACACTTCCCCTTCAAGTCAGATAAGTCATAAAGATTAACTGAGTGGAGATAAAAACTAGTAGAGTTGGGCCCAACCCATACCATGTTGATACATCAAAGCTACGATGTGAAGATTTACAAACCCGGGGCACTATATTAAGAGTGGCCCATTGTCAACAGTTCAATCTTCTTAATGGGCTTCATTAAAAGTTGGACAGTCTATTAATAGGCCCATGACTCACACCGTCATTAGAAGGAGCTTTGGGCGCCAACCCCCCAATAAAGAAGTGGTGATCGAAAGCCAATTGGCAGCACTCTTTAAAAATACTCTTGCGGTAAAAAACAAAGAATGGGATTGTGAGCTCAAGGCATTCAAAAATATTATTGGATCGCGGTGAGTCGTAATCCTGTTGAGTTATTGCTATCAAATAAGTCGGCTTAAGGGCATGTACCAACAAATAGATATATTTTCCTATTGCAATTTGACTTAAGGTCAAGATATTTTTTTGCACGCTTATTTTCAGGTCATAAGGTTATCTACTCTGGCGATTAATCAAGAACTTTCTCTCTCCGAGAGATGTAATTAACGTCGTTGCGTTTAGGCAACAACAGCTAGATGGTCTCGACCCGATATCCACTTTTGTTTGACGATGTCAAATGGTGTGTAAATAGATTCAAAACCCTCTGACTCTCGGAGGTAAAATATTGTCATTTACGTGACTGGTATGTCAGCGCTATGTAATTGTAAATTATTTCTCACCCCTCTTACAGCTTGATTAGAACTCTGTGAGACTTAGATTTACAATACGCACATGCCCACATTTAAAATAGAATAAATCAAAATAATTTGATAGATTCCACACCCATTTTGGAATTATCTTATATGGGATACATCTCACAGAAAATAGGCTACATTTTCTATCAAATGATTATAAAATAGGTCACTCGTTGTGCAATTTTGAGGGTTTAATGCACATGGTATAATTGACTAGGTCTCACTCTTCTGACTATAGATCCTATGTCATTTCATTAAAATCTACATGATCTTAGTTTATATAAGGCCTGTACTTGGAGATGTCTTAGAATATATCATATATCAGATGATTTTAAAATCGATCAGTCCTTATTTAGTACTGCAGCCTCTATACCCCCTCAAAACTCAAACATACACACTTTGATAGTGCGATAGTTCTCTCATATAGAAGGTCTACTCATCGGAGAACAGTCTTATAGAATATTTCCCATCTACTACCTTCAGACCAGTATGACTTCACAATCTTGAGCCACTCCCAATATGTTCCTTACGCAGTTAAAATTAACCACCATGCAACTAACGTACGTGATCTAGAGAAAATATTGATCTCATTAAATGAGATGAAGTATCTGTAAGAGAGAGATCTCCAAGGGAACAAAAGTGAGGACAATATTAATTGGCACTTCTAGCTACCATCCTAATTAACATACTTCGTATGTTTCTTGCACGGTACACCAACTCGTATGAATCAGGGAGTGATCGGGTATCTTCTCCTTAACAAGACTTCAGTACCTTAAACAATTTATACATACACACACACACACACACACACATATATATATATATATATATATAAGCCCGTGATTGATTACAACAATTCTGTCCAAAAAAAGTGATTGATTACAACAAAGAAAACAAAACATAGAGTCCACATCTTCTCCATGAAGTCTGAAAGAGATCCTCGCACAGCTGGTGCAACTATGGCTATATATTGTACAACTAAAGCTACAGAAAGAGAGAGCACGCACTTCTCTAAACTTAGCTTCTCCGCACAGTTCTTCTTGACCTCATGAACAAAGGGTCACAACTTCCCCTGTTTCGAAAACACCATAAACCAAAGTTTTCCCTGTGGAATCTCTGACTTCTTTTTAAGTATCATGTCACCAACTGCGACGTCAAGGGAAGCGTATCAATCGACCATTCTCCTTGACTAAAGAGTTGGGTTCAGCTGGTCTTGTAGTAGTACATGGAACCACGCAGGTTTCTTATGTCTTCCAAGGACTCGGCAAGCAAGTGCTCCACATACAAGCACAGCAAGGCACCACTGCGTTCTCAAGTAAAGTTTATGTGCTGATCAGTTAAGTGCACCCTTTCCCCTACAAGGCCATCGCTGCTTGACGATGGAAAGAAGCAAAGAACAGAAGAGAAAAGGAACAGGAGTGGGAGTGGGAGTTTTATTCATTTCATGGCACCAGCACCAACTTCATATGAAAAAGAAACCTAAAGCTTCAAATTCTAGACACAAATTTGTTCCAACAAACATAATCTGAATGGTCGATGCATTACCTGAAAGGTCCAAGAGGAAGCCATATGATGTCCCACCGGAACCTTGGCAACCTTTTACATTAGAAACCAGTTGGTTAAAAAGAAAGGAAGGAAGATGGCAAGCAAGAAAATCAAGTTCCAGAAAGCTAATATCATGTGTTGTCCACCAGATATGTCTGAAGGAGTAGGATCACTCAAGTATCAGAAAAAGAAATGTGAAATTTTAAATCATTTTACGTAGATAAAAGTGATCTTTGTGTTTTGACACAATACAGCATGAGTTAAAGGGCTAAGCTGAAAACACCTCATCATGTGATATAACCAGAATATAGCCAAGCAGGCTCCCATGTAGCATGAATATAGAAGCCACTGTGGATGAGAAACCGGATCCCTGAGAAGCCCCTTGACAGCCATCAGACAAGCCAAAACAGCAGCACAGTCTGAAAAGAAAAATTGAGGTAATCCACTAGACGTGAGTACATGAAAACAAAGCTTTAATAAAATGAAAAAGATTTTTATGCAATATCATAGATGGAGGGAAACCACCTTTGCCACCTGTGGACACCCCAAATCCGCTAATGGGCCCCATATCGCCGGCCCATTATCCTCCGCCACCGATTCAAGCTCTTCATGGGCTGTGCAAAAAAGGGAATCAAAAGCTCATTTAAAAAGGCCCCCCCAAAGGCCCATGATGCAAATAGCCTTATCCCATCTCACAAAGGGGAGGTGAGGATAAGCTATTGCATCTCCTCCCAAGGGGGGGTCCCATTTTTGGCAAAAAAGTGGTCTGCCACTTTGCTGCGCCAGGAGCCCTGTTGGGACCGGTTTTGCCAGCTTCTCTTCTAGAAGACTTGGAGAAGAGGCCAGAAAAAAGGGTTACGCAAGAGGCAAGAGGAAGGGGGCTGAAGGGTGGGTCTTCTCAACAAAGAGAACAAGCAACCAGCAGAAGAGGAGCTCCTGAGTTTTCTGCTCAAAGGGCTCCACCCGTGAGACTATATGCAAGAAGAAGGCAAGGAAGAGAGGGTAAGAGAAGAGAAAAAAAGAGAGAAGAAAAGGGAGAGAGAGGTATTGTGTTGTCTTGTCAAAGAGGTAGGGAGAGGAAAAGATGTGTCACGTTAGAGCTCTCCCTTCCCCCTCTTCTCTTGGGTTCCTTTGTACTCTTTTTTTTCTTTGCATAAGAATAGTCTGTCCACTTTCTCCTCTTCCCTTTCATGTGAATAGTTTAATCTTGTGCATTTAATGCATATTCTCTCCCCATCTCATCTTGGTTTTAATCTTTCTTTCTTTGCAAAAGGAGGTCACGGGATGGGGGTTTCCTCTTCATAGAGGGATGTCTCCTTCCCCTTTAACACCTCCAAATGAGGCCTTTCCATGCATCCCATACCTCAATAAATGAGGTCATGGAGGTATGGGACCCTTTCTCCCATTCAATGCATGCCAAATTCCTCCCACCAACAAGCCACGTTTCTTGCTGTTTTGGCCCTGTATAAAACTGTTTCATCACTGTCAAAACCGCCCTCCAAGAGTCCTCCTTTGGGTCGATGCTCGCTCTTTGTGCTAGGTATGGGGTTGAGCAAATAATGCTCATGCCTTCTTGTCTAGGCATCATCTCCAAGAGACCCATTAAGAGCCCAATAGGACATTGTTCGCCCTCTCAATAGATGATCCCCTCCACTGCTTCTTCAGCCCCTTTCGATGTGCATTTCATCAATACCAAACAGTCCCCATAAAAGCCTTATTTCGGTCAATGCATGCCCATTTTCGCTAGCCAAGGGGTTGGGCAAACAATGCTCATGCCTTCTTGTTTAGCTCATCAAACAATAGGCTTCAAATCGTCTCAAGTTCAAGGACCATCCCTGCCATGAGCAAGGGTGCTCCAGGAGAGAGGCGGCTGTCACCTGTTGTGCAGGTAACCACCCGCGCCGATTCGGCCCAAAACTGATCCTGGCAGCCTTGCAGGACTAGGGAGGGCTGCGCCGATTCGACGTCCTCTAGTTATCACGACGGCTGAAGTCATATGAGCAAAATCATTGCTCGGTGTGACATCAGCCAATCAATAGTCAAATAGCTCAATATAAGACCCATCCACACCTCCGGGTTGGACAGTATAATGTCTATGTCCGGATGGGTGGATTTATATGTTGTTCATCCGTCCCGTGGGTTGCTTGGTCATGATATTGCCTGAATCTCCGTAGGCGCGCCTGGGGGATCGAGGTCATGTGCCATTGGAGATATGTCATTCTATGACATACACTCCCTCTTTTGGTACCATCTCCGCATATGGTGGATGAGTACCGCGCTTTCCCTTTATCGACCACAATAAGGGGAAATGCTGCCGAATTTTTCCCGCGAAGGTTGAGTTGGCGTAAAAATCCCTAAAGGAGGTCAATAGTTTCCAATTGAGTTGGCAACGTTGCAAACGAGCACCGATTCATCGAAGTCTATCACTTCAGTGGGGTTGCGCAGATTCAATTTTTTTTGTTGTCTGCCGCGCCGAATCAAGGCTGTCCCTGAGCCGCGCCGTATCGAGTGTGCCCCGGTTGCCAAGTGACTACTAAACGGTTAAGGCTGCGCCGAATCGTGAACAAACCCCGATTTGCATGTTTTAAAGGGAACAAAAGAATAAATTGAAACCATTTCATGGTAAAAGAAACAAAAGATCAAATTGAATCTTTTTCAAGCAACAAAGGACAAAAGATTATCTCATGCTTTACAAAGGAACAAAAGATCAAATCAAGTTTTTCCAAATAAATAAAAGATCACATCATGTTTTACAATATTAAAAAGGGACCAAATTGAAATTGTTTTCAATAAAAGACCAAATTGTGATTATTTTCAACAAATGATCAAATAGACCATTTCTTGACTTCTCTCTCTCAAATAGATCCAACGGACCAAATTGAACTTTTTCATGATAAAAGAAGCAAATGAATCAATAGGCAAAGAGATCCGGTAGTCAACCAAGTAAGAGATCAAATGAGTCCGAATATGCGTTCGTTTCGCTTAATAGTACCTTGGCTCTAATTTAAATTGCGTTTCGCACCTCTGTCGGATGTCTCCTCTTCAGGTCATGAGGCTTTCTAAATCTGACGATTAATCAAGAGTTTTCCCTCTCAGAGGGATGTAATTAACGTCGTTGCGTTTAGGCAACGACGGGATTTTGGTCCAGGACCCGAACACTCACTTTCGTTTGCCGAAGTCAAACGGCGCGCACAATAGTCAAACGAAAGTGAGTGTTCGGGTCCTGGACCAAAATCCGTCGTTGCCTAAACGCAACGACGTTAATATAGTGTTCACATCAATTTCACCAGTTGTTTTGCGTACCTTGCCTTCCATCAGCCGATTCCATCAGTTGTGTGAAGGCATTAGGATAATTCATCCTCCATTGCATCCACGCTATTTTCTCAATTTCACCAAGTAGATTTTCTATGAATTCCATCTTGTCATTGGGATCTGTAAATCCTTGTTGTGAGACAAGATTCTTGGTGATTGATTCCCACCTCATAAATGTATCATTAAACATATTGAGTTGAGTTGGAATCACGAAGATGGCTCCAGTGCCATGTTGTGCTGAGGGTAGATTCCACCATTCGGAGTAGTCTTTTGCTTTATAGCGGACTCCTCCTGTTTTGTAGCCTTCAAATGTTGGCTTTGAGGGTACTTCTCCTGGCTGGATCATTTGTAATGGTGCTGGTCCATAATTTGGAGGACCCATGGCTACATCTCTTGGCGGATTATAACTTGATGTTGCTGATGCATACAAATGTTGTTGAAGATTCTTCAACTGAGGATAATCTGTCTCATCATCAGCATCATTTTCTTTGAAGGCTGCAGTAATATAATTTACCGTTTCCTTCCTGTATGAATTAAATTTTGGAAGAATTTCTTCTTCCTCATCAGATTTATCAAAAATAATAGGGGCATTATCCCCACCACCTTCCGTAGAAGCGAAAGGATTTATCATGTCGCTTATATGAACAGGGTACGGGAGTTCCTGTTCAGTAGTTACAGAGGTACTTCCATAACTAGAGAGGTACTGTAGGTAGCTTGTTTCATCAGAGGATGATGTTGCTGTTTCATCGTCCTCGTCCCATCCTGTAGCAATAATATGTTCAACAGGGATTTGAAGATGATTGTCAGGCATGTCATACCTGGCATAGTAGTCAAACTTTCCCGAGGGTTCTCCTAGGGTATCCCAGATGGCAGGTTGGGCTTCCGTGTAACAGTCCAATTTGAAAACGGCAATAATTTGTTCTTCATTGCTTTGTACTTCTTCATCCCGCAGGTTGTAGGAGATTCGTCTTGTAGTAGAGGTTCTTCCCAAGGTATAATTTCCAAAGCGAAGGGAAATCGTACCATCAATATTAGTGCGGGTGTCCACCTCCGTTGGTTGTCGTGGGATGCTTGCCTGAGTGGGTCTTACTACCCAATTGTAACCTTGAAGATCTTGGACTGTTCTTCTTCTTCCTGGGATTGCTGAAACGCCATGGCTGACTAGGTAGTCAACTACACTTTGTACTTCATATGCAAATCCAACATTTGGGGTGTTGGACAGCCTCCCGACTAATCCCTGGTGATGAGGAGATTTGCTTCTCCCCTCCAGTTCTCATATCCTCGGGTGAGGATCGAGACTTGTACGTTGTTGTAGAAATCCCGATGGTCATCATGGTGTCAGGAATTACATACACCAACTGGCTTCCCCGTGTTAGATCAACTTCCATAGTGGCGAACAGGGAGCGATCATCTGGCCACCTGTTGTCACGGAAAACAACAAGAGCCATTGTACCTTCGTCTTGTCGATGCAGCGCTTGTATTCGGAGTTGCATCACTCCGATGTGTATGAACTGCATCCTGCTTCGCTGCAACTGTCTGTAGCTATCTTCTTGGATAAAAATACGATCTTGCTGTTGATTGTCGGTGCAGAGAAGGGCTTCTTCAGATCTGTGCACATAGACCCGATGGTGCACATCATCTCGACGAGAGTGGTACAGTACTTCTGCAGGGACAATCGCCGCTCGTTCCTGCATAGAGTTTGTCAGTTGAACTTGTGGGTCAATTTGTTGCTCCAAAGTCTCATTATGGAGCTGGCTCCTTCCTGTGATCCGTCTTTGTAGACGATTCACTGTTTGTCGTGCATTGTGCATCCGCCGTTGCCTTCGTCTGTAGTCGCGGATTTGATCCTCGAACAGAGGAGTTGTTCGGGATGTTGAAGGTTGTTCTTGTGCTCTGGCTGTGGTAGTTGTAGTTGAGGTTGCCATTTCTTTCAAGGCTTCCTTGCTTTTTCTTTCTTGTATTCTTCTAAAGGGTCTTTGAATACCCTTAGCTTGCCAGGTGCTTCTCTTGTCTTTTGATCAGACAGCTTCAGGTTCTTCAGTCCTGAAATAAGATCGTCAGGAATAGATGATGCCTGACTTTTCTCTTTTCGTAGTTGGGCTATTTCCTGTCTGAGAGCCTTCACTTCCTCTGTTAACCTTACAAGCAACTCAATTTGAGTGTTGTTCTGCTTGATTAAGGTTGTTGTTCCTGAATTGGGTCCTTTGTTGTCGGCAGGTTTGGCAAAGCCGACTGCTGGTGCTTCTATTTCTTCAGTAGCTTGTAGAGCGGTTGTGTAGGATTCAGTAGCTTGAGTGTTTATGTGACTCATGAACGAGTCCACTCTTCTACCTTCTTTAAGACGTGCTCTACTCGTTCTAGCTTCTTTTCCAGTTCTTGAGAGATCTGGATTGCTTGTTCTTCTACCAGCTTTGGTTGTGCTGCTATTTCCTTCACAAGAGCATGCACTTCGGAACCCGTTAATGGAAGTGGCAAACCTTGAATGAATTTTTGTAGTTTCAAGAACTTATGATTGAGTTCTCGATTTTCTGACTCTAAGGCTTCAAGTCTTTCAAGGATTGACTTGAAGTTCTTTAGATGGACTCTACTAGATAGGCATACACGATCATAAACAACTGACAGGTTGTGAGCTAACTCCTTTTGTGATGGCTTTTTATCTTCTGGAATTGATAGATCTAAATATTCAAGATTGGCAGTTCTAGAGGAATACCATTCTTGTACAGCATTTTCCCATCTATCACTCATTAACCCTTACTCCAAAGGCTCGGACTCACAAGTTTTTCTCCTTAGACGCAACAGCTTCCTTCGGCTTCTTTCTTTTCTTCTCCAGCCTACTTACTGTCTTTTGTCCCTAGGCTTGCTACAACTCCGTATTCCTTTTTCCGCTCAGGTTGTTGACTAGATGACGGGCTTTTCTATCCTTTCCAGTTGTCTTTCAAGACTTTAGCTCTAGCTTTGGTATTTCTTCGCATCAGTACTTGGCGGACCTAGGGATTATTCATCCAGTCACGCAAACGGCTCTTCGCAAGATAAGCGTAACTTATCCTTTGAAAGAACGGCTTTTTATATGATTCTTGAAAAACAAAGCTCTGATACCAAAAATAATACCCTTTATTTTGAAAGTAAAACCCTTAATAAGAAATTTTTCTTCCAAAACATGGATCTCATCTTCGATCACCAACCAATATGGACTAAGGTGAGAAGGCAGAATCAGAGAGAAATGAAACGTAATGCGGAAATATTATATACCTTCAGAGAGGTTGTTTACACGTTCCGGGGGACACTCCGGAGACTTCTTACAGATGACGCACTGGTCCTGCAAAACAAGCTATGTCTGGCTTTAGGACTGAGATAGAAATCCCTTCCTTTCTAAGCCGAGAGACGAGGCTTGTATGCTAGGGTTGGAGGAACAAAGAGATGCTAGACTCAAGCAACCCTTAACCAAGTTTTGCTTGTGTGTGTTGTTACGAGGGAGGTGGACTCCTTATATAGATATAAGGAGCCCCTAAGACTCTGGCCTTTGGTTCTTCTAACCGTGGTTGATCAAACCTTGGTTAATGAAAACCGTGGGCATAAAACCAGGGGCGCCGTGGTTTTTGGGAAACCAGGGGCCCGGGCTAAGAAAGATTCGATCGGCTCCCCGAGGCTCAAATCGATTCTTTTAGCCAGACTGTTTTGACAAGGACTCGACCGGCTCCCCGAGGCTCAAGTCAAGTCTTAGACACTCTACTTTAAGGCATGTGAAGGGTTATGTCTTCTTCGAAGCGGGTGCGCATTGGGCCCCATCGTCCTTCGAATAATTCATCCCTTGTTCATGCTTTTTACAAGATGACAATAGAGATAAGATTTTAAGAATCTTATCATTTTCCTATTGAAAGGAAGGTGTGCCAGGGTGGCATGATAAGGCTCAGTGTAGACGCCGAGCGTCGTCTTCAGCAGTAGGGCCCACCATTGCTTCATGGGTAGGCTGTGTGCATGGTACACTCCAGGATGTTGATCTTGAGTTTCCTGAATGTGTCCATACGTTCACGGAGATCTTGCAGATGATCTCCCCAGTAGTTATCCCGGGTTGCATATCTGGCGAAGTATGAGTATTGTGCCATAAGGCACTGTTCCATTTCTTGAGTTGCAAGAGCTAGTTGCTCCTGCACCTTTCGCCTTTCTCTGAACGCTTCTCCTGACATTTCATGCAACTCCGTGAGAGGCTTTGGAAGCTGCGTCATTTCCCCTAAGATTCTGCAGTACTTGTCTGCTGCTTTGTCCATTACCTGCTAAGGATAAAATCAAGTTTGTTAGTTTCATATTCTTACCAGGCTGGGGTTTATCTCGAGCTTCCGCAATAGCTAGTTCAGCCAGTAGAATAGTCTGATCCGAATAAGAATCCGGGTTTGAGACTAAACTATGGATGAGTCTAGATAATGCGTCCGCTAGCGCGTTGTCTTTGCCATCAATGTGCTGGAATCTGATTTCAAGGCCTGTGCCGGTTATGAAATCTGTGAATGATACCCATCTGACCCTTGATGGTTTGTTCTGTGCAGATTTGTTAAAGAAGCTAATGATTGCTTGACAATCTGTTCTAATAAGTAGCTCCTTTTTGTCAAGATAATAAATCTTGAAGCTGTTTAGGCTGTTCATAACTGCATGAATTTCTGCATCAATTGTAGATTTGGGTGGATTGAATTTTCCACTGGCATAAGCACATATTTTCTCCATTGTTTTTCCATCACATCTTTGGGGCTTCCATTTGCATACTCCTCCCCATCCGTCCATACATCCGTCAGTTTCTAGGACGATGTGGCAATCAGGAGGAGGTAATTCTAGATCAGGTAGGTTTTGGACCTTTTCCTTGATCTGTTTTACAATAGCCCAATCTTGTTGGTTCATTCTCTTTTCTCCAGTTGGGCTGATTTTTGAGTATAATGGGCCTAGCTGTTTGCCCAGATAAGGGATATAGCTTCTGGCATAGTTTAGGATTCCTAGCCATGACCTTAATCCCTTGGTATTTGTGAGTTCTTTTTCTGGGTAATCCGCAATTTTCTTTATTATGTGCTCCTGCAATTTTATTTTGCGGTTACCTATAGTGGCTCCTAGGAAGTCAATGGTTGGTACTGCAATTTTCATCTTTGAATTGCTTAGTATCAGTCCATTCTTTTTGCATATTTCTAGCATGATTTCTAGGTGCCTTGCATGTTCTTTTTCATTTTCAGAGAAAACAAGGATATCATCAATATATACGGCAATGAATTTTTCCGTACCTTTGAAACAGTTATCCATTTTTCTTTGAAATACTGCGGGAGCATTTTTAAGGCCGAATGGCATTGCCAGCCATTCATATAGTCCTTGTGGGACCCAGAATGCTGTCCATTCTATAGAGTCTGGATGCATTGCGACTTGGTGAAAACCACTCTTCAGGTCGAATTTAGAGTAGATTTTGCTATTTCCGACCTTTTGAATAATCGTATTGATTCCGGGCAGACTGTATTGGTCTTTGTGTGTGTTATCATTCAACCTTTTGTAGTTAAAGACCATTCGCTCCTTTCCTCTGACCTCTTTTCCTGTAACAGGGTCAATAGTTGTTCCAGAATTGACGATTATTGCAGTAGTTCTATGCTTACTTTTACTGGGCCTGATAGTGCCAAGTTTGAGTAGTGCCTCTGTATGTCGTTTGTATGATGCCTCCAGTTGAGGTGATATATGCTTCAGGGGCCTGTCTTCAATAGTTAAATCTGGATTTTTAATTTCCAGTTGGCATATGATTTTGTTGGATGACCAGTGTTTCATGGGGTCATCTCCTATGTAGCCCATGTCTTTTAGTTCCTGTATCAATTTTTGATAGCTGAACTGGAAGGGTGAAGAGATTTCCATACCTCCATAGGCACATATTGATGCTATAGAAATATATTCTTCTTCTTCAAGTTCCAATTCTTCTATTGCTGCGATGATAGGAACTGTTTGTTGAGTCTGAATCTGTGTGACATTTTTATAGAATGTTACTGTGTCACCTTCAATTCGGACTCCTCCTTGCATAGCTCTTATGAAGTTGCATCCAAGTATCATTTGTATGTCATCACCTAGCTTCATAGGAAAGACATATGTGTATGGAATTCTAAAAATGTTATCTCCGATGATCATCTTTCCATACCTTAGCCTTTTGCTGGTTGAGACTTTTGAGTTAATGCCGCTGAAGTTTGCCAAAAAGGGGCTATCTTCAACTGCATTTTCAGGTACTGCTTCAGCATTTATGCAGCAGGTGGATGCTCCGGTGTCCAGAATGGCATGGACACTGAAGTTTGCAACATCAGGAATGTTGAGTTCTAAGACGAGATTGTACAGCATGTTCTTGGTTTTCTTTGGTGGGGAGAGTTCGTTCTTTGCTAGTGAAAGGATTTTCTGTGTCTCAATTTGTTGAAACACATTTGTTTCTTCATGAATTTCTATCCCCTTGCCTTTTGCTTTGTACAATTCATCAAATTCTTTCTCGAGGTCTTCTTCCTGTGTAGATAGGTACTTTGTTTCCAGTATTCAGTTTGCTGTTTTGAAGTCTCTACCTCTTGTTTGAGCCTTGTGATTTCAGCTTCGCACCATGTAATATACCCTTGCTGTTCATGCATGAGAGAAAGAGGGTTATATTGTATAGGGTTGGGGCGAGATGCTGGTACCTTTTGCTCAAAGTAGTAAAGGGCACAGATGTTGCAGGTTGTGATCAGGCACTGTGGGCAGTGCATTCTGTAGTTGGTTGATGTTTCTACTTTACAGCAGAAACATTTAGAGGAACCTGTACCATTGTATTCCCAAGCATGGTTGCAGTCATGTTGGGTTTTTGTGGCCTTAATCATGGATCGGTAACCTTCCCCTCCGATCCAGTATGTCTGGTCTTCTTCTCGGAAGTAATAGAGATGTTCTGAGACCGTCATGACATTTAAGGACTTTGATAAGTCCTCCATTTCTTCTCCTTCTGAGATACTGTATATGGCGTCACTTTCATTTTCTCCTTCTTGGACGGAGACTATATCACAGTCCTCAGGCAGGTCCAGATTTTCAAATATTGCGACTCTTTGATGCTTCTTCTATCATTGGGACACTCTCTGGCAAAGTGTCCTTCTTGGCCGCAGAGATAGCATTTGCACCTTTTGTTTCGCTGGAGGTGCTTTCTTCTTTCTATACGAGCATGGGAGGCATGTGGTTTGCTTTATAGGTCTTTGACCTTCTCACGCCGTATTTCTTTTCTGATTTGTAGTATCCTGGAATAGGGATACTACTGCAGAATGATAAGTTCTTGAGGGATCTTTTATAGGCTGCATCCCTGCACTCATTTTCCAAGAACTTATAAGCAAATAAAACCCTTGGGAAGACTCCAATAGTGTTACCTGGATATCTGGCCTCATAAGCTGCTTTGATTCTTGGGCCGAGTTCTCCGGGTAATTTAAACCAGAATTTTTCAGAAAGTTCTGAGTCGATGAAGAGTCTTCCGGTCTTGGAAGCTAGCCTCATATATTCATTCATGAGAATATATCCCTCTGAGAGGGAAAACCCTTGATTAATCGCCAGATTTAGAAAGCCTCGTGACCTAAAGCGGAGACATCCGACAGAGGTGCGAAACGCAATTTAAATTAGAGCCAAGGTACTATTAAGCAAAACGAACGCCTATTCGGACTCATTTGATCTCTTACTTGGTTGACTACCGGATCTCTTTGCCTATTGACTCATTTGCTTCTTTTATCATGAAAAAGTTCAATTTGGTCCGTTGGATCTATTTGAGAGAGAGAAGTCAAGAAATGGTATTTGATCATTTGTTGAAAATAATCACAATTTGGTCTTTCATTGAAAATAATTTCAATTTGGTCCATTTTTAGTATTGTAAAACATGAGGTGATCTTTTATTTACTTAGAAAAACTTGATTTGATCTTTTGTTCCTTTGTAAAGCATGGGATAACCTTTTGCCCTTTGTTGCTTGAAAAAGATTCAAATTGATCTTTTGTTTCTTTTACCATGAAATGGTTTCAATTTATTCTTTTGTTCCCTATAAAACATGCAAATCGAGGTTTGTTCACGATTCGGCACAGCCTTGACCGTTTAGTAGTCACTTGGCAACCGGGGCACACTCGATACGGCGCGGCTCAGGGACAGCCTTGATTCGGCGCGGCAGACAACAAAAAAAATTGAATCTGCGCAACTCCACTGAAGTGATAGACTTTGATGAATCGGTGCTCGTTTGCAACGTTGCCAACTCAATTGGAAGCTAATGACCTCTTTTAGGGATTTTTACGCCAACTCAACCCTCGCGGGGAAAATTCGGCAGCATTTTCCCTTATCGTGGTCGATAAAGGGAAAGCGCGGTACTCATCCACCATATACGGAGATGGTACCAAAAGAGGGAGTGTATGTCATAGAATGACATATCTCCAATGGCACATGACCTCGATCCCCCAGGCACGCCTACGGAGATTCGGGCAATATCATGACCAAGCAACCCACGGGACGAATGAACAACATATAAACCCACCCATCCGGACATAGACATTATACTGTCCAACCCGGGGGTGTGGATGGGTCTTATATTGAGCTATTTGACTATTGATTGGCTGATGTCACACCGAGCAATGATTTTGCTCATATGACTTCAGCCGTCATGATAACCAGAGGACGTCGAATCGGCGCAGCCCTCCCTAGTCCTGCAAGGCTGCCAGGATCAGTTTTGGGCCGAATCGGCGCGGGTGGTTACCTGCACAACAAGTGACAGCCGCCTCTCTCCTGGAGCACCCTTGCTCATGGCAGGGATGGTCCTTGAACTTGAGACGATTTGAAGCCTATTGTTTGATGAGCTAAACAAGAAGGCATGGGCATTGTTTGCCCAACCCCTTGGCTAGCGAAAATGGGCATGCATTGACCGAAATAAGGCTTTTATGGGGACTGTTGGTATTGATGAAATGCACATCGAAAGGGGCTGAAGAAGCAATGGAGGGATCATCTATTGAGAGGGCGAACAATGTCCTATTGGGCTCTTAATGGGTCTCTTGGAGATGATGCCTAGACAAGAAGGCATGAGCATTATTTGCTCAACCCCATACCTAGCACAAAGAGCAAGCATCGACCCAAAGGAGGACTCTTGGAGGGCGGTTTTGACAGTGATGAAACAGTCTTATACAGGGCCAAAACAGCAAGAAACGTAGCTTGTTGGTGGGAGGAATTTGGCATGCTATGCATGCATTGAATGGGAGAAAGGGTCTCATACCTCCATGACCTCATTTATTGAGGTATGGGATGCATGGAAATGCCTCATTTGGAAGTGTTAAAGGGGAAGGAGACATCCCTCTATGAAGAGGAAACCCCCATCCCGTGACCTCCTTTTGCAAAGAAAGAAAGATTAAAACCAAGATGAGATGGGGAGAGAATATGCATTAAATGCACAAGATTAAACTATTCACATGAAAGGGAAGAGGAGAAAGTGGACAGACTATTCTTATGCAAAGAAAAAAAAGAGTACAAAGGAACCCAAGAGAAGAGGGGGAAGGGAGAGCTCCAATGTGACACCTCTTTTTCTCTCCCTACCTCTTTGACAAGACAACACAATACCTCTCTCTCCCTTTTCTTCTCTCTTTTTTTCTCTTCTCTTACCCTCTCTTCCTTGCCTTCTTCTTGCAGATGGCCTCACGGGTGGAGCCCTTCGAGCAGAAAATGCAGGAGCTCCTCTTCTGCTGGTTGCTTGTTCTCTTTGTTGAGAAGACCCACCCTTCAGCCCCCTTCCTCTTGTCTCTTGCGTAACCCCTTTTTCTGGCCTCTTCTCCAAGCCTTCTAGAAGAGAAGCTGGCAAAACCGGTCCCAACAGGGCTCCTGGTGCAGCAAAGTGGCAGACCACCTTTTTGCCAAAAATGGGACTCCCCCTTGGGAGGAGATGCAATAGCTTATCCTCACCTCCCCTTTGTGAGATGGGATAAGGCTATTTGCATCACGGGCCGTTGGGGGGCCTTTTTAAATGGGCTTTTGATTCCCTTTTTTGCACAGCCCATGAAGAGCTTGAATCGGTGGCGGAGGATAATGGGCCGGCGATATGGGGCCCATTAACGGATTTGGGGTGTCCACACCACCATTTTCCCCCAAAAATAGCGTTACAGCCTATACATATTTTAAGAAATGACCAGAAAGTTAATTCAATATACTAAACTCAAACAAGGTCCCCTGCTTATAGGCGGGATGGGCATTGGGTGGGGTGGGGAGGGGGGTTGGAGTCCAGGCGAGGGTGTTTGCCTGGGGCTTGAGCCAATTTATTAAAAAAAACTCGAACAAGGATTGTTCTTTTGAAGCTAACACCCTTGAATATAAATTTCTAGGTCCTTCATAGAAACTTTTTTTAGTAGAAAAGAGAAACAGCAGTTAGACATTGAGGGTAGATGCAGATGAAAAAAGAGTATGCTACATAAACCCATGGTCAAAAGAAACCAAAGTTTATAAAAGAAGAGCCACATCCACAGACAAATGCTTAAGTTCAAAATTGGCAGAGTTCTAGGACACCAGTAGAAGATTGGAGAAACCAAATAAATAGAGTTAGTTACAGCAAACCCCAACATATATTAACATGAAAGATATCTGCAGACAGCTTTTCTGGCACTTCTCTTCTAAAGAAAAGATCTTTCTCCATGGGTGAGAACCCAAGGAAACATTTCTTGTTGTCTAAAAGAGAAATAAAAAAACTTGTAACCCCTTGGTGTAACAGACATTACCTACAAAAACGGTAACTTCTATTTACACATTATTGGTACACCCAAACCATGAGAACCCTGACAGCAGCTGGTGTTTGGTAGGAAAATTTTAATGCATCTCCAACTCACACAAGTGGCATCCATGAAGCCAGGTAGCAATTACTTTGACCATCTACATATTGGAGGCATCTATTGATTCCTAAAATCAAGAATCCACTGGTGCTCCATTTAACACTGGATCGTTTGTACACATTTAGTATATATTGGCAGCAAAATTCATTCTTCCTCGGAGTCAAAGAAGCATGCCTATATTGTCTTGCATCTTATTATAAGGTACAACTAAACTTTTAGATGAAATCTAAATATTTCAATTCATTACCTCTTTGCAACTAACATTTACCAGGATAATGCAAAAAAAAAGGTTGCGAATAAGAACTTCTAACAGTTCTTTAAATGCATGTCTACACTTCTATACCCAAAGGATAAATACAACTAAACTAGCCCTACATGCCTTTGTCATAGGTGAGGCATGACAACAGAGATTGCCATTAGGTTGACAGGACACAAAAAACCATCTGAATTTCTGGGATTGTGATGGTTGAGATGTGTGCATCTATATATGAAGCTAAGGTCACAGAGTATGATTATCATTAATTTCATGTCTTATCTATTTATGATTCTAACCTCTACTGCTAAGTGCTATTTCATCTTCACAATGTTTCCATTGGAAGACCATACACATCCTTTTGTGCTATTGATGATCATTTGCCATATATTTCTAGGAAAGCCAACCCTGCCGATATGGTACTCTGCGTCTCCCCTAAGAGGCACATATAGAGGAGGTTTGTATATCCAGGTAGATGGGAAATTCTATCATCTGTACTATGCTACCTGATGATCACACCACATGAAAATGGAGAAGAATGTAGACAAGTAGACATCTTTTACAGATAAGATCCCCAGAAACAAGCTAAAAGCATAGACAAGCAAACGGACATAAAAGGGACAATATTATTGCACCACCAGATATCATATTCAAAATGGAAAATCCCCATCGGGATGCAAAAAATCTCAACAAACCTGCAGAAATGACTATCCACGTATCAAGATCATCCATGAAGTAAGCATGATATCTCTGTTCCAGAAGTAAGAAGAAACATCAGATCCGTGGATATTTCCACACATAAACTCTAAAATCCCCAAATCTTTCGACCAAGGTAGCCTAGTTTTGGGGGACTCCACGTTTATACTACAACTATCAAGCAGCAAAAGAGAAAAAAAAAAATCAAAACTTTATGCTTTCAGATATCTTAATCGAACACAACATCACACGCACGTTAAATTAGGCAAACTGGCCGGCCGAAAAAAGGAAGACATTTTTGTTTACCAATTCCCACGGATGCCGAAGTTGCTGGAATATGGAATAGACCTGGAACACGGCGTAGAACAAGAGAAACCCAGTAAAAACACCCTGATCACCGGCAAGGCAAAAGACAAGCGTGGTTATTAATCTCTAATAACAGAATCGATCACCTCCGACGAAGCATAGAAGAAAGATCAAATTTTTACCTTCCATACGCGACTCTGCCGAGCATGCTGACTCTCGAAGGAGGAAACCAGCTCCATTTGCTCTAAAACATTGAATAAAAAACCCACTTTGAACAGGTGTTCCAACAAGAAAGTAAGAAGAAGAAGAAAAATCTAAGAACGATGCAGATAAAGACGAAGAAACCGCCGCGAGAGAGAGAGACCATGGGTGTCGAGTGGGCGGAAGTCATCGCTTGTCGGGAGAGAATACCCATCTTCGCCTTCTCCGTCGAAGTGCTCTCCTCGACGGCGAGCTTTCCGCCATTTCCTGCTCAGCTCCATCATCACGGCCTCAGCGTGACCGAGCAGACGGGCTGTGTTCCCCACTCCTGCGCACCCGCACGGCACAGCAAAGACCAGCGCGGCCGCCACAGATGGGCCAACGGGCCTCTCTGGGCCGTCATCACGGGCCTGGTCCGGCCCAAATCCGGAATGGGATGAAGTCATCCAGCTATCTACTTTCTGTCTTTCCTCTTTATCATGCATTCTCATGTTTTCTGCATTTATGCGTAAAACATGATAAAATCATCTTAGAATTATTGAAATGTTTTTGGAGATCATATATTCTTTTGAAAACTTTTTTAAAATAATCTTATTTTAAAAAATATTTACACAAATATATCTAGGTCTAACATATTTACAAATCTATGTCTCTCACTTATACTGATTCAGTGTAATTTACACAATTTCTCTGTAATTTACACTCTTTCTTTGTAACTTACACTAATTCAGTATAACTTACACACTTTCTATGTGTGTAAGTTACACTGAAATTGTGTAAGTTACATTAAATCAGTATAAGTGAGAGGCAAAGATTTGTAAATATATTAGACCTGAGTATATTGTGTAAATATTTTAAAATAAGATTGTTTAAAAAAGATCCCTATTCTTTTTGGAGAAAAAAAATCACTTGTTAAATCTCAATAATCCATATAAATTGAGGAGGACTTACATCAAGCTGAGCCTGACTAATGAATCGAATCAGATCGAAGACTTTCAGGTATGATAATCAAATCGAACCTTACATTTAAAATTAAGGTTTTTTAAGAAAAAATATTATAATCTTTTGATATTTCAAAAAAAAATCTGAAATCTTCGTAATCCATAAAGCTCCCTTATAATATGTCATTTTGAATTCCCCACCCCCTTTGGAACCTCTCTCTCTCTCTCTTGATGTGCATAGTGAGAGAGAGCCGTCGAACAAGTCTCTCCCCAAGCTCATCGATGCCATTGTGCCCAAGTGCCCCTTTGAGGACTGACACACCAGGTCGATAGCCGCAAGCACAGGATCCACATGTTGACCGCCTGCTCCACCCATGTCTTCCAGATAACCCAGGAGCTCAACCACAAGTCCGATAGGGAGACCATCGAGTGGTTGCCGCAAAAAGCCGTACCAACCATCATCGCTGCCACAGGGGACCAACACCATCCACGCCAACTTCTCCTCGCTCAACATGATCTCCATCCATAGCTATAGGTCCACCTTGTCGGCCCCGCCCTCCAATCTCGCCTCACACACCTTCCATGGTGTGCTCGCCCTGGCCGCTCATCACCAACGCACCAATTACTAGGACAGTGGCTCGGATCCTGTCGACATATGTCACCCTTTTATCTTTGAGTTCTCACAACAGCTCTATCAGAAACACCACATCACGCCATCGAACCAAATGGGGGAGAGGATTCACACCACAGAAGCGGTGGCTGCGAGTGGGGGATGCACCACTAGCAAGTCCACAGGCATTTATGTGAGGAAATGTTATAGGGAAGACATGTTCAAGGACGAGCAATAATGCAGTCACAACAACAAGACAGAGGAGGAGAGGAAAGGAGGGGCCGTGTCACGTCCCGACAGTAGTAGAAATATCGAGGTGCAATAGATAAGAAGGTAAAAGAGTAATTCACTTGTTTCACGTGAGTTCAGATATTCAGCACACTTCCCATCCACATTATTGTACACAGAATTTTTTAAAAAAATATTATGAATATAAAAATGTCAATAGATTATCCTAATCTTACTAAATCATAGGTAGCAGTTATCAGTTTTTACTATTGATCAAAGAAATATAACAATAATAAGACAGGTTAAAAGTTCAGTCACAATAGTGTACGTTCATTGGAGAGGTAGCACAAGAAAAATTCACTAAACCAAGTCGACACAAGATTATCACTATCAGAATAAGTAGAATTCTAAATAGTGTATAAATGGCAAATAGAGAATGAATTGTACAGTAAGTAAATGGAAAACATGCTCTTTGTGGTGGTGTGATCCTGTTTGGACCTGAGCCAAACGGGCCTCCACTGGAATAAGAGAGGGAAGACGATTGCTGGTGAGGACGAAGACCTGCAAAACCAGAATAGGATCAGGAGGCCGGTGAAGACCGGGGAAACCTCCGATGCCTAAGTCAGTGGAGAGCTTGTGAGGCAGGGGGTTTCGGAATGCGAGAATGTGTTCGCGTCAGGAAGAGAACGTACCGTTGCATGGTACTGTACCTGTGCCTTTATAGGCGTTGGTGTAGAGGCCAACGTGCGTAACGTTGGGCAGATCGTGCCTGAAGAGGCGCCTTGACGCACGCGCATAACGGGAGGAGTTATGACTCCGATGCCCGTTAGGCTGCCAGGCAGTTCACGCCCCTTGATGGTGGAGAACGTGGCCTGAGACGGTTACAACCGCTCTGTGGGCCAGGAATCCTGCTCGGTGCCCTTTGGATGGACCTTCCGAGCAGGTGATGTCCAGGGCAGTCCGCGCAGCAGGGTGAGGTCCTTTGTTCGGAAGCCGCCTGCTGACGAGCTCGGCAATGTTCCGCCACGGATAGCCGGCACGAGGATCTTCTCTCTTCTGATCCGTACTAAGGGCGTGGGATCGTATGAGGAGGCCACGTCAGAAGGGGAAGGCGCTGATGGGCCTTGACGCGATGGGCCTAGGTGGCGGAAAACAGCCACCACACTTGCCCCCCCACGCTCTCAAGTGGTTCGGAAGTCAGAATACTTGAGGGCGGTTGATCTGCCGGACGTCAGCTCCGTAATAAATGCGGTATCGTCCTCGGAGATCCGAACAGACTTGCGGCGACGCCGTCGCAGAGGCGTCTGCCTCGAACGTGGGGCTTTCATGATGACCACGTGAGTCACGTCAAGTCCGAACGGTCACCCGTAGGTCATTTGAGAGGAGACTTGGAGCGGAGGGAAGCGACACTTTCAGGAACGCTTCGAATTTCGCGCCTCACTTTCCTTATAAGGAAGGGGAGAGGGCGAGAGAGCGGGGTCTTCGTCTCCGAAAAGTTTTCCAGAGTCTGCTGCTTCCGAAGTCGTTCACGTCCTTCGCCTTTGAGCTTTCCTCCTTGCATTGTGCTCCCTGCTTTCTGGCGATGGCTCAGAAGGGAAAGGAGATCGTCGAAGCCAGCGGGATGCCGCCGGTGGGAGCGAAGACGGCGAAGTATCGGAGCTTCGAAGGTCTTCGAGAGCGCTTTCGAATAGGCGAGGAGTACGAGATCGTCCTGATGCGCGAGGACGAGACGCATCTCACCCTGAAGCCGGGGTGCTTCGTGCTGTCACTGGACCTGCTAGAAGCTGGTCTCCGGCTACCGATGCCGGAGATAGCAAAGGAGCTACTCCGGAGTTGGAAAGTGGCGCCGATTCAGCTGACGCCCAACTCGTGGAGGACTGTCTTCGTCTTCTGCGCCATATGCAGGAAGAAGAAGATTGAAGCGACTGCGGAGATCTTCCGGAGCCATTTTAGCCTGGCGTGCTCTCCGCAATCCGGGATGGGGATCGTGTACGTGAAACATCGTACCAACCGGATGCAGATCAATTTCTCGCCTCGACTGTCCAACAACAAAGGGTGGACAGGGCGACTTTTCTCCGTGGGGAGAAGGAAGGGAGCAAACATCCCTGAATGGGACTTTCCCACGAGGGTGGTGGAGCCCCTGAGAAGGGTGGATATGGCCCCTTTCTTGATTCGGGAGGCAGCCGCAGCCTCCCAGTTGCTGAATACGGTCACGGTGAACCATGCAGAGGGGTACCTGACCGAGTACAAGCTTGTGAAGTACAAGCTTAGCCGCGCCTGGTAAGTCTTTTTTTTGCATGGGTTCTGATCTCTTTTTCCTTTTCCTTTTCTGCTTATTTCAGATGATGAAGAAATAGCGGCTGGTCGGGATCAGAAGGAGATGGCGAATTACGCCGAGATGATCCCTGTCAACCTTTGCTCCATAAGGTTGGACGAGGGAGGTTCTGCGAAGGGGCCTGCGCGGCAAGTGAAGGCCGCAGCGAGAGGAGGTGCCGCGAAGAAGGCGGTTGAGACGGATACGACCGCGGGGACGACCTCTCTCTTTCAACCGAAGAGGAAAGAGAAGCGCAAGGCGGCAGTGGTGGAGCCGCAAGCCAAGAGTCGTTCTCCCGAAGGAGGGGTATCCGACGAGCCCCGAGTTCCCAAAAAGAGGAAGCTGAAGAGGTTGATGTTGCGTGCTGCAGAAGACGCCGCGGCGGTGGAGGAAGGATCAGAGGAGGATCTTGAACCTTTGTTGGTTCGAAGATCTCGCCAGGGTGGGGGCGTCCGAGGAGAGGGCGCCCGCAGCTCCAGCCGTGGGCCGTCAAGAGGTGGTCATGAAGATGTCCGCCGAGCTGGGCCTGATAATGGTCAGCGATGAATCGGACCGCTCCGGAGGGCGGACGAAGTCGCCGGGTCTTGAGGACCAGGTGGTCCTATCTGGTGAAGGGAGCGCCGAGCAGGATGGCGCGCCAGGCGGGAGCGTACAGCCTGGTGCCGAGGAGAGGGCGACCACAGACTCCACTCCTGCGCCGGCGGTCGTTCGTGGTGCTGACGAGGCAGTTCTTCCGAGGGGGGACGTTCCACAAGAAAGTGGAGACACCCTGCCCCCCATGCTCCCCACCTCAGTGATCACCGAAGGCCGTATAGTCGGCGAGAGTGCAGCCGAGGTAATCGCTGGGGATTCCATAGTCGGCGAGAGTGCAGCCGTCCTCGGGGAGGAGAGCACTCAAGGACTTGGGGACGCTGAGGAGGGCCGTGAAACAGCCTTTGCAGCCTCCGTTGCCGAGGATGGTGGGGAGGAGCAGCCGACGACCAGGCAGGAGGCCGCCGGAGTGAGTCGTACTTCGGCTTCCGGGGACGTTGCTGCCACAACTTCCGAGTTGGGCCGTCCGGAAGGCCTTGTGATCGGTGACATTCCGATCTCGTCTGCCGCTGCTACGGCGGGAGACGAGAGTTCTGGAGACGACACCAGGCCTCTGACTGAGGTGCTGCGCCGGGGCATCCCCGAAGTGCCCTCGGTGGAGGCGCTGGAGGCATCACTTCGCCGTGTCGAAGAATCACCAAGGAAGCTACCCGCAAGCCCTACTGCTTCGCGTCTCGAACAGCTGGCCAGGTGCTTGGACCTTCCCCCCGAGCTTACTCCGGAAAGGTCCGTTGAAGGCTACCACCCGGAAGGGGTAGAGGACGAGGGAACAAGCGATGTTGACCTGGAGGCGCTCATGGATGACCTGACCAAATCACTGGGCACCCTGAAGGCTCTAGCTGCTCGGGGTCAGAAGCAGAAGTATCTCCTTGAGGCGAGTGCAACTTTCTTAGAGGAGCTTTCAGCGAGGCACAAAGCTCGCGAGGCAGCGCTGGAGGAGGAGGTGAAGAACCTCAAAGCCGCCCTCCAGGCTTCGGAGCTCGAGGCCACTCTGGTACGGGCCGAGAAGGAGGCCTTGACCAAGGTGATTGTGGACGCGGGGGTCCGCGCCGTTGCTAGCTATAAGGCCGGACCGGAGTACAAGGAAGACTTGGAGCAGTATGGGGCCCGGTGCTACCGAGTGGGTCTCAAGGCTGGGAAGGACTTCGGAGAGCAGTCTTCCTGGGTCGAACGCGCTCAAGAAGCCTTTGAGGCCGCTGTTCGGGAGTGCCGACGCCGAACTCAGGACGCCCGCCTAGATGGTGTGCGGTTCGCACAATTCCAGTCTGGGCGGATGCCCCCTTCAGGTGACGGTGCTGGTCCTTCTCAGCAGGCTCCCTGATCCTCCTTGTATCCTCCTTTTTGTAACCGTGGCCAGAAGAAGAGGTCTGCTTATAAAAAGAAAATTTTGTGAATGAAGTCTTCTGTTCATGGGATTATTCTGGTAGCTTCACTTTCTCTATCTTCTTCCCTTCATGATTACTCCTGTTCGGATCGAAATCCGTTAGGCGCCGTAAGCATTGCATGTATAACGTAGTTTGTGGGGAACCGCGAAGGGGGTCCGATCAGGTATGTATGCTAAATGCTCGTATGGCGTCAGGAGTTGGGAGAAGAGAGGTAGGAAGCTGGAAGAAGGCTTTTATAGATGATAAGCCTTAAGATTAGAGACATGCCAAGTCCTGGGAATGGCCTCGCCACTAGGAGTAGTTAGCTTATATGAGCCTTTCCCAAGGACGTGGGTGACCTGATAAGGTCCTTCCCATTTGATGGCAAGTTTGCCGACTGCTCTTCGGGGGTCCGAAGCCGAACAGCGGCGCAAGACCAAATCTCCCACGTTGAACCGCCTCTCTTGACTCGCGTTATAATATTGCGCAAGCCGTGTTGATAAGAAACGAGGCGAATGCTGGCGTCGCTTTGTCGTTCGCCCAGCATGTCCAAGTTCTCTCGGAGAGCACGGTTATTGGCGGCTTCGTCGAAGGGGGTGTTCGGATGGTTGGAAGGGCTACTTCCAAAGGTACAACTGCTTCTGAGCCGTAGGCTAGGTGGAAAGGTGTTTCCCCTGTAGCTACCCGAGCAGTTGTTCGGTGACACCAAAGGACATTTGGGAGCTCATCGATCCATGATCCACCTGCAGCCTCCACTGGTTCGGATCCCGTGCAGCAATGTTCGGTTGGCGTTTTCGACCAAACCGTTAGCCTGGGGATGAGCCACGGAGGTGAAGTGGTTGTAGATCCCGAGCTCGGCGCACTTTTGCTTGAAGAAGGTGCTGTCGAACTGTTTCCCGTTGTCAGAAGTAATCACCCTGGGGACGCCAAACCTGCATAGAAGGTTCTTCCATACGAACTTCCATGCGGCCTGTTCGGTGATTGTGGTGACGGGTTCGGCCTCGATCCACTTGGTAAAGTAGTCGATGGCGACAAACAGGAACTTCTTGCGCCCTTGGGCCTCTGGAAAGGGGCCCAAGATGTCAATGCCCCATCTGGCGAAGGGGCGCGGCTCGAACAGACTGTGAAGCTGTTCGGCTGGCTGCTTGATGAGTACTCCGAACTTCTGGCATTCTGGGCATTTCCTGACGAAGGACATGCAATCCTTCTGAAGAGAAGGCCACCAGAACCCTGCTCGGATGAGGCTGCGTGCTAGCGTTCTGCCCCCCAGATGGCTTCCGCACAACCCCTCGTGGACTTCCTCTGTGGCTGCGAGGGCCTCCTCAGGGTTGAGGCAACGTAGAAGAGGTCTTGCAAGGGACCGTCGGTACAGCTTGCCTTCTACGAGGGTGAAATGCTGCGAGCGCATCCTGACTTTCCGAGCTTCATCTGTTCGGAAGGAAGCTCGCCTCGGAGAAGGTACGCCAAGAGAGGGTCCACCCAACTTGGGGTTGGTGGGCCCGTTTCTATGGCGGCTACGTCAATCTCTGTGCTCGGCAAGGCGAGCTCTTCAATGAAAACAGAGCGAGAAGGGGTGATGTCACCTGAAGATGCCAATTTGGCCAGTGCATCAGCTCGCGCGTTCTGCTCCCGCGGAACATGTATAACCTCGAAGTATACGAGGCCCTCTGTCTGGCTCTTGACCTGTTGGAGGTATTGAGCCATGCGGGGTCCCTTGCTCCGAACTGTCCGCTCACCTGGCTGGCAACCAGCTGGGAGTCACTAAAGACTCTGAGCCGAACGGCCCCGAGGTGCCTAGCCATGCGGATACGGACAGCAAAGCTTCGTACTCGGCGACGTTGTTGGAGGCTGGAAAGCGGAAACGGAGGGCGTATTGGAACTCTAACCCCTCTGGGGAGGTGAGGACCAAACCTGCCCCGCTTCCGGTCACACAAGAGGATCCGTCAACATAGAGCTCCCATGGGGGCTCGTCTGCCAACGGCGGATCCTGCTCGGCCGGGAGGGTACATTCCGCCACGAAGTCCGCAAGCGCCTGTGCTTTAATCGCCGTCCTCGGCCGAAGCTGATGTCAAACTCACCAAGCTCTATCGCCCACTTGACCAACCTGCCGGAAGCCTCCGGCCGCTGAAGGATGGATTTCAACGGTTGATCGGTCAGGATTGTAACGGAATGGGCCTGGAAATAGGGCCTAAGCTTCCGAGCAGCTGTGACGAGAGCAAGGGCGAGTTTTTCTGCCCTGGGGTACCTCCTTTCAGCTTCTTGGAGGACCCTGCTGATGTAGTAAACAGGATGCTGTGCCGCTCCTACTTCTCTGATCAAAACCGCGCTGATGGAGTGTTCGGTGACCGAAAGGTACATGAACAGAGGTTCTCCGTGCACAGGCTTTGAGAGAATCGGAGGGGCCGCCAAATATGCCTTCAGCTCGGTGAAGGCGGACTCGCATTCGTCAGTCCACAGTACTTGCCCCCCTTGCTTCGAGGAGCTTTTAGGGCCTCGGAGCAACTTGAAGAAGTTAAAACTTCTTTCTGCTGCTCGGGACATGAACCTGTTCAGCGCGGCAAGACGTCCTGTAGACGCTGGACGTCGCGCACTGTCTTCGGACTGGACATCTCAAGTACGGCTTGGATTTTTTCCGGGTTCGCCTCTATTCCCCTGTTTGATACGAGGAACCGAGGAACTTACCCGACCGAACACCAAACGCGCATTTGGCCGGATTGAGCTTCATATTATACCTTCGCAGAGTTGCGAAAGTTTCCTGGAGGTCAGAAATGTGATCAGTGCTCGGAAGAGTCTTGACCAACATGTCGTCGACGTAAACCTCCATGTTTCGCCCGATCTGCTGCTCGAACATCTTGTTGACCAGCCGCTGGTAAGTCGCGCCTGCGTTCTTCAGACCAAAAGGCATCCTGGTGAAGCAGTATAAGCCTAGGTCTGTGACGAACGTAGTGGCGTCTTGATCCGGGGGATGCATGCTGATCTGGTGGTAACCAGAGTAGGCATCCAAAAAGCTGAGGAGCTCGTGCCCGGAAGTAGCGTCCACCAGCTGATCGATGCGTGGCAATGGGAAGTTATCCTTGGGCGTTGCCTTATTAAGATCTTTGTAATCTACGCACACACGCCATTTGCCATTGGCCTTGCGTACGAGGACCACATTGGAGATCCATCTTGGATATTGGGCTTCTCGGAGGAGCCCAACAGTTCGGCTTTTGGTCACGTGATCCTGAATCACGGTCTGCCGTTCTTGGTTCACAGGTCGCCTCCTTTGCTGTACGGTGGGATCCGTGGATCCAGCCGAAGGCGGTGCACCATGACTTCCGGAGGAATGCCTGGAAGGTCGTCATCGGACCACGCGAACACGTCCAAATTGGCCAGCAGAAAAGCTGTGTAGCGCTGCTGTTCGGCCTCTGTCAACAGGGCACCAACGTACAGGACGTGTTCGGGGTCGTTACCCACCTGAATGGGGATTAGATCTTCAGCAGGCGCTCCTCGGCTAGTTGAAGGCTGATCGGAAGCCGGAGGAGCCGGAACAGCGAGTGGTTGCTTGTCTCTTAGGGAGAGGACGTAGCAACGGCGAGACTCGCGCTGACATCCGAGCACTTCGCCCACACCGCTCGGAGTGGGAAACTTCATCTTCTGATGGAGCGACGAAGGTATTGCTTTAATGCGGCCGATCAGACCTCTGCCTAGGATAGCGTTGTATCCAGGCATATTGTTGACGACCAGAAAGTCAACAATCTTGGTCACAGCCTTTGGAGCTGTTCCCAAGGTGATCGGAAGGCGAATCCTTCCCATGGGCTGGACCGAAACTCCCGAAAAGCCGAACAATGGCGATTTACAGGAGTAAGTTGATTGGCGCGCAGGCCCATGAGAACGAAACAGTCGTAAGCCAAGACGTCGGGGGCACTTCCATTATCTACCAGAATCCGGCGCACATTACAATGGTTGATGGTGGCCGAAACGACCAGCGCATCAGTGTGCGGGATCGTAACCCCTACAAGATCTTCATTCGAGAAGGTTATAACATCTCGGACTGTGCGCGTGCGGGACTGGTAGGATATGGGGCCAGCCGAACAGCGGGGGCCTGTCTACGACATGCACTCGCCTTGCGTAATCGCGTCGGCTTCGAGTGCTTTCACCGCCCGCACCGAAACCTCCCGCGATCACATTGATCTCTTGCCCATTGGGTTCGTTGTTGATCGGCTGCTCGGGAGTGCGGTCTCGACGTCGGGGGCGCTCTTCGTTCCGGCGCCCTTCGTTCCGGCGCACGAACCGTCCAAGGTAGCCGCGCTTGATAAGGTCTTCGATTTCGTCCTTAAGCTGGCGGCACTCGGAGGTGTCGTGGCCGTGGTCGCGATGAAAGCGACAGTACCTATTTTGATCGCGCTTCGGGGGTCGGAGCGCATTCTCTGGGGCCACCGAACAAAAGCTTCATCCCTGATCTCTGCCAGGATTTGTTCGGGAGCCACAGTGAGGGGGGTGTAGTTGGTGAAGGGGCGCGGACGACGCGGAGAATCGCCATTGCGTCGTCCCTTCTTCCGATCACGGTCGGAACCGTTGTCGGAAGGTCGCTTTTTTTCCGACTGCTCCCCCTGTTCGGCCCTGCTCGCCGCCAGGCTCTCCTCGCAGGCCGCGTGGCGCTGCGCGATGGAGAGTAGTTCGGCGAGGGTGGCGGGTTGCTGGACGCCGAGAGTCCTTTGTAGAAAGCCGTCACGAGTGCCCTGGATGAGAGCGCTGGTGGCTAGGGGGACGTCCAGGCGCGAGATGCGAAGCGCCTCTGTTCGGAACCTCTTGACGAAGTCCCAGAGTGCCTCGCCTTTCTTCTGGCGCACGGTCAGGAGAGAAGCCGCCGTCCGCGGCTGGGACCTTCCACCAAGGAAGTTGTCCCGAAAGGACTTCTTCAATTGGCGGAAGGAAGTGATAGAGCCCGCAGGGAGGGTTTCAAACCAAGCCCTGGCGGTCTCCTTAAGGGTTGCAGGGAAAGCCCTGCACTTGGCCGCATCTGATGCTCCGTGGAACACCATATGCGATTCGAAGCCGTGGATGTGGTCGGCCGGGTCAGTCGTGCCGTCGTAGGGCGCGATGGTGGGAAGAGGGAGCTTGGAGGAGACCAGGGCCTCCAGAATCTCCCTACTGAAAGGAGAGCGGAAGTCCAAGTCGTCCTCCGCTGGAGCCTTGCCCTCCGCACGCTGAACCATCGCGTCCATGCGGCGTTCGAGGTCGACCACACGCCGGAGGCGCCTGGCGAGCTCCTGCTCGGAGTTGGCGGGGCCCCCACGTCCAGAGGCGTGGGAGTTGCCTCCCACGACCGATCGTGGCGGACGGGGTGAGACGATAGAACGCCGGGGCGAGCGCCCGCGGCGCTCTGGTGCCCGCTCTTCCGATGGAGCCCGGAGGGACCGGCGTGGTGAGTCCGCCTGCTGCTCCTGCGGCGCTGGGGGGACGCGGGAGCGTCGATGTGACGATTCCGCCTGCCGGTCGCGTGGCAGGGAGACCGCCGGGGCCGCAACCCCCGCCAACTGGGCCTGTAGGGCGAGGCAGACACCCGTCAACTGATGCATTTGCCCCCGAAGCTCTGCCACTTCGAGGGCCGTTGCCGGTGCGGCAGCCGTTGGTACTGGGACGTCGTGATTTGCGCCGGTAGCAGTGCCGGCGACGTCCCCAAGAGGAGATTGGCGACGAGAGGCCCCTCGTGATTGGCGAGACCTCGTCGCCCTGCTTCCTATATTCTGGAATAAGAGAGGGAAGACGATTGCTGGTGAGGACGAAGACCTGCAAAACCAGAATAGGATCAGGAGGCCCGGTGAAGACCGGGGAAACCCTCCGATGCCTAAGTCAGTGGAGAGCTTGTGAGGCAGGGGGTTTCGGAATGCGAGAATGTGTTCGCGTCAGGAAGAGAACGTACCGTTGCATGGTACTGTACCTGTGCCTTTATAGGCGTTGGTGTAGAGCCAACGTGCGTAACGTTGGGCAGATCGTGCCTGAAGAGGCGCCTTGACGCACGCGCATAACGGGAGGAGTTATGACTCCGATGCCCGTTAGGCTGCCAGGCAGTTCACGCCCCTTGATGGTGGAGAACGTGGCCTGAGACGGTTACAACCGCTCTGTGGGCCAGGAATCCTGCTCGGTGCCCTTTGGATGGACCTTCCGAGCAGGTGATGTCCAGGGCAGTTCGCGCAGCAGGGTTGAGGTCCTTTGTTCGGAAGCCGCCTGCTGACGAGCTCGGCAATGTTCCGCCACGGATAGCCGGCACGAGGATCTTCTCTCTTTGATCCGTACTAAGGGCGTGGGATCGTATGAGAGGGCCACGTCAGAAGGGGAAGGCGCTGATGGGCCTTGACGCGATGGGCCTAGGTGGCGGAAAACAGCCACCACACTCTTGTTGACATTAGAGACACAAACTAGTAGGGTTTCAAGAAAACAATCAGCAGAGTTTCAGTAGTTAGGAAGCATACATAGTTTCAAGATAGGTGGGTTGTAAACTTTTAATGATGAGAATTCAAACTGACATAGTTCGAGTTAGGAGAGGTATGATAATGAGAATTCAATCGGCAGAGTTCCGACATAGGTGAGGTCTCAATTATGAGAATCAATTGACAAAGTCTGAGTATGGCAAAGGAATTGACTAAACAATGCAACGGAGTCCCGACATGAAAAGGATCTTAAGGAAACAAATCGTCAAAGCTCTATTATAGAAAAGAAATAAAACTAATTAAACTGACAGAGTCTCAGAATAGAAAAGAACTAAACAAAAAAAAACTCACTAACTAATGACTTAGAAAAGATTAGAGGAGCAGAAGCTCTAAACCCTTAAGCCTCCCTCTCCTTCTTCTCTCTCTTGAACCCTTGCCTTAAGTGGATGGAAAAGCACCCAAGGGGAGGTATTTATAGGCCACGAGAGGGGGGCGCACCAAAGAGAGGCCCTTCTTGAATTGAGGACACATGTCCTCCCTGGGTGGCATAAGCCTATGCATCCTTCCTCTAGTGTGGGACAAGTGTTCCTAGGGGATAAACATTCATGGGATGTGGGATAAGTGTCTCTTATCTAGATAATTCTAATTTGTAAGGTAACTTAAATATTCAATGTGAAAAAGGTTGTTCAATATTAATAGATTTTTCAGTGTGAACAGAGTTTAGGGTTAAGTCCTTCTTGAGTTTCAGTGTGAACAAGGGTTATAGTTTTTTAGTCCAGGACCTCCCAGAGGCTTCCAGGGCTCTCTTGGGAAGCCCAGGGTTTTTAGAGATTTTTTATTTAAGTCCCTACAATTTCTCTTTTAAACTTTCAACTCTCATGTTTCAAAAATTGTATATATACGCATTCCAACTCTTACAAAGTTGATATCCACATAAATGACATTCTTTAGGAATTCTAAAGACATTTTTAGAGAGCTCTAGAAATTGCAATTTAGATCTTAATATTTAAAAAATTATGCACATGCCCTTATTTACATTTATGTAGATATACTCTTCCTCAAACTATTTTAAATTGCATTTATACTTTATTCATTACCTGGGTTATTGCAGGCCAAGTCCTCTCCTACCTGGGGGAGCTTCAAGTCGTCGAGGGCATGCGACAGCAGCGACAAGTTGTAGCATCAATACCAAAAACAACAAGAACTTGTCGCTATGCCCGAAGGGGGGCGTTGACACGACCATCCAATGTTGTCCCCAAACAACAATGTGGGCAACATATTACAAAGGAGAAATGCTAATTGTACGTGCACACGGGTATAAATTTCACGCTGGAATCACCGGGGCGCTTTCGATTGGGCCACATGTAAAGTGCTCACGTCAGTAGCTCAGTACACACCTCTGCCTGGACGCGCGTGTTCCCAAGGCCCGCCATCATGAAAACTGCCCAGCACAGTGGAAAGTGCTCATATCAGCAGCCCAGCACAGTGAGAGATATATTTAATTAATTCAAAATGTACTTTTTGGACCGAAAATCAAAATTTCTCATGGAGTCACGAAGTAGGTTTCTTCCGGTGACAAATAGATTTCTTCTGATGATAAATATGTTGATTCTAGTGACAAATAGATTTCTTCTGGTGACAAATAAGTTGATTCTGGTGACAAATAATTGATTTCGTGTCTTAAGTGATTCATATAGAGTCACGAATTAGAGTGACAAATAAGTTGAATCCGATGACAAATAGGTTGATTCCAATGACAAATAGGTCATTTATGGTGACAAATAGCTGACTTCATGTATTAAGTGATTCAGTGACAAATAGATTGATTTCAGTGACAAATAAGTTGATTCTAGTGACAAATAGGTCACTCCTTATGACAAATAGCTGACTTCATATCTTAAGTGATTCAGTGACAAATAGATTGATTCCAGTAACAAATAGGTTGATTCCAGTGACAAATAGATCATCTTTGGTGACAAATAGGTGACTTCGTGTCTTAAGTGATTCAGTGACAAATAGGTTGAATCTAGTGACAAATAGGTTGATTCCAGTGACAAATAGATTGATTTTAGTGACAAATAGATCACTCCTGATGACAAATAGTTGACTTTGTGTCTTAAGTGATTCAGTGACAAATAAATTGAATCTAGTGACAAATAGGTCACTCCTGGTGACAAAATACGTTGATTCTGGTGATAAATAGATCACTCCAATCGATCATCATATTTGTCTTGTAGTGAATTTAATGATGGCAGGCGGTTTCATGATGGTGGATCTCGGGAAGACGCGCGTGCAGGTGATGTGTGCTGGGCTACTGACAGGAGCACTTTCCACGCAGCCCAATAAAATGCTCCCCGGTGATTCCAACGGCCCAATAAAATACTTCCCGGTGATTCCAACGTGGATTTATGCACAGATATACGTGCAACTAGCATTACTCATTACAAAGAAGTCGTAAGGATTATGAAGATTCTAAGAGTTTTTTTTTGTTGAAATATCAAGATTATAATATTTTGCTAAAAATCCCTTTAAATTAATAATAAAAATTAAAAAAGAAAAAGAAAAAGAAAAAGATGTTTGGAAGTACCAAACTAATTCGACCATGCTTACCATTCTCATTGGATCGAGCAATCGTCGTCTGCTTCAAACATCTGTGAATGAAGTCTTTATTAATGTAACGTTCACAGATCTCACCGTTACAGGGGGAGTACAATACCCCTCCTCATCCAAGTGTGAGCCAGAAAATTTCTTCATATAAATCAACAAAAAATGCGAAACAAATCGGTAGGTCATCTACATAAAAAGACCGGTCATAATTCAGATTAGAACCGGAAAAGAATAGATATATTTTACTATTTATTAGGGAGACTTAATAAATTTTTTTTTCTTTTTTTATGAAGTTTCGTAATCCACAAAGATGCGGCAGCACCTCCGAAGGTGGTGCTGCCGTGACGTGGCTCCCATCTTCCCGTGTGCGCTGTCGCCGACCCCCGACAACCGTGAGACGACGCCTCCCCTCCCTCCCTGCTTGGCCTTTTACCTCCCCTCCTCAACAAAGTTGCCCGCTTTTTGTGCTTGCTGGGTCTCTCCGGTGTACCCCCTCTTCCTTCCTTCCGCACTGCAAGGGAAGGGGATCCTTCTACTTCCACTACCATACCTCCCCACGTCTTCTCTCTCTCTCTCTCTCCATCCCCCCTTCGAAGGGCTTCCTCGAACGACCAGGAAAGAGAGCCGATTCTTCCGCCATGAATCCCGAATAGTAAGTTCCTCTCTTGCTTCTCTTGGATTGTCTCCAGTCAATGGGTTTGTTGTCGTGTAGAGTTTGTTCTTCCGCCTGGGTCTGTGCTGTTGACGTGTTCGATTCTTGGCGGCTTTGGGTTTTCCGCCTCCTACGGTTTCGGTCCCTATGCTTTCTTGTTGGTCGTTCTGGGTTTGTTTTCCTTTGGGTTTTGGTGGTGTGCTCGGAAGGAGAGCTTTTGTTTTGATTTGGGAGAGGTTGGGAAGGACCGGTTGTTCCTCTGCCATCTCCTGGAAAGTATGTTTTTTGGGTTGTTGTCGTTGGTACATTTTGTGAGGCTGTCATTTGGATACAACCTGTGGGAAAGATGGATGGAGTTATCGTCACTCGATTCTGCTAAACTCATTTTTCGAAGGTGGAATTTAACACAAACATGTTGGTAAGAATTGGAGAGGTAAGCTTGTCCTGACAGGAAAGTAAGATGCAGAGGCTGAATTTAACTTATCCCGTAGTTGAATTCAGATCAGATATGAATGAGGTCTCGGTGGAGTTCGACATTCTTTTAGGATGGTTAATGTCAGCAAAAACCACCTCAACTTGGCCCGACCTGTTTATGAGTGTTTCACACTTTGCAGAACATTTCTAAAGGTGTAGTTGGCATTTCTATGGCAATTGATGTACATCTGCAACACCTTTCTTGCATTACTATGCAAATAGATTCATGACTTCTTTACGGTCGGCATTCTCCCGCTGATGCTCTTTCATTGCTGAGCTCAATATGGAAACATGAACGTGGCTTCTAAACCTTTACTCTTGCAGTGACTATCTTTTCAAGCTTCTGCTCATTGGAGATTCTGGTGTTGGGAAGTCATGCCTTCTCTTGAGATTTGCGGTAATACAGCTATTTATCTTTCCATGCTTTACATGTTAGTTTGCAATATGCAGTTGGTTCATCGTATGGTTTCAATTCTTTTTCACTGTGCATGTAGTTTGCTCTTGTCATTCCCTCTCTTTCCAGCAAACAAGGGTTATCCCTACCAACACAAGACTTCAGAATTTGGTCAAGGAACATGTTTGTGAATGTGTCATATGGTTGTAGGTTGCTAGTTAATTCTTATTAGACACTCATGAATTATGCATGTTACTGAAAAAGGTTGATCAATGGGAGTGTGACACTTGATTTTTGTCCTTCTTTGTGCTAGGATGACTCATACTTAGAAAGCTATATCAGTACAATCGGTGTTGATTTTGTAAGTATGCTGAAGTCCATGTGACATGTCCAACTTCAAAGCCCATGTTGTTGATGTATCCCATGGTTGCTAATCGTTTACCCTTTCCTTTAGAAAATCCGCACTGTGGAGCAAGATGGAAAAACAATAAAACTTCAAATAGTAAGTGCCAACCTTGTTGGTCTCCATCTGCTTTTTATCCTCCTTTTTTTCCCCCTTCAATTGGATGACTTTGTTCTATTGGTTCCAGTGGGATACTGCTGGTCAAGAACGTTTTCGAACAATCACAAGCAGCTACTACCGCGGCGCTCATGGCATCATAGTGAGCCACTGACCTTCTTGTGTTTTTGGACGCCATATGTTTCATATTCATGCCCTTGGTGTATGCCAGGTGGTTTATGACGTTACAGACCAGGAGAGCTTTAACAATGTCAAGCAATGGCTGAACGAGATTGATCGTTATGCAAGCGAGAATGTGAACAAGCTTTTGGTGGGTAACAAATGTGATTTGGCTGCCGATAGAGTGATATCTTATGAAACTGGCAAGGTAAACAGATGTTGAAGTGAGTCTCCCTTTTTTGTTCATTCCTAATTACACTTTAAGGGGCGATCGAGAGCATCATATATTTTGTTTTGCTAAAGTTGAATCTGTCATGGAAGGGACACTCCTGCTGTCCATTAACTTGCCCAAGTCTGCAATCCTCACAGGCTTTTGCTGATGAGATTGGGATCCCCTTCTTGGAGACGAGTGCCAAAGATGCTACCAACGTAGAGCAGGCGTTCATGACGATGGCAGCTGAGATAAAGAACCGGTGAGCTTTGCTGATTCATCTTGTCATCTTTCTCCGTCTCTATTACACATCGCTGTCCATGGTCGGAAAATTGAGCTGACCTCAGCTCATTCCAAGTTCTCCTTCTTTTCCCTTGTTCAGACTTTCTTATCTCTCAAGTTTTTTTCATCTCATGTGGGCCAATTAGAGCACCTATTGCATATTATGATCTGTAGCAAGTATTACTTGTGTTGGAATGCCCAAGGGGGTTTCCCTGACGATTCCTGGTCTAATTCTGCAGGATGGCCAGCCAGCCAGCGGCGAGTGGCAGCAGACCTTCGACGGTGCAAGTGAGGGGACAGCCTTTGGAGCAGAAGAGCAGCTGTTGCTCTTAAGACACCCCAACTCTGAAAATTTCTAGATGTAATCTAGGCACCATAATTTGTGTTAACGCTAAGATGGGTTTTCGATTTTGTGATGCCTATTAAAAACTTGTATGCGCATATGGATATTGTTACACTTGGGGGTTTATACGCGTTGGGGTACTCACAGTGACATCTGACATCTTGTCCATGATCTGATCTGAACTGATGTTATGATTTTCTGGCGGCGGTGATTGATTTCGATGAAGAAAAAATTATTTCAAATTAAGGGATTAGTCTGATCCTATCTAGTAGATATGCTTCGCCCCTTGTTAGTATATCTATGGCTGCAAACGGATTGAGTTCAGAATCGGAAATACAGATTTCGATAATCAAAATATGGTTCGGATTTTGATAAAATCGGAATGGTTAATTCTGATTCCGTTCCGATTCTGATAATATTACCGGAATCGAAATTCTGATAAGTTAAGGTGTTTACCATAATTTTATTTTTTGAGCTTATGATAATTTATTGGAATAATCGATTCTGACTCCGATTATTTTTCAATTTCGATTCCGATAGCTTATCGGAATATTTGATACCGATTCCGATAAATTATCGGTATCATTTTCTGATTTCGAAATCGATAATTTTTATCAGAATTGGGTCGAAATATCGGATTTCGTTTACACCCCCAAGTATATCGCTTGTTGCTTCTTGTAGCATTCCTTTTACCTACTGCAAGCCACAACAGTCTGACAAGAAGATTAAGAAAATAACTTGCTACCGGCACAGGTAGATTTCCATCTTCATGTGGCAGTGGATTCCACCACTATGTAAGGGCAAGTACCTAGTAGTGATATGGGTGTTGGCACTAAATTTCTCTCTCCCTATAAGAAGGCGAATAGAAGAAGTCATGCATCTATATATTTCTGGCAAGCTTCATACACTGAATGTGTACGTATGTAGCTCTTTATTCATGGACAGCAAGAATAGAATTCAAATTCTCTTCATATATGTATTTGATCTCATTGTAAGATAGAGAAAAATTGGAAGATTATTAGAGAGTCCATACATACCTGTCTGTGGATCTGAAAATTGGGTCTGCGTGAGACATATAGTTCAAACAAGGTATAGTATGTGCTATTGTTAATATTGATATACCACTCAAACGAGGGAATCGATCAACGTTGTAATTAACTAGTGCATGCAACTGAGACACATCATATTGTAGAAATAAGGTGTAACCTGTGAATGAAGTTATAACTTAATTATGGGTTCATAATAAGATCCTAATAAATAGCAGGCGTACACATAAAAATGTTACGTATGAGAGAGTTGGATATATAGGAGAGTATCAGAGAGAGAGAAAAATAAAAAACTTGAGCTTTTTTACTTTTCTGGTTTTTTTAAGGCTCGGATTATACATGAAATGGCTCGTCAGGTGCATTCCAGCATCTTAATTTGGTTGTGCTGCGAGCCATCAACACCAACCACATAAGAGCATCTAACACCGACTCATCGTTGGTCACCTTGAGATTTAAGAACTTGGGGTTGCTGGGCAAATCTAAAGCTCCCACCTTGACAGTGAAAGCATGAGGTCTGTGAGGGCAATAGCAGGTTTGTCTTGGAATTCTTATTGTTTTAGACGTCCAGGTGTTGCACCATATGAAAGAGATTGGAGAGGTTGTATGATCAGGAGAACTAGCAATCCGGAATCTATCCAAAATCATACATTATACACGGAGAAAGAGACCAACCAGCTCTTCGACGAGTCCATGAACACTCTGTTTGTTTGGGGAGGAAAAAGAGAGAGTTCGGGAGCTCCCACAAATTTGAAGAAAACACTAATGGAAGTATCCCAGAACTTGACCTCCTACGTTCTGCTTGATTGCCTCCTCGTGATCCAAGATACCGTTTGGAGTCGTGATTACAACGTAGCCCCACTGCAGAAGTTACAAGTCAGAGATCATTAATATCCTCCTGAAAGAGGTAATATAATTCTAAAAAACATTAAAGCAAGATAGCTAAGGATAAAAGGGCAAACAAGAGAACCCATGATCATGGTTAGTCATAACTTTCAGACCAGACTAGTCTGGGATGCTATGGGACGATATGAACAGTATCATACGGCACCAATTCGGATGATCTGCCCAAACAAGGGTTGAATTTTGACATGAAATAGTTGCAGAAGAAGAGAGGAACAAGTGTGCCGTGCGGTGCTACATCAGCACAGTGCGGCATGGCCAACTCTGCCCACGATCATGAGCCATTTCAAATAGTTTTCATCCTGCCTTTCAAAACCTTCCAACCTCCTCTGTTAAGGAAGAAGGCTTTAAGGCTGTTGGACATAGTAAGAAAAGACTTGATCTTTCTATGGATAACTAGAATTGGATAAGATAACCATACAGCTGAGGCAAACAAATAGGACAGATGATGAGGAAAAAGAAAATGGTGATTTAGGAACTGCACTGAACTCATCGTAAGAAGTAAAAAATGAATACCTGCCGCGTAGGGAGAGTCCGCGTGGTAAATTCTTGGATATCTCTGGCCTTGATATCCTGTCTATGCATCAGAGCACGACAATCAGCTATCCTGCCTTGCAACTCTACAGTGATCTTCCCCACCCTGTGTGGATCAAAAACTTGAAAGTCTTTGATGTATCCTGCAAATACCAGATATATATATATATTTTTTTAAAAATGCCCTCCATTCTTATAAAGAATAGCTTGAAAATTATCCAAATTAAAAGGATGACTACAATATTTAATTTGCTTGTAATGCATTACACTATGAGCAATCCAGTAGCACTCATTGTTTAATAATTTATTTTAAGCTACTGAGGTATCAAAAGTTGAAGTTTACATGCAAAGGTGAGATTTGACAGACAACATTGGTGTTTGTGGATTCTAGCTAGGGCCCCAATCCAATATGACACATTCCTAAATCCTAAGCGATTTCTTGATGATACAACTAGTGGCTACACAAATTTTCCGTGTGAATGAACTCAGTTTTTACCATGGATTCGCAAACTAAGACCTTTCTGACCAAAAAAACATTAAACTCTCAGGAATATGAAGTTTGTTAGGTATGGATCAACCAATTCCTGTCAGTAAAATTGGCCCAATTACGGTGGCTATTAACCAACCATGCAATCACCAATTTGTTTCATTCCCATATCTCTTAATCATTGCCAATGTCTTGGAAGGATTTGTTTTAGATTCCCACAATTTCTGATACAGTTCTCATGTAAGAGCAACCATACAACAGTGTACTACAGCAAAGTAACATAACTTTATGAGGAAGACTTTGTGCACACCATGGAGTGGACAAATACTGCTCGTCCCAGGCACAATATTTCTCCAACTTTAAACATTTTCCAAGTGAACCTGAGGTGAATATAAAGCTGGTTCTACATTGGGCTCGCTTATCAAAACCCAAAGAGCAGTTTAGTTTCCAACCACAAAGAAACCAAAACTAAACCATGCTGATGAACATTAATTGTCAATGGGATTGACAAGCCTGTTATCATTGAGAAGCCCGTTTTCTATCTCTTCTCAGGTGCCAAACACTGGCTAGAAATATCTGGCCTGGAAAAGGAAATCCTATTGTTTTGTAGCAATCCAAGTTGATATATGTTCCTTCTCACAGAAAATGTCTAAAAAAATGATGTTTGTAATGAATATAACAAAGGAAGATATTAAAGTGGAAAAACACTTGTACGATCAGGCTCCCCACTAAATTGCTGGGCGGGCACGTAGTAAACACTAAAGTAGCTAATCATCTACTCATAGATCCAATGGAACTCAGGTAGAACACAACAATAACCAAAAAGACCTTTCTGACCAAAAAAACATTAAACTCTCAGGAATATGAAGTTTGTTAGGTATGGATCAACCAATTCCTGTCAGTAAAATTGGCCCAATTACGGTGGCTATTAACCAACCATGCAATCACCAATTTGTTTCATTCCCATATCTCTTAATCATTGCCAATGTCTTGGGAGGATTTGTTTTAGATTCCCACAATTTCTGATACAGTTCTCATGTAAGAGCAACCATACAACAGTGTACTACAGCAAAGTACATAACTTTATGAGGAAGACTTTGTGCACACCATGGAGTGGACAAATACTGCTCGTCCCAGGCACAATATTTCTCCAACTTTAAACATTTTCCAAGTGAACCTGAGGGTGAATATAAAGCTGGTTCTACATTGGGCTCGCTTATCAAAACCCAAAGAGCAGTTTAGTTTCCAACCACAAAGAAACCAAAACTAAACCATGCTGATGAACATTAATTGTCAATGGGATTGACAAGCCTGTTATCATTGAGAAGCCCGTTTTCTATCTCTTCTCAGGTGCCAAACACTGGCTAGAAACATCTGGCCTGGAAAAGGAAATCCTATTGTTTTGTAGCAATCCAAGTTGATATATGTTCCTTCTCACAGAAAATGTCTAAAAAAATGATATTTGTAATGAATATAACAAAGGAAGATATTAAAGTGGAAAAACACTTGTACGATCAGGCTCCCCACTAAATTGCTGGGTGGGCACGTAGTAAACACTAAAGTAGCTAATCATCTACTCATAGATCCAATGGAACTCAGGTAGAACACAACAATAACAAAAAAGAAACCACTTTTATGGACTCCCATGATGAAATTTTAGAGATCGCCCATTACCTACCTAAAGCAGAACTGCACATAAATCACAGGGGAACTATGTAAAAAACATTTCTTGCGGAGGAACACAGTAGATCAAAACAACCAAGGGCCTCCCATCGAACAATCCCCTCCGCCCGCACCAAGGAATTGCTCAGCCGCAACGGCCACGAAACCAACTCCCTAAACGCGAATGGCAGCCTGCCCACGAGTCAAAACCACACCAAACATACAGATGGGATGAGGAGGGAAAGGAGGCCTCCAGATACCTCGGTTCTTCATGACCCTCAGGAACGCCGCCATGACGTTGGAGACGGGCTGCAGCAGCGCGGTGGCTTTCCCCCTCTTCTCCGCGTTCACGATGGTCCTCAGCGCGTCGTTCAGTATCCTCCTCCCCATTTCTCCCCCCTCTGCGCCGCCGCAGCGACCTTACACAAACAGAAGAGAGTACAAAGAGGGAAGAAGAGCTAACAAGCTAAGGGTAAACGTCAAAGAAAGTTGAGGGGAAATGTTGGTATATTTGCAAATAATATAAATATCGGGGCTATTTTTTACTGCAACATTCAGGGCACGCCACGTCACCCCAACTCTTCAGTCTACTTAATATGGGGATGAGCACCACTTGGTGCAAACTCTCGATGTAAATTATAGGGGTGTGTCCACCCCTAATGACCTCAGCTCCCTCAATAAAGAGTTGAATTTGTTGTAAACCGTCAACCACCGTCAAGTTGGAGGTTTGAAACAAGTCTTTTCCTATGAGGATATATTATCCTCATCTTTAATTTAGCTATTATTTGATATTTGTAGGGATAGATTTTTAAAAAAATGATTTTAGCACCATGGATATTTTAGTCTATGAGTTAAATAAATATTATTTTAAAATTTTCTTTCTTATAAATAATGTTGTAACACTCATCTTGAGGTAAAGATGAATGGAATGAAAAAAAGTGATATTGAAATCCTTGATAATGATGACCAAGTTGATTGCCTCTTCCCTCCCCTCTTGCAGCTCAGCCGATGGTCGTCTCTCTTTTTTTCCTCTTTCCATCGCTTTATGTTTTACTATTATATCCTCTTAATTTGGTAAAAATAATGTTAGTGTGGACATATTTTTATCATCATCTATCTCCATCCCAAGAGACTTTTTAAGTTAACATAAAGAGCGGATAATCTCTTTATATTCTTGTAATATTTTTGAGATTTGATAAAGAGCATACAATCTATCATTGTTAACATTTTGCTCCACAAGAATATCAAGTAAAATACGATCAATATCATTGTCCCAGTCGACCATCCTAATTTTACCATTTTTTGGGATAACTATTGAAAGTGATGTCTAAATATATAACTAGAATTAATTAATAAGATAAAAAAGATACAATGTTATTGTTAATAACATCAGTAAAATATGTAGTTAAGGTGAAATAAGAAATAGATAGAAAATAATAAATATATTACTGCACAAAATTAGTTCTAAAAAACATAAAATAAAAATAAGAAACAAAATTGACTCCCTCCCACTTTTTTAGGTTTAAAAAATATATAATAAAAATAAAAAATGGAGGAGGAAAATAGAGATAAGATGGGGATAAATCATTCCAACAAAAATATGGAATGACTTATCCCCAACTTACACTTATTTTTTGGGATATCCCCAAAATGCCTAAACCACACTTGTCCCCTTTTTTTTGTCATACCATTGGATTAGATTCACCATTATCCCCTACCTAACCCCATATCATATAGACAGTCTAAGGGCACGTGCACACCGCCCCCTACAATGTGTGTCCCACACAATTTTGAGTCAGTTTTGATAGTTTGATTTCAAATCGAATAAATCAAATTATTATAATTATATGAATATTTCTCTAATATATATTATAAATATTTAAAATAATTATATACATAAATTTAAATATGAATATATTATTTGAACATTATTTTAAAAACATAAACATTAATACTTTTCATATTTCAAATATAAATATTAATAAAATTATTTTGGTTCCAGTTGGGGAGTTGTCCAAAATTTTAAGTTGAACTAGGTTGAACTGCCTATGCACGCTTCTGTTCATGCCCAAGGACATGGAAACAAGTCAATTCAGATGTCTATGTTACTATTTAAAAAGTACAGATCTGATTGGATTTTTCCCAAATCCTTCACTTAAATCAAATCATTGAATTGATTTTCAGAATTTATGAATCTAAAACACTTTTTTAAAACGAGTCAAATCAGATTCTGCCAAATCTTGCGTGAGATCACATTGTGAACTTAATGAAGAAGATACGATCATAAAAAACTAATTTAGGAAAGATTGCATCATTGATTCAATTTTGAAATTTTTCTAAGAAAATTGCAAACCTATGCTATTTTTTTTAGTTACTCTTATGTATCGTTATTTCGTGGCTACTGCATGGCATAATTTATTACCTCGTTGCTAAGTTTTAATTGTTATCACCTTCCTTAACTGGAGAAACAGAGGTCTCAAATTCGAACCCACTTAAGAGCTCTTAATCCAGTGGGTTAGAGATCATATTCCAGCTTAACCAAGATTTATTTACCGGCAAACATGAACATAAGCATGTCAACCCTGGCATTCTGAATCCTACTTCCAAACAAAACTTAATTAGAAAACTGTTGTGGGGAAGTGGGAATACAAGGTTTAAAGCCAATCTGTAGATTGCACATGAAAAGAAAGTGATTTGTTGCTCAGATGTGAACTCCCCTTAAGAGGAAAGCTCGTCCATTTTTGCCCAATTTTGGACTCTTGGATATCTTTTGGCCAAAACTGCCATCCATGCTCCTCCCTCATCTGTGCTTTCAACACAAACCCTAACAATAATCACAGTTGGACAATATTTTGGGAATAACATATCAAATGTCTAATTGGTGGGCAAATTGTGGAGCCAAGCGATTGCACAGAACTATGATATATATAGAGAGATTATAATATGAGGTCACTAAAACCAGGTACGTCTCAAAAAAGATACCAGCGACTTATTGGAACAAAAACACTTGTCTTCCCGCTGATGAATCCAGAAGAGTATCAAAAAAATTTTGAAACAAACAAAATTTGGCGTGTGTTATGATGTTGATGGCATAAATCACCACAGAAAAAGGGCCTAAACAAATGAGATTGGAGATTGATGGAAAAGCCTTTTCTCATGAGGGTGTGTTTTCAGACATGGTAGCCCGTGAGTGTAAACCCTCTTCCCACAATCTCACCAGCACAGAACCAAGCGTAAAGCTCGATGCCAAACAGAGCCGCTATTCCAGCATCTTCGACCTTAAGGTCTTTCCTGTTCTTCCACATCTGCTTCACACAGTTCAGCTCTTTCCAGAATGATTCATAGCGACCAGGAAGGCTGAAATTTTTTTTGAATAGCCAAATAAACAAACTTGCTTAGTCAAAGCAAAGAAGCAAACTATGAGATATTTCTAACTCATCAGTTAGGTGCTGGACAGTAGCCAGTTCAGTGAAATTTAACAGATAAAAAATCCCAATATTGGTACACTAGAATGAACTAAATTTTCAATATAAAGCATGACACAAGCTCCGTGAATCATGAAACGGTAGCATTACCAACTCAAGATTACAGGAGTAGCGACCTGAATATAATGTGTGAAAGCTATCTTTGCAAAGAAAACAATTAATAAATGATGCACAACCGTGAACCATCTGAAAGAACATAATCAACAGACTCAAAAAGAAAAGGCAAGCTACTTTGAAGGTTGTCAAAAGGTGCTGAAGTGATTACACGGACTAAAAGCGGATAACGAGCATATCCCCTCCATGGAAAAAGTAATGGTCTCTTGAAAACTGGCAATGCTGCAATTCTCCTGAAAAGTAGGCCACTCAGCCAGTTCCGTTGTTCTTTTTCATGGTGCATAGATGTTTTGCAGTTCTATTAAGTAACCAGATTTTTTTCTCCCCAGAATGCCCATCAGACTTTTATTGCACCTTGTGGCAATGGAGATTTGCAACTTCTAGCAAAATTATTCATTGTGATTAAAGAAATTAGTGTGCATACCTCTCACTCTCTCTCTCTCTCTCTCTCTGTATAATGCATGCATATATATATATATATATATATATATATATAGATGGCCGGTTCAAGCTTGAACTGCAAACCAGAATCATCCAATCAAGTTTCTGGAACATCGCCACCAACAGCATCTATAATGAATATAAAAAGTTTGTTCTAAAGTCGTATGCCAAAGCTAACCCTTAGTAGAATGCACAACATATTTGGGGAAAGGGGTGAGGGCTTAAATCTTAAAGGGGGAAAATGACAAGAATAATGCATAGCATGACCACCCACAAACATTCTATTCAAATGTCAAATCAACCGTTTATTTCTAAAACTCAGGTAAAAATGCTAACTGCGTTGAGTTTCAAATATAGAGTGATGTCAATTGGGCTGGGTGTCAATTGGGCTGGGCCGGCGTGGAGGCCCGGAAGTCCGACCCGGTTTTAACTGGACTTGGGCCGGAAAAAATGAGCCCGTTAAAATTTTTCGGCTCGGCCCGGCCCGGAAAAAAAATAGGGCCGGGCTTAGATTTTGTGAGGCCCGACCCGACCGGCCCGAAAAATATAAATATAATTTATATTAAATATAGAATTTATATTTAGAAAGAGAATTATATATATTTTTTCTACAATAAATCTACTCAAAAATATAATCTTTTATAAGTTAAATATTAATATAGCTATAAGTAAAATATATATTATTTTTTTATAGATATAGTGTAACGTCATGCTTTTTTCGGATCTTTGCGGATCCTCGGTTTAGCGTTTGGGGTGGTCACGTCTTGACCAGTGCGACTTGTGTTGTGTGTTTCTTATTAGATCGTTACCAGGGTTGGTTATGAATTTGTGTTGGTGTTCAGTGCGCAATGTGGACGTCTATTGTTGAACTTGGCGGCGAGCAATGTGGACGCCGAGTTGGGGCGGTTTGGTTAGCGGCGCAGAGGTTGACGTTAACCTAAGGCGCCTGTGTTTTTAGGGCTGACCCGAGCCTTCTTCTTTCTCCTCCTTTTCCCCTCCTCTTTCCCCACTTTCACCCTTAAGCCTCTTCACGAGTTCCGGCAGCTAGCGGGAGCACGTGGGAAGGCCGTGATGCGCGTGGTAGCAGCAGATCAGACGGGGAATGACGAATTGGAGCGCGGTGTTCGCGGGACGTTTCTCGGGTTTCGACGTGATTCGAAGTTCTTTGGAGGTTTACTAGCGTTTCTGAGGTAGGGACTGGACCCGTTGATCTTCCCTGGTTGATTTGTCGTGCTTTCTTAGCATAAATCGGATATTAATTGAGTTTTTGGGAAATGGGGTCTTCATGCCGGGAAATTGGGTGGTTTGATTGATCCAAGTGTTGGATCTTGTTTCTCCGGTTTAATTGTAGTATGTAGATGTATGGGGAAGTGTCTCCCTTTGTTTTCTTACCGGTTATGGGGCTAAGTTGCCCATATGACTGGCCTTGGGCCGGTTTGGGTGTTCTGTATGCGCTGGGTATTGATGATCTTGGCGTCAATATCGATTGACGTCGGGTTCTTCGGTTGGAGATTAACGGCCAGATGACTAGCCGTTAATATCGAGTTTATTTAATATTAACGGCAGGGGATATTGCCGTTTATATCTGGTGGACGGCGATCGATGTTGCCGCCAACTTGCGCATGCAGTAGCGCAGTGTGTTTCACGTTGCTTCTCTTGTTATAAATATTACGTGGTTGTGTGTGCATGGCAATGACAGGTGAGAGCCATTGCACGCGTTATGCTCATGGAGCTTATTGCTCTTTAAGTGGGCATGTTTTATGTGGTTAATAAATGATGTACGTAATCAGCTTGGTATTTACGTAGTATGTGCGGTGTGTTGGCACCTGTAACACTCTTGGAGTGTGTTGTCCATGTGTTGGACATGTGGTTTAAATGAATGTCGTGTGGTACACTTGGCTGGTGTACTATACACGTGATGTTTATGTAGTTTTGATGTCATGCATGTGGTTTGTGAGTGTATGGCACATTGTGCGTTATTGTGTTAATTATATATTAATTATTATGATTAGTCTGTGGTGTTGTGGCGATGAGGTTCACATCTGAACCTAGCCCTGACTCTTTAGAATCTTTTATAAATTATACTAGATGGATAATTAGTAAAGTATAAGTGTGATTATCGTGATATGTGTTTAATGTGACTCCTATTGTCACAAGGTGTTTAATGATGGCCAAATATGATTGGCTATCGTGGTTTACATGTGTGTTAGTGTGAGTTAGCTTGTAGGTCACAACTCACAAGGTGACCGATGACAGGCTGTGGTGTTATTATTAATATAGTTTATGTGTGTGATTATGCAGGTTAGCTTGTAAGTCACGGGGTGACTGGATAAGTTATTCCTAATATGTATACCGTGATTGGTAATAGAAAATGTTTGTGTATATGTCGTGGTTTGTGCTAGCCGAGTGTGGTGGTCCAACGCCTATTCCGGAATGCCTCTCTAGTCGGGTACCCCAGGTTCTTTGTGAGCTAGGCACGTGTGTTTGTTGTGCTCGGAGTTTTGTCCCGGTACAGTGTGGTACCGTTGAGATCTGTGTCGTCTTCCTGAACACCCTCACTCATGTGTTTGAGTTGTACGTCCGGCTGAGGGAAAAACGACAGTAGAGCAGTGACTTGCGTGTTTGTGGGTGTGCAGTCGCTTGTAGCGCGCTCGTAGTTGGGGGTACGGACACTAGTAGTCGACACTGGTCCCCAGCTAGTCCTGTTTTCCAGTGTCTCACTTTATGGTGCTCCGACCAGAGACCCTAGAGGTGCCAGGCATGGGCCTGCAACTGTGTGTCTGTAGGTGTGGTGTTGGTTGGTCTCCACAGTTGTTTGACTTGTTCTCGTGGAGCGGCAGTTGGACCTTTCGTCCGTGACTGCGAGGCTGAGAGGTTGTTCTTGTGTTGTGTTGTCCGGGTTGGATACTGGTCTGATCAGCCAGTAGTCCGTTCCCGTGTGGTGGCGTCGTTCCTTTCCGACTCGTGCTTTGCCACTGGCTGTGGTTCGTGAATTTGCGACTTGTAGTCGAGGTTTGACCCGTTTGAGGTGTGCCCTGGTGTTGGTACAGTTGTAATTGTGGTTTGTGAGCAGACTCACGGGTTGTGTTTACTTTGTGTGGAGTGCCCGTCGTTGGCACATATGTTGAGGTTTCACTGTGGTTGAGTGCCTTGTGTGGCTCTAATGTGTTTATGCTGTATAGTGGTACCTCGTGATGGTAGGTACCTATATCCTTTGAGAGTACCAATTTCTCGTGGTACTTTGTGTATTAGCCTTTTCAGGTATTGAGGTGGAGGTCGTGTGGTGTAACCTTCCACTTGTTGTGTTTTACCCTTCTTGGGTATGGTTCCGATTAGGGTTTTTTGTGTGTGATGGACTAGCTAGATGTAGCATGTCCTATCACTTTATATGTGGCTCTCGACATAGTGTGGTTTGGGGTATAAGGGACCAGCTCTTAGTTAGCAGTCCTGTTACCCAAATGTTAGAGGTTCGCCTGTGAAGCTTGTAGTCTGGACAGTGATTTGTCTATGTGGCTTATAGCTTAGACAATCAGTTGTTGTAACAGTGTGCCAGTGAGACTGTGGTTTAGGCACTTTAGTAGTTGTGCTGACTAATAATATTATATTAGTCTCGTGGTCCCACACTCCTTCCGAGGACTTGTTGTTTATTGTTATATTTAAAGTTCAGCTATTATCTGCTGTGAATGTTGTGAGCATGAAATGGTTTGGCTATATGTGTGGCCAGTGAGACCCCTTTGAGGTTGAGGTGTCTCTTTTGTTTAGTTGTTGTTGTTCTTTGGGGGTCTCCCTACTGAGCCTGTGACTTGTTGAGGCTCACTCCCCTACAATTTTTTTTAGAACTTGCCATGTGTTTGACTTGAAGAAGAGTTGTGTCAGACTTGTACCACCAGCAGTTGTGTAGTAGTCAATATTGTATGAGCTTGTGCTCCTTCGGAGTATGCCTCAGGTAGTTGTACTCCTTAATTAGACATGTATTAATGTAATTGGACAGTTGTAAATTGATATATGCAGGTATGAACACATGTTCTTTCTTGTGTCTTATACTGTTGTGGTTTGTCTTTTATATTTTTACTGGACACGTGTGTGAGATATCACTTGCGAGACTTCGGTCCGTTCGCGGGAGGCAGATCTAGTTATGGAGCCTTATTGGGCATAAATACCCCGATCCGTCACATATAGTATAGTAGATTTATTAAAATTATATATTATATAAATAAAAATAATATTTTTCTTATTTTTTCTGGCTAGGCCGGGCTTAACCGGGCTTTTCCCGGGCCCGGCCCGGGCCTACCCCCGGGCTTGGGCCGGGCCTAGCAAGGCCCGGTCCAGGCCCGGCCCATTGACATCCTACTAGAGATATTTTGTAAGCATAAAAAATAATGCCCCTGAATGCTGCCTACGAGTAAACCTTAGAGTTTCAAATATACAAATGTAGAAAATATTTCAACAATAAACCGCCAACTCGTTGGCTTAAAGAGCAATCCAGAAGACAATTATGCACTTTTAGGCAGTTATGACTCAGAAAAGGAACGACATGGGAACTTTCAAGCAAACACCTTTGTTCACAAAATCAAAATGGAAAAGAACACGAATGAAGATGCTGAACTTAATATCATTCAAGCGATGTAAACATAGTCTGATACCATGTTCCATAATAATGACAGAGATGCAAAACCTGGAGGAGCTAATAAGTAAAAGATGATAACCATTGTGATGCAGACTGCCAGACTGCACTAATCAAGAAGAATAAGCCAGAGAATGTCATAGGGCATAACTTTCCAAACAAAAATAGTGAACACAATGAAAAGCTAAGACTTTGTGCATCTGATTTCAAAAAAATGAATGACATCAAACAGAAACCACAAATCTAAATGCACCATAATTACAAATCAACCAATATGTAAGAAACTAATCATAGTAGGCAGATGATACATAGTACAAAAGGTCACAATCAATGTGCAAGAGAGGAGTACTCAAAAGAGGTGCAAGCTGCTATTTGGACCGAACACAAAAAGGTGAACAGCATGAAAGAGCACGTCTAAAACGGTGTACCCAAGAGTAATAGCAATCACTAATCCTGTACTCAAGAAACAAAATATAGCAAAAGTAATCGGATGAAATCAGAATGCGACTTCCTTCCTCGAGTTGCCAGAATCAACCTTCACGTATTAGACTGGAAAAGCCAACGACTCAGATGCAGCACGGAAGTACCTGGCGAGGCGAGTGTAAAACAGCTGCTTGGACAGCTCGTTGCATTTCTCCACAGACGGCGGGTGCTGGACATACTGCTGATTCTTCTCCATCAGCTGCTTGTAGTACGCACAACCATGCTTGGCCACGAACTGCGACGCTTGGACCGCCTTCGATTGTAGTTGATGCAGCTTCGACGCCATCTCCCCTCACTGAAATCGACCCCACAGGACATCTTCGTCAGCCAACTCAACAGAAACCGAAAACCAGAAATCCGATAAGCAAACCATACTGATCACTGAAAACCACTGCGCGCTCGGCAGCCGCCAAATTCCGACACAACAGAAAACAAACTGTTGCAACATCACGAATCTCCACAGAGCATGTGAAGACATCACACACCGCTATTCACAATAAACAGAAAGCTAGAAAACGGCAAGATGCGGAATCAAAACCCTAGTTCAACAACCCGGACCCAGACCACTACGCAAACGCAATGGAAGCACCAGATTAGGAAAAATAAATAAACTTTTCGGTAGGTCCACACAACTGAGATCTGCGCCGCGAGGGATCAAATCCAGAACCAAACCGCCGATCTTTTGGACGAAGCACCCAAATCCTCGCTGGATCAGATCATCAGACAATATAAACGAGAGCCGAGAGAAGACTAAGCAGCATTCCGAACTGCACAAGGGGAAATCGGTGGGGAGGGGGGGGGGAGGAGGAGGAGAAGAGCGTACCGACGCCTTGCTCTGGATCGGAGAAGGAGAGAGGGATCGAGGCGCGCGCAGGGGCGGGAGGAGGAAAGCCTCGCCGGGAGCCGAGGGACGCCGAGGTGGGACTTCGGAGGAGGTTTCTGTCTAGTTGCCCCTGATATTTTTATTACTGACCGGTCTTCTATGTGATGCGAATTTGCCAAAATAATAATAATAATAAATTTTATTGGGGGGGGGGGGGGGTACGTGAGCCTATTTTGGGCAAGCAAGTTAATTCTAAAAGTCCAATTAAATTAATTTTAAAAAGTTATAGGTATAAAGCTTCATTAAAATTTGAGGGAAAAAATGTATTTCTCGAGTAGTACATACTTGATAGTTGATACTCAAACTAAGAAAAAGAACTTATACCTTCCATTCTATTAGCGGAGACAATGTGTGTGTATACTCAAACTAAGAAAAAGAACTTATAACTTCCATTCTATTAATAATTACATGTCATATAAAAATTAACTGTGATTGAAGCCTATTAAAATCGGATCAAACTTATTAACAATCTGAATTGGATGTTTCTATCTTCACACGATGGATATGGCATGACACCTGAAGGGAGTTACTAAGATCAGACTCAATACACCGAAACTTGAGTTATACGTAGAGATCACCATCTTTTCATTTAACTTAGCTCTTCAAGATTACCCATACCAACAGAAGAAAAAAATGCAATTTTCGGACGACAATTGAAGACTAGTTATTCAAAAAATAATAATAATAAATCACATATCTTCCACGCATAAGTCTGCATGCAAGTGACAAAATTTAAGAGAGAGATGTAGCAAGCTTCATGACTCCTATTTCTCTCTTCTTTCATATCTTATCATTAACCAAGTGTGTGTGTGTGTGTATATATATATATGCTCGCCACCTGCTATAACTCGATGGGTTATTGACATTGCCAGCTCTGAACTCCCATAAGGGAAGGTATATACTTAATATGTACGTACCACTTTTCATAATCTAAGTAGGAGTCTTTCACATGAACTGGGCTAAAATCTTAATATACACATTATAACAACTAATACAAGTATACAAAACAAGTCCATGAGACGCAACAAGTCACCGAGGTATTCTTCATAGAGACACACCTCATCTTCCACAATCTAAGCAGGCCTGCTTCACTTTGGACTCTTCTTGATGTGCCAATCATAAGAACTAATAGAACACAAGTCCACAAGATGCAATAGATGTAAGCGGGGAACCGATACCATAGTACATTTTACCAGCACGTTGTTCCCAGGAAACGAAGATACAGACGGCATCACAGCAACAAAAAAACAAAAAGGCCTTCCAAAGTTTAGCATATTCTTTATTCAAGCACAGTTGCAAGAACAGAAAAGTAGCAGACGGATGAACCCACTTCAAAAAAGAAGACAGAGATGTGGTTGAAGGGGATGATCACTTGGTCCACCACATAAGAAAGTCCTTCCGCCGATTAATCTTCTTCTGGAGCTGGAGAAGTCCATAAAGCAAAGCTTCAGCGGTGGGAGGGCAGCCAGGAACGTAGATGTCCACAGGCACAATCCGGTCGCAGCCACGGACCACCGAGTACGAGTAATGATAGTAACCTCCACCATTCGCGCAGCTACCCATGGAGATCACCCAGCGAGGCTCGGGCATTTGATCATAAACTCTGCAGAGGAGAGAGGGAGAGAAAGAGGGGGAGGGGGAGACAGAGACGTTAAAAGCAGAGGTGTGGGGTGGTAGAAGAAGCATCGTAATCATCAAAATACAATAATCCCTTTGATTTTAGAAACCAGGTAACAAATATTGACACTTAGTTCACCCGTTCATCAACAATAAAAAGAAGAGCAAGTGCTATCGCTGCTGACAGAGGCAAACTTCAGTTCATTTGTTTCTGGAAGATGCAGCCGTTCATCGAACAAAATGAAAGATACCACCTTCAAATGGCAAATAAATTGCAAATCCAAGGAGGCAAGGAGATGAAAGCAAAATTGGTTGGCTGCATGTGATATAAACGAGTCGAAGCTCTTCAGCTAGACTACTAGATGGCATGCTCTTCGATAATCTTGATTCCAGAAACACACCAATATCACAAAAATGCATGAATTCTAAGCAGCGGCGGCAGAACAACGTGTTCTGCCAAAAACGCAGGAAAAAGTTTTTATTCAGAAAAAGCACCAATGGAATAGCGACACCATGGAATAAGCAGAAAACATGGCAGACCGTAACTGCATGTTATATGTACTCCATAAGAAAGATTCATTTTTGAGAGACCAATCTATACGAAAGAATTCCTGTCCACATATGTATACTCGTCTACAAATAATAAGCGGCCTTGACACAGAATCCCCAAAGCCTGGATTGCAGAACCAGCTACTTCTTTCCCTGGTTCGTGGATCCAGATCAGGCCAGCATCAGTTGACCCAGAAATGGGAATCAGCCACTAATTGGCATGAGTTGAAAATGAATTGACCGATAAGGAACTTTGTTCCTTTTGTTTTTCTTCTTCTCTAAACTTACTACCTCCACAGTTGTGGTATAGTTTAACATGGAATGACACACAAATATCAATAAGGCAAGTCTGGAGTATCACTCAAAGGGAATTTTAAACAAGGCAATAAAACACCCGATCAAACAAACAGAACATGCCAAAGGGTGAACATATATACAGGTTATCCCGACTCACCTTCCAAAAAAATATCGGTTACTTTGAGAAGGAAATACATCTACATAATAAATAGAAACTAAACATATTATGAGCTTAAGTTGAAGAACAGGTGTGTTTTCGCCTGTTAAGTCTCCCCTTTTTCCCCTCGATAAAAAGCGAGTTTATTTTTTAACCCCTCTAATCTTCCTTGTTAAATAGTTTAAGGATTAGTCCCATAGCCCCTCTAATCAAGATATTTGGTCATAACTCCCCATAATGTTAAGCTATTTAGTGAAACACCTTGTAACATGACAAATCAACACCATCGAACTTCACAAAAAAGACCAGAAAAAGAGGTTTAGCAAAGCAATGTGCAATTATGATGGCTTATAAATGAGTATCTAGATTATTGGGGCTAATCTTAATATAAAAAAAATACAGTGTGGACACTAAAATCCCATTAAAAATAATCCTTACAAACTGTTTGCGGCAGAGAAAATCATACAAAACAATCAAAGCATGAGCTTATGATGTGTGTGTGTGTGTATATATTCACCTGTCATTTGGCATTAAGCCTATTGTTCTTTCCTCAATAAAAAAATATGGGTCACTGTTAGGGCACACATTATAATCTCATGACTCATGGACTTGAGTAACCATAAGTGTTTATTCAATGGAGTAGAGTATATGAGCACCACCTTATTCATCTAACTGAGAAAATGGATAAAAAGTTCAAAGCTGAAAAATCTCTGTCCAAACTCCAAAGGCTTCTGCCTGCTGAACCCTGGTCACTGAAATCTGCTGAGTGCCAAAGCAGTCAAAAATAAACTGCCGCCACTGCAGCTTAGATAGCCTAGAGCAATCAGGGTTGCAACCTGATCATAATCTAAAATGCATTCCATATCTTGCCCACTGAGTACTATCCTTGATACATTATACTCTGAAAATTCGAGACTCAATATGTGAAAATTCACATTGAACATTCATGGATGGAGCAACCCCATGAAATAATTGCTTGTGATAATTTTGTGTTTGCAAATGGGCGATCCTAAATACTTAGCTCCCATAATTACCACAGGCATTTGCAGAGAAAATCAAGATTAAAATTCCTCGAGTTTCTATTTCCAGTATGTCTCCAAACTGTACCAGTGGAATCTGCCATGATCCCGGTTGTCCAATCATTTCATAACAGAGTCATTCTTTGATAAATGATCACTATGAGTCAGACTCAATATAATTTGATCAATTCTTTTTTCTGTTGTTAAGGTGGAGAACTGAACCAAGAATTCTCTTTCTTCATCATCAACCGAATCACTGTTCGCGACCCAAGATTCTATTTTATCATCAATCTAACTTCTGTCTTCTGCAGCTACGCAAGCATCACCAAAACATGAAATGACCTACTACCAACATCATAGAGAAGCCAGCCCATGCACTCAGCCGGATTTCTATCTAACATTAGCTGTAATGACATCACCATCTCTTTGTCTAAGCACTATATAGGGTTTATCCGAGATACGTGACAAGAAACTTCAAAGAGACGTATCCAAGCCTGTCAATGAAGTTAACCAACCTTCGAAATATAATAGGGACGTTGTCATCAGAATTTGCTCATAAAACATAATTCTAGAATATGCACATTGACCGAAGGAAATTAGGTGACCTGGGTTGATGGAACCCACTAATGAGGCAGGCAAAAGACCCATTACCTGTGTCTGTTTTGTACCACTTCTTTGTTCATAACACCCGTCCCACGACAAAGATGATTCTTCCAGACACACTGCCTATTTCCTCCCCCAAAATTCCATGCACTAATCTAAGCATCCCATTTCCCTCCCATGAAATGCATCCTCAGCAAAATTCATTGAGTCAAAATGTTCAAGACAACGGAAACACTTGCCCCTGCCATGACAGACGAAAGGGCGGCGCCGCTGAAACAAGATTCCTAGGATTATCTCTAAACATTATATCGACATAAACTCCAGGAAAACCAAAAAGTAAGTCTCAAAATCTGGGACGAACGGAGCCATGCGTGAATTTGATAGAACATAATAAAGTTCGACGCTGAAATACGCACCCATGCGCGAAATCCCCAAAAAAATCAATGTAATTAACGTGCGAGCTAAACCCAATTCGCTGGGGCAAAGAACAAACGGATCTTCTGCAACACTTGAATATGAGATGCTTCTATTAAACCGTGACCTGGCTTGCATGATACCCAAAAACAACCCTCTAAGCACTCACCGGCAATATATACTGAGAGATAGAACATTAACAAAATCTTAAAGGAGTACTTACTTGCGAAGCGCGGGGGCCATCTTGTTGGTGAGGGTACCCGCGACGATCATGCAGTCAGACTGCCGGGGGCTCGGCCGGAAGATGATACCAAAGCGGTCCAGATCGTACCGCGCCGCGCCCGTGTGCATCATCTCCACGGCGCAGCACGCGAGCCCGAAGGTCATCGGCCAGATCGACCCCCGCCGCGCCCAGTTCAGCAGATCGTCCACCTTCGAGATCACGTACTCCACCGTCTTAGGCAGGCCGGTGGGGGACGACGTCGACGGCGGCGGGGGGCGAGCGTACGGCGCCGGCGAGGAGCCGGTGGAGTAGGGGAGGACGCCGCCGGCGGCGGCGGCTCCAGGGGGCTGGATCGCGGCCGCCCTCTGGGCGGACAGGAGGGCGAGGCGGGCGGTTCGCGGGAGCAGCGCCATGGCCGGAGAGCACCGTGTGGAGGTTGCTGGACCTCGCAGCTGCTCCGAAGTGTTTCTTCGTACGAGAGGGGGTGCCCCCAAATCTGGGAAGCCGTTCTGGTGGGTTCGCCCTGGGGCGAGGCTCGCGGCGGATTCGCTAAACGGGTCTGGTAATCGGGGATGTTTCGATCTTTGGATCTCAACGGATACGGTAAATGGGTTGTTGGGTTTGGGGATGGCCGCGGTACTTGATAATAAAAATGTCAATCGGTCGGGTTCGATCTAACGGGTCCACTGGCCTAATTTTTTGTTGGATTATAAGGCTCTTTTCGGTTCATAAAATTTTAATCGGGTCTAAAAATTTAATCTGACTAGATTTATGAATCGGACTAGAATTTTGAGTTTTGTCTGATAGATCATCCCAATCCGTTCTTTTTTTTTCTTTCAAATTTCAAATTTTATTTAATTAAAATTATATTATTTTACTTAATTAAAAGTTAAAAATTTTATTTTCAAGCAAATTAAGTAAGTAACAACAAAATTCTAGTTAATTGAGTGGAATTATATTTTTATATTATTAAATATATTGTTAATATTATTAATTTATTTTTAAGTATTTGGGCCGGAGCGGATCGGGTCTTAGTCGAATTTTATATTTTTGTAAAAATATTAGACTTAAAGTTGACCCGATCCCGATCCATTGACAATCCTACTTAATAAAGAGAAATACTAGTTATATATTTGATTTGCACATTAACATATAGATTTCACTTGACAAAAGTAGATTTTAAAAATATTTTTATGTTATTTTTGTAAAATTAAAAATTAATTGTCTCCCTTAATTTCTAAGAGTTACAATAATTTCAGCGTGAAAAAATTATGAGTTTGTTTCAATGGTGTGTGCCAGACAAGCATTAGAGGGGGAGGAGCACATTGGGTGTGCCGGGTCAAACTAAAAATTTATTTATTCGATTAAGCAATTAATTAGAATAAATTATTTTATATTAAAATATGAATATATATATATAATATAATATATGATGGTATGTCCAAGACAGGTAATTAAAAATACTAGTCTTATACAAGAATGTAAGCATACTCTTTGAAGAATATTTAGATTTTACAAAATTTATCACATTTCTTTCTACAATTTTAGTCCATTACATTCCGTCCCCTCGCTTCAACTGGAGGAGTATTTTTGAAATTTGAGAAATTAACTAGTTTCTTTGTCGTTGTTCACACCATTTTTGTCTTGTTGTTTCTACTAATTCCCATAGATTACGTAGGTTTGGCTTGAGAGATTTCGGCTTTTTGAGAGAGTCAACTCTTCTTATCCTATTGACATTGATGGATATGACATTATAAATCGCCACTTTAATCATTAATATTTATTCTAATAAAGCTCTTTAAGAGCCTACCAAAAGTTAATTTGGAGTGTAATCTTTATCTAATCAAACCCTTCCCCTAAAACCATATATAGCCCACAATAGCTCTAAGGTTTTGTCATGGATGTATTGGCAAGAATCAGTGTCAAGGTGGTTTGGGATTGATGGGAGAGTTTTTTTTTTTTTAATAACCATGAACATGTGAGTTATTTTTTTTTAAATTCAAAAATCTAACATAATTGATGTAGAGCTCAATTTGCTACCACCCCAAGTTAAAATATTAATTAGTAGGATCATTTATAAACATGAATATATGAAAAATAACTAAAAGGTGAAACAAAATATGTCGAAAAAGGATATGTCAAGAATGAGAAATCGTTAGTGTTCTTTAATGAGGATAATAAAAACATTGTGAATTGCTCTCCAAATAATTATATTAGTTGAAATTTTTTTTTATCAAATTTCAACTAATGAAATTATTCGGAAGACAATTTATATTATCTTTATGGTTTCATTAGAGGCACCACGAAAAGAAGATGTCTTTCATATTTCTCCCACAATAAAAAATAATGTTTAAGACTATATTTGGTATTTAAATAGAGTGGAGGTAGAATGAGATTATCTTCAAAATTTTAAAACTATTCAAATATCAAATATAACTCAAGGGTTTTAAATAGATGCTACACTTGTATGAGTATGTCCCTCGTATGTTTTTATTCAAGTTTTCTAACAGACGAGTACCGATTAGCCATTCACCCACATGGCGCACCCACGGGCCACGACCCGACGCACGAGCCACAGTCCGACGCACCCACGCGAGCCACCCGAGCCACATGGGACTCCCCCACGTAGACTTTTCGCGGTCAGGCCATCAGCGACCGCCACGTATCAAAAAAGACAGGGCAGAGAAATTAAGAAGTAAAATTTTAGGGAAAAAAATACGTAAATTGACACAGCTCTCAGGGGCATTTCCGTCCTTATGGGTCAAAAATTACGTCGCTTGGTAGCTCGTGTTTTTATTTCCGAAGGTGAATATTATTAAATAGAAAAAATTATTCTATCTACGCACCTATGTATACTATCATGTCAATTATATACCTTTCAGTTTTATAAATTATCAATAGTACTTCTTAATACATTCAAATAATCGCAGGTACAGCCTTACGGGTCCTTACCAGTAGTTTAACAAGAAAAATAAAATAGCTCATGCTCAAGTGAGGTTTACATGGACAAGATAAGATCATTCGTCTTAATTGGATTCTTGAGTTTTTTTATGCGAGTTATCAATTCTTTTATTATAGCTAGTCATGTTGTCGGATCGGATCGAATTGAGATATTATAGAACAATATAAATTGTAATGTACTGTGCCGCACTGATTCAGACGATCTATCTTAAACAAGACTCCATGATTAAAACTTGAAGGTATTGATGGCCATTCAAAGCAGCGGTTCAGGGTGCTATCGTTGAATTTCTTGGCGAACAACAAGTTAATGGAAGTGGATTCGTAGTCATAGATGCACCCCTCAATCATATGAGACTTTCGACAAAATGTGCAGAGACATGTGGACCTTGGACAATTGCCAAATGGGACTTGCACTTTGACTAGTCGACCTAGGTGAAGTCATACACGGACTCAGAAAAAATTTCAGTGAAGTCATTCTCTTTAGAAAAATTTTTAACCAAATTAATGTAATGAAAAAATTTAGATTCATTAATAAGATTTTAAAAATCCAGTGAAGTCACATGACTCCACTGGTTCTTCATTGGATCCGTCTATGGATGAAGCTCATGTTGGTGTTCGTCCTGGAGAGGAGTTTTGTCACCAGAGTGAGTTTGTAGTGCTAGTCCAGGGGGGAGGCAAGGAGCAATTGTAGATGGTGACAGAAAAAGAGAGAAACATAGGTCTCATGCCAATAATACCGCATAGATACGACGTGGCACAACTAACCCTATTTTGTATAAAATTTAATGATATTATCAGAATAGAAAGTGTATAATCCCAATCATTATTTTGTATAAAAAATAAGTAGACACTTTTGATTTTCTCTAAACAGAGAGGTTGCAAGATTGTCTCTTATTTCACAATTCTTTATTTTATGAGGAAGTTCAAATCCCACTTTACATGCGCATATAACAGAAATTTATCCTAAATATATCACCTCCCTCTAAATGGTGCCTCTCTCAACCCCTCCTTACGTAGTCATAAACATTTTACACTGGTTGTTCGTGGATAAAATCTTTTTATTTGGTTGATTAGGTAAACAAAAAATTATAATAAATTGTTCAGTCGTCTACTTAATTGGTCGGATAGTCGGAGCTTATTATATGTGGACCTCAATCTTGTGAGCCTAGATTGTTCGACCAATTAGGCAAATTACTAAACAATCCATGTAGATATTTTTACTCGATCGGCTTAATATAAATTTTTCTCTTGTTTGTGACATTGTGTAGTATATGGCCATTGACGCACTATCTAAAAAATGACACAATTATTTAAAATATATTGGCAATTAATAACCGTTGAGGATATAATAAACAAACGCAATTTTTCAGGTGGTACATATGAAACAAATCCCAAGATAACAGTCAATAAAAATGAAGAAAAATAGGAGCATGGAGACAATAGATATGAGAGAGTAGCACCATCTCTTTCTCTCTCTAGCGCTCTCTCTCTCTCTCTCTCTCTCTCTCTCTTCGCGCAGAGCACTCCCATTTGCTGGAACCCTCACTTTCCCCTAGCTTGGACGACCACCACCCCCCCCCCCCTTCCTCCCTCGATGGCGGAAACGCGGGGCGGCGCGCCCTCTCGCGCCTCGGCCGATCCGCGCAGCTGAGCGCCGGGATCCCTCCCGATAGAGGCGCGATCTCGCGCCGTTGATGCGCGCCCTCCTTCTCCGGCCGCGGTTCCGCAGCTCCGTCTCTAGCTCGAATTCAGGAGGAGTATGAACGGTAGGGACGGAGAGGAAGCCGGACAGCCGGCGGCGGGGCCACCGCCGCCGCCGCTGGAGTGGAAGTTCTCGCAGGTGTTTGGCGAGCGGGCGGTGGGGGAGGAGGTCCAGGAAGGTAGGCGTTTTTCTTCTTTTTATCGTCTGGCTTGTGGATGTCAGTGGTTGTGTTTGGAGCTAGGGCTTTTTCGTGCGGTCTTGATGTATCGTGTTTGCTCCGATTTAGATTCTTTGGGATGGTTGGGTCTTGCTCTTCTTTGTCAACTTGCACCGAATTCTGAACGGCGTCTGTGAATACGCCGAGTTCCGGGATTAATGTGAACCAGTTGACGCAGACATGCATATTGTTGGAACGCAAGAGAATTTGGAAGATGGCAGAATCAGGGGGGATAAAAGAGAAAGTTCACTGTAGATTCTGAAGGGAGCCATCCATTGGACTTGTGCTGAAATGTTTTGGGCCGATGTTTTTTTTTTTTTTTTTCCCCTTTTTTGGATGTCATATGGGTGACCACTGGGAAGTGTAGGGCCACAGGCAACACACCCATTACTATTTCAGCCTTGGGATGGTTGGTTGGCACAGGCTCTCTTTCCTGTGGAGGCGAACGATGTGGCTGACTGACCCACAGGATGTGGGCAAACGGGGAGCTTGTTCCCCTTCCTTCTTGTAAATTAAGCTAACCATGCAGTATTTTGGTTATCTTGATTTATCATTACTAAAGTGTATTACGTTGGACTGCCTTAGATGCACTTTACTTTTTTATGGGATCAAAGCCGTGACATTGACAAAAGAATTACTGATATGATGACTGTTTAAGGGTAAAGCACTGATGTTGGCAGGTTCTCGTGAATGGGCTATCCATCCAGTGAAAGGTTACTGGATTTACATGCCTGGTTGTTCATACAAGTTTACATACATTTTCGGAGGAACACAATCCATCTCATGTCTCTAAGACATTTGAGGTATCCTAAAAGAAATATCATTTACCAATCTCTCTAATGAGAAATGATGGTGGTCCACAAATAACGACAGTGACTGGTGAATGGAAAGGCAGGTGCCAGGTAGGAAAGCCAGAGAGGAATCCATTTGTCAATCTTTTACAACATTTGCAGTCATAAGCTTGTTTTTAGAAGCAAAACCTGCTGCACATTGGACCACTTAGTACATCAAGAAGTGTTGGACCTATGTTATGAAAACACATCTAGGATGTCAATAGACATTAAGCCATATGCAATCATCACTCTCTAGTTCATGCCTTTGGTGTGTCATTTTGAGGTGGCTTAACTGCCATCTGATCAGGAGTATTTGATCTCATCTTGAATCATAAGATAAAATTAGTGGGTTTTTGTTTTAAGGAATAACCTTAGACAGAAAATTATGCTATATACAATCTCTATTTTCTCAATCTATCTACAAATCTGGGCTTTTATGAAGCAAAGCAGCCTTCTGTAGCAAAGCTAGAGATAAAAAAAACCACGACAGAGCATCATAGGCTATCTATAGCCTGTTTAAATTCTCCGGAAAGCTACTAGTTTCAGCCCTCAACCTGTCAACAACTTTCATGTGGACTATGAATGACAGATATGGAACAGAAATGAGTAGATTAACAATGGTTACCAGCCTGCATGAGATACTCATTTGATGCTTGAATACAAAACCTTTTTTTCCTTGATAGTGGTTATACTGTGCATGCATTAAGTAAAGAAAATTTTATCAGTGTTAAATAGAAAAAGGAACATAGCCCCAAGACCCAAAAAAACTACACAAGAATGTTGCCACACTTCCATTCTGTATCTAAGTTCTTGATAAATGAGCGCATATTTTATAAGTAGCCATGGTTTCAGTTTGGGGTGTTTCGAGATGGGTTTACTCAGTCAGCACATTTTGGGTTTTATTATGATCAACAATGCCGCATTAGGAAGGTCATACAAGTACAAAAGCAACATAGTTCTTGGGTCTGACAAAGTTTACCTAGAATGTCAACATGCTGTTATCAAGCAAATGATTCGAGAGTTAGTAGATGGGTGAGACTTAGATTTTGTCAGTAAGGACAATTTTAGGCAATCAACTATTCAGATTATTCAGTAATCTACCCTTGTAATTAGTTTTTCTCTTCATTTTCTTTTCTATTTCCTTGATGCATTTTCTTTTGAAAATATGGAAACTTGCAGATTCTCTGTCAGGAGGGAGCAACTTGTTTTACTTTAAGTTCTCATTTGTCATTAGTTGTTCAAATGAATCACGGTTCATTTGGATCATTTTTCTTGAGTAACCGTAGGCAAGATGTCAATAATCTGTCAATACAATTCAACATGTTAGGCCACTATAGATCAGCAGTAGAGTGTCAGTCTTATAAATTGACGATCCTCACCTTAAAGGAAAAAAATTCAGCTTGTACGCTTAATGTTTGCCTTCGCTGCATCTAGACAAGATTTCTTGAAAATTTGTTTACGTGCTAACTGCTAAGTTGATTCATGCCTGTTACCTTCTGCAGTTGACATCATCTCTGCAATTGAATTTGACAAATCCGGTGATCACCTTGCTACTGGAGATAGAGGAGGGCGTGTTGTTTTATTTGAAAGGACAGATACCAAGGATGTACGATGAGCTGCAAGGCCTCTTTTTCTTCAATTACCTTTTTATTATATGGTTTGTTTGTGTTAATATGACTTTTTTTCTCTTCCTTCACCCACCTTATTTCTCTGTTTGCTATTCTACCTTGTGGCTTGTGGATTATATTATCTACAGCTTAGTGGTCGCAAAGATCTAGAGAGGCTAGACTATCCAGTGAAGCATCCTGAATTCCGCTACAAAACTGAGTTCCAGAGCCATGAGCCAGAGGTATACACCATATGTCTTCAGTAGCATAACTTTCAGTCTTAGCAATTGATCTTTTGTATGTGTAGACTGAATTCTCTCACTTTCTCACTCTCTTTCTCTTGCATTCGCTCTTTCCAGTTTGACTACCTCAAAAGCTTGGAGATAGAAGAGAAAATCAACAAGATTCGCTGGTGTCAAACAGCGAATGGTGCTCTGTTTCTTCTCTCTACTAATGATAAAACGATAAAATTTTGGAAGGTACACGTGATTTTTTTGCTTAATATGCTACATGAAAGTGCATGATCTTAAACTGCTTCAGCCATGATTGGAAAATGACATTGCCAATGAAGTCGTTCAGAGAGCATGCGCCCCTTTTTTTCTTCTCTTGCTTGTTTAAAAATTAAAACCCAAAAGAAAACATTATTTTGTTTTAAGAGGTGTGGTTTAACATTTTGCTCATGATGGTGTCCACATCCTGCTACATGGACTACATTTAATTTTTAGTTGTTTTTAGTGGATTGGCTTATTGTGCATGTGTTTCAGGAAGATTATACATTTTTTCATTTTCAAGAGACTAACAACTTAGTAGATGTCTCTTTTCTTGGTTATGTGTTTTGACTTCTCTCTAATACTCTTGATTTGAATCAATTTCCTGAACAATGAGCATTTATGTCTGTTGCTATCAAGTTTAAATGATGGTCAATTAGGAAGCCTGCCTCTAACTAGCCATTTTCACAAAAAAAAGGGAAGCTGCCTCTAATTTCTTTTTTTTGTTGCTTCATCTGTGTGCTGTTTACATATATTCCTTATGAGATGATATTCTACATCATCAACTCTTTCATAGCTGTTCTAGGCTTCTAGCACATTAGTCAATTATATATCTTGTTTCTATGTTTGCACATAATTATTTCACAACTAAATTTCAATAGAGTGAATTTAGCTTCATACCAAGCGATATTTATGAGACAGCCAAATTTGAATTTATCTTGTTTTAAGTTTATTTAGAAAGGTGAGTACACATCTTATGTAGATTAATTGTTCCCTGAAGTTTTCTTTATTTTCTTCCTTTTCTGCATTATATATGCTTAATATAGTTGTCTAATTTTGGTGCTAATGTTATTTGCATCAAACTGTTCGTTCAAAATAAATTTCCAGCTTCTATCTTTTGATTGTTTGTACCACCTTTTGGCAATTAGTGTCTTGTTATTACATGCATTCTTACAAGTGGGATCATTTTTCATCATTTCCTAGGCCCAATCTCTTTTCTTGCACTACCTTCTTGACAACTCTATTGTCTTTGGGAAGTTTAAGTGGACTTGTAAAAGCCTTGAGCTGTTTAGATCCTATCAATATGATTTCTCATTTTAATCTTTAGCATTGCTAGCAATCAGCTGTCTGTTTGATGTGAAAAGTCTATACATTCTCATTCTGATTAGTTTCACTCTCATCATTTTTACTGTTTCCTACCTGATTTCTTTTTGTGCAAAGGTGCAAGAAAAGAAAGTGAAGAGAGTTTCAGAGATGAATGTAAATGGATCACCATCTCTAGGAAATGGTAGCCTTGCTAGTACAAGTGCATCAGCTGACTCCAGAGCATATCTCCCCAATGGTGGTTATGCAGAAAGACCCCACAATCATCTGAGCAATGACTTTTCATTCCCTCCTGGGGGATTTCCTTCACTGCATTTACCTGTGGTAGTTGTACTCAACACATTCATTATATTTATTGCATTGTCGTTATAAAACTGTCTTATATGTTTAATATAGTTTTTAGTTTCTGTACAAAATTTGATTGGCACTACTTGTATATTGCATTCTGATGTTAGTGGGTTTTCAATGCAATCCATGACTCAAGGCTTGCTACCTTGGATCAATGATGACCTCGTGTAACTTTGTTAGACATAAAAAATTTCATCTGGCTCTTACTGCCATTAATCTTAAGAATCAAGTTCAGTTTGTAGTGAACACATTGATGTGGTGAAAACTGTTGAATATCTAATTCACTCATTACTATCCTGATCTTTGTTCTTATATGTTGCTAGTCATATGCTTGTGGTCCATCTGTATATGCATCATTTACCTGCTTTTATTACTCTTTTCGGCAATGATAATGCTTGTTGTATGTGTTTGTCTCTGTCAGGTAGCCAGCACTGAGACAAACCTCGTTGCTAGGTGTCGAAGGATTTATGCTCATGCTCATGATTATCATATCAATTCCATCTCAAATAACAGGTATGCTTAATCTCCTATATCATATGCATAGTTTGTGTCATGCTTTTCATCCTTTCGTTGGTCTTATGTCATTTTTTATGTGCAGCATATGGACATTCTTTCCACTGCCTTGTCAGTCACACATATTCTTTTGTGTACAGTTTGGTTACTGTATAGACCCTGAATGAACTGGCATATTCTAGGCACTAAGATCAGGTCAGCCAGAATTGGATGAACCTCACGTGAAACATGGCTTGGTCTATGAACCTGAACATGACCTTAACAAGCACACAATCCTTCCAGTCCATAAACTTGTGTTGAATACTATAACCTGACATAGTGTAACAAAGAAAAAGAAACTTGAACATACACATTTTCTCCCCCCTCTTCGGGTAACGTGCACTGCCAATCCAACCCAATTGATGTGAATGCAGTCATGCCCAACATGACCCAACCCAATCATTGGGGTGGCCTGCACTAAATTTCTGCCGTAGTTCCAATCTTTGGGGTAGCCTGCTTCTCATTAACTCATTTGGAGTTGAAAGATCACTAATATTTGATTTATTTTATTTTCAGCGATGGTGAGACTTTTATATCAGCGGATGATCTGCGAATCAACCTTTGGAATTTGGAAATTAGCAACCAGAGTTTTAATATTGTTGATGTGAAACCTGCGAATATGGAGGATCTGACTGGTATAGTTTATTCTAGATGCAATTTACAACATTGATGCCTTTGCCAGATGCTCATGACTTGTGCTAGTTATTTCTAGGCAAAGGTTTGGAATCAACAAGATTTTTTGATTTTTTTTTTAAACATAGGAATCAACAAGATAGCAACACTAAAAACTGCTTGCATTTTGCGTTGGCATTTTAGACATATAAGACTTCTAATCAATCAGTACATTTGATTTTTATTTTAACACATGCCTTAGTTAGGTTGATAGTTGTTGAAAGATAGCCTTCATTAATCATCTCTTTGCTGTTCAATTTGCATCTGAACTTATAGCTGATACCTGAGAATTAAGTTCTTTGTCTTTGGTGCATGTTATTCCTTTCTTTTTGGAACTGGCCAACAGATGAGTCACTGAAAAGGGAAAAGGGAGGGAGAACATGGAAGCACATTACATGGAATTTCACTGATGATAAAACTTGTGCAGAGAACATGGTCGCTAAGGTGACAAAGGCGACCAAGGCGGTGGCCCCACCGCCTTACTGCTCAGGCACCACGGCGAGGCGCCTAGGCGAAGCCTAGTTTATGTAACAAAGTGTCTAGAAATCTATATTTTATACTATGCACATTCTCAATTTATTAATACAAAACTGCTACCCACAAATATTTAGCAGATGTGTAAGGTCCTATAATAGAAGAAGTAACAAATGTTAACAAAATGATTAGTAGTAGTAACTAATAAGGCAATCAATCGGAATCTGAGCATATATCTGTCAAGTGTCTACAAGTCAAAAAGTTCTATTTGACCTGAAATATTGCTAGACAAATAATAAATTGAGAGAGAGAGATAAAGAATGGTTAACTATATGCATAGTTAAGGCATCCAGGTGCAACAGGGGCTGCTGTGGTTCATGAACCATGCAACTGTTTAGTCTTATAGGGCTGCTCACCTAGGCGACCACTTGCCTTCGTGGTTGGCCAGCGCCTCGTCGCCTTGGTGACACCTTAAAAACAATGGTAGAGAATACCAGGGCCTATATTTTCAGTATGTGTGAATGTGCATGCTTGACATTTCATATGAAATGGGTTAAAGCTACCTTTTTGAACATATATATCCAAACTACCTTACCGTAGTACTCATCTTTTTTGAAACCATACTTCCACCTTTGTCTGGTGATATGAAACGGAAAGAGGGATGATACTTTCTTCTCAACAATGGTTCTCAGCAGAGGAATTTGAAAACGAACTTGCCGGTTGCCTGCAAAAGTTGATCTCTACTGAAAGAGAATAAGAGGTTTCCTGAATGATGACTTTTAGCCTAAGTTACGATGCAAATGTAGATATGTAACAACTGGAACTTGATGACAGGCAATTGGTGACTTAGAGAGACTATTGTTTTTAGCTTTTGATCTTGTAGGATTCTCATATGCGGCCAAGTTGATGCTTTTAATTTCTATTTTTTTATTTTCTATTTAATGATTATGGCCTACTTTTTGTCTGTTCTTGTTATTTCCTTCATTTCACATGTAATTTCTTAAGTCTTCTTTTCTAGAGAATGAGGCCCTCATCTTGTTTTGCACCTTTGCCTTTTGGTTTTGCCCCATTTTTCTTGGGTTTCATGCTATAAAAATAACCATGGATGTTCGATCGCTTCATTTGCAGAGGTGATAACATCTGCAGAATTTCATCCTACTCATTGTAATACATTGGCATATAGTAGTTCAAAGGGCACAATCCGGCTTATTGACTTGCGGCAATCAGCATTATGCGATAACCATAGTCAGTTGTAAGTATCACCTACTTCATCCCCCCCCCCCCCCTGAACTGATCACATCATGACTTATCACCAGTTTAAGCTTCTGTGTTCTATTTCTTTTTGAGTTCATAATACCAGCACTGATTGTCACAATTCTCAAATATAGGTTTGAGGAGCATGAGGCACCTGGTTCAAGGTCATTCTTTACTGAGATAATCGCCTCGATATCAGATATTAAATTTGGAAAGGATGGAAGGCACATTCTAAGCCGTGATTACATGACTCTTAAGGTCCATGTTCGAAGATTATTTATTGTTATGAATATTATGTTGTTTATCAATTGAATTATTTTGACTTGTTAGCATTGGGAATAAAGAGTGTATGTGATTGTTTAGATATGATGATGTGTCTAAATGCTAGATTGCTTTGTCTGCTTCCAAGCTTTTGGTAGCATTTGAAATTTTAACTGAGCAATATGTCTTCACATCGATACACTTGACGGCAAAAATCTAGCCTGAAGAGAACTTATTTGGAATGTGAACTGTGGCATATTTTAAATTGCTCCATCACTTCTACTTTTGTATATGCTTGGTCAGTGGCCAGGACAATGAATCTAATTGTTCTGTTGTAATTACTGATGCACTTAATTTTCTTCTCACCTTTGCCTATTTTTGTCTTCAGCTTTGGGACATCAACATGGATTCCGGACCTGTTGCCACCTTTCAGGTTCATGAATATTTAAGACCAAGGGTAACTATCATATAGTTTGATCTTTTGAGTAGTTATGTATGGTAACTGTTACATTTAACCAGATAATGTAATAATTATTTCATCTTATCCAGCTGTGTGATCTATACGAAAATGATTCAATTTTTGACAAGTTTGAGTGCTGTCTTAGTGGAGATGGTTGCAGGGTCGCAACTGGTTCTTACAGGTATGAAGTTCATTCTCATTTCTTTCATCAGGTTGAGGTAATTGACAAGGTAGCTGTACTGCAACCCCTAGGCATGTTATTGATGCTGTTATGTTTGGCTTGTAGCAATCTGTTTCGTGTGTTTGGTGTTGTTCCCGGTAGCAGTGAGGCCACTACTTTGGAGGCCAGCAAAAGTCCTATGAGGTATGTATTCGTGGTATGAGATGCAGTTTCATTTTTTTAAAGCTTGATATTGATTGAACATATGCAAATAATAGGATGAATTGCAAATGAAACATCTGTTCTAGAATTTTTTTTTTTGCCTTCAAAAGAAGCTATGAAACCTTTGACAAGAGAATGACCGACCGATATGTGATGGGTTTATCTAGGAGGCAGATCCAGAACCCTGCAAGGCCGGCAAGATCCTTGAGCAGTCTGACACGTGTTGTTCGGCGAGGTTAGTGTTTCTCCTATGAGCAGAATATCTGTACTGCTCTCTTTGGTTATTGTGTGACCCACACAAAATTTTGACAGGATCTGAGAGCCCCGGTGTTGATGCTAATGGAAACACTTACGATTTTACGACCAAGCTGCTCCACCTTGCTTGGCACCCAACAGAAAGTTCACTTGCCTGTGCTGCTGCAAACAGCCTGTACATGTACTACGCCTAAGTCGCACGGAGGAAGGTCTGCCACTTGAAATTTCTTTTGGGTTGCTTCTGGCAAATTACATTCGCCTCTTATGCTACCAAGAAGACTGATGGGAGCATGCCCTTAATTGTTAGAAGTTCCTGTGTTGGGGCCTGGAGGGTTGTCATAGTCCACGAGGAACTTTCCAGTCCATGGTCCTCCGTTCCCGGGATGGCAGCTTGGCTCTGATTCTTTTTGAATAGGATCCGGATCCTTGTATTTTCATATTTTTAGGTTCCAGGATGTGTATTTGTAGCTCTTCCTACAATCTGGTGTCTCCTACAACTGCAAAGAGGGTTGTTCAGGGGATCTGCATCTTAGATGCAGATGGGGCGTCTGTACCTGGAAGGATGTTATGTGGAGAAACGGGAAAGCTTTCCACTGTTGGACCTGCATTCCCCAGGGCTGTGATAGCTTTTCCTGATTTGTTATTCATTGCAAAATATGCCTAACTTTGCTCATGAATGGCTCTCTCTCCATCCTCACTTTGTCTCACTCTCTCGGGGTTTTGGCATCTCCTTGTTGCCATATCATTCTTTCTTTTGTCTTCCCTTGCTTGTCATGTATCATTCGGTTCCTTGTTTAAGGACAATTGCTTCTCCCGTCGAGAAACTCTTCGAATGCCTCCCGTGGTCCAAACGTTCTACAGCTTCGGGTGTGCAAAGTCATGCATGTCCTAGTAGCTTCAGGAAGAAAGTTCTTGTGCCCATGTTAGTGTAGTCAGGGCTCAGCACTCAGAAAGGTTACCCATTTGTACCAGTTGTTATTATGATGATGCCATTAACTTAGTGAGGCATTTCACTCTGTGCAACTAGCATGTGAATTTTATCAAAGAGTGGTTTAGTGGTTAGCTTTTTATATACATTACGAAGAAAATTTCAAGATTTTTTTTTTAAGGATGATGTAATCAATTAGTCTTCCCAAAACAAGAGTGAGTTTAACTGCGTAAGAGAACAAAGCAGATGCTTGTGGAAGTGATTATACATGGTGGAGCTGCATTCTTCCTCTCGGTGTTGTGATAGGTGGGCTCTATGCAAGACAATTGTGATGAAAAACTATGAGATATGCGCATGCATGATATCTATCTTATCCATGTTTGTGTCACGAGAAATGTTTATTATAAGAGTAGTAGTATTATAATAAAATCGGGGTAGATTGTAAGGAAATAATTTCATGGTTTCACATAACAGAGAGAGGGAAGCATCTTGTTAGTTTTTCTTAACTAATAAAATTATTTTCTTACTGATCACATCAACTTTATTATAAGATTATTCTTACAATAGATGTTTATAGATAGGAAAATGCTTCTTATCTGGCTGCACAAGTATGAACTACTCGTGTGTGGCAGATACAAAGACTTGCGGTGGGACCTGTCCAAGGAGCGCAAGTCTCAGCCATCTTGTGTCTGCGTGCAGCACAGGCAGATAGTATCTCTCTCAAACATGTAAATTTTTTCTTCTTCTGACATGGTGAGAAAAAGAGATTTGAGTCTCACTTTTTTTCACTCTAATTTTCAAATAACAAAAAGTGATTGTAAATTCTCAAAAAATAACTTTTTAAAAAGTGGAGAAAAGATGGAGAGAGATAGAGAGAAGAGAGATAATAATGAGGCTTTGAATTTGGAGCCTCAAAAGTTGATTTCTATGAGTTTTTTTAGTGATTTTGATTTTTAAAAAAATAAAATCACCAAAATGTATTCCAAACAAAGATGAAACCACAGGCCAATTGTTCTACGGTAACACTTTAAAAAGTTTGAAGAAAACCATTAAAGTACTAATTTTCAAATGAGAAAGATTTAGTACACTTTTGTATTACATTTTAAGTGTAATATAACTAGGTAATAATTCATATTGTACTTGACTATTGCACTTTAAGTGCAATGTGACTAGACAATAGTTCATGTGACATCCCTCATATGAGGAGTGATAAAATGACAATCTAATTATCGGATGCCACATGAATTTATTACCTAGTCACATTACACTTACAAATATAATAAATATTTCTCTATACTTAAAATATAATACAAAAATACATTAAATCTTTCTCTTTTCAAATACACAACAGCCCCCCTTGGAAGAAATGGAAGAAAGAAACTTTAGAGAAAAATACTTGAACCACCACCCCCCACCTACACGGCTGCCGGATGAATGCCGACACAGCCGGCCAAACTTTGGGAGGATTCCAGCCGGGGATGGTGCAGCTCACATGTCTCCTGCCATCATCTGTTCACGTCTGTGTGTGTGTGTGTCTGCACTTTGGGAAGCGCTGAATCCAAGGAAGGGGGTTCTCAGCATCTACTACTTGTTTTCCTCACAGCAACTAGTTAAAGTTGAGACATTTTCCTTTTAACTCCTTCGCAGATAGCTAGGACCGGCTTCAAGAAGTTTTTTTTTTTAAATAATAATTTAGTTTCAAAAGATTATAGGTGAATAAATAGCAGCTTAAAAATTTTAAATAATAATATAATATATTTTTGACCAACAACTCATGCGTTGGTGCTGATCTTTTAAAAGCTATATATAAAATAAAAAAAAATTGGTCATAAAAAGATCGATTTTCTTCCAGTGTAGTGTACTGTAGGAAAGGTTTTGTGTTTTCTAAATTAAATTAATATTTTTAATTTTATATCTAAATAATATTTAAGATAAATTAATTAGAAGTCTCTATCAGATATTTGACTTATTTTCTAATCTCTGACAGAGCTGTAACTCATTACAGTAAACGTTATCCTTTATTACAGTATACGTTGAGTCATGTTATAATAAGGACCTCTCTATTACAGTTAGAAACTCTTAATTAATTTATCCTAATATCTAATCAAGATAAAATTTCAAACATAAATTATTACAATGTGATATATTTTATGATGATTTTAGGTTAATTTTTTAAAATAAATTTTTATTGAGTGAGAATTACTTTAAAATTAATAAATCAAATTTATCTTGATATCCGTACTTCGTTAATTCTCATTATTCATATTTTTAGAATCAACATATTTTTCTGATAATTATGATAGTTTTATATTCAATTATGTTACGGAAGTCCAATAGCTCTCTGTCGGAGTACAGACGTCTGAATACAATACCAAAGTTATGTGTAAGAGTATCTCTAAATAAAAATAATATATTATTAACATAATTTTGATACTATAGTAACTTGATTATTTAATAAATAAGATTTAATTTAATAGATAGGTTAAATTAAAAATCCACCGATAAGATGAACACGGCGATGGTATAACCTACCACCTTAACGTGATCATGTGATGCGATAGCCCGCTTCAAGGTCGCATCCCACTGACACTCTGTATTAACTTAAGATTATCGTGGTGGATATCTTTTTGCTGGAGTTATGTTACTCTCATTTATTAAATAATCAAGTTGTTATAGTATCGGAATTATATTAATAATATAAAATTATTTTTAAATAAAAATAATAAAAATAATTATATTTTATATAAATAATAAAATATGATTGTTTTTTATTTAGAGATACTCTTACATTATGAATATAACTCCGATATTATCTTCAAATGTACGTATCTCAATAGGATGTCACCAGATTTCGATAATAAAATTGAATATAAAATCATCATAATTACTAAAAAATATTTTGATTATGAAAACATGAACATTGAGAATTATTGAAGTAAGGATATCAAGATTAATTCAATTTATTAATTTTTTAGGTAATTTTCACTTGACAAAATTTTATTTTTTAAAAATTAAATTAAAATTATTATAAAATGTATCACATTATAATAAATTTATGTTTGAAATTGGATATTATTTAGATATAAAACTTAAAATATTAATTTAATTTTAAAAAACCAAAATTTTTGCTGCAGTACACATGAATTACCAAGAAAGTAAGAAAATCGATATTTTCATGACCGATTTTTTATTATATATATATTTTTTTAAATGTTGCGCCAGGGCGATGTTGACGTTCAAAAATATGTTATATTACTAATTAAAAAGTTTAAGCTACTATTCACCTAATAAACTTTTCAAAATATGTCATTTTAAAAGAAAACCTCTTCATGAATACGCCCGAATCAGATGAACTTCGATGATGAACGGCTGGTACTTCGATGATGAATATTTTTTAAAAAAATTAAATTAATATCTTTAATTTTAATTACCGCCAAGTCGAACAAAAATCTCTCGGCTGCAAAAGCCCTGTATGTACATATTGCTCATTTGCTCGTTCTTCCTCCTCTAGCTACTATTGTTCTACTCAGCACAGCACGTACTATCCACCATATCCGAGCCTTTGATGCATGCACGAACTCATATGGTGTTTAGAAAAAAATAGTTCCAAACAGTATATAATAGAAGTGATGGGGGAGGGGAGGGGAAAGATATTTCAATCAAGAACTAGAAATCTCTCCAAGCTAGATGGTTTAAGAAGTGTAGAATAAGATTCGAGTCGTTGGTGTGACAACAAAAACGAAGATAACGTACAAAAGGACAAGAAAAACGAAGAACACGCACCAACTGGCAACTGTTTCTCTCTCTCTCTCTCTACCCATCATCTTAATTTGCTACTCCCTTCTGTCTTCTTCTTGGTTTGTCCTTTGGCGGTGGTACGTGGAGGAGGAGGAGGAGGAGGAGGAGGAGGTGGTGACGGCGGCGAGCTTCTGCAGGTTAAGCCTGACGACGGTGTCGACGAACATGCGGGTGTCCTCCTCCGTGTTGCCCTCGGGCACGTCCACCACGTACGACTCCAGCACCACCGCGTACGGCTGGCGGCCCTGCCTGCGGAGCTCGGTGACGGAGGTGACGGACCTGTAGTTGTTGAGGCGGTGCTCGCCGCCAACCACCCGGAAGCTCAGCACGTGGCGCTCGTCGTCCAGCAGCTCCAGGCGCTCGGTGCTGGTCGACGCCGGCAGGCCCGAGATGACAGAAACCTCCCGCACGCTGCCGACGCCGCCGTCGCCCCGGACCATGGAGCAGCTCTTGATGAAGTGCTTGTAGCGCTGGGGGCGGTCGAAGCTGCGGACGATGGACCAGACGGCGCGCAGGGGGGCCTCAACGCGCTGGGCGATAAGGGAGGTGCAGGTCCCCGGCGGGTGGTCGAGCAGGTGGTGCTCCCGGATCAGCGGCTCCAGCTCCGAGAACTCCTCCTGCGTCAGCCCGTAGGAGTTGATGAGTGCCTGCCGATGACGCTCCATGTTCTCCTTCACCTTTCCTCCCCTTGCAGCAAGCAAGCCTGCGCTCCACCTCCCTCTCTCTCCAACTTATATATATCTTTGCTCTCTCTCTCTCTCTCTCTGAAGTGCGGCTATGCATACGAGAGGAGGGTGAGCTTTGTTCCCTAGCTATATAAGCAGCCAGGCATGCAGGTGCTCTCTCTCTCTCTCTCTCTCTCTCTCTCTGTAAGCCTGTTATAGGTAGAAGGTTGGGTTCATAGATGTCTCCTCTTCTATGTAGGTGAGCTCTCTCTCTCTCTCAGCCTGTTATAGGTAGAAGGTTGAGTTTATAGACACACACACACACACACAGCTCTCTCTTCTAGTCCTAATTTTGTGTTCTAATCATCACTTAACTTGAGGGTAATCTCACACACACACACACACACACACAGCTCTCTCTTCTAGTCCTAATTTTGTGTTCTAATCATCACTTAACTTGAGGGTAATCTTTCACCCTAGCTCTCTCCTTGCAGGTTGTGGTGTTACATGCATACATGGTCCTGTGTGTGTGTATATAATATATATATATATATATATTAGAATGTATCAACTTGATTACACTGGAAAACGGAGGGTGGGGACACACACACACACAGCTCTCTCTTCTAGTCCTAATTTTGTGTTCTAATCATCACTTAACTTGAGGGTAATCTTTCACCCTAGCTCTCTCCTTGCAGGTTGTGGTGTTACATGCATACATGGTCCTGTGTGTGTGTATATAATATATATATATATATATTAGAATGTATCAACTTGATTACACTGGAAAACGGAGGGGTGGGGGACACACACACACACAGCTCTCTCTTCTAGTCCTAATTTTGTGTTCTAATCATCACTTAACTTGAGGGTAATCTTTCACCCTAGCTCTCTCCTTGCAGGTTGTGGTGTTACATGCATACATGGTCCTGTGTGTGTGTATATATATATATATATATATATTAGAATGTATCAACTTGATTACACTGGAAAACGGAGGGGTGGGGGAAGAGGACAGAGAGAGCTAACTTAACGATGAAGATTCGTCACCGCTGTCCTTGGAGAGAGAGAGAAGAGATGCTAGCTATACCTGCATGCATGGATTCACGGATCATGTGAACAAAAAGTTAAAAAGTTTTAAAAGCCCCCTCAACAGAACTCTGTTGGTGTTCGCTACAGCCTTGTTTGGCTTCTTCCACCTTCCCCCTCCACTTTTCTATCTTCTTCACGGATTCCCACTGATCGCCTGGCCGTGCCATGTGTCTCCTGGGAGAACTACTTTCTTTGGAGCTATCTTCTTCCTGCACCTCCACCTCCTCGCCTTCTAATTATAATTAATATATGTAGCAAGTTTGATCTTGTTGATTAACTCTTGGAATTGTTCAAATTTCCAAGACCCGATTAATCAATAGAAATAAATGACCCTTTTTCAGATATTCTTAGATGCAGCATGCATGGTACGTACACTCTGCCATGTGAATCTATGAATACGATATCTCCCAGATATATATGGCTGCAAATTTTAGAAGAAAAAAAAAGATTCCCTGAAGAAAGAGTCGAAAAGGCTATCAAATAAAACAATCCTGTAATTATGGAAGATTGGAAGCTCTAGATGCGTCATGATAGCATACTTTTTTGTCATACAATATTGGGTTATCTAACTTAATTGGGATAACGTCCATTAAACACCGTGTTGCATGCATCTTCTCCCAAGTTTTCTACCATTAACAGCATGATAGCATAAAAGAGGGAAATATTTACTTAAAAGGAACAACATTAATCTAAGACTTAAAAAGGAATCATCTTTCAAACATTAATCAAATCCCCTTACACCCCTTTTCCCTCTCCCACCTCACGCAAATTTTCTCCTTTTATTTGTTTATTTATTTTATTATCTATAGATTGTTTATTCCAGCCCACACGGCGGCGGCCCATTATTCCAGCCCACAAGGCGGCGGCCCATCTGTGTTAATGGACCCCCCATCGTGTCTCCGCCCACTACATCTCCTTTTCTATTTTCTTCTTCTCGTTCTTTTCTTCAAACGAACCGGCCCATATCCCAAAATTAATGTCTTCAGGATCTAAAGACTCCTCTGTCGCCGTTCCCTCCCCCTTTTGCCCTTCATTTATTAAAATTCCTCATATTCTTATATCAATTACTTGTCTCCATAATATTCTAATTAAATCAACATATATATTAATACCATACCAAACTCAGGACTTGTTTGTTAACACTGAATAGACATCTTATGTCTAAAGTGATTAATTTTTAAGATTTTAGATTGTTTGATAAAATATCTAAAATAACATCTGATTTAATCACTTAAATTTAAAAAGTTACTTAATTTTTAAGCTATACAAATTGCTTTTTTTTTCAGATCACCGGATTCCGGCCATCCATTGTCGGAATCTAGTGGCTGTTGGCGGCCATCGCCGACGATGGCGGAAATCCGGCGGCCACCGAACTCCGATGACTATCGCCGGATCCCGACGATGGCTGTTGACGACCATCGAATTCTGGCGATCGATGGCCAAATTTCGACAGCCCCCGACAGTCATCGTCGACGATGGCCGGAATCCGACCGACCGCCAATGATAGTCGTCGAATCTGGCCATCGAATTCCAGTGACTTGGTTCAAAAAATAAATTTCAGAGTGTTTCAAGTTTTTAACACAAGACTTATGGATGGAAAAGTGACATGCTAATCAACTGTACCACAAATTTTGTTAGTTAGATATTAGTTCAAATATTACTTATGTTGGTTATCAAACAACTCTTAATGAATATCTTATATATTAAGTATTTTTTTAAATTTCAGATTTTGATAATAGATGAGAAATTATAAGATTCCAGATTTTAGACTTAAATATTATCAAACACCACCTCACTCCTATCACATCCGCGTCAGCCAACCGATCTCTTGCCACTAAATTCCAATGGAAATGTACGTAGATCTAGCTAGTACAGCTACATAAGAACAAAAAAAAAAAAAACAGATCTTGTCACTTGGCATATCGATTCAGTTTACTAGTTATGAGGGTGGAAATTAAGATTAGCTTTGTACTGGCTACTTATAAGCTGGTACACTCATTTATTCAATTGGCAACTTAAAAGCTAGCCAGCAGTACTGTGCATGTGCTGTGTGAAGCTCCCACCAGCAAGAAGATACCCTCCTCCAACAAGGCAACAAGACGACCCCAGAGGCCTGAAGACGTCACCGTGATCATGCACGTTGTGAAGAAGAACATGCATGTCGGCCCCAAGCGTGAGCTAAGATACCTCAGTAACAAAAAAAATGCATGCAGTACTACTCCATGCAAGTTAAGATTTCGATAGAAAATATAATTGGATGTGGTGGGAGGTGGGGGGCACGAGATAACTCGGGATGGAGGTGGCCGGAAGAAGCCTCATTTAATGTGGCATGTGGTGAGGGCAGCCATGGGAGATGAGGGGCCATGATCATATATAGTGTATATATGTTGTATGGGGTACGTACTCTTGGAGTGGTCCAGACGTGTGTGCTTTGGATCCTGGAAGATATATAGGTACCTCCCCTTCCATCAATGAGTGAGGGTTTGTAAGGAGACTGCCATGATCGTTTAAATGCAGAGACAAGGAAGGTGGGGGTGGGGGGAGCAACTGTTTGCAGGGCAAGCATTGCCCGGAGAGGGAGGGAGGAGTATCCAATGCCAAGGACCCCCTTTAACTGCGAGAGAGCTAGGAGGAAGAAGTGATCGTCTGGTGTAGGGCGATCGTTTAATGTGAGATCCTCCTAATGTGCCGACCCTCATAATTAAGCACATAACTCACTCACTCCAATTCTAAGTGACCAAGAGTTTTGGGTAAGGTACTTCTCGTTCGTGGCTGCAGGCATATATGGGTATATATGGGTATCATCCGTCTCAGACAGATATTATAAGGTGTTAATGGATATCCGCTTTCCGACTTTTTTGTATTCGTTTTTTCGATTTTAATTATTTTTATTTTTTGTTTCTATTTTCGATAATATATAGTTTTTATTTATTTACATAATCTATACTCTTAAAATCTTAATTCTTAATATTAAAAAAATTTAGACTAAATTTTTAGTTTCTTCGTAATTTGTAAATAGAATCTAATTAATTTTTCTCTCTCATAATATTTATTATATCTATTATTATCAAAGACATCTATTTTATCACTACTCCTAATATTACATATATCTATCATTTGATCGTTATAAATATTTCTAATTATTTTTTATTTTTGATTTTCATATAAAAAATAAATATAAAAATATTATTTTTAATTCTGACTTAGACCCGTTGACGACCCTACATATATGCTTAGATGTGAGGTTTAACAGACCCCCGTACACTCATAAATATCCGAGGTGAGTAGGTTGAGTCTTACATCTAAACATATGTACTTGAGATAAACAGTACTTATTCGCTCTATACATAACATTTCTCATTTTAAGCTCGCTATTTCTTGACGACAACACTTCCTAATTGTGCAGTGGAGGCAAATTAAAGGATCCAACATATATTGGTGGCATGAATGTGTGTGTGTCCGAACTTGGGTGGCGAAGTCTCCGTAGCACATCACGAGGAGGAACTGTCCCTTTAGACAAGCAGAATAATGGGGAAGGGGTAATTTGATTCAAGTGTGATATATACAACTTCTTGTCGCATATGATTTTCCTCCTCTGTATAATTTATTTATTTTTTTAAAGATTTATTTTTTTTTTAAGCCAGAGAAGGCTAACTTTTATTGATATAAAGAGAGATTACATAAAGCCAGACATAATAGACCAATCTAAAACTCCAATGAAGATCTGTCCCATGAATGAGTTCGCCGAAGAACTGCTCGAGGACGTAAGCCCGGACGTCGCGAACACCGCTCCATATTGTCTTCATCCGATTCTATCTCAGATATCTCCTGATCAAATCAATAGTCAGGCATAAATATGTTCTCCGCTTTAGCACGTTCACACAGAGCCTTCATGCGCATATCTAACGTTGGAGATTCTGGAATATTAGTAACATCAATCGGACGTAATGGGCTCGGAGAACGTTGTCGGATGTTCGGGAGGCAGATTCTAACACCCCCTTTGTGAGATGGACGTGATATACGTCGACCAGAAGTTGACCCACCGGAGATGGAGTTTGAAGAAATTTTTCCCATAGTAGGTGGAGACTGGCGCACCACTTGAGCAAACGTCATGAGAGTATTTACCTGACCAGGGATGGGGTCCTCAACGGACAAAGGAGAAATAAGCAGAGCAGAGTTTGGAGGGTTATCCTCCCCATGTACGGTTCCCTCAACCTGAGAAATTGGACCCAGCAGTAGCCCATCCTCCGGAGATAATCCTTGTGGAGGAGATGACCCAATAATTCGAACCGCATCCGTCTTAGGGAGCCACGATCCTCCACTGCCCGTGGAGACCTTCGAACTGCCAGCCTGGACCCCTTCCTCACCTGCTGAGACGATCAAACAAATCCCGGACTCCCGTGCAATAGACCCGCTATCACAGCCAGACTCCTTTCCAAGGAAACCTTCCACAACGTTTCCACCGAATCCGGTGGAGGAGATGAAGTCGCCAGCGATGACGTCGCCAGCTGGGCTTGCTGGCGCGACGTCAGCTGCACGATTCGCGTATTTTTTAAAGATTAAGACAGTGTTTAGAAACACTTTTGAGTTAGAGTTTTGATGTAAAATATCTGACAATATCCGTAGCTATTTCAAATACGCTGAACTACTTCGGCTTCCGTGTTTATAGAGATTTTATAGAGAAGAGATAGACCGAGAGAAGTCGCACCTTCTCTCCCCGCTGCTGAAAAGCGGTTTCCACTTGTTTTTGGAGATTTTTGCTTCGACAACATTAAACAATCTTTTTTTTTTTTTTAATTTCACTCACTTTTCGTAGTCCGCATTGATAGATATTATTTTTATTGATCATTCGTAAACTGGCATGGGCAACAAGGTCTTCATCGCTCGTGCCGCAAATGACATAGACGACGAGACCCAAAAATACGTCCATGCTGACGCCTTTTGCGAAATCAATTTTTTTTGTCGACATTTTCCTATCTCGATTACAAACGGCGCTTAAGTGGGCACACTTCTGAGGATGCAAATTCATCAGCATTATTAAACATGGAGAATATATATATATATATATATATATATATATCATAAACAAAGAAAAATTCCAATATCATAAAGTTGGAACGGTACTTTGTGCCCACTTCTCTTGAGCACCCCTTGCGTTATCAATATTCGAGGAACTCTTACCTATATCCTCTCTTTTATTTTATAAATATATTAATATCCATCAACAAGAACTACTCTGCCGCCCCCCGCATCAACAAGTTCCCCCAGCCAGCCAGGTCAGGTGAGACACGTGACAAGTAGGTACTACTACTACCACTACCAAGTCTACCAGTGTCCCAACCCCACCTTCTCTAAATAACACTTTTCCGACAGGCTATATATAGTACCAAAAATCCAACCACCAACGGAAACATGGGGGGATTAATGCGGTCTGCCCACAGCTACGCCCGGCGATCCTCACCATCGAGTTCTGACCAGCGGTTGTCCTCGGAGACTGCCCCGGCGTTGCCACCTACTGCTACTACTTCCCATTTAATGGCAGACCTAATTAACCTCCTCTCTTTCGAAGAACAAGCGCCTCTTCACCAACTTACTTGATCACACTGCTTTCACATATCTTCACAAGAAGTGCTAGTTATTTGGGACGGATAATTTTCCAAACCCTTCACATAGAGATTTTATGTATGCATGGAGATGGATCGATCTACGAATTGGATATATTGAACCGTATCGGTTCCGGTATGCGCAATTATATATAGATCTCACTATGATCTCCAAAGAACCCATGCATGTCTCCAAGTTGGATCAGAGGTGATCTCCATTTCATTTGTTTCAAAAGTTGTGAACGTATTTAGAAATCAAACAGTGATTCAAGGATAAGTTATACTCTTCCATGTTACTTAAATTAGATCCAAAATCTAACAAAATCAGGTTTAAAAGGAGGTTTGAGGGTTGCAAATAGTGTGGGTAACTTTAAAAAAGAGTTGTTTTATATAAACACTTAGAACTTAGAAACTTGGGCACGGTTGACAAATGGATAGAGAGAGGTGGGAGGAAAAGAGAAGTGTGGGCGCACTGTTGGTTGCCAACACCCATTTGAGTTAGAGTGTCTTGCGCCGAAGAAGTAGGGTAAGGTTGTGTGGCGGGCAAAGTAGAGAGCGGTAACATACGATCGCCTCCTTAATTATGCTAGTCCTCCAGTGTTTTCGTCGCCGGCTCTCTAGTTGATTGGTTGTCTCCTTCAGGCGGTGGATATTTTCTTTGCTTTGCTTTCCTCTGTTGAATCACCTCTACTGTATCTATCTATTTCGGCCCCCCATATCCCCGCTTTATTTCTCTTCCTTGTGTTTCCTTCCACCCTTGCTATCTTCATTCCATCTCTGCCTCCCATCATTCTCCAACCCGCCACATGCTCCCCCTCATCTTTTGGGATCATCTCGATCTCGGATCCCTCTAGTGATTAACTTGGTCGTCCTTAATTTACCTCGGCTTAATATCTCTATGTTGTTTGTTTTGTGCCTTTTGCTGTCTAGGTTTGCATTTCTTCTCCGAAGTTGGAAGTGTGCTTCTCCAACCAAGATCACTATCTAATAACTTGCTTGTGGATTGCCGAGTATTTGAAGTGCAGATGGTGACCATTAAATCTCTTGAGCCCTCGTATATGGGTTCACAAGTTTAGCTCTTGTTTCTAGATCACCCACACTCCTCCATGGCAAGTGCGTTTCCAAACTACCTCCTCTTGTTAAGCGTTCAGATATTTGGCAGCCTTTCCCTTCGGGTCAATTTGGAAAAGGGTTAGGATAGAGTTAACCTGGGTTAATTCTGAGTTAGGTCAAAAAGTGATTTGAAAAGTCATAAATTTTAACCAGAGTCAAAATGGATTAGATTGGATCTAAACTGGGTTAACCAAAATGTCTCAGACAGATATTATAAGGTGTTTTTTTTTTTTGGTAGTTGGGTGGAGCCTAACGGCTCGAAAAAGAAAAGAAAAACTAATTAACCAAACTTAAACAGCAATACTTAAACAAAACTACCTACTCCAGAATGTAAACAAAACTAATCAGCTTAAAACCTCTCTAGGGAGGTTTCCAAGGACCTAATATTTCCTTTGAGGCATCCTCCCTGCAGATGATATCAAGATCTTCAGGAATCGCATAGGTCCAATTGATGTTGAATTTCGCGATCCTAGCTTGTTTTGCAAGCCAATCCGCCGCATTATTTGCAAGTCTGCCAACCAAATTAATTCTGTGAAGCGGCCATCTGATGAGCATGGTGTTTATCTCTTTCGCTATTTCTCTAATTTCCAACGGGGCCTTATCTGGATCTTTTATAGCTGTTATAACCTCTGCATTGTCCCCCTTAACTATGAAGCCTTCATAGTTTTGGTCCCTGTATGTATCTGCACTTGTTATGCAAAATCTAGCTGCTAGGATTTCAGCTTTGATGACTGAGCTGTGGGCAAGGTAAGTAGCTCCTGCAGCAAGAGGGAGGCCCTCATCGTTTCTAAGAATAAATCCTGCTCCTGAGTGCACACAGTTTTTTCCTTCCTTTCTAGCCCCATCAAAGTTTCCTTTGATCTATCTCTTTTATGGCTTTTTCCACCAATTCTTGTTGCAAGATTGTATAGGTATCTGATCCTGACAGCTCCACCTCACGTTTTTGTTCTTTCTGTCACCACCTTCAGTGACAAGAGAAATCTTGTTCTTGGTGCCACTATTTGCAATGACATAGCTTTTGATTACTTCTAAAATGGTGTTGAACTTTATATGAAAAGGTCGGCCCTCTGCCTCAAAGACATGTTTGTTTCGTCTCCTCCATATTGCTTCTAGAACAAAAGCTATGACAGTTTTCGAATAAGACTGTTTGGACCTGCTGATTTTGCCATTTGAACATCTCTCCCACAAATCTTGCAGCCCTTTTGGTGTATCTTTCCAATTCAAATGCTTAGAGACTTCCAACCATACTTGTGACACCCCTAAACAGTTTATAATATACTTGTGATATTATAAGGTGTTAACCGCTTTGCTTTCCGACTTCGTTTTTTCGATTTTGATTACTTTTTATTTTTCTGTTTCTATTTTCGATAATATATAATTTTTATTTTATTTACATAATCTATACTCTTAAAATCTTATTTCTTAATATTAAAAAAATTTAGACTAAATTTTTAGTTTTTCCGTAATTTGTAATTAATAGAATCTAATTAGCTTGTCTCTCTCATAGTATTTATTATACTTATTATTATCAAAGACATCTATTTTATCACTACTCCCAATGCTACATATATCTATCATTTGATCATTATAAATATTTCTAATTATTTTTTGTTTTCAATTTTTTTTATAAAAAATAGATGTGAAAATATCATTTTAATTCTGACTCAGACCCGTTGACGACCCTACATATATGTTTAGATGTGAGGTTTAATAGACCCCATACACTCATAAATATATGAGGTGAGTAGGTTGAGTCTTACATCTAAACATATGTACTTGAGATAAACAGTACTTATTCGCTCTACACATAACATTTCTCATTTTAAGCTCGCTATTTCTTGACGACAACACTTCCTAATTGTGCAGTGGAGGCAAATTAAAGGATCCAACATATATTGGTGGCATGAATGTGTGTGTCCGAACTTGGGTGGCGAAGTCTCCGTTAGCATCACGAGGAGGAACTGTCCCTTTAGACAAGCAGAATAATGGGGAAGGGGAAGCTAGAGGACGTGCTCATTAATTTGATTCAAGTGTGATATATACAACTTCTTGTCGCATATGATTTTCCCCCTCTGTATTATTTATTTATTTTCTAAAGATTAAGACAGTGTTTAGAAACACTTTTGAGTTAGAGTTTTGGTGTAAAATCTCTGACAATATCCGTAGCTATTTTAAATACACTGAACTACTTCGGCTTCCGTGTTTATAGAGATTTTATAGAGAAGAGATAGACCGTGAGAAGTCGCACCTTCTCTCTCCACTGCCGAAAAGCGGTTTGCACTTGTTTTTGGAGATTTTTGCTTCAACAACATTAAACATTTTTTTTTTTGTAATTTCACTCACTTTTTGTAGCCCGCACCGATAGATATTATTTGTATTGATCATTCGTTAACTGACATGTGCAACAAGGCCCTTGTCGCCCGTGCCGCAAATGACATAGACAGCGAGACCCAAAAATACGTCCATGCCGGCGTCTTTCGCGAAATTAAATTTTTGTCGATTTTGCATTTTCCTATCTCGATTACAAACGGCGCTTAAGTGGGCACACTTCTGAGGATGCAAATTCATCAGCATTATTAAACATGGAATATATATATATATATATATCATAAATAAAGAAAAATTCCAATATCATAAAGTTGGAACGGTACTTTGTGCCCACTTCTCTTGAGCACCCTTGCGTTATCAATATTCGAGGAACTCTTACCTATATCCTCTCTTTTATTTTATAAATATTTAATATCCACCAAGAAGAACTACTCTGCCGCCCCCCATCAACAAGTTCCCCCAGCCAGCCAGGTCACGTGAGACACGTGACAAGTAGGTACTACTACTACCAGTGTCCCAACCCCACCTTCTCTAAATAAGACTTTTCCGACAGGCTATATATAGTACCAAAAATCCAACCACCAACGGAAACATGGGGGATTTAATGCGGTCTGCCCACAGCTACGGCCGGCGATATCCTCACCATCGACTTCTGACCAGCGGTTGTCCCCGGAGACTGCCCCGGCATTGCCACCTACTGCTACTACTTCCCATTTAATGGCAGACCTAATTAACCTCCTCTCTTTCACATATCTTCACAAGAAGTGCTAGTTATTTGGGACGGATAATTTTCTAAACCCTTCACATAGAGATTTTATGTATGCATGGAGATGGATGGATCGACGAATTGGATATATTGAACCGTATCGGTTCCGGTATGCGCAATTATATATAGATCTCACTATGATCTCCAAAGAACCCATGCATGTCTCCAAGTTGGATCAGAGGTGATCTCCATTTCATTTGTTTCAAAAGTCGTGAACGTATTTAGAAATCAAACAGCGATTCAAGGATAAGTTATACTCTTCCATGTTACTTAAATTAGATCCAAAATCTAACAAAATCAGGTTTAAAAGGAGGTTTGAGGGTTGCAAATAGTGTGGGTAACTTTAAAAAAGAGTTGTTTTATATAAACACTTAGAACTTAGAAACTTGGGCACGGTTGACAAATGGATAGAGAGAGGTGGGAGGAAAAGAGAAGTGTGGGCGCACTGTTGGTTGCCAACACCCATTTGAGTTAGAGTGTCTTGCGCCGAAGAAGTAGGGTAAGTTGTGTGGCGGGCAAAGTAGAGAGCGGTAACATACGATCGCCTCCTTAATTATGCTAGTCCTCCAGTGTTTTCGTCGCCGGCTCTCTAGTTGATTGGTTGTCTCCTTCAGGCGGTGGATATTTTCTTTGCTTTGCTTTCCTCTGTTGAATCACCTCTACTGTATCTATCTATTTCGGCCCCCCATATCCCCGCTTTATTTTCTCTTCCTTGTGTTTTCCTTCCACCCTTGCTATCTTCATTCCATCTCTGCCTCCCATCATTCTCCAACCCGCCACATGCTCCCCCTCATCTTTTGGGATCATCTCGATCTCGGATATCCCTCTAGTGATTAACTTGGTCGTCCTTAATTAATTTACCTCGGCTTAATATCTCTATGTTGTTTGTTTTGTGCCTTTTGCTGTCTAGGTTTGCTTTTCTTCTCCCAAGTTGGAAGTGTGCTTCTCCAACCAAGATCACTATCTAATAACTTGCTTGTGGATTGCCGAGTATTTGAAGTGCAGATGGTGACCATTAAATCTCTTGAGCCCTCGTATATGGGTTCACAAGTTTAGCTCTTGTTTCTAGATCACCCACACTCCTCCATGGCAAGTGCGTTTTCCAAACTACCTCCTCTTGTTAAGCGTTCAGATATTTGGCAGCCTTTCCCTTCGGGTCAATTTGGAAAAGGGTTAGGATAGAGTTAACCTGGGTTAATTCTGAGTTAGGTCAAAAAGTGATTTGAAAAGTCATAAATTTTAACCAGAGTCAAAATGGATTAGATTGGATCTAAATTGGGTTAATCCGGGTTACCCTAACCCACCTGTAGAGGAGGAGTAGAGTTAACCCATTTTAACTCTTTTTTAATACCATTTGTCCCCACTTTTCATACCCTATTTACACATTTTATTCCCCCTTCACTGTACCGCCCACCTACCTTTTCTTCCTCCTTACACCTTTATATGATGATAGCACAAGATATAAAAAAAATAATGTTGAATATTATATATGATAATCTCAGTATATTGCTACAATTTATTTATAATATTTTTATATAATCTTAATATGCATCTAGATAACATAAGGAAGATAGTAGCACATAGTACAATAAAAAATAATAGTATAGGATAAGGGTATTATATTATATATGATAATCTCAATATATTGCTACAATTTATTTATAATGTATTTTATATAATCTTAATATGCATTTAGATAGCATAAGGAAGATAGTAGCACATAGTACAATAAAAAAGTAATAGAGGGTATAAGATAAGGGTATTAATTATATTATATATGATAATCTCAATATATTGCTACAATTTATTTATAATTTATTTTATATAATCTTAATATGCATCTAGACAACATAAGAAATATAGTAGAACATAGTACAATAAAAAAGTAATAAAAAGTAATAGAGGGTATAGGATATGGGTATTTTAGGAAAACTAATACAAAAGTAGATGAGTTAGTCACTTTAGCCTTTCAAACCACTAAGACAAAAGTAGGTTAACTTACTTTAACCCATACGATTAACTCTTGTATTACCAAAGTAAATTGTACTTTAACCCGGTCTAAAATTATACTCGAGATTTAGTTGGGTTAATCCCAACCTTTTTCCAAACAGGCCATATTGTTACCTTGACTCCTACTCGGCTTTTCTCAAGCACCTATCGGATTTGTTGAAGTACCCTAGCTCATGGTTTGGAGTAGTTTTCTACACTTTTTGCTTTGTGCCTTACCGGTACAACACTTGAAGTTGTTAGTATAGAGTTCCTCCTTGTTACCTTCTTATGTTGTGTTAAGTTGGTTTCTGCTATCTTCCTCTTTGGGGCTTGTTTAGTAGTTTCCCTTTTAGCAGCTCTAATTATATTTAGGTTCCATCCCTATATATGCTCTATATATTTGTCTTAATTAGTTGAATGAATGGAGCTCTATGTTATCGAATTATCCCAAAAAAAAATGGAAAGGAAAAGAGAAATACCTTCTAAGATTAGACATCTTAATGTATCAAATGACCCAATCTCTCTCTCTCTCTCTCTCTTCTGTTGGGTAAAATGGGTTTGAGGAAGGGCAATTCTAAGAAAGGGAGAAAAAAACTCAATGTTTGATAAACCAAAAAGGTGAATAAAAAGATGTGCAAGTTTTGTCTCTTAGTGAGGGTCTTAATCCCATATGAGAAATCACTAAGGAGATGTGGGGCTTTATAACCCTAAGTGTCTATGAGACTATGTCTTATAAACAATGGTGGGGTTATGCTAGACCATATCACCACGCACACCGTCGGGTCGGGCCGCGCGCGTGTGATCGATGACGTGGTCATGTCTGCTTGCCTTGGTACCTTTTTGTTTCTTCTTTTTACGTTTTCTCCTTTTCTTGGAGAGATTGGACATGTTTGGGCCGGTTCTTTGAACTAGCTTATTGTCTTGGCTTTTGCGGGTGTGAGACGTTTCATATAGTGATTATGTCTCCCTAATCACGGTTACCCAGATAGAAACACCTTTTGACTCTCCGGGAAGGAATCGCTCGCTACGCTACTGCTCTCTCTCTCTCGCCCCTCTCTGCCAGGCTACGCGTCGTCGGACGATCTTCCGTTCGGGTGCACTGTCGCTCTCTGGTGTTCGGACCGCCGAGGTTCCCGTCGAACACTCTCTCCGGTGTTTGGTGCATACTTTCTGCCCATACCTTCTTTCGTAGAGGATTAGGTTTTCTATATAGCTTTCATTTTTCAAAGTCAATCTTGTGCAAGACAGACTTCGTTGCTCGTGGTTGTATTTTGGGAGAAGGTCGCCGAACCCCAATCGCACCGTATAATGGGGGCGATACTTTCTCTAAGACGAGTTCCATTATGAAACGCCTACACAGTCTTCTTTCGTCTTTTGATTATTATGTAATCATTGTGCTTATGATCAATATACTCATGACATATTCCTATTTTTGGGGTGTGCCCATAAACATGTTATTTCTTATTGTGGTTGCCATACAATTTGCACTGATTATTTGATGATGAATTATCATACTTCATGCCATATTCTCACTATTTTAACAACATCTCTCTCTCTGTCTCCCCAAAGACACTCTCTTCAATCATATGACATGTGGTCACAGAAGGCTTTCTTCGTTAACGTGGAATAATAAGGAAGATAAAGAGAAGAAAGAAAGGAGGGATGTGAAGACATCAGGGGTGCTTTAATAATTCGATAAAGAATGTTATCCCTTATTTATCACCCATGATAATTGAAAGGAGAATTATCGATCAATTTTTATTTTTTGGGAACTTATTTTTAGATCTTTGACTTACATATTTTTAATCACATATATAAGTATATAACCACATAATTTTTAAAAGAGTCAGAGATCTAAAAATGATTCTCTAAAAAATAAGAATTGATTTCTAATTCTCTCTAATTAATTAAATAAATAATTTATGAGATAAATTATCTAGAAACTCTGCAAGATAAATTTAAATAAAAGTGATAATTTTATCTCACCTCTCATTCTTATCAGCCCTACGAAATCTATACCTAGATGAAACCATCCAAATTAAAAAAAGAGATAAATTAAGACAAGTTATACATAGATAACTTATCCCTAAATAGACTATCCATTTATTAAATAGGAGTACTTTAAGGTCTTTCTTCTACATATATAGCTTCCAAATTATTATTATTATATATATACACTTCTAATATGTTATGACTAGTAAAAAATATCTACTATATATATATGCACATACTTCTAATATGTTATTAATAGTCAAAAATATCTACTCTCGAGTTAGGAATACATTCTCCCGTAAGATCTCCTAGGGATATGGTGGAGATGACATATTAAAAATATTAGAAAAGGCTATATACAAAGGTACTAGTCTACGTACACATATATAAGTTCAGTAAGACTACCTTTAAGTATGCTTTTGACATGTCATTTCTCCACTTGTATTGTGAATCGTGCTAAACGACCTAAAAATTAGATATCCAAAACCCTCCAAATATTCGACTCTTAAATTGCTTACCACATGTCCGTAGAATTGAAAGAGTTAGGAAAGATCTAACGAAGTAAGTAAAGAAAACGAACAAACATAATCTTACAGTGAATATATAGTGCAAGTCTACATGTTTGTCTCAAGTACAAATACAGTAACAAGAAGGGATCACAAAACTTTTAAGAGACATATCCTGAGAGTGAAGATTACTTAAAGGGGGAAACAACTACTGAACCTGACGTCCTAGAACTAATCCTCCATCCGGGAGAAGTCCTGTCAGTGTTGCGAACTCTCACCTGTGAAGGGGAAGAAAAGAGGAGTGAGCTTCACGAACAAAGCTCATTAAAGAACTCAACCCTCACCGATTCTAACAACAGAAACTAAACAACAACACAGCTAAAATAGGGTGGAAAAGCGGTAGCCCTGAAGTAACTATAATAAGTACAGTAAATAGAACTACTAACTTACTAGGTAATTACATCAAAATAATAACTATGCAGGTACTAAAATAAATAAACAGAAAATACGCACGCGGGTCTGCAAGTGCCGCCAACTCGACCAACAAACACACGGTCTCAAACTCGATAAATGTGCTCAATGAATGCACTAGGCTGCACACATAGATGGAAAATCTTCATCAGGTCAATAGACACTAGCAATAGACACACTTCTATTAGTCAATGGTTAGGTGCGCCCACTGATGTCTTACCACTCGACCATCAGTCTTAGTCTCCTCTCTCGTTGGAGCGAAACTCAAGACACCACAAACAACACACTCTGTGCATGGTCTTTCCAGACCCACGGTTCCACACCTGTCCTCTTGACATGGCTTTGAAACCGTGCAAGGCGAGGTAGTAATAATAGACTATCTGGACCGCACTACAACTTCTAACTCTGCGGGACTTGGACTAATTAAGAGAGCTGTACAAGTGACTTGGTGTCACTGTCCACACCATTTTCCCCTAAACTTAGAGAATCTCGACAAACCGACTCCTAGTCTGGAGAACTCTCTCCATGGAACTCACGAGGATGGGAATCCTAGGAAATGGTTGTAATTCACATGGCGCACAACGCACTGGGATAGGCCCTCGAGTGCCAAAGCACCGAGCAAAGACTAATAAGGTGCAGTGCTAAGAAGTCAGCACAAGCGTCACAATTACGATACGAAAATTCGGCACGAAAATAGATCCGTTAAAATACACGACAAACGGTCAAACTCAAAAAGTCCAGATTACTTAATGTGACAATCGATCGATCCTCAAAACTCACCTGATGGGTGCCGAAAATCCTAGCACATGTCCCCCGTTGACTAGTCAACCGAATCCGTTGGCCCGATCAAAGTTGATCTGGCTGGGCACGGTAGCAGTAGGGCTTGGCACAACGATCACAAACCCCAAGCTGGCCATCTGACATAGCTGGTGCAGTTGGCAGGCCGAAAAAGCAACTCTTGGGTTGAAATTGGGCTGGTTGGCCAAGCCCTAGAGTAGTGGGCCGAGTTGGGGGGAGGACACCCTGACGGTGGTTGACTTCTGACCGCTGTCAGTCCAGCACCGCCAACGGCAGGGAGGGGTCAGGTCAGAAAACCCCAAAGAAAAGCCCCATAAAAATAAAACCCCAAGGGGGGGCGGGGGTTGCCCATTGCGAGAGAGGGAAGAGGGGCCTAGCTAGGATTTTCTACGAAGGGGCTGAGAAAAGGGAATGGAGGGAAGAGGGAGAGGGTCCCCCCATTTTTGAAAATAGGTTAGACAGCTTTTTTAAAACCCATGCAAAAATCGTTCCACATGGGGAAGTGGGTGGTCGGCCCTAGCCTAGTCTCGATCACCCTCCTCTCCCCTTGGGTTGTTGGTGTTACATTGATCGACTTTAAAATATAAAGTTTAAATTAAATAAAATTAAATTTTGTAATAAAAAATTTAAATTTCAAAATCAACTTGATGTAGTTCACAAAATCTTGTTTTATATATATATATATGTAAAAGACAAGATATTATCAAAGATAAGAAGAGAGAGAGAGGAGGAGAAAGGAAGTGATGGAGTCATGCATGTAACCTCGGCTGCATAAAGTCTCCACTGACACATCATCAGAAATCACGTAAACCAGCCCGCCCCCGTACACAATCCCAGAAGACAAAGAAGGACCTGTTCTATATTTATATATATACGCACATATTATTATTTATGTCCTTTGTGGCGCCCCCTGCCGGTCCCCGGTCGGCTTCTCGAGTCTCGACCGTCTCGATTTCAGCGACGGAGTTGGGTACTTTAAAAATATTTGTCAAGTTCGGGCACGATCCGCGAATGCCGCCAAAAACAGGGGTCCCCATGATGTTTTGTCATGTTGCAGGCCCATGGATTGCTGAGGTCATGATCCACGTCCCACTTTCCTTTTTACAGGGTGTAAAGTTAATTATAAAAATGAAAATTTTTAAAATAATTTTATTAAAAAAAATATTGACACAACGTAGAAAGAAACACATAGAAAGAAAGTGTGTAAATTATAATTAGTTAACCGTAAAAAATGTTATATTGAGTGAGAGTAAATAGAAGACAGAGATTTGTAAAATATGTTAGACTTAGATATATTTATGTAAATATTTTTTTAAATAAGATTATTAAAAAAATCTCTCATAAAAATAATATTTTAATATGAAAATATGAATAGTGTAAAGATACATAGGAAAGATGCATCTGCCAGTATTATTAAACGCTGTTTAATTTTTTTTAACGAGAAACTCCCACAGTGTGGAGCATATGAAGATTCACAAATTGGTGTTAGCCCAAAATCAGAATTTGATAGTCCTTATTTTTGTATTCATATTATCCCATCTCATCTCATTGGACCAAAAAAATTTCGAACCTACATATCTAGAAAAATTACATATAGACGGATAAACCTTCGGAATGTTGCTATGTAAATATAAGAGCGGAATTATTGAGGTTATAAATATGTAATTTTTTGGGGTTATGACGTGGTCCATTGAGATGGGGTGATCGAACGGCCGATATCTGTTGGATCCTGTGGGCTTCTAGCGATTCGAGAATCTTGCTCACCACATCGAACGGTCGGAGAGGGGTCGATGTCGAATTTAAGTAAAGTATGGGGCATATCAGCTAAAAATATGTTACGAGGGGACACTTTTGAAAGGTGGCCCGCCGCGGCCCCGCCGGCTATGTGCGGTAAAAAAAAAAAAATCGCTGCAGCTGCCGGGAACAGACGTGGCCGCGACGGACCGCCGGAAACAGGGAGGCGTGGGGATAGAGAGAGAGGGGGGGGGCACTTGAGTGCTACGCAGGGCTGTGGGGCGGAGGGATTGGCTGCCCGCGTTGGCAGGGCATCGTGGCGGCCCGCCCTCCCGTTACGCCAAATCCACCTTCTCGTTCTCTACTTCTCTGCCGCCTGCGACGCTGTTATCATAAACCCACCTGCCGGTTGCGGCAGAGCTCAGAGGAAGTCATGGACTTGACCTGCCAATCGATCTCGATTTCTGCGCCCTTTCAAACTTTCCCCCCTCACGCTTCTTCTGGGTGGTCGGGCTCCTGGGTCTTCAAGATTTGAACTTTCTGGAGTGAACTAAACCCCCATTTGGACCGGCGAAAGGTGTTGTCCCGGCTCCCTGCAGCTTTGCCCGGCAAGCTGCTTCGTTTTTCCTCGGTTTATAGGGTGAAAAGGAGGGGTCATGCGGAGCTGCCGCCGGCGGGTGGACGAGGACGTCTGTAGCTGTGGCCGTGGCTTTTCATGTGCGTGTCTTTTCGGGTTTTGTCGGCCTCTGCGTGAACCACGGACGTTGCGGTACGACTCTCCTGGCGCCATTGTCTCCTAGGGTTTTCCGAGTAACGGATGCGATTCCAGGAGCTATGCTGTTCTAGTTGTCGTTCCAACTGGAACCCTCTGCGCGCTATTTTCCATTCCGGAGAAAGAGTTGAGCTCTTCTTGGTTTCACTGCGAAGTGGCGGGTCGCCAGTTTCACCTTCACCAGCCTGTCGTTTTCTTGCAAACAGTGGCGGAACGGGTTAAAAAGGGTGTTTCCAGCTGCATCTGTTACTGCGGTGGACAACCACTGGAACAGTAGATGTTAGGCACGGCCTGGGGGGCAGACTCCTATCCATAATAATGCAGCATCGCAAGGAAGGGCTGGCATAATGGGGAGCTTCGTTTTGTCGATTTTCCAAGTTCTTGCCTTTGCCTCCGTGCTGATGGCCCTTCCGTCCGGAAGCCTGCTGCTGTGAGATGGTTTTGAAGGTGGGAGGCGTCCAGGTGAAGATAGAGTTCTTTTGGCTTTGAACCTTTCTTGGGAGTGAGATGAGTTCAGAGAATCTTCAGCTGAGGCGTGGCAGAGTCCACAAGGGCGCGGACGCCGCCGAGAAGGTGGTTGTGGCCGTCAAAGCTTCCAGGGAGATCCCCAGGACGGCGCTGGTGTGGGCTCTCACCCATGTCGTCCAGCCCGGCGACTGCATAACGCTGCTGGTGGTGGTTCCGGCGCAGAGTTCAGGTTCTACCCCCATCGCCGAGCTCTGCTCATCTTCTACCCTTGGCTTTATTCTGCTGGCGGATGTTAACTAGTTTATGCATCAGGACCATTTGGGGGTCTTTCCCAACTGGGCTGGCCTAGTGTTTTGGAGCTGCCATGGTCTTGAGATCCATGTGAATATCTTGGATATGATGGTACTAGAAACTTGGTTAATACACAGTATGGATAATGCTCTTGATCAGCGAGCCTTTCTTCTCATCGCATTTTTCTTCTTTCTTCTGGAAAGTAATTAGCTGTATAATCTGTTGTGCTTCACAATATTCTGCTGTTTCTGATAAGCTTCAGGTCAAATGTTTTTGTCTATCATGTTTCTTGTTCCAATGTACCTTAGCAAGCTCTATTTCACTGGCTGGGGACTGCACAACTAAGTGTGTCATGCACTTACGTGCCTTCTGTTTGGTGGCTCTAAGGTGTGTTGACATAGATGATGACAAGTTTTTTTGCGTTGTCTTGATCTTGCAGGTAGACGACTGTGGGGTTTTCCAAGATTTTCTGGGGATTGTGCGAGCGGTCACAGGAGGTCCAACTCTGGAACTTCTCTGGAGATGAAGTCTGATATTTCTGATACCTGCTCACAGATGATGCTTCAACTCCATAATGTTTATGACCCAAACAAGGTAAGAAGAAACATAGATGTACAGTGCTTGTTCGCTGTTGAGTGTTGTACTTGAGCACCTTGATCCTTCTCTGTAGATAAATGTCAAGATAAAGATCGTTTCTGGAACGCCTACTGGGGCAGTGGCTGCAGAATCCAAGAGGGCCCAAGCAAGCTGGGTTGTCCTGGACAAGTAGTCCCAAAAAATTCATATCTTTCTCATTTTTTCCTATGCAAATAGCTAGTTCTCAAGTTTGTGCATTGACTTGATTGCTTTTCTTCTACAGACATCTGAAGCATGAGGTGAAACGATGCATGGAAGAATTGCAATGCAACATTGTTGTGATGAAACGTTCTCAACCTAAGATTCTTCGCCTTAATCTGGTGGGTTCTCCGGAGTCAGAGCCTCAGGCAGCCTGCCAATTGCTTCATGAGTTGGATGATGCGTCTGGAAAGCAATCAAGAGACGGCAATGGTTCTCTGAATTCTATTCGGGCACCTGCTGTTACGCCGATAAGCAGCCCAGAGCTTGGAACACCCTTCACTACTACGGAAGCTGGAACCTCATCAGTGTCAAGCTCTGACCCTGGAACCTCACCATTTTTTTTATCTGAGATGAGAAAAGGGCTAGAGAAGAATGAGCTGGTTGACGCAAAAGAAAGCCGGAGTTCAGATGCGAGTAGCTCTGGGTCAGACGGTGAAAATTTGAGCCCTCCAAGGAGCTTTGGGTTCCAGCCATGGCTGGCAGATATTCTAAACCGTGGATATATGTCTTCAAAGCAGGTTGATGATATGTCACAAAGACTAGATGATAAGGCACAGATCTCTGCAGCGAAAGCCTTAGCAGCAAAATTCTCTAAACTTGATGGAGAAGCTGGTGTCAGCATGCCCAACCATGGATCACCACTGGACATGGATTTCAGTGGAAATGTTAGAGAAGCAATTTCCCTGTCCAGAAATGCACCTCCAGGCCCACCTCCACTCTGTTCAATTTGCCAGCACAAGGCACCTGTTTTTGGGAAGCCTCCAAGGTGGTTCAGTTATGCTGAACTAGAGCTGGCCACAGGTGGTTTTTCTCAAGCAAATTTCTTAGCAGAGGGAGGGTTTGGATCCGTCCACAGAGGTGTCCTACCAGATGGGCAGGCTGTTGCAGTCAAGCAACACAAGTTAGCTAGTTCTCAAGGGGACCTCGAATTTTGCTCGGAAGTTGAAGTTCTTAGCTGCGCACAGCACCGAAATGTTGTCATGCTCATTGGTTTTTGTGTTGAGGACAGGAGAAGATTGCTGGTTTATGAATATATCTGCAACGGATCACTGGATTCCCATCTTTATGGTAATTATGCAACCCTCTGCCCTTGAGACTTCAAGTTAGGTTATGCGTGTACCTTTGATAATTCTATATGTAAATTCAACTTTGTGGAATTTTTCTGAATGAGCTAGTGTTGTGTTGGACATCATCACCTGTGTGAAAATGCTTACAATTTGCAAGTATACATGTTCCCTTCAATTTGCATCATATCCAAAAAACTTAAATGCTGCTGGAACTTATGTTCATACATCTTCTTCATCATTCTTGTTGATTATCTAAATTTTATTCTTCCATCCGGGGTCCCGACTGTTGTCAGTAGACCTACCTACCTGTATTCTCCTGTAAGCTGTGTTTATATAGTTGATATTATGAACATTTCCAGGTCATAATAGAGAACCACTAGACTGGCCTGCTCGGCGGAAGATTGCTGTTGGAGCTGCACGAGGATTGCGTTATCTTCATGAAGAATGCAGAGTAGGCTGCATTGTGCATCGTGACATGAGGCCAAACAATATTCTTTTAACCCATGATTTTGAACCACTGGTATGACATTCTCCCAGAGCCTGTTATGTGTTCCAGTGTTGATTTTGTCATCTTGTTTCTCTAGTGACTTTCCCATGGTTTAAATTTGACTAACTTGATGATACCTGATATCTACAATGTCTCTAAGGATAAGCATTTTTTATTGGTGTATGCCCCTGTTGGACAATGCCCTATGCACAGATGTTGGTGATGATAAGCTGTTCGAGTGTCTTCCCTTGTCTGTTTGTGGATGACAGATGGGATACGATGACATTTAGCTATTACTAATCTGGATATCACTGTTTTAGATGTTTGGTGTTTGTTAACTATCTAGATGTCAATTTCCAAAATCTTTGCATTGTCTATGCTCACCGTTTGGTTCATAACCATATACCCATTAAAAAGTGCATGAAATCAAAATGAGGTGGGACTGTGGGAGAGGGTGGAAATGAATGGACGACATAGCCAAAGTTTATTGGTGAATTTCTCCTAATGGAACAATATACTTTAACTGCTATTCCCACAACATTATTTGCAATTTATAAGCTGAGCAACCTATTCGTTTGATCTCCCATGCATCTGGTTTGTAATCCATGGGCTTCATCCCTGTTCTTAAAAGGTTCTGACAGATTGTGTCCATAGATTGTCCTCCTTTGGCTTCATCCCCTCTCCGTGAAGGCCTCCTATGTTTTGTGTGACTGTCCACATGTTACATCACCATGGAATGGTATTGACTCGTGCTTCTAATAATGTAGGCAGCTAGTGGACTGCAGTCTGCAGAGTAATATGGCCAAGTAGGAATAGCATCTTGGATTTCATTATCAGGACTGGATGAGGAGAACGCCATCATTCAGCTTGTTGATGTTTGCTAGGGCCTAGATGTGTAGGCATGTCAGTTTCTGCATCAGTTTGTTGGTGACTGTCATTAAGCAACTGTATCCCTCAATTGATTCTGATCAGGAAACTAATGCCTCATTGCCACTGGGTAACTAGGTTTTGTGAGCTATCTGGAGATAAAGAACCTGCTAATGATAATTTTATTCTTCACTTGCAATCCCAAGAATAGCAAACTATCTCAGGTCTTCTTCTATTGTGTTACAACACTTGCTTCCATAATCAAGTATCTGAAATGCATGGATATACATATACTAATATCTGATGCTTTCAGTTTTCTGACTGCTGGATGGTAATGCATGTTCTTCTATCTATTTCTACAGGTTGGGGACTTTGGGTTGGCAAGGTGGCAACCTGACGGAGACATGGGTGTGAAAACTCGGGTTATTGGAACACTGGGGTATGATCTTGAAACTGATTTAACATTCATCTTGTCATATGTCAGACAGAAATCTAAAGCAGCTTTACAAATTCAGATACTTGGCACCTGAGTATGCCCAGAGCGGCCAAATCACTGAAAAAGCTGATGTTTATTCCTTCGGAGTGGTACTGCTGGAGCTTGTCACAGGAAGGAAAGCGGTTGACATTAACAGGCCAAAGGGGCAGCAGTGTCTTACTGAATGGGTAAGGAAGATCCTGCAGAATTGTTCTTAGAAACTTAATAGTCTGGTTTATTTGAACTACTTCAGTAATCAAGCTGAATGGTCTTCGGTTCTCTTCATTCAAATAACTACTTTTGCTTTTTATACCATTGGCTTGCTCTCTTCTTTATCCTGATCAATGTCATTCTATTGCTTCCTGGATCAGGCTCGTCCTTTACTTGAAGGCTGTGCTATCGATGAGCTGGTCGATCCACGTCTGGGTAACCAATACTCCGAACCGGAGGTCTACTGCATGTTGCAAGCTGCATCCTTGTGTATACGACGAGACTCGCACACGAGGCCTCGAATGTCCCAAGTGAGCATTTGTTCAAAAACTTCTTGTGGTTGATAAAAATGAGCTGTTGTTAACTAATGTGTTTGTTCTGGAGCCACAGATTCTGAGGGTTTTGGAAGGCAACATGGCAATGGAACCCAACTACACTTCAACCCCTGGACATGACATGGGAAACAGGAGCGGGCGTGTGTGGATGGACCAAGACCAGCAACAACGGGGTGACGGAGGCGTCCCATATGGTGTTGCTGGAAGTCTGGGAGGAAAACTATCCCTGAAGCTCTCAGAACAGCTTACTGGGAGAAAACAAGGCCATCCTCATGTGATGAAGATTAAGAGCTGGAAGCAGCAGCAGACTTGAGACTTGGAACCTCTTTGTGTGTATTCCTTTTCCTCCTCTATGGTCCTTCTGATAGGTAGGTCTGGCACAGCTTGGGTCCTTGTTTTGATGACTGTTGCAGCTGTCATTATATCAGCTAATGTTTCCTTGAACACTGATTACTAGGAGGTGTTTTTTGCCACTTGATTTGGGAAGTTCCTCATGAGTCTTTTGATCAGCATTTTCTTTTCTCTCTGGGATGAATTGCACAGCTTCTTAGTCAGATCAATGTTCACCTAATAATCAGAACCTCTTGTGGAAGTCCAATCCACCCTTCAATCTTTATCTTTGCTACCCCAATTCGGAGAGAAAAAGACAGAAAAAGCAGTGTGGCTGGAAAGTTCAAGAAGTACGATGCTGCTTCAAGTTGTTCATGGTGTTCCCATAAGTGGAATAGGCAATCTTTGAATCTTCCAGGAAGACAACAAGAACCCATTTCGTAAGCAGCTTTGGATGGATTATTGGAAAGATCAAAAGCTTATCTCGTATCTTCTTTCGCTCCAGATGATACCCATTAAGAAGTCTCTGGTTCTAACAACTGGTAATGACCATTCAGAAGTCTCGCATCGATCCATCCGTCCTTCGAGCAGCAAACCCCCTAAATGTGACGGAAAATACAGTGACATAGTAGGTAAATTATGATCCGAGGTAAGGTGAAAAGACCACAGGAACTGTCTGCCTTTTGTGAGAAGTGATACAAGACCAATTTATGGGCTCAAAGCTTTAGTTATGAACACCTTCCCTTTTCCCCACAACAACAATACCAGGAATTGACAAACTTTAACCCATCATGATGTCCGTGCAACGCGATCCCCAAAGTGCCGAAATCAACCAAGTACAATGATGAACGAGGGAGAAAAACGTCTGCGAAAACAAAAATTTCCAAGAGTTTCGCTTGAAAGCTTCCTTCGCAATTGGGAGATCCCCTCTACTTAGGCAATTGGGAGATGTAGCGCGGTTCAAAAGCTAAAAACATTCAAAGATGTAGGCCGTGTGGAATGAAAGGATCGAAAATTTAAGAACGCTGGCAAATAATACACAACTCATTAGTGTTCATAACTCTGGGACTTCCAGCTCTTCCAACCAAGATGTGGATTAAAATTAAAACAGCTCGACAAAAGACGGCACAAGTTTTTTTCTTGCTTAGCAGCACAGCTCTCTCTTTTCTCTCTCTCTCTCTCTCACTGCTTCCCACCAAGTGTTGGGAAGTGACCAGGGTCGTCAATTGCAGGTGCAGCCACGCCTGGGCCGCCGAAATCACCAGCACCGCCGTAACCACCCCTGAAGGGGCTGCCCCCGTCACCTCGCCCACGGCCACGGCCTCGGCCGCGCCCCCTGGGACTATAGTACCTCTCCCCTTCAGTTGGTTTCAGGAACTCGTTGATGCTCACAGACTGGAACAAGTAGAGACAGCAAGTTAAAAAACAAAAAGAACACAAGTTTCAGGCACATTTCAGTAAACATGCGGGGAAGAAACCATAATCTATACCTTCTTCACTCTCTCATCCCGATCGGCGTCCTTTCGTTTGGAATCTTTGTCAGAGCCCTATCGGAAAGCACAAATGTTTGGACAACACATTAGAAGTGGAGCGTGATCTATAATTATTGTATACTGCATCGCTAGTTTCAAATAAAACCATCCAAAAAAGCCGTTGGAACAGCCCAGAGTATGACAAAACATCTGCATAAACAATAGACTTACCAACTTTATAAAGATTTCGTCATTTCCTTTCTTGAGAGAAAGCTGTTGCATGGACTGAAGCTCTTTGTCGAGTACCACCTTCCTCTCTTCGGTCTTCAGTGCCAGTAAAGCCTTTCGTTTCTCCTCCCTTACCCTTTCATACTCTTCCAGAGTCATTTCCTAACCATGCGAGAAAATTCATGTCAGGGAAGTGCGGATGGGCAAAGGGCTCCCATGGGTGGGTCAAAAATAATTCAACACCCTCGGTGAGGTCAACTCCGAAGAAATAAAAGTGAGCCACATAACAGCTAGATTGCACCATGAGAAATGCTTACTGCCCTTCATGGAAAGGTAAATTGACGTGAATAGTTGGTTGAGAGAGAGAGTGAGAGAGAAGGGTTTTGTCGGACTCTTAACCGACAGGATTGCTTGATTGCTTGCCGAGCAATCCACGTCGACTTTATTGCCCTCCATGGAGGGCAATAAGTATTTCTTTTGCATTATATATAGACCATTCGTCCAGTAAGCTCCAATAGGCTGCCAACTTTCATCTACAATGTTTAGATTAACTTAATGGTGAATAAAGATGACACAAACTTCATGGTGAATAAAGATGACACAAACTTCATGGTTGACCCCCATACAAAATTTCACTGCCAAACATAGTGAAACGGGAAACACTAAACAAAGTAAACTTTCTCTAACGAAGAAATGTTAAAATTGGGTTAAAAGTCATTCTAAACATCCAAAATTAGACCTGTCAATAAAGGGACAACAAGGTTAAGCAAACACCTTTGATTACAATGGAATGACCAACGATTGAGACAAAATAATCGGGAATTTTGCATACCACGCGGCAAACAATATCGCCAACAATGGGATGAAGATAATTGAGATATAGATACACCCAGTGACCTTAGTGCCCAACCTTCTCAATAACCCAATGAAAAGAAGTCAGACCACAAGTGCATAGCAACCATTCTAACTCTACAATCAGAACTAACAACTGGTAGCAATCCATCCCTGGTGCACTAGGATTAAGAGGAAAATTTGCCCCCTTTTAAAAGCGTCTGTCAACTTAGTTTGAACCGCATCATGTTCAACAGTGAGTATCAAACATGAGTACCACTGCAGCCTCTCAGGTTCTATAGAAGCAAATTCCTACTACATTGTGACTGATTTGAAGCAAATTGGAGGAAGCTTGCATAAGAAGAGGAAGTACTAGAAGAAAAACCATTTACTTAGTGCTGCCCCACAATAACAATTTAAGGGTGAGAAGTATAAATAAGTGAGAGGTTCCATATGCCCTATCAAGATGCAGTTTAAGTGATTATAATTGGATTGTAATCCCTTCCATATGACCATTAACAAATCTTACACAAGTGTTGCAAAACAAATGATGGAAAAACATCCACATTATAAGCAATCACCATAACCAACAGCACCACCATGTGCCTAGTGCATAAGGAGAACTGACCGAAAAAAAATATATATTTATTCACTTCAAAAAAATTAAGAGCATAGATTAAACAAGAAGTGGATAAATTCTTGATAGTATTCATGCTTGAAATGATAGGCAGCTGACAAAATATTACCGTTAACCCGAGCTAGAGAATTCTCCACAAAGGCTATAAAAGAACCTAACTTTGCAAACTTTTAGTGGATTACCTTGTCTTCTGGTTCTTTCTCTTCATTATCATTGGCAGCACCCTCCTTATCTTCTTTATTTGCCTCAGATGCTGTCACATCTTCCCCTTCAGTTTGCTTCTCAGTAGTTAAAGGCTTATCTACTGGGTTCACAATTTCCTCAGTGTCCCTACTCCATGAAAAAAACAGTGATTGTGACTTCCTGAACAAGGTAGCTAAATAAATAACAAATAGCAACTAAAGAAAAAGAAAGAACTCAACTGGGAGAACACATCGTCAGTTGGGGTACCCCAATTGCCACGTCCAGAACCCTCGCGCTTGAACTCATTCCCACGGCCCGTGCCACTACGGCGTTCATACAGCCTCCTTGGCGGCCTTTCAGAATCTTCTCCAGCCTCTTCGTTCCGGTACCCGTACCCACCACGGCGACCACCACCACGGTATGGCTGGCGTGGACCTCCATAGGACCCACGCTCCCTCTCCGAAGGCTTCTCTGTGTCGCCATCTTCTCCCCCGGCTCCAGCGCTGCCGCCGTATCCCCCCGGGAATCCATTCACATTTTCGTTACCATACTCTCTCGTCTGACCGTAGAAACCGCCACGGCCCCTACCCCTCCCCGCTCCACCTCGGCCGCCACCAATGCCGCCACCTCGTACCGGTGCCGTGCCAGTCCTGGCATCCCTTACTGCGATAAAAAGGAGGGAAGACGAAGGAAAAAATTATCTACAGTGAGGAGATAACCAGATAGTACGCAACAAGCGCAACCCAATCCGAGAGCGATTCAAACTTCGTTAATCCAGCAAGCAGAAAACGAAACCTAGAAGAGCAACAAAACGGGAGAACACCACGCAAGTTAAACCAGACCGCACCCACTTCGTCTATACGATCCATCGAGGAGCCAAATGGGCCAACAAGAATCTACACAACCCGGGAAAACCCAAAACCGGACACCCGCCATTCCTCCCCACTACAGCACACCAAAACCACCCATCGGAGCCAACCCCGACGCAGCAGCAGCACCACCACCATCACTAAATGTTACTCACCAGCTTGGGCCGGAGGGGCGGGCTTCGAGGGGAGCTTCCCCGCCGCCGCCGCCGCCGCGGCGGGGGCCGGCTTCTTGGCAACGACCTTCTGCTCCTGCGCCGCGATCAGCTGCGACGGATCGTCGTTGTCGTCGTCCCCGAGGATGTCGAACGGGTTCGCGTTCGCCATCTCCGAACCACCCAAAAATAACAGTTATCGCAGAGCGGCCCGGCGGCTGACGGTTAGGCAGAACCCTAGCTCTAGATCGAGACGTTCGCAGCCATGGATCACCGCCACAGGCACCTCCCGGAGGACCTCGGAGAAGGAGGAGATTAGGGTTTTACACGCCTGAGAGGCGGCGGCGGAAACGGTGAGCGAGAAAGCAGAAGAACCCTAGCGGGCGCAGCCTCAGCATATAAGCACGGGGGCGGAGGGCCACATCGCTGCCTCCTCCCCATTATTTTATAATTTTTTCCATTTATTGCTTGAGCTAAATGACCAAACTACCCTCCACTTCCAGCGGTTATTGCGCGGGCGGGTCCTTAGCTGATGCCGACCGGATAAGGTCGGGGGAGGGGCTTTCGGTCATTTCCCGCACCGCCCTAGGAAACAAGATGCGGGTGGCGTGGCCCTTGTCCGCGGCCGTCGTGGCCGTCGATTCCGTGGGTCTTATGAGTCGATTTGATCGTACCCGTCCATCGGGCATCTGAGGATTTGCTTGCGACGGCTGCGATTGGTCTTCTTCCGAAATTCTCCCTTTTTGGGAGCTCCGACTCCGACCCACGTGGCTGCTGGGGGAGGGGCTTTCGTGCAAATTTCCGTAGTACTTATTTGGTAATTAAGATGGTGTGGGATTAAAAACTATAAACAATGGGTTTATATTTATATCATTATTATTAATTTTTTGTAGCATAGAATTTAGTTGTAGTGGTGGAAGGGTTGGATAGGGTGTGACAGAGCCATGTTAGAAAATCACACTCTGCCTTAAAAGATTTTGGTAAAAATAAAATAAAATTATGTATCATGTGAATATATATATATATATATAATTTCTTATCTATCTTAAGAATCAAACTCACGTCAAATGCAACTCTATTATATGTTGTGAAAGTAGAGTTTGGATACGCAACGATACGATCGTACCGTATTATATTTGAGACTCTGTGAATCCTGACACGGTCGATACAATATTGTAAAATTGGTCGATCGATTTCATCTTATCGATCGACCAATTCTTCTAGTAAATATCTCCAGACGTTCAATAGATCAAAGTCTCAAATTATTTTTTATAAGATAATGTTCAAATCTCATGATCTATTTAATTTTCAAAGACATACGAAAATTAATTGACCGACTAAATATTTTTAGTCGATCGATCGATATGATATGAACTATACCGTATAATATCACGTAAAATTCGACGCGATCTATCCATACAATACGACCAATCTTGTGTGAAAGTGAGATATAAATTTTAGATCTTCTACCCACGTCTTATTCCAAACTTGTTTTGTCATTAAACTCACATCTATTTGTTCCACAATGCACTTCTTCCTGTTCACACTATCAATTGCTGTTAGGTGAGGACACCTATCAGAGTTTTGTCTTTCTCGTTTCGTCGGTGATTCTTATTGGGAGACCAAGCTGCTTTGGAAAGTATTTTACCCCTAAGTATGTAAATATAAATTCTTAGTTAAACTTTATCAAATTTTGACAATATAATATAAGCTAACATGGGACAAGGACAATTAATCATGGGTATATTGGAGTAATTCTTTCCGACCTTTCTAGACGAGGTAAAGTTACCCTAAATAATTTAGATACCTCTACATAATTTAGATACCTTATTTTTTTACTTCAAAATAAAATAGATCAAAAAGTGTTTAACTTACACCTAGCTATTTTAATATAGGAGTACATAACTTAAAAACAAGCTAAAATAGATATATGTCACTTGGGAATCAAATTGAGATGAAATAATAAGAAAGAAACCCATTTTGTTGTGTTTAACTAAGACATACACAATTTAAATATACTAATGTTTATTATATCAAATTAGATGTCTACTTGAGGTGATTGGTCTTGACTCTTGAGTGGGGTGGGTTTCTTAAGTCTTGTGACGAAACAGCTCGTCACTATTTTTATCTTGTCGTGGTGTCAACACACTTGACCTCGGTCCGCACATGTTCATTAGATTACGCACAAAAGTAGGCAAAGTTTGGAGAACGTGGTGGTGGTGGTGGCCAACCCACAAAGCGTTCAAGTGAAAGCAAAGCTACGGCGCGATATATATGTTAATTTTTTTTAACATTATCTTGGCATATTTATCTTGGTTGTCTCGTTTAAATTGAATAAAATGTTACCATATAGTTTGGGAGTATCGAACATAAAGTTATTTATTAATTTGTCGTTCCATTTCAAAGTAGATGGCCAAAAATGTGTGACAAAAAAGATGATATCAAATATAGAACCTACCGTTCCCATCATGCCAATATATTGTTGCCAATTAAGGCTTCTGTTGATAATATTTTTGAAGCTTAAATTTTAACCATTGAATGATTAAAATTTTATTTTTCTCTCTAATTATCAAATATATAAAATTAATTTTAGATTGTATAAAAATAAATTTTAAGAGAAAGAAGAGAGATAGAAAATATATATATAATGATGATGTGTTGGATTTTAGGTTTTAAAAGTTGGTGTAAGAGAGTTTTTTTTAAGAGATTTGATATTAAAAAAAATAAAATCTTTAAAACATATTACCAAACTATGCCTAAACACTATATGAGTATCACATCCCACTATATACTCCATCAAGAGGGGATATCAATTTGATATGCCTCATCTTAATCACCTTAAATATTTATATACAACATGTAATTAGATTAGACAAATTACATAACTTATAATGATCAGCTTATGACTTTGTTTTTCCCATTTTTCTCCCTTAACTTCTTATTTTTATTATTTGTTGTGTATCTATATAAGATCACCCTTGAAAATATGAGAAACATTTTATATTATGATGAAATGCTCAGCCACTTGTATCTAAACATGGGTTCCACTGTTAATATGACAGCGAGATTTATCTAAAATTGAACAATCATATATATTTTTTGTCTAGATATTAAATGTTACCCTAAAAATATTGTGTTGGAAGAAGTTTGAAAAGATATATAAATGAAAACCCAACAAGGAAGCTCCCTTCCCCCACCTTGCATCATGGCATGCGTCATTTGGGCCTCTACGGTCAGGATCATGAGGACTAAGCAATCCAACTTATTTATTTCAAATTGTTCTTTGTCCTTTCACATTGATCCTTGATTGGATCATCCCAGTGCTTTCCTAATTGTCCTGCTAAACTAAAACTCTTCGAGAAAGATTTAGTACATTTTTTTATACCTTAAGTACAATATGACTAGACACTCATCTCATATGACACCACTCACATAAGGGGTGATAGAGTGGCAACCCAATGATTGGATGGCACATGAGATGAGTGCCTAATCATATTGTACTTTAAGTGTAATGTGAAAGTGTACTAAGCCGAGGACCCCGGTTGGGTCGACGTTTAGAACTCTTGCTTAAAAGCAAGAGGTCCCGAGTTCGATTCTGGGGGGGGTTTACCTGATTTACATGCAATCCTCGAGGTGTGTAAATCCGGGTTTTTTCTGGTCAAGTGGGGTAAGAGCAATACGGATATACGGAAAAGTAGGAGCTGCCAATTCCTGACCTTGGAGTTCACGAACAACCATCCTTGAGTCCACAAAGCCACACGGGCGGGATTTCCCTCGTTATCAAAAAAAAAAAAAGTGTACTAAGCCTTTCTCAAACTCTTCTGACTCGACTAACATGCACTGTTAGCCTCAACATATATAGAAATATTTAATATACTTCAAATAGAACAATAAAGATGATATAGATTACTCTTTAAATAATTTTATTAGCTAAAAATTGATCACTTTCTTTTTCTACCAATATATTTGTTTAGATATAATTCACATCATCTTTATTATCTTTCTTAAAAGTAAGAAAGGAAATATATTTTTTTCTCTCTCTATATATATACATCTCAGTTAAAGCGAAATGTTGGTCTACCGGCTGACATCTAGCTTCAGGCAAGCCGGTCTCGACGTCATTAGACAGCAACGTTAACTTAGGAAACATCAAAAATACATAAGAGACATAAATGTCATTTTCTTGATGGGCCACTCTGCAAGAATGGGCCGAAATGTGTACCAAGTCCGTGCGTGCGCCCACTATCAGCAATCAGATTTTTGCAAAAATTTCCTCCTTGATGTGGTATAGATTTGAATCATCTCACTTATATTGAGGCATGTGATAACATCTGTCTCGAACACGTTATTATGAATCATCTCACTTATATATATATTTGAGATAGATAAATACTTGTCTACACTCAATTATATATGTGAAAAAAAAAATCCCTTTCTACTGCAAATCATAGTAGGAGATAGAGAACTGAGGTAGATACTTGTTGCCCAATTGTACGCCATCACAGAATCAAATCCAAAATCCAGACAAAGGAAAGGAATCATTTTTGTCATTGCTTCAGACATCAGATTTCTGAAATTTTGGGCACACAGGGGAAGAGAAACATGCTATACAGTCACATCTCTCTCAAATTGGGGGTTGGGGGGGTGGGGGAGTCGTTCTGCATTTATCTGTGCCACTGGAAGAGCAGATCACAAGAGGAAGGAGCCACCTCTGCCTTTTTTATTTCTACCATCTCAACTTGCTGGAAAGTACTGCAGAGAGTCCAAGCCCATGTTGTGTTAGAGAGATCAGAGAGGGGGAAATAATATATATATATATATATATATATATATATATATAGTGTGTGTGTGTGAAGAAAGATAGAACTATTAAGATAAATGGTTAGTGATTCAAGCAGGACTACCTTGTTAATAAGAGACAAGTAGTACGGCTTCACCTTCTCCACATCAATCCTGACCTTGCTCTTGCTGTAGAGGTCGTATTTGCTGAAAAGTGTTTTGAGGGAAACATGTTAAGATCACCAAGAGGAGAAGAGTAACTAGAAGGTTGATGTTGTTTGTGTTGACTACATGAATTTCGGTGTCAGGTTCATATAAGTTAAGATGACGAGATTTAAGAAAAAACAATACAAGGATATCTTGGCGCTTCTATAGTTCCCTTCATATCATGTCATCTCATATAAGCTACTTATATATATAAAAAATGCCTATCATATTAGCAATTAATAATGCGTACTTACTTAAATATCCTGAGCCACTTCATGTTCTCCTTATCCTCCTCGTTCATCAGATGCGTGTAGGCCTCCATACTTGTGGAGAGCTGCACGCAAAGGAAACCGTGTTACCCATAAGTTTGCACCCTAAAATGCCAATCATACTTAGAAAGGGTCACATAAGAATAAGTATTCGGAAAGAACAAAAAAGACGAAAATACATATTTGCATGCAATATATAATATATATATAAGAGAATGTCCATCTTATGTGATTACTAAGAATTTTTTTGTAAGAGAGACTACGATAGAACGAGTGGTATCGGATGACAAACATGGCACGGACGGTAAGGTGGTTCTTGTTCTCCTTTGCCACCTGAAGAGATTAGAAAGGGATCTTAATTTTAAACTAATAGCATGCACCAAATATATGTATCTTCTAATTAGTGCAGCATTTGCCTTGCCCACACAAACTTTAGTCATCAGATAATTGGAGGAAAGCCCAACTAAAAGTTGATAAACGTGAGAAATTTAAGGGGAATATTTTTCATAAATTATTTTAAAAATATTTATACAAATATATCTAAATCTAACATATTACAAATCTCTGTCTCCCACTTACACTAAATCAATATAAGTTATATTAAAATTATGTAAATTGTAGAGAAAATATGTAAGTCACATAAAAAATATGATCAGTATTAGTGAGAGACATAATTTTATTGTCAAAAAAGAAAAGAAAAAAAAGAGACATAAATTTGTAAAAATATGTTAGATCTAGATATATTTTGTGTAGATATATTTAAATAAATTAATTTAAAATTTCTCAAATTTAAGTTGAGTAAACAAATAAAAATTGATGACGTGGAGAGCAGACCAAGTACATATAGTCGTCGTGGCCCCACGACATCAACACGTTGTCGAGGCCGCAGCCCTCCGAGTAGATACCAAACTTGGTGTTGTATTCCGGGTTGCTGTAGTCCGGGTTGTCCTTGAAATACTGCATTAAATTAATACTAACAAGGTTTAGCACAAGTTCCACTAGATAATATATGAGTTCCTAAATGCTTACAAATATTTGGCTATAATCTATATTTTTTTTTACATGTGTACAAAAAATTCCATTAAATAAATTTTTTGAAACACAAATTGGTGTAACTTGTTATAAAATTGTAAAATATATTTAGCATATTCTCTTTACAAAATATTTTAGTGACTCTTAAGTTATATTTGATATTTGGATAGAACGGAGATAAAGTGAAGATATTCTCAAAATTTTTAAATTTGATTGAGAATGTCTTCACTTTATCTCTGGTCTATCCATATCAAACATAGTTAATGGTTCCAACAGGATTTCTGGTGAGAAAAATAATCTGCCATGATTTTTGATATCAAATATAAAAATAAGATGGATTGTGACATAATGATATATACTTGAGCATATATGCAAAAAAATCTGAATGTTTTGTCTAAATCTTCACAAATTCCACATGATCTCCTTAGGTATCATCAAGAATTATTGTCTTTAGAAAGAAAGTGCAGTTTTTCTATTTAAAAATATCTTTTCTAAGCTTAGATGTATTATTCATGCCACCCCACTAATTTTGAAGGGAGCAGGTTGTGAACTTTTGTCTCACTCAATATTAGATGTTTTTTGAATTAATGGGTTCGGTATTGAGATAAATCAAAAATAAGTTGAGAATATATTCATAATTTTAAAGATATTCTTATTCTATTCTCAATCTATCCTTACATCAAACATGATCTTATAATCTTAGACAAACGATGTCAACTAAATAATAAATTTATCTTAGGGCCCTACATTTTTTGGTAACTTACAATATATTTTTTCCTATACATGTATGAACTTCGAATATTATCTGAATATTTCACCTAATTAAGAAGGGGATTTTATTAGATGTTGGCTTATTTTTTAAATTTTTAATAAATTATAACTTATTACAATAATATTATAATTAAATCTTCTTACAGCAACCTCTCTATTATATTACTCAACATTAAACTTATCCTAGAGAGAGAGAGAGAGAGAGAGAGAGAGAGAGAGAGACCCACCTTGAAGTGGACGTTGGACTCGTCGAAGGCACAGCCAACGGGGAACGTATCGCCGACGACGGCCCACTGCGGGAGCTCGCCGAAGCTGGGGTGGAGCAGGACCTTCCCCAGATCTGTCGCCGGCCACACACACACAAGGACCAGTTTCAGAGAACAGAGCATTGATCGAAGGAAAGGAAGGGATCTCCTGGGGACAGCGGCACCATCAAAGATTCAAAGGTGGCGCCGGCCGACCGACTCACCGTGGATGAGGCCGGTGAGGTGGAGCCAGTCCTCGTCGGGGTAGTCCTTCCGGATGGCCTCCGCCGTCTGCAGCAGATGCTCGATCTGCGGCTCGTCCAGGTCCGGGTCGCTCTCATCCACGAACTCGTTGAGCAGCTCGCAGCACTCCCAGATGCTCATCTCCACCCTGTCCAGCCTCCCGTACTCCGCCCTCATCCGCCTCACGAAGTCGAAGCTCTGGTGGATGTGGTTCTGCCGGTAGAACTCCTCCACCCCTTTCTTCCTCTCCGACTCCGCATCGTAATCCCTGGGCAGAGATCGGAACCCAAAAACAACATCAACCACGGCCGCCGCCGGGCGCTTCCTTGGTTCGAGGACGGAGGGGAGGTGTTTACCTGAATGTCTGCCCGAAGGAGTTGGTCTCCGGCACCACGAAGCCCCCGTCCAGGACCAGCTCGCCGGGGCCGGCGGTGACCACCTTCTTCTCCTCTCCCTGCACTGCAAGGTTGGATTTTGGGGGCAACCCAGAAACCAGAACCGTCAGAAACACATAACAGAACCCATCAACAAGTCCCCCCGGCATTAGAATCACCAACAAGAAAACTAAACCATGCAAGAAAGACCACGACCGTCAGAAACACAAAACAGAGAGAACCCATCAACAAGTCCCTCGCCATTGGAACCGTCACGACTCACGAAGAAGAAACTAAACCATGCAAGAGACAACAGAACCGCCGGAAAACACAACGCAGAACCCATCGACGAACCCAGAACCACCCACAAGAATCTGAACCACGCAAGAGAGAGACCCACACAGATAGACGGAACCAAAGCTCTTACCCTGGCTCTGCCCAATCAGGATCGTCATCTTCGCCGCACCACTTCACCCCTCCAGAACCCTGCGCCCTCCGAACCAATTCACCCCCCTCCCCCTGAGCAAAGCAGAAGGGAGAAGAACAGGGCAATCAAGAAGGAAAAAACCACCCACCCTCTCTGCGCGACGGAGATCAAAACAGGGATATTTATAAGTGGGAAGGGGAGAGGGGCCGCCTCCGATGTCGGAGCCCCCCGACCCGTTGGGGTAAGGACTAAGATGGGAAAGGACAGCCCTTGCAGCAAGAAGCCAGGAAGGATAACGTAAGATATTGACGGCGACTGGGAGGGCTGGGTGAGGAGAGAAGAATCCAGCCGAGAAGGGAGGGCAGAAGGCCATGGACGGACGGACGCGAGGGCTTCGCGCGGGGAGGGCGCAGCGGTGTTCAACCCTCCTGACTCAGCCATGGCGTGGAGGTCTCCTCGGATCGCGTATAGAAGAAGAAAAACCCCCGCACCAGACGCCGCTGACGCAGTCGGCCCAGCTGGTAGGCCAATGGACACTCGCCACGCAGGAGAGCTTAAATCCCATTGGGTGGGAGGATTGGTCCCTCGGCGTGGACCGTGGCGGTTAAAGCGGTAGTGGGGACACGATGACGTGTGTCCGAGTCAAGGTTGGCAGGGGAGGGTTTCCTCAAGTCGAGTACAGTTGGAAGGATAGGGCTGGGAATTATCTTGTAAATATTCTATTTTACTAGTTTCATGTCCGTATGCACGGAAAATGTTAGATTTATATTATAATTAGTATGCATAGTTAAGAATATTTTTAAATTGATTGGAATTAATAGAAGAAAAAGATGTTTTTGAAAAATTCATGACTATTAAATAATGTCAAATAAAGAAATCTTTAAAAAAACTCCATCTTGAAAAGTTCATATACATCTATATAATTCTAGTAATTAAATATCAAAATTACAAATTCTATCAATTATTTTAGAATGGGGAAATTTTATGCTTAAAACAATTAAAGAAGAAAAATATCTAAAAATATCATAAATGAGAAATATACAAAATAAATATCTGTAATAAATGAGAAGACTACATGATATATTAGTCTATATTATGAGGCGTTGTTCTTGAGATCCAAATAGTAAAACAAAAGCAACAACTGTGTGTGCCTTCCAAAGTATAACTATCGTAAGTTGTTTTATCATCATCATATATATTTTAAATAAAGTACACGTTACAAAGATAAGAACTTGGAGAAAAACGGAGGTGAAAGAGAAAAATAATATTTATAGTAGAAAAATGACCAGAAAATATAAGGTGAGGATTTTTTTGACAATGGAAGCTTGTGGCATTTAGAAGGTAAGGATTTTTATTAGTGTGGTGGCTATTCCTAGCCACCTTCGCGCGCAGAGCCCATCATGGCCCATCCCAATTCATCGAATAAACGTGGCCCTTCCATAGGGCGCCAAGTCTTCTCAGGAGCAGCTTTAAGGTCTCGAGGACGATCTCTGCATTCAGGTACCAGCGGGACCTAAAAACTGTCTCCGGACGCCTTACAGCTTGTTCCGCCCAGGGCCCTCTTTTCCGAGCAGACGCTGCTCGGCGTGTGTCAGGGCCTCTTCGGCACGAGCAACACTTCCGTGCATTGGACATCCAGTAGCAGGCCTTGTCACCGAGCAACAGGTTCCATTTACCGAACAGGGCCCCTGCCCGGTACCTCCGACCAGGAGGATTCAAACAGCCCTCTGTCTCCTTGTGACGGTTACAACGGCTGCATCATGCATGCCCCACGAATTAAATGGTGCGTTAACTGCAAGGCCCCTCAACAGGTGCTTCCCCGCCAATGGCGCTAACAGGCGCGCCCTTTGCGGCGTTGATCAGGGACGTTTCGTCCCTCTGCCTCAGCACTTCTACCTATAAAAGGCTCTGGTAAGCCTCCATGCAAAGGTACGTGATCTAACGCACATCGCTCTCGCACAACACTGAACCCTTCTTCTCCAAGCCTCACTTGCAGTTTACTGACTTAGTCATCGGAGAGTTCTCCCCGGTTCTTCAACCGGACCCCCCTGATTCCGTTCTTGTTTTGCAGGCATTCGTCTGCTAGCGGCGGTCATCTTCTCTGTCTCCAGTGTAGGCTCGTTTGGTTCCAGCCCAAACAAAAAATACCTCCATAATTAGAAAGTCTGATGAGGTGAGATTTCCATTGTCAAAGAAAAGAAGGGTCGGGTGAGGTTTGAGGTGATTAATCAATTATTATTATTATTATTATTTATTTTAGGAAAGTGAGAATCCTGTACTTAGAAAGGTCAGGTTTCTTATGGCAGGAATAGGATTTTTATTAATATAGATTTCTATTTTTGGGGAGGGGATATAATGGCGGGAATATAATTGTCGTGGTGCAACCACGTGGCAACACCTAGACTGAGTTATATTATTATAGTATATATTTTATTTTTTTTCCTGCGGCTAAGTTCCCAATTTAAAAATGCCATCTGATTGGATCTTGGAGGGGAATGATTGGGTCTGTATAGGTAACTTAAATCCTAGCTTTTGAGCCTCAATTTGGCGAAATACACTCTTATTACTAGTTGGATAGGGGAAAAATAGCGGCCCACAAACACATCTATGGACATCCAGCCCAATAAGACAAGAAGTCTCAATGAGTCCATTAGGGCATGATGACTGGAGATTTATGATAGAGGCTCAATAACAGGACCCCGAGTGAGATGGCTCGAGTTGTTAATGCTCCTGAGCCGTCAAAACCCCGAGCGTCATAGACAGAAGTTGTAATAAAGTCGAGGTTGTTTTGTGGATAAGTTGAGGGACCTTACGAGACCCAAATTTATCAAGAGATTTGAGACTTAGGAGATCCCCAAGACTCGAGATATCTTTAACCTACTTGAGGGGTAGCAAAGCTCTTACCACATGGCTCTCTTCCCACAATTAAAATAAAGCTTGAGAAAAATTAGATGAATGGAGATAGAACTGAAAGAGTTTTAGGTGACGAGCACCTACACTTATGCCCATCCAAAGAGAATGTCTCTTAGTCTATCTCTACCTCTTTCCCGACACTTTCGGCTTTGTATTTAGAGGGTAGACCCCTACATAAATCTAAGTTCTAGAGAGAGGGGACATAGGAGGCACTTGAGTGACATCTAATTCAAGAGATATTGTGGATATTTTTCGTATTCCTTAGTTAAAGACCTACACGTATGTCATCGATTCATCACAGCAGCATTTGGTGCAAATATTTTTTTGGTCACAATGTAAAGGTAAGATGACTTTTCACCCAATTATACTTTTAATAATGATCTGTATGTAAAAATCTTATTTTATTTTTGTATGTTTTGGAGGAAGGGGTGTTGGGTTTTTGGTTTGGACAGTACACCGCGGAGTCAGGTGTGAGTCGGATGTGAAAGCAACACATGGTGTCCAAGATGGTGAAGTGGCATGTATCAGGTGTCTTTATTCTAAGAGCCACACACAAGAGGAAAAAGTTGCCAATTTATTTGAAAAGAGGTTATTTGGATGGGAAAAGATAGTTGTCTGCAACTTTGACAACTATCTTGCGCAGCTTAGACACAATTTTGGAGACTCACACGCCATCCTACACATAATTTGGGGGGGTCCAAACACTATAATAAAACGGACCCCCCAAGAGTTGTGTCTGGCGTTATATAATATAGTTGTCCGGCTGCCGAACACAATGAGACCTTGCTCTATTTAGAGAGGACTTAAACTTCAGTGTGAGGTCCCCATAAAGTGGAGCTATCAGTGGGTATAAATAAACCAAATTAATCTTTTATCAGAAAACATGAAAAAACTATTGAGAGATCATGACCCCAGTGGATAGTTTTTAGAGAAAATCATATGAGTTGTGAGTGGTCCCACTATATTGATTCTTGAACCCTTTTTTACAGGGTTTAAGGCTGTAAAACCCTGTAAAATGTCATGCCTGTGAGAGACCTAAAGCATGGTACATTTCAGTGTCTTGCTATGCTTTATGTCAAACCAAATCACCCCCCAAAGTCAGGTCTTACAATGTCATCTTAAAATGCACCTTTCCATCTGACCCAAAACTCTGAACACCCAAAGAAAAGAAAAAACAAGAGATGCCACACCAACCTTGCCAAGGATTGCTAGGATCCATCTTCACCAAAAGTGATACAAAGGAGGATGCTGGATTCTTCCATATTTGAAGAAGATACCGAAATTGCAACACTAAGTGGAACAAGGAGGCAAGGATAACCAACACCAAACAGGAAGCAATCCGTCTCCTCTCTCCTCACCCAGAAAAAAAGAGAGAGAAAAAAGAAAGAATACAAGTATATATATGTTTGTCTTCCTTTGTGCCTAATTTTGTGTTTCAATCTATCAGCCTAACAATCCTAACACTTGATCTATTGCTCTTTTGCCCACTTCAAGTGTGAAAAATTCCCTGCTCTGTATATACACTAGATGACAGTGGGAGGGAATGGTAAAAAGAATGAAAGTGCAAGATGGACCATCTAAGTAAACTGTAGGTGGAGGTAGTGCTTCAGCTCCCCTTGGATTTCCTCCTTCCGGAGCTTGGCCAGAGCAGCCATCTCTATTCTTCTTACCCATTCCTTGCTCACATGTAGTAGCCGCCCAATCTCCTCCAGCGACATGCGCCTGCTGTCTTCCATGCCGTACCTCAGCAACAGAACTTGGCGCTCCCTGGGATGCAGGCACTCCAGAAACTTGTTAATGTCCTTCTTCATGTGCTGTCTCATAACAGTATCCTCCGGTGTTCTCAAAGAAACATCTGGGGTAACTTCCTGCTAGGACAGGGGGCAGTTATAATAAGTTAATCTATCGATGGACGCAGGCAGAGTTCCATGCATCTGGGTGGGACGTGGATTCTGGTTGTGCAACAAAAGAGCATTTGCCATTCATAAGTACTGAAGAAAGCAATCAATGAATCCTTTGGAAGCTACAGCTTGAGAAGCACAGCAGAAAGTAACAAAACAAACAAATCGCTCATAATGTAAGAACCTTGACAGAGAGCAACAGTAAACATGTAGGTTGAACTACAGCAGCAACATGCCATAGGAATGAAGTTGGAAGAATTAGAAGGGAAAAAAAGTGAAGATACACTCTGATCCTTTCACAAAATTCAGTTGATTTAGATATAGGCCTTCTAAGTTTTGATAAATCACATAAAACATAGAAGTGAACATCAGATGTAGAAGCAGCAATGGAAACAAGACCTGGGTGACAGTCTTCTCATTTACCGTCCACATTTTCTTAGGGGGGTAGAAGTGCAACATGGGGCTGAGAGCAGTTTCGGGAGATTCTGATGGTAAAATGAGGCAATCCTGCATCTAAGCTCAAAAGCATATTGCTGATATGGGATGATATAAATATAAAAGAAAAGGTATACAATATATCGCTTTCACCTAAACACCTCTATTCATACCAAATCAACATCAAAACATGGGAATTTTAATTTCTGGTGGATGAAAGATTCTCTACGAGACAATTAAATTGGAAGTAAGGATTTTTTATGGGCTAATAATCATACCGTGCCTTTTATATTCCAACCATCTCCAATTTTCTGATCAATTGAACCAATAACTTTTGCGCATTTGCCTGCCAACCTGACTTTAGCCAATGATAAACCAGTAAATTCCGCTACATCAACATCTTGTGCACATCTTCCGGAAGAGGAAAGTGTATTTCTGGCTTTCTGTAGCTGCTTGATAGCCTTCTCCATTGTTGCCTACCAGATACAATATGCAAATAGCATATTAACAATTACTTCCTGTCTACAAGAAGATTCAGAAGAAAGCAACCAAAATCCAGGTCCAGAAAAAGGAGCATACAGGTATGTAGACCCCTCTAGAATGCCGTGCTACAACAGCAGACATTGATTTCCTAATCCAATATTGGACATATGTGGAGAACTTATATCCCCTGCTGGGGTCAAATCTTTCGGCACCTTGAAGGATGCCTATATTCCCGGCCTGCAAACACATCTATGGATCAATCTACAGGTGAATTTAAGAATTATGGGAAATTTGACAAGATGTAATAAAGCGAACCTGAATTAAATCATCAAAGGCAATCCCCATTCCTCTGTAGCTTCTAGCAATGTATATGACCAAGGAACGTGTACTTTTCAGAAGTCTATCTTTGCAATACCAACCAAACTGCAAACGCTGCTGTAGGGTCTTCTCGTCAGTTCCCACTGCTTGTGCCCACCTCAAGAAGCTCACTGTCTTCCCTGTTCTTTCCTCCAATTCTAAGCGGGTCTTCTCTAATTTAGCAACATCCTGTATAGACCAACCAATGAAGTTCCAATTTGAACATTTTAAGAAAGACATTCCATCTTAGGCAGCACAAAAATTACCTTAACACCCATTGACATTCTTGATTCATTCTTAGCAACTGCAAGTCTTCTAGTCCTTGATTTTGAAAAGGTTCCAGTCAAATCACTAGCAAATGAAACTGTATCATTTCTTTCCTTCTGAATCACTTTTGAGGATAATGACAGAGCAGGCATATTTGCAGCTTTCTCTGATGCTCTTTGTCTTCTCAACTTCCTCTCCTTTTTTCTCCTGGATGGAACAACTATATTATCCATTTGGTCCTCAACTGGGACATCATCCATTTCTTCGTTTACTGGAAAATCTTTGTGCTTGGTAAGGGAGAAAGCTAGGTTTAGAGAAACGGGTATCATGTAAGTTCTGGAGAGACAAGCATGAAAAATGTTCAGAGCTCCCAGCCTTTCTATTTGGATCATAATTTCCCTTTCCAGTTTTACTAAGCCTGAATCATCCAGTATATCTTCTATTTCATAAATATTTTCCATTAACAAGCTAAAGCTCAATAAATTGTCTGATGCTGTCATATCTTCTGTCAGTTTGTTCATTATTCTGTTGGGTTTGTTGGAGCCCTCATGTTTGATATCAACATTTACCTGAGATAATAACATACTACATACCATCAACATTTCACATTGAAATGGAACAGAACTAATAAAAGCATGGAGTACCAAGTCAATGGCAATTCCTCTCCATGAAATTTCTCTCACATAAATATTCAAGAGAGAATTTAGGCAAGAAACTTGAGAAGGAAGATCTTGAAACAGTTATCCCCACCTCTTCCATTTTCAAGCTTTGACTTCTCTGTAGTATACCCAATGGATTTGTAAAAGTTCTCAAAACATGAGTATGAGAAAGTTCACCCTCTTCTGGCATGGAGTGTAGAATCGACACCCTGGCAGCCTCAAAAAAGGTGTCCCTGCCTTTCACTGTAATTTTCAAATAATAACAGCAAATAAGACAACCAACCAGAAGGGAAAATCTAAAAATGTTGGGATTTAAAAATTTTAGAAGGATAAATAACTCAATGAAACTAGTAGACAACCACCATCGTAGGTTACTGACATTTTATGAGCTATCTTGAAAGGGGAAAACTGGCTTTTTTACTGTTAACATTATAGCACCTGGAATTATCCTTTTTTCTGTTATTTTTGCTTTTCACTGGGAACAGTATTGAAGAAGCAAATATTGGAATGGATTAGGAGCTGTTCATATCCATCAAACATTGTTCAGACCTCAGTGAAAAAAAAAAATTTGTCTGCAAACTACTGTTCGTCCTGCACCCACTAAGGAGGTTGGACGACTTATTTGCAAGAAGGAATGAATCTCTCATGAGGGGAACTCCCGAGATACACATGAAGAACAACTTTAAAAAGAGTAAGTCAGGTGATGCAGATGGCATAGCTCGCCGCTCATCTCCCTTCCATCATCGAGAGAGAGAGAGAGAGAGAACAAATCTGAGTAGAGAATATCCATGCGACCCTTCTTGCCGCTGATCATTAGTGTTTGGTTGCCGATGAGCAGCCAACGGTCGCAATCGACCAATAGCTAAGATTACAAGCTGTATATGGACTCCGAAGTGCATTCGGACCAAACGAACGCGAGGAAAAGCGCACACCCAGAGAAAGAACCAAACTTTTTAGTAAGAAGAAGGTGCCCAGAGGAAACCAACGAAAGAATCAAATCAGATGGAGCTCCCAGAGACGAGGGAAGGCAACCCCCCGCATCCCTTTTACCTGGAGAAGCGGGATGCTGCTGCTGCTGCTGCTGCTGCGGCCTAGTGGAAGTGCCGGCGGGGCCAGGCGACTGGACTGTGAAAGCGCACCTCCAGTTTGCCATGAACCCACTACCCATCTATGCCCTTGCCTTCTCCCTCATACAGCAACAGCCGCTCCCCCCCCCCCCCCGCTACTGTGGAAAGCGGAGGTGGGTACCTGAAGAAATGGAGAAGAGGGGAAGAAGAAGAAGAAAGGTGGGTGTTTGATGAGGAAGGCGGCGGATGTGTGGAGGGAGGAGGCTGGGTTCCAGTCTCCACTCGAACCACCAGTTCCCCATCCTGAACCCACCCCCACGCCGGCCGCAGCCCCCTACTCTTTTCTGCGCACTTTTCTCGCCCTCCTTTCTGTTCTTGTTCGTTGGGCTTTTGGGTTGCCAGAAAGAGGCCACGTCAGATAGGGGCTGTGTTCGTTCAGGCGATGAAGTGGATAACAGGGTAAACGGGTTCTTTTGGGGGGGTTAATTAACGTTGAATTGTTCCAATAATCACATATTATCTTAATTTAAATATTAAATATTAGAAATTATTTCTTAGAAAAAAAATTGGGAAGTAAGAGCGAGATAACTTGTGGAATTATCTCGGGATAAAAAAAACATGTAAACTTAGATGCATATATTTGAACATAATTTTTGGTGGCACATGTTTATGTGCGCTGTTTTTTTTTTTTATGGGTAAGTTGGTTGGTTGGAGATGGGGGAGGGGGGGGGGGGGGAATGAGGAGACGGCGTGGGATCGAACCTCATGTTAGTCTTTTTGATACGGCAGTAAGTTAATCTAGAGGGAGGTGAATAATTTTTTAAAATCTGAAATATAAATTTAAACACAAAAAATTATCACTTCAAATTTGGTTAATTTAATGTGATAAAGAGTAACAGTGCAGAAGTAATTAAATAATCACACAAATAACACAAGAGATTTATTATGGTTCGGCCCTTCCCATATGGAAGTCCTACATCTAGTCCCCAAGCAACTTCTTAGGATTTTACTAACCAAGGGTACAGTTCCCCTCAAGGACAATACAACACTCAGCACTCCAGCTGATCTTTTTCTCTTTCCCGGGCAAGAAGGCAGCCCACTTCTCTTACAAGTAAATAAGCCAACCTCCTGATATAAATTCTAGTGCGGTTCTGCTAGACACAAACCCCTAGCTAAGTTCTACACTATATACAGTCCTACAATTGGATAGAAATTTTTCTTAGAAAAGAAAAAACAAAATTGAGAGTTGGAACAGATGAAAAACCAACTAAAAAAATTCTCAGCTAAACGACTCTCTCCCCAGATTACAAGATGTACACACAGAGAGTGAAGAGAGGAAGGTTTGAAAACATTGAAGACTTCTGCTATGAAAGACTTCTCTTGATTTGGTTCGAGCTCTTCTCTCTTTCTTTGAGTGTATGTGGAGTTGAGGATCCTCCCAAGATGCACACTCCTTCAAAGATCTTCAGGAAAACTCTTTTTTTTTGTTTATTCTTCAGTCTTGCTTCATCTTTTATATGAACAACTTTGAATAAATTCGTTGAGGAGATCCGTTGGAATTCTAGCCGTTGCTCATCTTTTTTTTCTTCTGATATTTTGTGGTCTACGAGGTCTGCAAACATAGAAGAAAGTATTTAGTTAAAAGATTATTTCTATCAAAAAAGTTCATACCTCTATGTTTCCTGTTGCCACCTAGAAGTAGTAAATAATCCCTTTTTTGTTGGCAGGAAAGAAGACATCTACAGAGATAAGCAAAAGATCTCCTGTCAGAAAAACAGAGGATTACGCAAATCAAGAATATTTGACTTTTTCACTAGATGTCAGAAAATATTTTGGAATATAAATAAAATCTATGTTTAAGTGAAATCCATGTTGAAATCCATGTTTTACAAGCGAATCCATGTTTCACTTATGAAATCCATGTGAGAAGCAAATCCATGTGAGAGTCACTTATCAAATCCTTATGAGAGCGAATCCTTATGAGAGCAAATCCATGTGAGAGTAAATCCTTATGAGAGTGAATCTTTATGAGAGCGAATTGATATGAGAGTCACTTATCGAATCCTTATGAGAGCGAATCGATATGAGAGTTACTTATCGAATCCTTATGAGAGCGAATCGATGTGAGAGCGAATCCTTATGAGAGCGAATCGTTATGAGAGTGAATCGATATGAGAGTTAGTTATCGAATCCTTATGAGAGCGAATTGATGTGAGAGCGAATCCTTATGAGAGCGAATCCTTATGAGAGTGAATCCTTATGAGAGTGAATCGTTATGACACTTTGTAAACTGAAATCGATATATGTTGAATGAACATCGATTAATCTTTTTAGTACAAATCACACGACAATAACATCATAAATTTATATTTATTGAAAAATATGATATTTAATTTATTATTAAAAAAACATGATATTAAATATATTTAATATTTAATTAATCATATAAATTTATATTTATTATAAAACATGATATTAAAATATTTTTAATAATAATTAATTAATCATAAATTTTGTTATCACTTAAAAATTAAGTAACTTTTTAGACTTAAGTAATTAATTAAGATATAATTTTATATATTTTATCAAATCTTAAAAATTAAAATTTTTATATTTTAGACTTTGAATAAGTGTTATCAATCTTAATCTGCTACAACAACCCCTGATTGCTAAAATTTCGCGTAATATCTACTCTCATATAACGATGAACAGTGGATGAAGAGAAAAGTGGACCCCGTGATCATATCAGAATGGATTCAACACGCTTATCTATTTTTGCAGCTTTTAAGTATTTCTCAAACTCTATATAAATGATGCATCATACTATCATGCGCAGGCGACTTATGATTGGCATTTGGAGTTGGTTTGATATGCAGATAAGGATACGGATAAGGGACCTTGCTATGATAGATCTCTGATGGTCTAAAAAAATATATGATGGATCTCATTTGGTTTTTTAGGGTTTGATGGTCATACTAAAATAAGAAATTTCATATAAAAAAAAAGGAAAACCAAAAAAATCTAAAACAAATTTATTGGGGGTCTGACCCACTCAATAACTCAGACCATGATGTTACCACCGTGGCCGTGCTACATGCTGTTGCTTCGTCCCATTGGCGTCTCTAACCACAGGCCCAGTAACCTCAGATGACGGCGGCCCAATTACTCACTCATTTGCTGGGGCCCAAAGCCCACGAAACGCCTAACATGAGGACGGGGGCCCAGGGAGGATTCAACCAGTCCAGCGTGCATATGGGCCACACGTTCTGGTGGGCCTTGATTGGTCATGGGCCTGGCTTTCTTTTGTTAAAAGAGAAATATTTATTTTCCATTTAGAGGGAAAATAAAGATATTTGTCAAATACGGGATTGGTTCAGCCTGCCCATATGCGGGACCCACATCATGTCTCACGTAGAAATCTATTTGTCACTCTTATATTTATTTGTTGTTCAGAAAATAAAGTTATACGAAAAGATATAATATGGAGGAACTCACGTCGAACATCGAATCAATCTCATGTTAGATAAATATATTAAAAATTTTATGTTCGTTTTCGATCTTCATTGTTATTCACCAAAATCATTAGATAAGTGAGGAGCATATTTTCATACGATTGTTATTATTACTAATTTATTGTTATCTTAATATATACTAATTATTATCAATTTATCAGTGTGCATATATTGATAGAGGATAAGGACAAACGATGTTCCTTCCTTCTCAAAGGATACACATAACGATAAAGTTCTTGTTTCATCCGTTAAGTATCCTTTGACATTTATGGAGATGGCCTCGTCTCCGGCCAAGGTTATAAGAAAAAGTTTTTTTTAAAAAAAAAGAGAAAAAAAAAGAGAGAACTTTGCAGGGGGATATGGGAAGAGTGGAGAAGCTCCGTACCTCTTCTGTCCGGAGGAATCTGCCATGACAACACCGGACATTATAAATGGTACCTTCCTGTCGGCAAATCCTTGGATCCGGGATTTGCGGTGGGGATGGGTCCGGTCCGGGTCGGGTACATTGGACCCGATTAATAGTAGAGGTAACACAAATTCACAACAGACACACAGTAGATAAATGAAGACATCCAAGTTAATTTGATCAGAATGTCTTTTTAATTTCTTTGGTAAGTACTTTGTTCAGAATGCCAATCCGATCTACCTTAATTGAAAGGGTTTTTTTATTTTTAATCCCTACAAATATACATATGTCTTTTTTAATTCCCCAAATTAAATTATTATCATATTAGTTTTTCAAAATTTTTAAAATTTTACAAAAAAATATTTAATATGTAAATTTTAGAAATTTTGAAAGATTAATATAATAATGATGGACTAATCTATAATTAATTAAGTTTATAAATATTAATTAAAATGTTACATATTTGTAATTAAATTAGAAGAGAAATCTAGTTAAAGTACAAGAATAGATAATAAGAACATAAAGAATAAGTTAAAGTATATGAATAACATAGTTAAAATAGATAAACAAATTAGTTAAAGCAGACGAAGAATCAGTTAAAATATCAACACAGTGGCCATTCAATTAAAGTATACAAAAAATTGGTTAAAGTATACGAAGAAATCAATTAAAATATACGAAGAAGTCAGTTAAAATATGAATATAATGATCATTCATATCTGATGGTAAGTAAACGAGGTAAGTTAAAGTCTAAATTCGAAAACGTTAAAGTAAGAGTTCAAAGTCGTTAAAATATATGTGACTGTGAATTAAAGTGTGAGATTTAAAATAATTATTGTTCACTTTAAAGTTAGACTACTGTAGTAGTTAAAATGTTACTTGTCTATAATTAAAGTAGAAGAGAAATCTAGTTAAAATACAAGAATAAAAAAAAAAACGTAAAAAATAAGTATACAAAAATTTTAGTTAAAATATATGAAAAATTTATTTAAAATAAGAACGTAGAGACTGTATATACCAAATAGTAAGAAACATATTTATTGCATAGAAAGATAAATAGAAAATAAAAAAAATCTATCAAAAACCAGATGAAAAGTGTCCTAGAGATTGATCGGTAAAACCTAAAAAAAAAAAAGGGTATGACTGACGCATTATTTTGTGACAGAGATCAGCAAATAAATTCTTCTGCTATCTGTCAAAGATATGTAATTAATTTTTCCTATTTTAATATTTGTTATGTAATTAATACTGACATGACAAATGCACTTTTAGGTAGGTATAAGATTTGAGACCAAATATATAATTATTTTTGTCCTCCTCTCGAGACTCGTGCCTTGGCAAGCATCTCTAGATACTTCAGGCATATAACAGAACATGTGTAACGTTTCCACCATGTGAAAAATTGTTACACACTTAAATGGAGTATTTCTCCCACTTGGAGAGAGAGAGAGAGAGAGAGAGAGAGATAAAAATACAAAAAACTTGAGTCTTAGGAATGTTAATATATGTCCTTCAACATTGATCAACGTTGGGATGTTGCTGCCAATTAATCTAGTTATATAATTAGAACCTTCCAACCAGGGGTGTCAATGGATCTCTTTTGAAATTTATTTGTCAAACTCATCACTTAATGGGTTGGACTCGGGTTAGTCTATTGGGATAAGAGACATCAATAACAACCATACCTATCAATAACCATCATACCTACACATACATTAAAAATATGCTTAAATAAAGAAACAAGTTTCCACCACACCAATAATTCCCTTTAAATTAAAACATGTTTAAATTAAAATAGTCAATCTATCTACATATTAGTTTGTTGGGCTGAAACGGGTCCCAATAAACTACCATGTGTTTGTTTTACTTTGATCAATTAAATTTGAGTTAGATTTGGGTTAAGTTATTTTAGTGTTGAGCTAAACTGAATTTAAATTGAGATAGCTCAAACCCACCCATTGACACCCCTACTTCCAACCACGAGCATAACAAAATGAACCCAAACATGAGGAGCCTATAGCTAGCAAAGAAGAGCCCTTGGTGGTAGTGGTGGAATGGACCAACTTCTACAAGTCTACTCTAGAGGTAGAGAGAGATAGGGAGAGAGAAAAAAGGGTCTTGAGACCGCGCCACGTGTTCGTAGGAGCTGCATTGGGGCTTGTCTGAAGCTGCCATGCGACTCCATCTTCCTCTTTTACGGGGATGTAACATCCCGGAAATTTTTAATTGTTGAAAAACTTGAAAAATAAAGTTATTAGACTTAACCATTATTCTTAAATTAAATTAATTGATATTTAAGAATGATTAGTATTAACTAACGTTACCCCAGTGTCGTACTCGGACGTGCGCACTCCCACAGGACGACACTGAAAAACTATAACGAAAATGAAATCTGAGAGCACCATAATTTCCAGAAAAATGTGGAGATATCAGAAATGTAATTATTCGAATTTTTCGACGTACGGATTTCGAGATTAAGTTGACGCGATTATTTTTTTGGGTGATTTTTCACCTACTGTAAAATAAATTCCAAAAATTAAACTAAAATCACCATAATTTGTAAAACCATTACATTAGCCCATGGTTGAAATTTCAACACAAACGGACGTCGTTTGAATACATTTACACAAGGATTATCGGACCAGCTGAATTATGGCCTAATTACGGGAAGAATTTTTAGGAGTTTTTCTTGCTGACGTATCCTGGGCTACGCAAGCCCATGTCATGGTAGGCTAAGGTCCTTACACGTTGATGGCCGATGTGTGGGTGTGTGATTGTGTGCATGAGATAGGTGGCTGCGGGTGGTTAAATGGGGTTTTACCCCAACACCTGGAAGCATACGTGTCGTCATGCATGGAATGACCAATTGGCTATAAATACACCCCCTCATTCGTCGTACCCATCTTTCTGACTCCTTCCCTGTTATGTTGCTGCTGTGATTCACGAGACTTCAGTATGGGTGTGTAGCTGGAGTGGTTAGTTTACACTTTGTGCATCTCTTGGTCCTGTCCGAGATACTGCTGGAGCTGCAGCTGGGTGTAGTTGGGAAGCCAGTGAAGCAAACTTTAGTAATTGTTACTGCTTCAACGACTTCCTCCTTTGCTTGTGGCCATCTTTCCATCTACTATACGTGGTGAATTGTGGATTTTTATACCAAAGGAAGAATTCAAAATCAGGTAGGATTCGATTCTCTTTCTTTCTTCTCTAACTCATGTTCTTGAACATGCTTTAGAACCTATTGTTTGGATGTTCCAGTTTGTGTTCTAGTGTCATGAACCCCTCTAGCACTACATGTGTGTCTTGTGTTGCTGTAGAAGCTACTCTTTGAGTTCACATAATCTCTGTTTGGAAAGAATATTCTTCCAGTATCATGTGGTAGCAGGTTCTTAGCTATCCATGTGTAAGATTCATCTCCCTCTAATTCTGTTCTATCTCTCGTTTATGGCAAGGAAGTCTTGATAAAGGAACATGTGTATACCAGTAACTCCCCTGTTCCTATCTCAATTGTGATAAACATATTCATATTAGAAAGGATGAGATCTTTGTCCCACTGGAAGATCAAGGTTCTTCTTCCACTTTTGATACTGATTCATGTTATAGAGTTGTGTAGAAGTCTAAACCTCATTAGAACATGTAGGGACTTCGGTTTAGATGATTGATACTTTAAGTCTTGATTTAGATCCATGAAACACTTTGTGGTTTAGTGTCCATCATGTAGGAATCTTATATTAAATCATTGCTATCAAGGCTATACTTTCAGTACTACACTTTGTTAGTTTCTAGCTAGCCAAGTTTGAATTATAAGTCTCTTGTTTCATCTCTATTGTTTAGCTTATAAACCACTGTGAGAACTTCAATTAGACTCTTCTATTTGATATAAAACATGCATTGGTTTATAAGTTCTATAATTAGGGTGTTTAGTATGGATTTGAAGTCATTTCTGGAAGTTCTACTGCTACCTGTCGACAGCCAGCCCAAATCTGTCGACAGACGCATGCCTTCCAGAACTCCAGATTTCTGGACTGTGTGGATCTGTCGACATATCCATTGTTGCTGTCGACAGATACACACAGAGCCAGCAAACCTGAGCTCTGTCTATAGCCATCTGTCGACAGATCCTTCCTGGTTGTCAACAGATATTGCCCTGCCTTGGATTTCAGCAATTTTTCATGTGTGAATCCTTGCTTAAACTTCACCCTATTGACCTACCAAGTTACCCCCTTAATTGTCTTAGTGTTTACAGTCATTTCATTGTAAAGATTACTCCCTTGGTGTACCTTACTCACCTTAAGTTATCCTTGAAGTTGTTAACTACGAATGACACTCTATTGAGTCCATTCTCCTGTATTCGGTAATAGAGTTCATGTAACTTGATGTCTTGAGAGTTCAAATGCTTGAACACCATATGAGATATGATTACTTGATGATGATGACATTTATTGGGTCCTTCGACCCCACCTGTCTGATATGCCTGTGCAAATAGGGCTGGTCCAGTTCTGGAAGGAGCACCCGAATTTATTTTCTGACCGTACGAAATGATAAAGGACAACTACTGTGCAAATAGGGCTGCAGGTCCAGTCCTGGGAGGAGCATCCGAATTCATTTTCTGACCGTACGGAATGATAAAGGGCATCTGGATGTTTGGCATAGCATCAAATACTGTATGATTATGGTCATCATGTTACCTGTCCGGTGTGAATATATATGTGAGCCAAATTATGAGATTCATTGTGAATTCCTGAGCATGTTTGTATTACAATACTACTGTAACATTTTAACTGCCATGATATGATGCTTACATGTTCTTCTGTGATATCAGTCTAGTCTTTTTCCTTGATCATTATATAGCTAAATCCTTTTGATTTGAGAATTTGAATCCTACTGGGCTAGTTAGCTCATCAAATCCTATTTCTTTCAGGTATCTACGGTTTTAGATGGCGGGACATCAAGATTTGTGGGGTGAGAGACCAACTTTTAAGGCATTTAAGTTTGAATTGTAAATAGAGAGTCATGTAATACCTGTAGACTGTCAATGAATAATTATTTTTATTTAGTAAAGCCCGACCATTCTTCTGCTCAAATAGTTCAAAGTTTACTCTTGGTTCCTCATGCGTTCACGTTCCGACATTTATAATTATATTAAATGACGGGACGTGACAGGGGATGCCCACCCTTTTTTTTAAGAAATATTCACTACAAAATTATTATTCTTAATCTATTTATAAAAATAATGTATTAGTAAAAACTAAATATACAAATAGGGGTGTCAATTGGGCCGGGCCGGCCCGAAGGCCCGGCTCGGTTTTACACGGGCTTGGGTCGGATATTTTAACCTTTTTTTTAATTTTGAGCCCGACCCGACGCTCGGTGGCCCGATATTTTTTTTAAAAAAAAATAACATAGTGATAATTTTAATATTATAAAATTTTAGATTGAAAATTATGTTGTGAAACTATATTTAATGACTTAATATTTATTTATATTTGTAACAACTAGAAATAAGTTTATCTAGATTAGTCTAATGTTTGTTTTATACTATTTTAATTAAATGAACACTAAATTTATTATAAAAATAAATAAATAATAGTAAAAATATTTTTAAAAAATAAAATCGGGCCGGGTCGGATTTGGGCCGGGCCTTACCTTATTTTTCCGAGCCGGGCTGGGTTTTAAAAAACCGGACCTCGTCCCGGGCCGGGCCGGGCTTGGGCCGAACGATCAAAGACTGGGCTGGGCTCGGGCCAGCACGAGCCCGGTCCAGGCCCGACCCATTACCACCCCTATATACAAATGATTTAGCCCTCTCTTTATTTTTTAGAAAATATTTATTGTATTTTTAAATACATTTAAAATGTATTTATGTCTTTCTTTTTTAGCCAAAATACTTATAATATGTTATATCCACCTAATAAAAAATCAAAAATATTTTTAATATATTTTAAAAATATAATAAATATTCCTCTTTTTTTTCATGAATACTTACGTGGAGGAGATAAATGTGAGGTGAAAGGAAAAGACAATAATTCACACACCCCTTTTTTTTGCTTAGACCTTCTCCGATCCGATCTTCGTAGACGTTCCGTCCTATGTAAGATGAGAAGAATTAAAATTTTAGTTATGTCAAATTTATAAAAAAAAAATCTAAAATTATCAATAATTAGAATTTAAGTGAGATTCTTAAATATCAAATCAAATACGTGTCTATACAGTTCTAAATATCAGACCAATCGACCCGGTAATCTAAAAAAAAAAAAAAATTCTTCGGTTCCCACACTCTTTGCTCTCCTCCCCTCCCAAGACATACATCTTTCCCTAGTCCTCTCATATTATACATATGAAGGTAATTAATAATTAGTAAATGGTGGCGTCATAACTATATACCTACATAATTAATTTACGGACTCAAGTTCCATAAAAATGTATAGAAGAGACCCCGCGCACCTTTCAACACGTTCATTTTTCCTCTCTGTCACTTTGCATTCGACCCTTCCATGTGATCAACCGTGGATAGAAGGTAAACTTTGGTTGAAAATTATTAATTTGGATAACTTTTAAAGAAAAATTTCTTACACACGCACTCGGTGCAGACAAGTATATATTTTAAGTACTCCTAGACACATGTGTAGACCTATATTAATGTGACGTTTATAATCTTCACCTATGTATATTTGAGATGCTGATACAAGTGTGCACGAAGCATGTCTCTACTTTTATTATCCAATTAATGTTTAATATCGCAAAAATGTTTTAATTATTCCCAAGTTTGCTTGTTACTAAAAAGAGGGGTGTCATATATTTAACAAACGAGAGAGAGAGAGAGAGAGAGAGAGAGAGAGAGAGGTGGTGAAGCTGTCGGGATTAAGAGAGTGCAAAAGAGGTAGTCACATGATGGGGAAAGATAGCGACGGTCGTAGGTTTCACGTGCCTCCTGCTTCGTGGACACATCCCCATTTGAGCTCGCACGCCGACCGCTTGGATCCGACCACGCCGGTGGACCCCCACAAACCCTCCACTACTTAGATCTGATCCTTCCAATTGTGGCCAACTGTACGTAGGTAATCCGGTAGCAGCCGACTCACTCACTGTTCACATAAATCCATGTGCCCCCTCTGATCAATGGACCCTCCCGTTGGGGGGGGGGGGTCTACACCAGCTTCTTCTTGCTTGGGCACCCCCACATGATCCGGCGATGCTCTCTTTTCTTCTCATGTGCTCAAATATTATGAGAGAGCCGCTTTTGGACTGTGAGTTCAGATAAAGTCTTCTTTCAGTCTATTGATTTAGGTATTGGAGGATTTTTTTTCTGAATTTTCAACCGGATCTTTTTGATCTCATTCTGATTTTTACAGATTTCTGTACGTATCGACGATCGTCTTCCCATCTTTTTCGGTGAAGATCCGTTTAGCTCAATCTCAAACAAAAAAACACCACTGCATAAGCTACTTTCAGTGATTTACTGTTTGAAAAAATTCTCTTTGAAGACAAACCCTCGTCGAATTCAACCCGATAATACCAAAGTATCGTCTGATCCTATCTGATATCTTATTCTTTGGTTTGGATATCCACTATTTTGTACTTTATATTTATATTTTTTTCATTAATCAATAAAATAAAACACAATACATCTATCTAATGAGAAGTAAAAAATATAAATACAAAATGTAAAACTCAAATATATTAAATTATTCTCCCGATCTTACTGATCTTATTCTAGGAGAAGTGATCGCTGTCGTCGTTGGTTGCTCAGTTGTTTTGCCCTAGTTGGAAGCTGGTTTGGAGCTTCTTCTTAGTAGTCTTATGTATTGTATAATGGGGTTCGCCTTTCTCTTGTTCTTCCTTTTAACCCTTGATACTTTTAGACTTGTTTCCATCTAATGTTGTACGTAATTAGTCTCAAGAAAAAAATTGGTATCTACTAAACTTAAAATCTAAATGTTTCACACATCATATTATATATATATAGAGAGAGAGAGATAGATAGATTTATTTAAAAATCAATTTCACAATAAAATTGATGTGAATTACAAAACCAACAATTTAATTTGTTGTATATATATTTACACTTAAACTAGCTGATGTAGATTGTAATATATGGGCCCAATGCGAGACCCTCTACGCATTAAAGCCTTTCACATCGTGCTTTTCTTACTGTTGGACGCAGAAGATCTAACCGAGTTGCAGCACACGATATCGGTAGGAAAACACAATGGTACTGTCACTGCCGTAGCGTTCTTGTCACGTCGAAGCCGGACAGATACATCAATTGAAAGATGAAGCAGATCTGTCGTTTTCCTTTTGTCTTTATTTTTCTTTTACATAAGAGGCTTTGTTCAGATTTAAAGGAGAACATGTATACATATCCTAGTCATCGACATGCAATAATAGCGAGAGCTGGGTTCATGTGGGTTCTTAATTATGGGAAGAACTGATCGGCATATATAAACCTTAAATTCCTCTCGTTTTTCTTACAATATTTCGTACTCTTCTGTAAGATATAGTTTACCAGGTACTAATCGCACGAAAATGTACTCTTTAACCTGTATCAATTGCATGGATCAAAAACTCCACGCAGAAGAGAGAACATGTACAGATGTTACTGGAGATAGAAATATCTCAATAATATGCCTTTTTATTGACCAAACCACCACATTATACCACAGGATCTCCTTACCTCCCTTTCTCCGGCAGCACTGTTCAGAGGGGGCACGCCAAACGGGGGTCCCCCCCGAGACCACACTGGCCCTTGTTGGCAGCTGCAGGATTCAGAGCAGTCTATGCAAAAGCACAACGCTGCTGACAGATTACACTGCTGGGAACTGGAAGAACAGCAAGATCAAGAGACATGCAGGCCCAGGTTCTTGGGAGCTTCAGAATCCTAACACAGATGAGAGCTTTGGAGGAAAGATTGCCGTAAAAAATAGAAATAAATATATACTTCATTGATCACAATATGAAAGATACAAGCTCTACATACACGTACACCACTGGTTCTAGGTTGTGAAGCTTCACTGAAGGACCCGACCAGAGAGAGATCAATAAGATAGTACAAGTTCAAATCGGTTCAAACATAAGAGAAGAGGAATATATACATGTAGGTAGATTAACTACTACGCAAAGGAGGTAATAGTTATGGAAAACAAGGAGAGAAATCTATATATACATGGTTCAAATCACCAACTTTTTTCTTTTCTCGTTTTTTTTTTCCTTTTTCTTCCTTCGTACATGTTTCTTCACGTCCGTACTCCTCCCCATCCATGGAAGCGCCCCCACCAGGAACCATCACTGCACTAACTCGGAGATCCACTCCACATCCGGGGCTCCTCCGGCTCCGGCAGCGCCGCCCTCTTCCTCCTCCCCCAGCCGCTCCATGGAGTTCTTCTTGCTCAGTTTCTCGTAGATCCTAGCCCTCAGCTCCCTCCCGGACTCCACCCTCTCTGCTGGCGCCTCCCACCCGTCGAATAGGCCGCCCCGGGCAACGACCGCGCTAGTCGGGGTGGTCGGGACGCTGCAGAAGCCCGGCCTCACGCTCAGCCCCCTCGGCGAGCCGACGGCGGCGTTTGCCTGGAGGCCCCAGGAGCTCGGTACGGACTTCGCCTCCCCCAGATGCAGCTGCCGGAGGGAAAGCAGAACATCGTCCATGGGTGGAGAAGCAACCGGGAGCGAGGCCGGGCCGATACTGTAGAGGCCGCTGGGGGAGAGCGGCGGCGAATCGGACGGCGACGTCGAGCGAGGCGGGGAGTTGAGAGTCGACGCGGGAGAGGAGAACAGGCTCACGGCGTAGGCGTCCGCCCTGTGGCGCCGCAGCGGGGACCCGTCGTAGGAGTCCGCCGCCGGCGTCCTGGGGCTTTGCTGCTGCTGCGGCGGCGGCGGCGAACCGGGGACCACCCTCAGCTGCTCGGGCGTGTGGGCGAAGAAGCAGACGCGGCGGCGGCAGCCGGTGCCGTCCTTGCAGGGCTGCGTGCGGTACCTCGTCGGGTGGAGCCAGCACTCGAAGACCCCGTGGGCGAACTCGCAGGCGTCCCCGCGCCTGCACCCTCCCTTGCGGAACTCGGGGCAGGCGGCGCCGGAGTAGCGGAACCGGCGGGGGTCCCTCCGCCTCGCCTTCTCCCCCGGGTGCGCGTAGGGGCACTCCGTCCAGTCGTGCGACCGCCCCCGCGCGCACCGCCGCACCTTGAACTCGTACATGCGGAACTCGTCGCACGAGTAGGCGTCCACCGGCGCGGCGGCCAGGGGGTGGTCCAGGTCGTCCCCACCGTCGTCTGACGGGAAGGAGGAATCATTATACGGAAGGAACCACCGCAGGGCGGCCAAGGCGGCTTCCCCGAGGAGCTGCGGGGAGCAGTCCCCACTACTCCCGACGCCGCTCTGTGGGAGGGAGCAGTCGTCGCCGGCGGCCAGGTCGCCGTCGCAAGGGGACCATGGGGGGATGTGGATGGTGGGGGACGGGCGGTGGCCTTCTCCGAGCATCATCCTGCTAGCTCGCTCCCCGCTCTGGGGGCTTCCAACCGGCCTCCTCCTCCTACCTTCTGCGTTCTTCTCTGCAAGATGCCAACTTTTGTGCGCTCTCTCTCTCTCTCTCTCTTCTCTGGTGCGAGCACGGACAGATTCTTGCAGGAAGGGTCAGACTACTTAAAGGGACCCTGGTTAAGTTATTCCAACCGGGTTAGGGCGGGGAGCAGGTGGAATAGGTAGGAGTTAATGTAATTTTTGTGGATGGAAAAATTTTGGACCGTCAGATTGAGAGAGATGACGGCATAGATGAAGCGGAATAAATTGGCGTGGCAGGCGGACTGAGGCGGTATCCGATGTAGGGCGAGGGGGGGGGATATATCGCGAGAAATTCCTGAGAGAGATGGCGGTGACGAGGAGTTGGAGGCGAGTAAAGTGCGGGGACACGTGGAAGCAGAAGCAGCTGCTCCTAGCTAACACATTCATGTGGGGTGGGGTGGGGCGGGGTGGCCTTGCTTGGCGGACACGTTCGAAGGGACTTTGCCAAAAAGTTGGCGGCAGCGGAGGTGGGGTCGCATATCTGGTCATTTATTATGGGTATTAATTAATCAAATTCTTTAGTTTGTATTAATATTTATTTTTTATAATTATAAAAATAACAGTTTTCATAATTTTGGGCCAGTACACCTACATTTTTAATTAATCAAATTCTTCAGTTTTCGCAGGATTTTGCCTGGTTTGAGAATTGAAACAAAGAAAACTTAAAAGATGTCTAGTCCCATGCGACATAAATACCCTTTTTTGTATTATTTATCTAAATTTTAGAGCCGATAAACTTACATTCTTAATTCAAATTCTTAAATTTCTCAAGATTTCAAAACCCTCATTTGAGATCCGGATGAGGAAGGCTAAAGACGTCTTATCCTCTAAAGTATGTTTTTTCATATCTACAAAGTAATAATGCTAGTTTAAAATTATCCTCATTTGAAATTTAAATATTGGATAACGAATTCTTTGTACTATCGGGATAAGTTTAGTGGGTTCGGCTTATCTCTATTCATAAGTTTAAGAATAGAAGGATAAATTGTTCAAACTATGTCGTTGGATAAGTTGCCTTGATATCTTTTAAGTAGTTCTACTCTCACTTGATTTGTCCTACTATCTACAAGAAGAATATATATTTAACTTATCCTTATCTTTGCTAAATTTGACATGATGATAAGTGGTACAAACCTGTTCCTACTTGGGAACTCCACACACAAATATTCCGATCTGCTTATCCTTTTTATCCAAACAAATTACAAGTCCAATTTGGGGGTATAGATACTTGCATTTGGGGCCCATATGGTAACAACACCAATGGATAGCTATCAAGTGAAATGTAGAGGTTTTGCTTCTCTAGTTACATTAGGAAAAGGAAGCATATTATCTTTGTTCTTATTTTTCATCTATATATATATATGTATATATACATTTACAATAGAAAATTAGAGCTAAATCATTATATCGACATTTCACTGTATTCTTCTCTTAGAAATATAATTTGTTTTTTATATAAAAAAATAACACGATAGAGACTTCACGACCATTTAGTCCTCTCAATGCCCTCTTTCATTGCTCCCATCCATTTTTTTCTTATCAAGAGTTTTTTTTTTAGAAATACTTAAAATTAGAGAGGTGCATACTCTCACACAGTAATAAATTATTTCTCAAATTGAAGAGATACGTACACAGTAACAAATCTACAATGACGAGATAAAATGGAGTGCACCATCATGTGAAAGCGGATAACATACTAATACTTCCAAACGAATGTTAAATCACTATTTTCTCTCTTTGTTTAGAGCTGTAAGTGGAATTTAAAATTTTAAAATTTTGATTTGAGTTTGATAAAAATTATCAATTTTGAAATTAAAAAATAATATCAATAATTTATCAAAATGAAAATCAGATATTCCGATAAATTATCAGAATCGAAATTAAAATCAGTTATTTCGATAAATTATTCATTAATTCAAAAGACAAAATCATGGTAAATATTTTAATTTATCAAAATTTTGGTATCGATAATATAATCAAAATCAGAATAGAATCATAATTATTTATTCTGATTTTATCAAAATTAAAATTATATTTTAATTATCGAAATCGAAAATTATATATCTGATTCCAAATCTGACTTATTTGCAGCCCTACTTTGTTTCATCCCTACCTAGCTATCTTATTTGCCAAATCTCCCCTCATTCCACAATCAAAATTTCTTTCTTTCTTTCTCTCTCACTATATATTAACATGGGAGATGAAACTGCGTTATTTTCGATACATAAAAAAAATCACATCAAAGAATAAGTGTGAGAATATTTAAAAGTACGTAAAAAAAATGCAAAGTGTGAACTGCACGTGTCCTGCGCACGAGGGCAGAACCAGACAGAGCTCATGATGCAAAGAATTTGTATGGGAACTACGGGTGTCAATGGGCCGGGCCTGGGCCGGGCCTTGCTAGGCCCGGCCTAGGCCCGGTTTTTTAAAAGTCGACTCGGGTCCGGCCCAGGCTCGGGGTTAGGCCCGGTATGGGTGGCCCGGCCCGGCCCAGGAAAAGTCCGAAAAATTCCGGCCCGGTCCGAAAGTCCGGAAAAATTATTATTATTATTTATATAATATATAATTTTAATATATCTACTATAATATATCTATAAAAAATAATATATATTTTACTTATATTTATATTAATATTTAACTTGGAAAAGATTATGTTTTGAGTAGATTTATTGTAGAAAAAATACATATAATTCTCTTTCTAAATATAAAATTTATACTTAATATAAATTATATTTATATTTTTTGGGTCGGCGGGCCGACCGGGCCGGGCCTCACAAAACCCAAACCCGGCCTTATTTTTTTCCGGACCGGGCCAAAAAACTTTAACGAGATTATTTTCCCGGTCCAAGTCCGGTTAAAATCAGGCCGGATTTGCGGACCTCCGGACCGACCCGGCCCAATTGACACCCTAATGGGAACGTGTTCTTTATTTCCTTATTTTTTCTTAAAATTTTGTCCGATTAAAATTGAACGGCTGTGATGCAATCTCCCACTCTTCCCCCGTCTTATCCGGTTGTTCGTGCTACTTTTCCCACGCCCACCCTCTCCGTCATCAGATGTCAAATCTTACGCTTTGGAAGGGCATCATCTCACATCAGATGTCAATACCTCCCATTAACATATTATATTTCAATGCATTTTTTAACCAAAGATTATATTTCTATGCTTGATCATGGGAATCGTTCGATGTCATTGTAAAAATAAAAATAAAATTCTTTTTTTCTTGGTGGACAATGTCGCGTTTTTGACGGGTAGTAGACAAACTACAAGAATTGGGAGCAAGGTTTGAGCCGCTCGTGAGCCGGTCGGTCATAATCGCACGAGAGGTAAGTCTCAAAATTTATCGAAGTGTAAGCATCAATAAATGTATAAAATATTATAAAATTATATAAACAAAAAATAAAAAAATATTTTACATAAAATTAATGTCTTAGCTCAATGATAAAGAGTGTGATTAACAGATTGTCAAGTATGCCGATTCCAATCATCCAAACAATGCATGGTATGATGATAATATCTAAATTATTAATCTAAGATTTGAGACAAAAAACAAAATAACAAGAAAAAAAATACAAACATAAAATAACTCAAATGACAAAGTCACAAAATACTATTTATTATTTAATGTGCATTATGCAGTCATGTCAAATACTCTAAAATCCAAATGACTAGTTAAAAAAAACAAAAATTTAAAACAAATCTCTATATATAGTCTCATCATCACTATTAATAAGACTGTGACGACTCAACCAATAAATTGACCCAACAACTATACTAGTTGGTAGACTTATCAGGAATGTCACCTATCCTGAGACTACTCCCAACTGAGGAAGTTTAACTTCAAAGTTCTTTTCCTACTCGAGTTCTGAAAATGACTAGTCGTTCTCATCGCTAGTCCTACTTGTTACAATCTACCCCTTTTACAATATACCCCTCTTATATAAACGTCGTTCTCATCGCTAGTCACATATAGCACACAATCAAACCCCAAGCAGGTAGAATTCTAGAGGTGGCCCCCACAGACTCAAAAGGTGACTCCCGCTATGTAGCACTTTGTGCCATTATGACCTCAAGATGTGACTCCCATAGCGTAGCACTTTATCTTGTGTGACACTTAGTTCCTGCACTTCCGGCTGGGTAAGACTCTGATACCATTTGTGATGACCCAATCAACAAACTGGTCTAACAACCATACTAGTTGGTAGACTTTTCAGATAGGTCACATATCCTAAGACTACTCCCAACTGAACACGCTTAACTTCAAAATTCTTTTCCTACTCGAGTTCTGAAAGTAACTAATCCAAGTTGTTGATAGTTTACTGATTTAATCTATTTAACATGTTCTTATATAGGGTGTTACAAAGACCATCCATAGAATCATCCATACATCTAATTTATTTATCATCTTGATTTGTTCCTTCATCAATCTTAGACGATTCTCCTCACACTTTGTGTACGCCTCTATTTGGCGCCTCAAATTGCCTCTCCTCTAATAAAACGTACGCCCCACTAATTTGTTTTAAGACGTAAGTCTTGACGTTGTATGTGAACGCCTCACCTTATAGGTGTGTGCCTCACAATCTTAAGGGACGCCTTAAACCTTGATTGGGAGGTTGTGATGATATCATAGATTGATTATCCGGTGATACCATGCCTATAGACCATACCATACTCACCTACCCCCACTATAGGGTCAAGCCGACGATCTATCTCCGTGGAGGGTTGCTAGCTACATGTTTGTCTGCCATCGGTTGGCGCGCAAGACCCCCCCCTGCGGGTCAACCAATGGGGGTGCTGGTCGGATAAATGATTTGCCCGGCCAATCAGTCACTAAACATTTTCCATCTCTGTGACATCAAATCCACCAACACTCTCCTCAACGAGGATACGTGGGCGAGGGTGGCCGACTTCAGACTGCTAAAGCAAAACTAGGAGGGGGGGCTCCCACCTCATTGTTGGAGTCACCAGAATTCACGGCTAAGTAGCCCTGCAGTAAGCCCTCTACAACAAACTCATCAAGAAGAGCAATATCTTTAGCTTCAGCATGTTGTGCTGAAGATTACGAGCTAGTGAAGGAGCTTGGACATGTCATTGACGTCAACGGTCTGGAGCCCTTCCTCCCGCAAGTGATCAAGTCGCGAAACACCGCCGACGCGCACTGACACAGCGCCACCTCCCTATGTGCAACCCAATGTGCAAATTGTGCAGCCACTTCCCCGTCTGCTCTAATCCAGAGTTCTCTTCACCACAATCCAATCACACCCACAATGGCCGCAACTGTGCGGCCGCGGTACAAGAACACAGCACGATGGGGACAAGCAAGTGGCGGGCCAGCAACAACGTGGGTGCCTGTTACGATCAGTAGGCTTGTAACGGCTTAACCATGTTGAAACGGTTTGCCGTTAGTTTGTTGTTTTTTTTAGCTCTCTGTTTGGTTCTTGACAGTTACGTTAGTTAGTGACTTGCCGAGAGAATAGCTGTGGCAGAGCTCTAACTAGTTGTAATTGTACTTGGCTAGATCCAGTATAAATACAAGTGAGCATGGCCAGTCGAAGGATGGCTTTTGGAGATCAGTTTCCTTCCAGTTCTTCTATCCATCTCAATTCTTCTGTTCCAACTCTTCTTCCCGTTGATCTCACTTCTCTTCTGTAGTTTAGGAACTGCAACAACGGAGCCTGCAGCTTGGGGCGAGTCTTCCAAGCTTAGCTTGGAGTGGCTGGATCGGGTACCACGCAGGAGTCGTACCAGTGCCGGTGCAAGGGGGGCGTGCCTAGAGACTGAAAATCCCAAAGGACAATCTGGAATGGCCATTACCACACCGGTTCCCATGCAGTACAACAAACCATGCATCAAAAGGTCCTCCACCCCTAAAATCTACCATATTTAGGGGCATGCACATGTCCTTTTATTCCACAAGACAGATACATATATTGTAAGGTGAGGGGTAAAGGGCATTAACTTAGGGTCATGTAGAAACACTATTTCCTCCTGTTTTCTTCTGTTCCAAACCATCCAACATTTGCTTTAGGCCTAGGCCAAAGGAGGTGTTATGATGAGAAAGGGAGAGCACTCCCCCTTTGTTTTTCTCCTATCTTCTTGACTTTTCTGCCTTCACTTTCTGTCTTGTCACGTAGTCAAAGTTGGTTTGAAATTAAAGTTATCTGATATGGTCAAGAGGGGACAACGCCTCACGAGAGCGAAGACTCGAAGTGAAGTCTGTCGACCGGGGGAGGAGTTGCGTAGTGACAGAGAATCCGGATTTCCAGTGTCTGATTTGGCGGGGCAACGGATCCGAATGAGGGATAAATATACAGATTATTATATATATGTAGATATTACCACCTATTTTGATACCATATTGATTCCATGTCAAGTTTTAAACCAGATCTTTAAATCCTTTTTACTACTATTAGTCATAGAACAAAGAAGATAATGCCCAGATAAAAAGAAGTATATATTTGTAGAAATCTGAGGCACTCTTTCGCTACACAACTGATATCGATGGTTCTAATATCAAATGCACAATTTTTTTCAACACGATTAATTCGCTAGTAGCAGAGAACATTTAACAGTGCATATCTAAACTTTGATATCAAATCATGTAAATTTATTATCCCACTTTCAATGTATCCAAGAACAGCAACTTATTTCTTCTCCTCTATCCCTATATACATACATATATCGTAAGTGATTTTAAAAATGAAATATGTTGGGAGTTACAGAAGAGACGGGTGAAGGGCTCCGTCGTGCAGGGCACATTTCTCTGTTCGAAGTCATGTTAAAAAAGAAAGAAACATTGTTCGACTAACTAGGCGGAAGTTTAAGGAACAAGTATTAAATATTTCGTAAAAAATGTGAAGCAAACTATAAATTGAGAAACAGAAAGAAAAAAGATATGTTAGGCGCGATACTTGGTTACAATGACTGAAACAACCATTACCATCCCTTGAAATACCCCTGGTTCTGGAACTGAACAGGTTATTTTATAGATCACTGTCTCATTCGTCTAACAATAGAGTATTCAGAAAACACAATGTACAGGAGATAAACTAATACAGCACACGCAATACCACAAAATCCATAATTGAAACTTTCTGTTCGGCTGCACATGATGAGATAGAAAAGCGAAAACAAGCATCCGGTAAAAAGTCAATAAATTTCCAAACCTCCGTGACGACTGTTGTAAAGTCGGAAGATGAGAATACAGATGGCTGGCTATCTTACTTCTTTAACACACTGCAAATGAGTAGCAAATAGATGACCATTAGAAAAATGAGGTCTGTGAAACATTGTTATTGTCGTCATCTTCTCCTTGAGCGTACCCTTGTTGAAGAAAGAAATAAAGGAAAGATTCGGGAGAATAGTCATGTAACAAGTGAGAACCGAGGAAACAGCAGTACACCCATACAAAGTAGATGCCTTCAAACATTACACAAATAAGAGGCTGTTTTCAAGCCTCTAGGGCCTAGGTGAAAAGTGGAGAGGTTTATCATGTTTAATGCATAAACTGCTTAAAATGCAAAGATTTAAAAAAAAATTGACTCCAAGTTTCAAGTTCTTTATAAAGTAAAACTGCAAAAGGAAGAAAACTAAACTCACTTGTACAAATATGCAGCAATTCCCAGGATAATGCACAAGAGGATGATATCAATGCAGAAATTGCGGCTGGATCTCAGCTGGTAGAAAGACAGGTGCTATCATTAGATCTATGCTAAAACGAAGTTTTTTTTAAGATGGCCCAAGCTTTTATTTCAGTTTGATTACCTGGTTGACAGTGTGTTTAAGTCTAACATTGGTGTTCTTCAGGTCTGCAGTTGCCTTTTCCACCTGTAGTAGGACAAAAATTCTCAGAATCCATGTTCAGGATGATAAGACAAAAGTAAAGAAGAAAAATTTCTAACCTTTGTGTCAATTTCATCCATAAGTGGAACCTGCCTGTCCAATTCCTGCAATAAATTTAAAAGGTTAATGGAGTGTTTTCCAGTATTCAAATTATAGCCACATTAGATGAACAGCAAACCTCATTCATGTCGTGGGCCATATTCTTCAAAGTATCAAGTCCCTCTGCTATGACATCCAAACCTTGATCCTGCATGGTATTTCCATTTGTATTTATGAGTTTTTGCTGCTTAATTTATGGTTCCACATATGGGTTAGCTGAAACAACTTACAGGTAATCTCATCTCTTCTCATCTACCTGGATGATATTGCCAAGGGCATTACAAGGCAAAATAATGCTCAGATAATATAACTAACTTTATGTATGTGTTTAAGAAGCTAGTCAATAGCAAATCATCTTGGGGTCGATACAAGTAACAATGACCTGCTGTCTACAGTTGATGAGTTCTGAAGACCATCCTGAATCATGTTGGTCACTTGAGCAACATAATCATAGTAAAATCAAATTTGCAAAAGCTTCATATTTCCTACTTTTGAAAGAGAAGACATCATCCTGAGTCGAATTTTCAATTAGCCTTTTGCCTTCTTAAGAATCAGAAGAGTCCAAGTCGAATGATTCTGCCTGGTAGAAATTAAACCAAATTTGATCCCCTAAGAAATTCCCTCATAGAATGGCGGAAGCCAACTCGACAACCAACTTTGAGCCATATAACTTATAGTAGTCAGTCAAAAAGGGGACCTACGTTACAAGCTTCAGGATGTAAAGTAAAAGTCAGGAGAAACAAGTGTGGTGCGGACACACGAGGGATGCATCTTCGGAGTCACAGACCTGTGGAACCGCTTTCTTTGTGGCTGGGAGATGAGGATGGATATTACTAGTTATCTTTATTCAGTTAACTTTATTTCATATGTACTTTTGATATTATGACTTCTTTAGGGTGTTATTGTTATATTTGTTATTTTCTTGGTTTTGGATGCAATTGTGTGCATCTATATATGCAACTGTAACCCTCATTAGGGGAAGGATGATGATAATTGAAACAATTAGAACCCTAATTTTCTGGTTGAGTTGATCGCCATTTTTTCTCTCCCTCCTGCAGCTGAGTTGATCACCGCCTGCTTCCCTTCTTCCTCGGACGTCCCACGTCAGTTGGTATCAGAGACAAAACAACGATCCCGCTGCGTCTTCTCTTCTTCACCCGTTTACGCCATCGTCGTCCGTGCCCTGCAGACAGCCGCGGGCCACCACGCGGCGCAACAGCGCATTCCCGCCAGCATCGCACGGGCCTTGTCGCTCGTGCCCACGGGAGCTGCCGCTCGCCTCATCGTCCCCCGCACCTCCCGCCTTCGCGGGTTCAGTGTCCCCGCCACACCGCGACCCCGCGCTTCCCACCTACGCGGGACCAGCGCTTGCGCCACGCGGTCGCCGCACCGCGGCCCCACCCAAGCCACAGTGCCACGTCGCACCGCCACACCCCTGGGAACCACCTCCCCTACGCGCCACGTCACCCCGAGACCCCGTCTCTCTTCCGCCTGCCGCAGACAGCAGCCTCAGCGTAGCGTGCGGGCTCCCGCCCTAGCCTCCTGCGCCAAGCATCACCGATGCAACAGAACGCCGCTAATCAAGTGGCGTTGTATCCTCCACTGTTGCCGCACGAGTTTTTTTCAACCACAACGGCCGCGGACTCCACCAAGACGACATCCCAATCGTCCAGCTGTGTCTCCACCGCGTCGACTACAAACTGAAGCATTGATTGACCAAGTTGCAGCATTGAAGTTGGATTCCTCGAGTGATACTGAGCCTTGTTCATCTAATCCGGCAATTTCCACCACCGGTTAAGTAACTCGGATACTCTAGTGCTCATATCTGTTTTATTTAGTATCTGTTTGATTTCTGTTGTGCCTGAGTGAGAGAGCAGTCCCCACCACATAAAATGGATCGCTGTTGAATATATATTTGTGTGTGTGAGAACCTATCGTTACTTTATATCCTTCCAGTCAATTTGTTAACAGTTGAACTTTTCCGCCCCTAACGGTTTATTTACACTTGGTTAGGATCCTCTGCTTGGTTGTGAGAGTATGGTGATTCGAGCACCTACCAAACTAGTCTCTCTCTATTCAGAAGGTTTGATGTGGCGATTAAATATCTATCTCTGTAAATAATAATAATAATAATAAAATCGTCATTTCTTATTCACTTCCAAATCTTTTTAGTTGTCGAGCCTTGGTCTCATTCCTTTGTTAGTCTCATGCATTTAGTTGTGTACGAATTTCGACCCCAAAAAAAAGTGTGTTTAGATAATCATGGTCTGCATCAGCCAATAGTTGTTAGTGGTACTGTCTTGTATGTCAACTCAAAGAGGTAAAGGATACTTGTTTGACGAAACTATGGCCGGGGAGAATAGAGAACTTGATATAGCTGCTGCCCTTCGGACCCTTACTGCCCAAATGGAACAATTTAGTACCACACTTACGGGAATAGAGGATAGACTAAATCACTTGGAAGGGCAACAAGAACCTCAGCAAGGACAAGATGGTGGTAGACTTTTTGTCCCTAGGGGCCCGCATGGTCATAGGCCGAACCCTAGACTAGACCTTCACCCCGAATGGGAGGATAGAGCATTTAGAGAGTGGGCAGATCCAGATGAGAGGATTATGAGAAGTGTAAGGGTTGAAGCCCCTAATTTTGATGGGTCTCTTGACCCACAACAGTTTCTTGATTGGGAATCGGGTATGCAACATTATTTTGAATGGTTTGAGATGTCCGAAGCCCAAAAGGTTAGATTTGCTAAGATGAAGTTGGTGGGACGGGCCAATAGACCTTGCGCTACTGACGACATTATTTATGCGGTAGTCCAAACTTTGCGCTATTGGCGACATTATTTACTACCGCAAGAGTTTGTACTATTTTCTTATCACGAGTCCCTGAGATTTCAATTCCCAAAAGAAGTTGAACCCTCGGCATGCTCGTTGGGTGGTGTTCTTACAAGACTATACCTTTGTGCTAAAACACAAGGCAGGGGTAGAAAATCGTGCTGCAGACGCACCCAGCCGCCGAGCTCACTTAATGTCACTTGTCACTGTTGAGGTCACTAGTTTTGAGAGAGTGAAGGAAGATTATGAGGACCGTACAGATTTTCAGCGTATTTACTCAACCTTAAAGGATGGCCCTACTCTTGAGTTTGCTGATTATCTCCTGCAAGATGGATATCTTTTTCGGGATCATAGACTTTGTGTTCCTCAGACTTCTTTACGAGACTTTCTAGCTTGGGAACTGCATGCAGGAGGGTTATCAGGGCACTTTGGGAGAAACAAGACAATTGAGGCCGTTGAAAGTCAATTTTATTGGCCAATTCTTAAGCGCGACATGGCACGCATAGTTGCTCAATGTCGCACATGTGCCACTGCCAAGATGAGAAGACAAAACACAGGTTTGTATACCCCCCTCCTTGTCCCCGACTGTCCCTGTCAAGACTTGAGTATGGATTTTGTTCTTGGGTTACCTCGGACAATTCGAAAAGCTGACTTCATCTTCATAGTGGTGGATCGATTTTCTAAGATGGCCCATTTCATTCCATGTTCTAAGACCTCTGATGCTTCCAAAGTTGCTCATCTCTTCTTTGACGAGATTGTTAGGTTACATGGCTTACCAAAAACCATTGTGTCTGACAGGGATGTACGCTTTGTGAGCTACTTTTGAAAAATCCTATGGCATCTTTTGGGCACCAAGCTCAACTTTTCCTCAGCTTACCACCCCCAAACTGATGGGCAGACTGCAATGGTTAATAGAAGCTTGGGGAATTTACTAAGGTGTCTGATTGGCAACCACATGAGAAATTGGGACCTCCTTTTACCTCGTGCCGAGTTTGCATACAACAGTTCTGTCAATAGATCTACAGGAATGAGTCCATTTGAAGTAGTTCATAGGTATAAACCTAGAAAACCACTAGACTTGATCCCATTGCCCATGCATGCTAGGGTGTCAGAGTCTACGGAATCATTTGCTCAACATGTTAAGAGTTTGCATGAGGACATCAGTAAAAAATTTGAAATAAGTAATGACATGTACAAAAAAGGGGCAGACATTCATCGCCGTCCACTTACATTTCAAGAGGGTGACTATGTCATGGTTAGGTTACAAGTTGAGTGGTTTCCTTCTGGAACAGTGAAGAAGCTCCATGCTCAAGGAGCTGAACCTTTCAAAATTCTTAAGCGGATTGGATCAAATGCCTATGTTGTAGATTTATCACCAGAGTATGGTGTTAGTTCGACATTTAACATTTCTGATCTAGTACCTTATAAAAAACCAACAGCGATACCCAGTAACCCCTTCGACCCTTCCCCACTTATTGATGATAACCCAACACCTGAGTGTCCAGCAGCCATAGTTCTAGCACGGCATGAGCAGATAGAACAAATATTGGATGAACAGGTGATCACTACCAGGAGTCGGGAGCATTCTCGATACCTTGTTCGCTGGAGGGATCGGCCACCATCAGATGATACGTGGCTCTCTAGAGAGGAGTTACAGTGCATCGATCCAGACTTGCTTGAAAGGTACCAGAGCAGCGTCAACCTACACTAGACGGGGTCGAGTTCTCGCCACCCAGGGAGAATTGGTGCGGACACACGACGGATGCATCTTCGGAGTCACGGACCCGTGGAACCACTTTCTTTATGGATGGGAGATGAGGATGAATATTACTAGTTATCTTTATTCAGTTATCTTTATTTCATATGTACTTTTGAGATTATGACTTCTTTAGGGTGTTATTGTTATATTTGTCATTTTCTTTGTTTTGGATGCAATTGTGTGCATCTATATATATAACGGTAACCCTCATTAGGGGAAGGATGATGATAATTGAAACAATTAGAACCCTAATTTTCTGGTTGAGTTGATCGCCATTTTTTCTCTCCCTCCTGCGGCTGAGTTGATCGCCGTCTGCTTCCCTTCTTCGTCAGACGTCCCGCGTCAAAGTGGTTGCATGTGATCATAAAGAGAGAGAATCCAGTGCATACTAAACCAAAGTGAATGTGTTAGAATGTGCTTTCCTTTTTTCTCTAAAATAATTCCATTTGTCCATCCATATACAGCCATCTTGCAGTAAATTATGGCCTTTCGTCCTTCCCCACATCTTGTGGTTTCTCTCACATGTAGGTCGAACACTTAGGCAGACTATCATATCTGTTTTTATTTAAAACATGCATTTAAAAGTAAGGTTTTTTATGTGTCTACTAAGATTACTATTTTGCATTGGACAACCTCTGTGTGCCTTTTCTGCGGGGGTAGTGTGGTGGGGACAAGTTCATTTGCACCACATGATAAAAAGCTACCACTAATCACCAAAAGATTAGACATGTTTGACAACATCAACCCACCATAATCACAGAGATATTATGAAGTCATACTTGCCTGCTTCATTTTGCGCATTTCGAATTCTTGCCTAAATTGCGTTGATTCTTCAGTCTGTTGAAAGTATTCGCTCTCAAACTTGCCATCTGCAACATGTCAGAAGGGACAATCAAGCAAAATCATGCAAGCCACACCAATGTGGAAATTTCAGATACAACTGCCATAAGAAACGCTTGCTCACATGCAGGCAGGTTTTTAAAATGTAAAAACCATATGTACTCCCATGTACATGTGGTTTCCCAAGGTCGTTTCCTAACCATATTGGTAATATCTCCGTCGAAATATAAACTTGTTTAAGTCCATAGAGAAATAATTCCCTTTTCTCTAGAGGATGACGCATTAAGCAACGACAAGATGCTTAAGAAGGGTAATTAGCTCCTAAGCTTCTTTAAGGCTAGACTTGATTACCATCAATCTCATGGATGAAGTAGCTAAGAAAACGGTTCCAGAATAATATTTAACAAAATGGAGATAGCAAGCAAGTTTACACCCTTTTAAACCTGAAGAAAATTTCCTCAATTTGAGCACTTTTAAGGCAGTAAAACTTTGAACAATTCTCCTTTTCCCTACTTCCAGCGACTGCCATCTACAGTCACTCCCATGCACTTTCATTCAACAGTCAAAGGGAAAAGCATCAAGTTGCACAAACTATGTCAAAAAAAGAGAGGAAGAAGTTAAGATCATTATCAATACTACACGTTTTAATTTCCTTGATTCTTCCCCATTATTTACCTTTTACATGCTTTGATACTCTAAGAAATAATAATAGGATAATTTCATCCAAAAGATTGGTGTTAAAAACAAGTGGCAAAGTGAACTCTACTGACTTCCTGAAAATCTTTGTTGGATTTACCCCTCTCATTGACCTGACTGGCCTAAGCTGGAAACTGTCAGCTGCTAAAAGAAGAAGGCAAGTTACATATTGTTTTAAAAACTTACAATCAACTTTAATGTCAGCCTAAAGATGAAGGCATTTTAATGACCACGACTGTCAATGTATGTGGTCAGTTAGTACATTGTGTTTATGGTCCTCTAAAAGTTCATCCAAGGACAAGTATTAGCATGAAGACATGCACACAGCACACCCACAAGATGGAGGCCTATTCAACTCCAAATCCAAAGAGATTAATGGAAATGATATGCAATGATATATAATTCCTTAAATGATAGTGAAAAGTTCTGATTCATTGCTAAGTGCGCTGTCATAAGGAACTTCAGTAACACAGTTTCACTGGCCTAGGGCTAGGGCTGCAACTGGGTCGGGTGCGGAACCGAAAATGCAGATTCCGATTCCGATAACCGAAATATAATTCCAATTCTGATAAAATCGGAATGGTTAATTCCGATTCCGATAACATTACTGGAACCAAAATTCCGATAAGCTAAGGTGCTTACCACGGTTTTGCCTTTTGAGTTTATGGATAATTTATCGGAATAACCGATACCGATTCCGATTCCGATTCCAATAGCTTATCGGAATATCTGATACCGATTCCGATAAACTATCGGTATCATTTTTCAATTCCGAAACCGATAATTTTTATCAGAATCGGGTCGGAATATCAGGTTCCATTTGCAGCCCTACCTAGGGCTCAAGCTCACCTAGAGGTAAAGAATGGGATATCACCTACTACTTCCTACTACTTGCAGTAAATATCATGGAGAAATTTTATCAGAAACTTACGCAAACTAAAATAGGATTGGAAGACAGTAATACCAAGTGTATGAAAAACAACATGTTTGAATTATATGCCCCTATAAAGGACTTCATTCAATGGAACTTCTAAAACAATTACCTGATGTGGAGTCCATTCGAATTTCTGTGCGAGAAGCTGAAGCCCTCCAAGTGGTAGTTTGTTTTATGGCAGTTGTTGTCCCATCTGGAATGGCTTGAATCCTTTCGGGCAGTGCGAGGACTAAATCATTCCGTACAGCTAGCTCTTCTTTTGCAAGTCCTTTAACCTACAACAAATATATAAAAAGATCTTGCCATGAGACAATAAATCTTGAGAATTTCAGGAACATACATTGTTCGGTCTGGTTTTTCTTAAGAAGTTTAGCTAGGACAATTATGTCTGCTGTCTGCATCAATGTCACCCAGGTACATCATGGTACCACTACCACCTACCTCCAGAAAAATGTCTAAACTATAAATCAGCAAAAATGTCCCTATTACAAAATCTGTAAGGAAACATGTAAATCTTTAAGGCTGGTTCAAGGCTTGTCTTAGTATTTTTATTATTTTAATATGGAACTGGCTGTTCAACATAAAAAACTGGACAAAACTTGACCAATTCCAATCCAAACAGGCTGCTTCTAGTTCAAAACAGCTTGTACTACCATGCTTCTAGTATAAAACTTATATTTCAAATATCTTTACTAGAGTGAATTGATATACTAACTTTCAGGTATAAACTAGAGATGATGATATGGTAAAAGAACTTTGTTGTTAGGTATGATGAACTGCAGAGATCAGTGTCTCATTCTTAATCAGGATGAAATAGATCCACGTACTTATTATTTACTATGAATTTGGCTTGTAAACAATGGACACGAGTTTAGAATTACTTCTCAGCACTGTATGACATAACACAAAGCACAGAGCAAAACAGAAAAAAGACAACAAAGGACAGGGATGTAAATGTCTACAGCAATTCACCTTCTTGGTCTTTCAACTATGCACAAAGTACATCTCACCTCACACATCAACAAGATTAACTCACTTAAGCCAACATTTTTACTAAAGGTCTTTCTTTTGCCCTCTGGCCAGATCCAACACTTCAAGTTCAGCCCAGTTGCACAAACCAATCTAAAGCATTTTGAACTGTCTGAGTGTGTTCATCACGTCCAAACTCCTCTTTACTAGTACAAAATTCAATAAGATTAATCTCCTTTTTTGACATGTACATTGACATAAAAGATTCCCACAAATGAATAACCCATAGTTGCACACTAGTGAGGAAAGAAATCTACAGACAAGATCTCGTCATCTCAAGGTTCCAACTGCTACTGAGAACTGAGAAATTCCAAAGCCATGAAGTCCTCGCAGAAAAGTAGAACACATGACAATAGAATAGGGTTCGAGGGGTTTGCAGATTAAGTCCACCAGAAACCCAAGTACCATGCACAGTGTATCGGGTGATTACTGAAAGTAGTACACGAACATAGACACCAAAGCATTCAGCTCACATAGAACTCATCCAGAAAACGATTCTTAACAATAATACATTAGAAATGCGTCCTGTACTCGATAGAAAAGGGAAAACACAACTAAACTAATGCACCTACTGGATATAAACAACAATTCCGACACTTAAACACATCTGACGCCAAACACATCTGAAGCCCTAAGAGAGTCTAATTTACTTATGTGAAAGAGAAAACAGTATCTAAACCCATGCATCTACTGTATACAGCCAACAACACCCACAGTTAAACACATTTGTCCCCCATCCACAAGAAAAACCAAAACAAATTAGAAGCCAAAGCATGAATTTCCTTTCCGATCAGATTGTCTCCAGGCCTCAAACATCATCAACAATTGAAGGAAGCAAGAGAATGCTCGGGGAATTGCCCACCTTCTTAATCGCAAGCCTCTCCAACTTGGGAACTTCCTCGAGCAACCGGGCCTTAGTCCGGCGGATCTCGGCGTTCAAGGCCACGGCGGACGCCCGGTTCTTCTCCTTGGACGCCAACTCCGCTTTCTGGGAGACATCGAGATAACAAGTAAAAAAGAGAGGGCGAAATCAGCGGCAAGAACAGAAACCCTAAAGGGAAACATCAGAGGAACAACGAAGAAGAGGAAGAACGGAGCGGGGGACGGGGGGGGGGGGGAATGGGGACATAAACCGTCATCACCTGGAGGGCGGCCTCGATGTCGTTCTCGACATCGGTGAAGAGGCGGGCGAAGGCGTCGTCACCGGAGACGTTCAGATCCCTCTGCTTGTCGACATCGTACTTGTCGTACTTCTTGCAGATCGAGTCGACGCGCGTGAGGATATCGATCACGCTCATCCTCGATCCCCTCTTCCTGCCTCCGCCTCCGCCTCGATCTCCTCCTCCTCTCTTTCTCTCTGTAGACCTCTTTCTCTTTCTCTCTCTACTGCGTGCAGCGTCGCCGCTGCGAACTGCGGCGGAGGTGGTGGAGGAGGTGGGGAGGAGCTGTCCAGAGGAAGATGCTTGTTAGAGCAGCCGAAACTGGGCCGGCGGTGGCGCGACAACCTGGCAGTTCACGTCTCGGCTGACTTCGTAGCTGCCCTGAAAAGAAAACCCCCACGTCTCACACGAAGCTACCTGACGTCATTTAGAAGGTGATGATGTCATCTGGGGCCCAATGTGGTCTCGGTGACACCGGCGTGTAAGTAGGGAGAGCTGAAAGCTGACTTCTGACAGTGGAAATTTAATTAGTAGAAGGATAAAAGTATTTATCAGATAAATTTTATTATTTTTTTATAATCATAAATTGTTAACAGCAAAAATCCACAGTTCCACTATCTTGAAAGGAAATTCTTAAAAATGCACGATGGACCCCATCATCATATGTATCCGTCTACTTGCTGTAAGTCATTCTTTTAAAAATCTCGTTCTAAAATAATCATAGGTAGAGTACTCATTTTTGAAGTTCTAAAAAATTAAAAAACTAAATGATATAATTGGGTGGTATATGGATCTCAATTAAATGTCAATTTAATTATATATATATATAGGAGCCGCACCATATTTTTGGGTGCCCTCGAATAGGCATATGAGGGCGCCAAAAAAAAAAAAAAAACGAGACATTGCCTCCCGCCTCGCCACGTGTTACACGAGCATTATAGGAGCGTGTAACAAGCGACAAGGGGCAATGTCTCATTTATTTTTATTATTTTTTGATGCCTTGGAATGAGTATCCAAAGGTGTCCAAATATGGTGTTACGGGGCCCGCACCAACGAATCCCGCAGCACCACAGATTTACTCTCTCTCTCCTTTATATATATATATATATATATAACATCCCAACAAGTAATTCATTGGCTTGTGCTTGCGATAAGAGGTTGGGAAATGTCAAGCTAATAATATCGTATTATATTTATAATATAAATTCTCCACTCATCATGTTTTCGCATGTTGCCATGCTGGGCCGGGTAGCCGATCCTCCCATTGCCCCAACTGAGTTCCCTAGTTGGGCCTCCAACATATCCAGAACAGCTGGGCTTTGCCCATTAATGGGCTTGGTATGTCATATTGGACCGTTGGTCATATGGGGTGTCCATGGACCATTTTTGCTTAAATTTATAGAACGTAGTCAAAACTGTAGAGTAATACTTGTTGTGCGAGTAGATGTGCAGCAAATATTATTTAAAATTTAAATAATATGGACATTTGATGCCACACGATGACTATACCCAGTGGATTTTCATCTCCGGTTTGACTGTTGGTCCAATTTTTAGAACATGTGATGCATATACCCAGTGGCATTAATTGAATGAGATGAAAATCCAATCGGATCTTTGCAAATCTTGGTCCAAAGACAAAACTCATTTGGTAATGATGAAGTCTGTTCATAAACCCACAAGGGTCGATCCGATCCGATCTCTAGATTTGACGTTGATTGCTTGAAAGAGAATGAAGAACGGAAAATGAAGTTGCTACTATTAGGCTCATGCCGCTTTGAACTTGTAAGAAGTCAATATCATGGTGGAGCTCCCGAGGTTGAATCTTTGATGCTCAAATTAAAAATTCGACCTTCTGAGAGAAACAAAGAGAATTTAGAGAGAGAGAGAGAGAGAGAGAGAGATAGAGAGAGATGAGAACCAGTTCTCAGAGGCCTGGTTCTCCCCTTCCTTTACTTGCGACTATAAAAAGGTTTTTATAAGATGAAAAGAGGGAGGAGGAAGCGTGGTGTCCGCTCTACGATTCGTAAGAGGAGTTGTCACATTTTGTCTCAGATGTGTGTTGATTGGAGTTGAATGTACGCTAACCAACTTTGATCAAGCGGTGATTGTGCACTACCCTCCCGCACCACATAGATATCAATGTGCAGATTTTTTGCCAAGACTCTTCACGTGGACACAAGTGCGACAACTGCTTGAGTACGTAACAATTGCCCTAGCCTGTGTCCGGTCCATCCCTTATAACTTGCCATGGGTTGGCCTCCTGTGCTGGCCTTCTCTGATTATGGGCTTAAGTCGGGTTAAGAAAGGCCCATTACATAAACCCATCAGGTAAGTATGTGAAATTTTGATATAAATATTGTTCTCTTAGATCATGTTTGGTATCGAGATAGATTGAAAATAGAGTGAGGATAGTCTCAAAATTTTAAAGATATGAGATTATCCTCGATCCATTTTAAGACCAAACAGCCTTTTAGAGTTATCCTCGGATTTCAATGTCAAACAATTTAAAATCGATGTGAAACACCCATTATATTAACTTATATATCACTTATTAGGTCAAATACGAATATGAGTCCCATCCATTTTGGGTTTATGCCGGCCGATCTATACTGAACCTGGTCAGGGAGAACAATTTGGAGAGAGAGAGAGAGAAGTGCATGTGTGTGTGTTTGGTCATTCGAAGAAGTTCATCTTTTCTTCCTACTTCTGCGGGGCATTGGGCAGTGTCCGGTGGATGTTTCTTTTGGTTCACCATCAGCTCCTTTTGCAGACTCTTCCTAGCTCCTCCACTTCTTCCATGTGTTGTCACTTGCAACGCCACATGAATGTCTCCTAGATCATATGCAAAGCTGTAAACCAAAATCTTTGCTAGCAACTTTATGCAAGGCCAACTAGAATCCTGTTGAAAAGATTTTCTTTTTTGTCATTGTAATTTGTGGTCTAGCAGGTTGCTGACAAAATAAGGGTTGACAGAGGTATGGGACACCCAACTCTGGTTCCTCTCCAGCCGTTCCACTCCTCAGAGGAAGGGTCTCGGGTCTCCTGTTCTTGTTGGGAATAGAAGCCTCCAAACCCACCTCAACACCTGCAATTAACTTGCTAATGCGGGCAGACTAGAGAGAGAAGAGAGAGAGAGGGGAAGGGTATATAGTATATACCGTAGAGCTGCAAGGTCATACGCGGCCGGCAGGGAGGTCTGTCTACCCGGGTGCGCCTCCCCTGCTGTAACCCATCTCTTTGAACAGGGCCAGCTGCTTGCTCTTTCTTCCTCTCTCCCAAATCTAATCTCTTTGCCGAACGGGAGAAGCGAGGAGGGGGATGGGGAGGTCTCCCTGCTGCGACAAGGCCAGCGTGAGGAGGGGAGCGTAGTCGCCGGAGGAAGACTCGGTGCTGAGGAGCTACGTGGAGAAGCATGTCACCGGCGGTAACTGGATTGCACTGCCCCAGAAAGCAGGTCCTCCTCCTCATAACAATGGAAGCATCCCCTTTCATGGGTTCCTTCTTCCCCATGCTGTCTCTGATTCGTTCTCTCTCCCGGGCTTCTCAAGTCTCCTTTTACCATAAATAGCGTCTGTGTGCAACGCAAAAGACCGGAACCATCTCCAAGTTCGCTTCTTTTTTTATCATAGATTCATCCATAGATTTTGACCAAACTGCGGCCCGGAACATGCAGTCTGTAATGGCTTCTTCCCCAAATTAACATCTACATTCCATTCCATCCCTTCTGCGAGCTCACCGAACGCCCTCTGGCCTCTGTCACCAGGCCTCAAGCGCTGCGGCAAGAGCTGCCGTCTGCGGTGGCTCAACTACCTCCGTCTGGACATCAAGCGCGGCGGATTCACCGAGGGGGAGGACGACGTCATCTGCTCCCTCTACAAGACCATCGGAAGCAGGCAAACAAGCTCCCACCTTTCCTGTTCTCATCGCTCCCTCATCGTCGTCTCAAGATAAAAATCTCAACTTTCCGCTTGGGGATTCATCTCAGGTGGTCCGTCATCGCGTCCCATCTGCCGGGGAGGACCGACAACGAGGTGAAGAACCACTGGAACACCAAGCTGAAGAAGAAGCTGCTAATGGTGGAGTGCCAGGCCGACGCCACCAGAAGCAACAGGCCAGAGGCTGAAGACCGTCGTGGCCGACGCAGCCCTTCCCCGTTGTCCTCTGCTTGTGATGGCGGCTCGTCGCCGTCTGCTACTTTGAGCTCGGCAGCGGACTCTGGCTCCTCGCTTTCCGAGCCTGGGTCGTTCCAGGCGCCGGCGGAACCCCTGAAGCCACCACCGGCGTCCCTGGAAGCCGCCTCGTCGTTCCTCTTCGCGGATTACGACGACAGCGACGCTACATGGTTCTGTGGTGCCGAGTTTGACGCTTCTCTGGCGGATTTGGGGATGCAGACAGTGGACATCTTCCCGTTGGACATGGCGAGTCCGGCATGAGCCAACGCCCAGGGCGGCTCACAGGGGGTCGTGTACCAGAGTGCCACACACTCGTAGTTGTAGCTACAAAGGGAGGGGGGGGGGGGGGACACACACACACACAGAAATGGAGAATAGCAATGCGCATACAGGGCATATCCCCAATCCCTTAGCTTAAATTTCGCTACCTTTTTCTTGTCTCCTTCATGAACAGTGAGCTCCATGTTCATAGGTTTCAGGTTGGAACTTACAGCTTACTTCAAATCCAAACAATCTTTCTCAAAATCTTATCTTTCTGTCCTCCTCTTGGACAAGTTCAATTCTCACCTCCCCAAATAAACGAGGAGATATAAAGAAAAAGGTAACATATTTCCTTAAACTCTCTTTTGCATCAACACCTGGGCAATTGTGATCACCTGTTGCCAACAAACTAAATGGAAGATGAGGGTTCTCTAAACTCCCCATTTCTTCAAAGAGAACTGCCTGCGTTCAATGCAGTAAATATTTCTCTTATTCTAAGTTTTCCTCTCCTCAGCTCTGTTTTTCATGTTTCTTCCATTCTTCTGATTTAAACTTGGTTGTGCAAGAATGTGAGGTGGGGGGGTGTGATGGGCGGCCATCTTCAGTCTGCAGTGCTGTTGCTGCTTCCAGGGAGCCACAGAAAGTTTCACCAACTAGTCATGAGTAAACTGCAAGTGATGGTGTTGGCCAGCCTTCTTGAGGGATGGGGGGGAAAAATAGACATTTTCATCTTGGAAAAGATGCCCAAGTTTATGGAAATATGATCACCATTGAATTAAGCCAGATCCTTCTACTGTGTGGCTGCTCTTGTGAACTACAAATGTGGGGTTTGATACATCCATGCAGAAAATTCTACAAAATGATGTGGGGGGTGAAATGTAGATAGGGACTTTTCTTTTTGGCAATGAATGTAGATAAGGACTCAAAGATCTGAATGATGTGAAGATAAAATTCTCCATATACAATTCAAAAGATAAAATTCTCCATATACAATTCAAAAGATAAAATTCTCCATATGCTATTGAAAATTTCATGTCACTTTCTATGAAAGAGTCTTTAATAAATGGTCCAACCATGTGATATGGAGGTGTAGAAATGATTTGGGAAAGTTACACATATATCCCTAAAACTATCATATTCAAATACATATATATACTTGAAATTTTCATATTATACTTTATACCCCTAAAATTGGAAAAACTCATCAACTATATCCTATGATTAGCAATCAATCAAAATGGAAGGACTATTCTATTAACATGTGAACAAAACCATTAAATAAGAGATAAAAATACTAAAATATCTCTCTTCAACAAGGGAGAGAGAAAGACAATCTAGTGGGGTTAACCAAGTGGGATTGATCCGAGTGAGTTGGGACCCAAAGTGAGGAGAGAGAGAGAGAGAGAGTTGTAAATAAATTATTTTTATGAGAGAGTTGTAGAGAATAAGTTAATATTTTTACCCTCTTAATTCAATTGTGGTTGGCTTAAAAGAACACAATCAAATGGTAAAAGCGTATATGATGAAATATATGAAATAGAACGGTAGAATTTATAATATATAGATTTTATAGATATATATTTGAGTATAAAATAGTCTTGAAGTATAAATGTAATTTTCCCAAATAGCTTTTTCAATGAGAGAGAGCGAGAGAGAATATGGAAGGTTGGCCATTTACTTCCTTTAGTTATTAAGCATAGAAGATAGACTGAAATAGTGCCCCTCAAATATTTAAGGGGGGAAAAAAAACAGAGAATGCCATTTTTAGATCTGCAGTTTTTATGCATAGATCTAAATTTCTTTGGCCCTAGACTAAGATCTTACCAATTATAGAAAGAGAAGGATTTTTTAATTTCGTGTCCATCTAATTTGTTTATTCAGATATATATGAACTTCAGAAAAAAAAAAACACAATGTAACTTTTCTTAGGTTGTTTGACCCTTTGTTAATTTTTACAATTATCTTTCAATCCCTAAAAAAGGACTTGCTTCTAGGAAAAAAGTTAAGTTTCAGAAATTTTCAAGTTAAATAATCAAGTTACAAGAACTAAAAACTAATTGCAGAAGATTATAAGTTCTAAAAGTTAAAAGATCCAAAAGCTATGTACTACCCCACCCATATGATATTGAGGAATAATGTGATTTTGAATTCAATAGTCTTCCAACTTGTTATTGCTAAAGTCTACATTGGGAGGTTTCATTTAATCAAGACCTCCATATCTCATGGGGCGGTCAAGAACAAATGGAAGCATCTATCAATCCAATCAATGTTATTCTTGAGCTTCTAAATCAACGGAGGAAACATCTTCCAATTCAGATAAAGACAAATGCTGGTCTTAATTTTTCTTACCAAAATCTAAGATCTTATCACTGATCCTCTATTCTAAAGTATGTTCAGTTGGTAAAAGAGGTTGACATCCATTAATGGTCAAGTTTGTTTGCATCTTTGGGAACTTTTGGTAACCATTTTTTAAATGTGAATTCTACCTCGTTCTACACAAAAAAAATGGTTCAGTGGTTGAAGTCTTTAAACATATGAAATTGTGTGAAATTTCAGTATATGTCTTCGGAGAGATATTATATTCGTTTGAGAGTTTTATTCATTTTCTAATACAAAAATTCTCGCCAGAAAAGAGGAATGAATCTTATTTATTAACACATATTTATTTTTATTATTTTTAATATGAAATTAAAACATATCTTTACACAGTCTTTCATAAGGAGGATAAAGATGTGTGACTTTTGTTGCGATTAGACAAAACACATGGTCTCTTGTTCAAATTTTCACATATGGCGTCAATGAAATGATGTGAAATTTCAACGTGTCTTTTAAGAAGCATTTTCTCTATTTAAGATTCCTTAAAAAAAAAACCTCTTAAGAGAAGAAGAATAAATCTTACTTATAAATAAATACTTATTTTCACTATTTTCGTTGTAAGATAAACTATGTCTCTCAACCTGATGATGACCATTAGATCAGCGGGCTCAATGGAACCCCTAATTAAACATCATCTTCTATGACAATCTTGTTAAGCAAAGCTGTACTTGACAGCGGTGCTATTCTTTTGGATTCCAATTTGATGGTGTGTCAATGACAGATGTTTATGGTTTAGGGTTTAAATAGGTAACCTTTAAGCAGTTGCAGACTAAGACCTTCTTTAATAAAGTAACTTTTGGCAAATATCATTTCCAAATATTTATCAAAGTAAATTAATTGGAAGTCCTTATTAAATATTTAATTTATTTTCTAATCTTTAATAAAACTGTAACTCATTATAATATATGTTAAATTTTGTTACAGTAAAATTTTTTAATATTACAATCAGAGGTTATTAATTAATTTTTTTTTTATCAAGAGCAATGCTATCTGTATGATTAGTCGGATAAATCATTTACTTGGCCAACCATGCGATGGATACGCAGGAGGGGTCTGCGTACCAACTTGTAGAGGTAATCTTTAGTCTCACATTGAAAGATAGTGAGAACAAGTGTGTGCTTATCAGCAAGAGTCTCACCTCTTCTCTTAAGAGGGCCCTTTTAAAAGACAAAACCCCAAACATGAGGACAATACCTCTTGGAAAGCACACTTAAATCACGTATCTTCACAACCAATGGACAAAGGCAACTGAGTAAATCATTTATTCGGTTGCCCTTGCACACAACATTTCTCTTTTATCAAAAACCAACATCCCCCCCCCCCCCCCCACCCCAACCCCCAAACACACACACACAAGAAGGAGAAAGAAAAAAATAGAACAACATAAGAATATGTGTTAACCCTTTGAAAACAACTTATAATCTCCATTGGACTCGAAAAGAATCTGAATTTATCTCAACACATTGAACCAAAATCTGATGAGCGAATTTGGGGTTTGGAAAATTGCTTTTTAATACTATTTCATGATATCACATTTAACGTACTAATGAACGCGTATCATAGCCTTTTTTTTCTCTAATGAAGTATCAGTTCAATATTTTATTAATTTCATTTGTTGGTGTCAACTTTGATGTAAAAAAATGGTTTTTTTTTCTTTCCTGAGAATGGCTTATTGTTCGTTGAGGTGGGCCCCGTAGAGTAGTTCTCACCACTATATAAAGATGATTTATTATTAGGGAGAATTAATTGCAGGTCCCTGGCAGGGATCTGACATTAATTTCAGGTCCCTGTCAGATTTTGCCTTCATGTCCGCCCCCTGCTTTATGGGGGACTTTTTTTCCAGTCCCTGGAGCCCTGTAAGTGTGTAACTGTGTAACTGTGTAACAGTTACACAGTTACAGTTACGCAGTTATACAGTTACATAATTTTATTAAAAAATAATATAAAGATATTAATGTTATCTCAATGCTAAGATGATGAAAAAAAATTTAAAGAATATTTCCAAAACGATAACTACCATCCGCACTAACTAACACATTTACATGTATAACTGGGTAACTGTAACTGTGTAACAGTTACACAGTTACACACTTACAGGGCTCCAGAGACTGGAAAAAGTCCCCCATAAAACAGGGGGCGGACATGAAGATAAAATCTGACAGGGACCGGAAAAAAACCCCCCCAATAAAGCAGGGGGCGGGTATTAATTCTCCCTTATTATTATCTGGTGAGATGAATTTGATACTATCGTTATATCTCAAATAATCTTTAAATATTTCCCTTAAGTTTTTACTACCTTCTATGGTGGTGGGTCCAAGCTCCAAACTAGAGTGACCAGTGAAGACGCCGGGCTCCCCCTCACAATTCAAAATTTTGAACGTTAGCGCCCACCCCACCGCCGTTTTAAGTGGCCCCACGAGGAACAGGAAAGAATCCGACCGTTGGGATCGGATCGGCGCCGCTGGGAAGCCTCATACACCCGCTCTGCGGGGGGGTCCCCTTTCCCTCCGCCAGGTCTCCGCGGCACGCCGTCACCCTCGCTTCCTCCTCCGTCGATCGGGGGCCTCGTCGTCCTCCCCCCCGCTCCCAACTCTCCTAATCCACGCCCGTCTCGATCTCCACCTCCTCCTCCCCCTCCATGGCGATCCTCACGGAGGCCCACCAGGAAGAGAAGGTTAGCACTCCGGGCAATCCATGGAAGAGTTTTAGGGTTCACTGATCTCGGAATCGCGCTGCGGAGAGCATAGAGTTATCATGTTTTCTGATGATGGGTTTGTGGAGAAATTGCGCAAGACAGTTTCTTTTTCTGTTTTAGGGTTCATGGATCTCGGAATCGCGCTGCGGAGAGCATAGACTTATCAATTTTTCTGATGCTGGGCTAGTGGAGAAACTGCGGGAGACAATTGTTGTTGTTTTTTTTTTTTTTAATGTTTCCGCTCTTCTTCTTCTTCGCTTCGTCAAGAGTATCTTTCCTTCTTTCCTTTTCTTGAATCATTTTTAAGATTGCCCTCTGGGACGTGCGAGCCAGGTCGATTTAGGGTTTGTGGAACCGAGAATGGCGTCGGTTCTGATCTTTGAAGGTTTTCTTTTATGCATTTTGTTTTCGTCTTTTGCAATTATAGAAGAACAAGGGAATTTTGGAGGAAATTTAGGGGTTTTACCTCTAGTGTTGTTGCCGGTGTCAGCATTTTTAGCAATTTGTTCTTGTTCATGTTCTTTGTCCCGTCATGTTCCTTATTTGTAGTGGGGAGCAACAGAAACATACGCCTCTTCCCTACTGCTGCTTCCCGGCGATCCAAAATCTGGCTTGATCATTGGGGGTTTCTTTACGTCTTCTGCAATCCGCGCCCAATTTTTCCTGCCTGCCGCCGAAGCTTCTGTTTGACATCTTCTCTGAATCGCATATATTTCGCTTTCAAATTCAGGCTTTCGCAAAGGGTTCAGCAGTGGAGAAACGATGGACCCTAAACGATTTTGATGTGGGGAAGCCACTTGGGAGAGGAAAGTTTGGCCATGTCTACCTGGCTCGAGAAAAGAAGGTATGAACTGAGCTGGGTCATCTGTGAAAAAAAATCTATTTAGCTCCTAGCAGTAGTCTCCCATCTGCAACACTGAATAGGGCACTGTTTCCCCTTCTTCTCCGAAAGGAAAAAAGAGAGAAAAAAAATATCTATAGTTACAAATCAGCATGGGTTTGCCTTCTCTTGGGGGAATCTTCCTAGTTTGTTCTTGGAGGCTCAATTGTTAGTTACTTCACCAACTGAGTTCTTTAATGTCTTTTGAAATGGAACTGGGTTTCTTGTGGAACAGAGCAATCATATAGTGGCGCTGAAGGTCCTGTTCAAAACCCAGTTGAAGCAGTCACAAGTGGAGCACCAGCTACGCAGAGAAGTGGAGATCCAGAGCCATCTCCGGCACCCAAACATACTGCGTCTGTATGGATATTTCTATGATCAGGTTCAGACATCGTGCAAGATTGCCTCATCTTTTAGTATTTTTACCGGTCATCTGGAACAAGAAGAGGGGTGGTGGTTTGGATGGCACTAAATCTATCTTTTTTCCTTTGGTCTGCTTCTTGCTTGTAGACCCGTGTTTATCTTATATTAGAGTACGCTGCAAAAGGTGAGCTGTACAAGGAGTTGCAGAGGTGCAAGTATTTCAGTGAGAGAAGGGCCGCCACTGTGAGTCTCAAATTTTCCAGCCGTCCTCCACAGGAATCTATAGTCTGTTTTTCCTAAGACATATGAAACTTGCTATTTGTTTCATAATGGCTACTTCGTTCTGTTTTTTGGGTTGGAATGCTCATATTTTCTCTCTTTTTTTTCCCTCTGGTTGTTCTCAGTATATTTCATCACTGGCACGGGCCTTAATTTACTGCCATGGGAAACATGTCATTCACAGAGATATTAAGCCAGAGAACCTCTTGATTGGCATTCAGGTAAATGCTTAACTCATATTACTTGTGATCTCCCAATTATGACACGATAGATTCTTGCTTTTACATTGTGGGGTTATTCTTGGGGAAAGGATAAAGCCATATCCTCTCCACAAATATCTATACAAAGTTTGATGCTCTGTCTTACATAGTGCTTTTTTTTTCCTCTCTCTCTCTCTCTCTCTCTTTGAAGGGTGAACTGAAAATTGCAGACTTTGGCTGGGCAGTTCACACATTTAATAGGAGGAGAACGATGTGTGGCACACTGGACTACCTTCCACCTGAAATGGGTATGAAAGGACATCCCATTCTATTTTTTTTTTTTTTGGGGGGGGGGGAGTGCTTTTATCAGTGGCCTTTAGATCTTAGTGCTAGTAGCTGCATGTAAGTCCTAGGTGTCTGGTTTTATGTTATATCGATTTTGTTATGCTCGTATGAAAAGTGTCCAATATGATTACAAATTCAGTCAAGCTCTGAAAGTCTTAATACTCTTCTTCTCCCTTTCCCACCTCCATCCTCTCCCCACCCTGGTTGCCATCTTCCATATGCCCACCTGTATTGGAAGCTCTAAAAGTATTAAACATAATATCAGTGAGGCAATGACATTATAATAAAAAACCAATGATTCTGCCCAAGAGGTGAATAGAGGTTTCTATTGTAATGTATTTCTATGTCCTGTTTTGACAATATTGATCATGCAGTGGGGTCCTTGGGACAAACTATTAAGCCTTTCGTCCTTCTGCCTTGCAGTTGAGAGTGTAGAACATGATGCCAGTGTGGACATTTGGAGCTTGGGTGTCCTGTGCTACGAGTTCCTGTATGGAGTCCCACCCTTCGAGGCAAAGGAGCATTCAGATACCTATAGAAGGTACACATGGAACATCTTCGAGAGCCAACTTTATATATGCTTCCAGAAGAATATCGTTGATGTTGTTTACAGTTTGGGTCACAGAAGTTACTTGTTTTGATTGCACTTCACAACATGTTTCCCTTTTTTCTAGTAGAAATTGTTTCCATTATCTTTCTGTATATCCTGGAAGGCTGGAACACCTCACCTATGCACTTCTCCTCTTTCAGAAAAATTACACATGAAACAATGTTGTGTGTAATTTGTGCATTGCGAGAGACATTTGGAGACCTGGGCTTTTTTACCATTGTTCTGTTGCCACTACGATAAAATGGAGCTTCCAAAGCCTTTGTTGAAAAGCTTCATATATATATGAATTAGAAGTAGGACAGAAACATGCTTCTTACTCTATCTTCATCTTCATCTTACCCATGTCTTGTTCTGTGTAATTTGTGCATTGCGAGAGGCATTTGGAGACTTGGGCTTTTTTTGCCATTGTTCTGTTGCCAAGTCATCATTCTCGAATAAAATAGAGCCTCCAAAGCCTTTGTTGAAATTGAAAAGCTTCACTTCACATATATGAATCAGAAGTAGGATAACAAAACATCCATGTCTTGTTTCTTACCCTTTATCTCCTTCTTACCCTTGGCTTAAAAGCTTCTCCATATGAACTGCCATATATGTCTGTCTTGTGCAGGATAGTAAAAGTTGACCTCAAGTTCCCCCCAAAACCAGTTGTTTCTTCTGCCGCCAAGGATTTGATCAGCCAGGTAATGAATGAAGGTTTCTTCTCTTGACCTGTGTTTCATGTCGTAGACTCGTACAAGCTTTTCATCCTACCGTGTGCTAAGAAAAGGGAAGAAAGGCTTATTGCACTTGCATATTGCACTTTAAGTGCAATATGACTAGGCAAATAGTCTATGTGACAGACACCCCTCACATGAGGAGTGATAAAGTGGCAATCTAATTGTTGGATGCCACATGGACTTGTTGTCTAGTCTATGCAAGTGCAATAAGCCTTTCTCAAGAAAAGGGTCCAACAAAGCAAACCTCCTCTGGCAATAGATAAAGGGTCATATCCAGTGCACGAGGCTCCCGTCAGTGGGTAAGGGCGGACCCAGTGCGGCTTTACCCCGACAAGTCACGTAGGGGCAATCTTACGCGTTGCAATAGATAAATACTTAAAATCGAGCGGATACTTGACCGATATCTACTCTCACATGGTGGTAGATAGCAAGTTATTCTCGTGGCAATAATGTTAATGTCTTCTTGAGCAGATATCTACTCTCACACGGTGGTAGAGATGTACTGCCATATGGGGGCGGGGGGGTACCAGAGAGCAAGTTATTCTCATGGCAATAATGTTAATGTCTTCTTGAGCAGATGCTGGTCAAAGAGTCTTCTCAACGCCTGCCTTTGCACAAGCTCCTTGAACACCCATGGATAGTTCAGAACGCAGACCCCTCGGGCATCTACAGGAGTTGAAAGGGGGGGTGTAGACATGGAGGATTTGTTCAACAGCATCGGACATCGCAGATCAAACACCCGGACCACATCGATCCAAGCGCGAACTTGGCGAGTTTGTCTGCGTTTGTGCTTAATCTTCTGCCCATTTTAAGATCCAATAACATCAACTCTTTTTTTTTTTTCCTTCTTTACAAGGGTTGGTGGGGGGGGGGTGTGTTTGTTTCTGAGAGATGCAAAAACCCAACCTGGGGTGTTGTATCTGCCCGTTTCAGAACCGGGAGGATCATTTTTCCATGCTGTTTCAAATTGAAAACGTTGCAGTTTGGTGAGAGTAGTAGAGTCTTGTGTTGTAAGTGGGTTACATGTGTAACTAAGACCTCAATTGTGCCTAAGATCAATCAGTCAAGAAATTAGAAATATCAAGGTAATTGTGCTTAACTAGGCTTGTCAAAAATTGTTTTGAGTTCTCAGATGAAAGAAAGCCCAGAGGAGTAATAGTAGAGTAGTTGGATGAAATCCCCAATGGCTCTTATGGAAAAGGAAAAAGGGGAAACATAAAAAGGCGCCGTAAAACTGCCGAAGCTGGATCTTTCAAAATTGTCTGGAAGGGCCGGCGTCGTTATTCAAAAAGATTCTCATAAGACCTGTGGTGTCTTTCAAATGCTGGGAAGTCAGGACTTCACTCACACATACCGAAAAGGTGAGCCCACAGACTATTATTTATTATAAGTTCAAGTCTGAATCGTCTGATATGTTTTTGTTGAAACATATTTAGGGATTTTTATTAAAATAATTTTATTTTAAAAACATTTATTCAAATACGCATGTCAAAGACATTTACTTGATACCAATAAAAAATATATACAAAACTATGCCTATATTATTTACATAATTTGGCTTCAACTTACATTATTTGTTCTCAGGTTATATTATTAATCTGGACAAATAGAGTAGGGGTAAATAATGTAAATAATGTAACCTGAGAACAAATAACCAGAGGACAAATAATAGTGTGAGTTGTAACTAAATTGTGTAAGTAATTGAGGTACTTTTGTAAATATTTTTGACTGACATATATTTAGATATATTTCAAACATTTATTTTATTGCATTGTTAAAATATATTTTTAAGATTAATTTCCAGCCTCAATCAATGTACAGTGACACATTTTGTCCGCCTAATAAAAAGTCAAAATAAACTCAATTTTATTTAGAAAGTACAAAAAGAAAGGAAACACAATTCATGCTACAGTTTGGTTTTCTAGTTCATTACATACATGGTGACAGAAACCATGGGAGATCATTGTTTCACATCTGACAAGCTTTTCATGGGCAGAAAGTATTATTGCCAGGAAATATATAAACCTTACCAACTTATTATTTTTTAAAATTTCTGCAGTGGTTCACAAAAATGGGCAGCACTACCCATCGAATCACTTGATCCGTGATAACGTTGTGCTTCAAACTCTATATATTACATGCAGATCGACTGATGATAAATCACGCCGTTGAAATGAGAAAAAGAGAGAGAGAGAGAGCGAGAAATTAGACGAAGAACCTCATAATTAATTAATTACATGAGCCCGCCCTCCTGGTAGCAATAAACTTACCATTCTGAGCAATTCGTGGCCGTTTTGATCATGCAAGATGCCATCCGTGCAGTTCATCATATCCTCGGTTGGGTGTGGTTCTTCTCTGGCGTCCTCGACGTCCTCGTGGCTGAGGAAGCTGGGTTGATTAGTGGATGAGAGCAGTCTCGCCCACATTCTGTCGGTTATTACCACCTTGTTTTGGGACTCCGTCACTCTCTGGACAGACAGAGAGAGCATATAATTCCTCAGGTCAAAGAAGTATTAATAAAAATAAAAATATCTATCAGTACAAAAAAAAAAGTCCAGGAAAACGTTGCGGATATTGTTCAGTGCCACTTGGGAATTGTTATGGTTTAATCTCATATTGAAAATTTATGAGAGTTCCCCCTCTATATATGTAGACGATTCTCTCAATTGGGTTAGAGTTAAGATCTCTAACAGCTATGTCGTGTAATTAATGGAAATGCTGTTATCCTTTAATGATCATAATCTTCTGGTGCAGCTATCCTACTCAAATCTGGAAATCGCTTTAGCTACTCACATAAAATGGTATGTAAGAATGCCTTCCGTTGACAGGGCCAACGGTGAATCCTGTGTAACCGGCCATCGCACCATGAATGGCACTGTGAGCCAGAAGCGTACAGTAGACGTTGTCGGAGGCATTACTCGGAACTGCACGAATCATGTACGTTGGATCTGCAGTAGAATGTTTCACATAATGAGATTAAATTGTCAAAGCTCGGGGAGAAGGAAGGAGCAAAGAAGGGCTTCGAAGCACAAACCTATATATTTCAGGTTTATCACCATCTTCGGTTTCTTTGCAAAATGTTCCTGCGGAGAAGGGAATAAGGTTACGATGGAGTGTAGCAATCCTTATAGAGGAATGTCTACATACAAGACATTTGGCAAGTCTGTAAATAATATGACTGTTTCGCAAATATATACACATCTAATTTATAAACTGACACGACAAAGACTAGAGCACGTTAAAGTTGGTAAAATCAGTGCACATGCATGGCGCAGATATGCAGGATTCAGAATCTACCTTTATCTTCTGAGACAACCAGAGTCCAATGTCAAGAAGAAGCTTATTTCCAGAAGCATCCTTCATATCCGTCGACTGCTCAGCAATAAACTCCTGTCCTGCACCCTCGGCCACAACAAGAACCGCGTGACCATTTTCTTTAAGCCGTTTCTCTATAAACTCAAAGAGTCCTCCTGGCCCTTCCAAGTAAAAGGGTGACTCTGGAATTAAGCAGCAGTCCTGAAAGAAGGAAAATTCGGTATTCATCATACTGCAGATCAATAAATGGAGACTAGCGGAAAAAGCAAAGCCACGAAGCATACCACATCTCGGCTTGCAAGAGTAGCATACATCGCAATGAAACCTGAAACATGGGAAAGAAAGAACATTCATCAGCTCGCTACCAGGAGAGCAAACAACTATCTTATGACATGCAACTCTGACACTGAAGATTAAAACTCTATGCACAAATGCTTGTGTGGTCTATACTTCATGATCAACAATGACCTTTCAGATTGACAGCATACATTCAAGCACCACATAATCCACTTGTAGCACATCTTAACAAGATACAGTGAACAGAACACTTGCAAGAGCAATCTCAGTTTTCCTAGACCTTTGTATAGATCCGCGAGGAAGAACTAGACAAATAGACAGATAGGTTTGTTCGGACGCACAAATGACCAAAAAACATTTTCAATAAGCCAAGGTCATAAAACAACCTGGGGAGCGGACTTATTAAAAGCCAAGAACTCTTATTAATTTTGACTTACAGAAATGTTTCAGAGATATGCCATTAAAGGGAACTCTTTAGAGTTCAGTATGGGAAAGTTAATATACAGCTTCAACATCGCTAAGCTTATGTCAGAATTGTTAACCTCTACCTTAAGTGGGCCTGTATGCAATGTGAATGAAATTATGTGACTGGAAGTCCCAAGAGTATGGCTGTCAGTGGGTCGGGCCGGCTCGATAGATCCGGGGGCACAGCCTGACATGGGGCTGAGCCCCCACGCTTTTTAAAGCCCGCGAGTTTTTGGGCGGGTCTAAAAGCCCAACTCGTTGAAAATTTGGCCCAAGCTTGGGCTTTTTATTCAGCTCGAGCAGGCACGATAGGCCTGCTATATTAAGCTTTAGTTGACCAAACTTCAAATCAGTCGGCGACATTAAACTTTCGATCGATCAAATTTCAAATCGATCGATCGATATTAAATTTTAAGTCGGCCAAACTCCAAATCGGTCGACCGATATTAAGCATTTGGTCGACCGATACTCTTGCATATAATTTTTAACAATATTCATACTTTTTAATAATATTTTTATTAAAATTTTCTGGTCAAGATCGAACTTTATAATTTAGTAGATTAGTTGGGCCCAGCACGGCCCAATCCGATGCCACTCGAACTTGGGCATAGAAAGATAGTATTGGGGTTGGGCCGTGCCCGGCTTGGCCCAACCCATTGACAGCCATACTCAAAATGCCAGAAGAACATCTTTTGCGTTAGATGGCCACCCCAGCAAATACGGCAGATGAGTTAAGTGGCATAGAGAGAGATAAAACTCACCACTATTGCGACCCATTAGTTTTACAACACCTATGCCATTCTCAGCACTTTCAGATTCAACGTGTGCAGCATTAATGGCCCGCTGTGCCTCCTCAACAGCAGTATCGAAACCAAAAGACTTATCAATAACCTGTGAGTACATAGACTAGGTATAAGCAAGGTGCAGAAAGAAGTTGTATGATGAAGAATACATTGTCATAAAATAAGAAAGATAATGTATATGTGCTTACAGCAATGTCATTATCGATGGTCTTTGGTATCCCAACAACGGAGACCTTCAGCCCACGCTTTTGGGCTTCCTGTATGGCAGGAGATTTATACAATTCGAAGGATAAGCATAACATTTCATATTTGAAGCTGCAAAGGGAAGTCTACAAAGCCGAGGGTGAACATAATCCTCCCTTTTCTGGTTTCGTTACAGTAATGTATAAAGAAAATTATTTACAAGAGTTATTACCTCAAAAATTACAGATGCTCCTTTCTGTGTTCCATCTCCTCCAATTATATAGACCTGAAGACAATTAAATTTAATCTCTGTAACTCTCATGTAAACACAATATCGGTTCAAAAAAAATCGTGCACTCGAAGAACAGAGATAAGAGAATTATACTTCTGAAATATACCTGATTAATTCCCCGGTCATGGATACTATCTACTATCTTTGAGGTGACATGGCCGCCTCGTGAGGTCCCGAGGACCGTACCACCTCGTTTGTGGATATCGTTCACATATTTAGGCGTCAAGGAAATAGTGTTGCGTGCATAGAAACCCCTGTACCCTCCCTGCACATTCCATGATATAAGCCAGAGTCCTTACAAGCCATTGCACTCGAGTAATTTCACTAAATTACTAGGATCAAAGCTTGCCAAAAGTGGCATGGACAACGATAAAGATGTAGAACATCTGAATATGAGACCAGAAATGCAGGGGGAAAAAAGGAAGAAAAAGTCCAAACATTTAGAACTAATTATATGAGAAGTTGACGAAGTAACGAAACATCAAAACATTCTGTTCTCTTGGAACTTGAAAAACATGTTAAATGAAATATGACAATTACCATTAATTAGTAGTATAACCCCCCTTCCCTGGATCCTGCGCTAGCAGTTTCAAAAAGAGAGAGGGAATTGATCGAGTACCAGATACTATTGGATCGTCATCATTTTTTTTTTGAAAGTGAACATGATCATCCCAACTTATTTGGCTTCTCCAGGTAAAGGTGATCAGATTTCGAAAAATGTTGCCATCAGAAAAGGGCAAAGGGAAAAGCGGACTCTCATGTGACGTGCCTTATCATTTTACACCATACGTAAGGCAGAAAACTCAGAACAGCAAATTAGTATCAACCAGGGATAATTATGGTTTGGGTGCTTTGTGTAGGGATAATTATGGTTTGGGTGCTCTGTGTTTTTTTTTTTTGTGGGGGGGGGGGGAGGGGGGCGGTTCAATGTCGGTGAGAACCACTGCAAGAATAAAAAAATTTTGAATCAAGATGCAAGTAACGCTGGTCCTTCAAATTGAGAACTTAAACGTAAAGGATGAATATCCTGCTACGAAGTTAATAACAGAACATTCCTAGTACATACAGGGATAAAATTCAAAACTTACGAACAGCATACCTAATAAGAGCATGCAAGCTACACGGACAAAAAAAATACAAGGAAACTTAATTAACCACACCTGTGAATGATACGTGCTCTAGAAAACAGGAAAGGTTAATAATTGCTCACCTCTATCCCCAGAATCCTAGTCACTCCATACATGTGGGATAATCCACAAACTATTTCCCTAATCACGGTGTTAAGCCCAGGGCACAGGCCACCACATGTAACAATGCAAGCACGCACTTCATCCGACTCAAAGTACACCTGAGAACGTTCAAGCATAAAGTTAAGGTTCCGCATGACTGCATTCTTTTATAGACAACATACGCAACCACAACATACCTTCTGCCGGGGCCCTGCACGTCTTAAGTGAGTCCCCCTTGGACTACTTTTGTGAACCACAATCTGTAAAACAATGAACAGAACGACGACCAAAATAAATCAGAGGTTACTTTAACGGTACATTTATGCACAAAATAAAGGAAAATAAGGAAAGAGAAAGTCTTATTTAGAATTGCTTAAATTGATCCTCTTTTAGTTATTGGCTTGCCTACAGGTTGGATTAACCGTTGCTAGGATTCCAAGAATCAATATATACCAGAAGCCAATCATCATACGGAGGAAGGGTAACATACTTCCTCTTTTGGCAACTGCCTATTTGAGTCTACTTAGTGAATGCGGTAAACTAGTTTTCCTGAACGCGTCCGCATCACGGTTGCTCAAGTTCAGCCTCAACCAGAGGTTCATGTATACAGTTTCAGAAGCAAGCAAGATTCTCTGCACGAGAATTGTGTCCAAACTTGATGATTGGGTATTTTACCTTCTGCGCGACGGTATCATCCAGATTAACGAAATATTGCCTGTCAAAACATGAAAGTGCACGGTCATATTTCCAGGTAACAAGCGTAAAAGAAACACTAGCAGCTGCAGTATTAGACAACAGCTGAAACTAGAACAACTGCTGAAGGGAACTTACTTCACAACCGAGTATGCTGGATTGTCCTGCAACGGGTTCGGATAGGTCTGTCATAGAAAGAAAGAACTCCGATGAGATGAACTTGTAGTAAGCATACATCAAAAAGCAGAATCCACTATCACGCGATCAATAAACCACCATGACGATCCCCATATACGCACAAACACACATAGCAATACTCGCCGTAAGCTTATAGCAGTCAAATTAGCACACTACAGAAGGCAAACACAAATATGCAACATAGCAGATGAAAGGTTTACTTCGAAACTGTCATCCACGTTCAGGCTGCTGCAAGAGAAGGCAGATCATCACACAAACCCCCGCAATTCACCCCAAAAAAAAAATCCGCATTGAAAAGCTAATCAAGACGAAATCCCGGACGACGGCCACCTCAACTCAACTCCTAGGAAAGCACAACTCACTCGACCAAGCCAAGTCAAAGCACGGAAGACCACCAAGGAACAACATCCACAAGCGGGAGGATCAGTCAGGAACCTACAGGCAGATCGGCGATGTAATCGGTGAGGTGCGGCACGTCCTCGAGCACGTATCCGTTGTCCCCCTTGACGATCTTGGCGAACGGCCTGCCCTCGAACTCCATCCCCCTGCGAGATCCGAGCTTGAGGCCCCCGCTCCGGGCGGGCGCCTGGGTCCCCCTGACGGAGACGGAGCTGCGGAGATCCGAGGGCTGGTGGTTGGAGCAGGTCCCGTTGGAGGTGGCGACGGGGTGCGCGGGGCCCTTAGCAGGCAGCGACTCCATGGCACGGCAGCGGAGGAGCAGAGATCGCAGGGTGATCGAGACGGCGCAGCGGCAGAGGAAGGGAGGGAGGGTCCGTTGGAGGCGGCGTCCTGGGAGGGGAAGCCATCGTCATAAATAGTGGCGTAGGAAGACTTCCAACGAGGAGGGAGAGAAGAAGGGGAAGGGGAAGGGGAAGGGAAAGGGGGGGCCGTTGATGGCGACGACTCCCGCACTTCGTCAGGTTTGAAGCGGAAGAAGGAAACTACCAGAAGAGAAGAATAGGGGAAGGAAACAGGGGGGGAAGTGGACGGACGGCGGCGGTCTCTGCTGGTTTCTGTTAGTTTGCCAAGTTTGGTCGCTTGTTGCGAGTTCCCCGGTTTTAACGTCGGCTGACCTCTGCAAGGAGGTGGAGAAAAGGGAGACGGTGGGATGGCCGGCCTACACAGTGGGACCCGCTGTTAATAAACCTCCGATTTGGAGGCAATTACGCGTCGCGCCACTGGTGTTGGAATCTTCGCGTCGGCGGGGGGGGGGGGTGAGGGAGAATATTCTACGCCGTCTGGTCTTTGTTTACCAGAATCGGGCATGAAGTTGGGAAGATTTACGGGAATGTTGGGGGAAGGCAGCAGGGGGGGATAGGGGTATTTTCGTCATTTGGGGGCAGCATGGCAATTGAAAGCAGCCGAGGAAGGGCGGTGATCCCGGTTCGGCGATTCGGGGCCGCTCAGTGATGGCACGCGGTCGTAAATTCGATGAGCTCCGGGGGCCTTGCTCTTCTGTTTTTTTTCTTTTTTTTTTCCCGGGGGCGCGGTGGTTTTGTCTCGCGACTCACGGGGCCGGCTTCTTATTGGTCAAGAAATGCCAACAAAGATGGGGAGGACGAGTCTGACGGTGGGAAATTCTTTTGACTTTTCTAGAAGGCTTTTATTCAATATATATATATATATATATATATATACATATATGTTTCTCCAAAATTATAGTTATCAATATAATTTAAAAAAAAATTAAAAATCACACAGTGTAGGTATTGGGCATGTTGAAAATCACACGAAATAATACTCGTCTTAGGGGTGGCAATGGGCTGGATCTGGATCGGGTCTGGGTTAACCTGGATCTAGTTCGATCTCTAATCAACCGGCCCGAGTCTAGTCCGACCGAAGATGAGACCCAATTTTTAGAAACCTGACCCGACCTAGGACGATTATGTAAAGTCCGACTTAGATCCAGTCTGACTTGATTTTACTTTGTTAAAGGTATTATTTATTTATTTATTTTTAAAATAAAAGTTATGTTCATTGAATTAAAATAACATAAAATAAATATAGAGTAATAGTGAATATTAAGTTATTAAAAATAACTCCACAACACAATTTTCAATCCAAAATTTTAGAATATTAAAATTATCACCGTGTCATTTATTTTTTTTAAAAGATACCGAGCCACCGGGTCTCGGACTTGGCCCAATCTTACTCCGGACCAAGCTGGACCGAGCCGGATCGAGCTCAAAATTTAAATGAGATTAAAATATCCGACCCAAACCCGTAAAAAATCAGGCCGAACCACCCGAGCCTTCAAACCGGCCCGACCCAATTGACACCCCTAACCCGTCTAGTATCCCCATCATATATATGATGATAGGGCTCACCCGTTAAGTCATTCTCTTAATCTTATGGTTATATTCTCGCCCTAGCTTATTTCCTTTTTTATTTGGGGGAGGTGAACTATAGTTTACTAGGAAGATTTTTTTTTTACATACATACCACCCTATAAGTTACTGTATCAATATGTACATAGACCCTTCCTCACTTCTATAAAATATAAAAGACAATCTTGACATATCCAAACAGTTGATCTTCTGAGCTTCTAAATTTTTATATAATTAAAATATGATAATATATATTTATATATAAGTCTAAAATAGTATACATGAAAATACCGAGGAAGGAAACAAGGCATCCTCGTACTAAGTATATTTTTAAATCTGTGAGTGCACAGAGCAACTTTTGATATTTCGCATATTTTCCACATTTCTGGCTTATTTGATGATGCATGAATCGCATTGGGTATAACAATAAGTTTTTACTAGTTTTCAACGGTATTATAGGCCCGACCCAATAAAGCTCTGACCTAATAGTGCCATGCGTGAGGGATGAAGAGGAAGAGCCAATTGGGGACCTTAGGGTCCATTTGGTTGCATGTAAAACAGTTTTAGATGGAAATAGTTTTTCACGGAAAAACTTTTACGTGAAAATGGAAACGTAATTATCTATTTGGTTGTTAGGAAAATATAAAATTGTATGGAAGAGTATGAGATCTTATGATCTACTCAAATGAGAGAGAATCATATACTCTGTGTATTAACACTATTCATCAAAATTTTTATTTTTTTTATTTTTATTTTTAATATTTTTAAAAAATAAAAAATAACTAATAATAAATAAGTAACTTTGACAAATATAATTTAAAGTAGGAGAAATAAAATAAAAACATAATTTGAATGAATAGTATTCTACAGATATTTTAATAAAAAAGTAAAAAAATAAATTAACTAATGAAAAATAATTAAATTTGACAAATACTATTTAAATGAGTGGAACAAAAATAAAAATCTAACTTGAATGAATAATGCACCTAAAAGCACTGTAGATGCAGCAGGCGCTTGGGCAGAAAACGGCATCCGCGGTTTTCCCGTGGATGCCAAAATCCCGATTTTGGGTGATTTAATTTTACATATTTTAGTTTTCAGTGGTACCAAATAACATAAAAAATCAAGTTTTCTGAAAAACTACTTCCTCACCTGGGTTTTCCGTGCAAACAAACAGACCTTTAGTCGGCCAACAAATTTTTCCTAAAGCCATGATACTCTTCAAAGAAAGACTAAAAGTAGCAAATAAGAAGTGCATGTTAGCACTCTATTCTCTCCATCTTTTTCTCTTTTATGTCCAAAATTTGTTGTACCGTGAGATTTAACTTGATATATTAATATAGATCGAAGTGTATTATATCAATACGTTTTGATTCGTCCCTCTCTCATCACCCCACCCTCCCTCCCCCCATGGCCTCTCTCGCCCTCTCTCTTTCATCTCCCTTGCCCCCCCTCCCCCCCCCCCTCTCCCTCCTCGGAGACACTACCTCCCATCCCATGTAGTCCTCTCAATCATGGTTCGCCCGTGCCGCCCAAATCGGCGCGGCACGGGCGTACCGTACCGTGTCTGGACGCCAACGCGGTCGGGTCGACCATTGTGGTCGACTCGAGCGACTCGTCGTGAGATGCGGCGGGTCGCCCACGGCCCGGCCCGGACCGGGCCGGTTTGGCGCGGTCCGAGCTCTTTTTTATTTATTTTTAACTTACTCTCTCACGTCCGATGTATTTAAGAGGTTTAAATGATGTATAATTGAGATGAAATTTTAAACATAAATTAATTAAGAGATGATAAAAATTATAGTAATTTTTGTTTAATTTTTTAAATTAATTTTTTGTCAAATAAAAATTGTCTAAAAAATTATTAGATCGATTTAATCTCAACATCTAAGGATTTAAATGTTATCTAATTAAGATGAAATTTCAAACATAAGCTAATTAAGAGACGATACAAATTATAATAATTTTAGTTTAATTTTTTAAATTAATTTTTTGTCAAATAAGAATTGTCCCAAAAATCATTAGGTCGACTTAATCTCGACATCTATGCATCAATAACTCATGGTATTTATATTTTTAGAATCAATACATTTTTCTAGTAATTATGATGACTTCAAATTTGATTTTATTTTCGAAACCAAACATCATTCCGTTGAAGTGCACAGAGGGTTCGCTGTATCGCGATAAATTCTGTGTGCACTTAAGAGGTCTAAATGAGGTCTAATTGAGATGAAATTTTAAACATAAACTAATTAAGAGATGATACAAATTATAGTCATTTTAGTTTAATTTTTTAAAATTAATTTTTTGTCAAGTAAAAACTATCCTAAAAATTATTAGGTCGACTTAATCTCGACATCTATGCATCAATAACTCATGATATTTATATTTTTAGAATCAATACATTTTTATAATAATTATGATAACTTCAGATTTGACTTTATTTTCGAAACCAAATATCGTTTCGTTGAAGCACACAGAAGGTTCGCTGTATCACGACAAATTTTATGTGCACTTAAGGGGTCTAAATGATGTCTAATTGAGATAAAATTTCAAACATAAACTAATTAAGAGATGATACAAATTATAGTCATTTTAGTTTAATTTTTTAAATTATTTTTTGTCAACTAAAAATTGTCTTAAAAATCATTAGGTCGACTTAATATCAACATCTATGCATCAATAACTCATGATATTTATATTTTTAAAATTAGTACATTTTTCTAATAATTATATGACTTCAAATTTGACTTTATTTTTAGAACTGAATGTCGTCATGTTGATTTTTTTAGTGTCATATTAATATTTTATTATATATTTTAAGACGTTATAATTTTGTTTTTGTTTTCAAATTCTTAGTTTTGATCTAATGAAATACATTACTCATATCATGAACAACTTTCATGAAAAGTCCAAAGATTAGATCACCATCATTCAGGTTGTAGAGATGCTGCATTCATTGCTAATTTTGGGATCGCGATATGAGAGAGAAGGTCAAGAATAATCCACTGTATCCTTAAGTACAGATATTCATTTGATGTGATTTTATTTGGAACTCATAGAGAAAGTCGTGAGGAACACCTTTCATGAAGAAGTTTCGAAGAGATATACCCTCATTTGAGATGTGGAAGGTATGATAATTATGTATATGTAAATCACGATATGAGAGAGAATGTGAAGAATAATCTACTATAACTTTTGACATAGATCACCAATTGAGATGATTCCACTTTGAAGATGATGTTGAAAAAGAATAAAACAACTTTGATGAAGATCTCATTAGCATATAAGCCTCTTTTTAGACTGTAGAAGGTGTGATATCTCTAATAGATCTGGAGAATATGAGAGAGAAAGGGGAGAGAGAAAGGATACATGTATGAGAAGAGATAGAAAGTCTATCTTAAGTTTGGATGGAGAGCCTTTTTTTGAAATTTACTCATTTTAAATATTAACCAAATCACAAAATTAAAAAAACAAATCAAATAAGTCATTTTCTCACCGTATCTCAGCGGTACGGTACGGTACGATACGTACCGTCCCATGGAGAATGCAGTACGGTCGATCCGAACGGTACGGCGAACCTTGCTCTCAATACACCTTGCATGCCCCCCCCCTCTAAATAAAATCACATCAAATGAATATCTGTACTTAAAGATACAGTGGATTATTCTTGACCTTCTCTCTCATAGAGAAAGTCGTGAGGAACACCTTTCATGAAGAAGTTTCGAAGAGATATACCCTCATTTGAGATGTGGAAGGTATGATAATTATGTATATGTAAATCACGATATGAGAGAGAATGTGAAGAATAATCTACTATAACTTTTGACATAGATCACCAATTGAGATGATTCCACTTTGAAGATGATGTTGAAAAAGAATAAAACAATTTTGATGAAGATCTCATTAGCATATAAGCCTCTTTTTAGGCTGTAGAAGGTGTGATATCTCTAATAGATTTGGAGAATATGAGAGAAAAAGGGGAGAGAGAAAGGGTACATGTATGAGAAGAGATAGAAAGTCTATCTTAAGTTTGGATGGAGAGCCTACTTTTGAAATTTACTCATTTTAAATATTAACCAAATCATAAAATTAAAAAAATAAATCAAATAAGTCATTTTCCCACCGTATCTCAGTGGTACGGTACGGTACGATACGTACCGTCCCATGGAGAATGCGGTACGGTCGATCCGAACGGTACGGCGAACATTGCTCTCAATACACCTTGCATGCCCCCCCCCCACCACCACCACCACCACTACCGACGGCCCTCCTCACCCAGTACACCCCAACTCTTGTGAGGACCTCCCCCTCCTCTTCTGGCCGGTCGGTGCACTGTGCATCCCCCCGTCCTCCTCATTTAGTGCACCTCCTCAACCTCACACGATTCGCCTCCTCTTCCTCTGGTACACCCTCTTGGCACGATCCTAATCAGAACAAGACTCGCAAACTACAACAGTCTCCGGACGTCATGGAATGTGGATGGGGTGACCCGACCGTGCCATGACTCGCATAAGTCATGGTGCAGTTTGGTTGGCCAACCGTAAGTCATATTTATGAAGATGTTTATATGAAAACCCCTAAATATAACCTTTGTAGGGTATATATATATATAAATATTTTTTTAGAAAGAAAAAGAAAAGTATTATTATGAGGTGGTTACCGTGTCGTGGGCCGTGGCACGGGAAGTACGTTGTTTTTAACGAGTTTTTGTGTGTGGCAGGCGAATGAAGAAGGTGGGTAAGAGCTTGGTACACGTCAATGCACGTGTCAACGTCGCCACAACAGCTGGAAGGCCTACGATTCACGATATTCCGCTTCATGCATGGTTCTTGTTATTATTATGTGAAAAAACTTTGAAAGCCGGTTATATATATATATATACTTGATATTTTGAACTTACATAGAGACGGAAAGACATGTCCGAAAGAAAATATCAGCTCCCTCTTCATGTGGGTGGAAGTTATCGTTCAAACTTCGATGGATGCCCAACCATGCATGTAGATATTAAGTAGACACTACTTTTGCAAGTAGTTTTTTTTTTGCCTACAATTTTATCAGAAAAAACATGCATTTTAAGTAAGAGAGATGTTTTGTATACATAAAAATGCACACGTCTATGTTTCTATGAGCTAATAGGATAGTGACATATTATAGTCACACATTTTGACTAATCACAATGTTTCGAAAATTTATGAGAAAGATTTTATGCAAACACTTAAATGTCTCACCCTTTTGTGTAAGCTAGTCTATATGTGAGTGTTTATATAAGAAGATATATATTTAATAGGGTAAATTAATTAACAGTCTTTTATTATAATATGAGAAATCTTTATTATAACAGAATTTAACGTATATTATAACAAGAAATAACATTTACTGTAATATATTATAATTTTATCAGAGATTAAAAAAAAAGAGTCACTTTCACTAGAAAGAGAAAACAATTTGGTCGCATTGTCGTAGATAAATATCATCTATTCTAAATACATGAAAGTGTGATTTGCAAGTATTTGATAGTGCCTTAATATAGACAAAAAGTCGGTGTCTTCTAAAAAAAACTTTGATTTGTCTTGGTGGGCTCTGATGGCCACGTCACCTGGATGTGAACGTGAACCGTAGATTGATGTGATTGGTCTGTTCTTTACCTTTCCTTTTGGGTGTTTCGTTTTCTTTGTTCTATACATGAAAAAAAATCTAACTGGTTAACTTCGTTCTTGTTTAAACCAAAATTTCATACGCCCCACTAAAGGGGACACAATGGAATGGAGCAACCGAGACCGTTGGATCTTTGCGACGGATGAGATCTCACGGTTGTAGATAACGGGATTTGTCTGCGGCCGCAAAAAAAAAAACCATAAAAAAGAGGAGCAATTAATATATGTTTTATTTAATTAATCTCTTATTATTTTTGTATGAACTATGCTTACCACGTCAATGTTCTTCGTACGTTTAGACATACGATAGTTTTGTGCCAATCAGATGTCTTAAGTTATTACTCCAAGGAATATAATTAACTTTTTTCGACAACCACTAGATGAAGATCTAATGGTCGATTCAGATAAGATGCGTGTTCCCACACCCCTCGCAATTTTTATAAATCTTTTTAATATTTTTTTGTTGCTGTAAATATAATAATAATCTTGTGGAGTAGGGATGCCAGAGATGTCTCTCACATGAGGCAGCACGAATATGCACCACAGAAATTGCTGCACATGTTGATTGGTCTGTGGAGGGGAGATCACCGATATTTCTATATATAAAGAATTGGTGACATAGCTAACTAAACATATGCGATATATCTTCCTATATATATATAATTCACGCAAAGGATGTTATAATACATATAGCCAAAGGTCATCTCCACGTTTACATTTTTTTAATCAAATTTACAATTTTCAAGCAATATCCTTAAAATATTTTTCCTCACTGTAGAGGTCAAAAATGGTTGTTGATCTATCATTCATTACAAGAAAAAACGTTTATAGAGACCGATTTAGAGACCGAAAATTTCGGTCTCTATTCGGTCCCAATTTAGTGACCGAATATTCGATCCCTATTCGGTCTCTATTTTAGGGACCGAATTGAGACCGAATAAGTTCGATCCCTAAATATGGACTGACTTGATTCGGTCCCTATTTAGTGACCGAATAGAGACCGAATTTAGTCGGTCACAGATTTGTGACCAGAAGTTCTTGACCGATAAATTCGGTCACTATTCGGTCTCTGAACTGTTTAGGGACCGAATAGAGACCGAATATTTCGGTCTCTATTTCCGATTTTTCTTGTAGTGATTATTTCAATCTCCATATAACTCTTGAATTTGTTTAGGTGTGAGATGTTGTTCACACGTACCAGAACGGATCAAGGGGGACCATGCTCAAATCAGGGATATAATCGGAACAAAGATCATGAAGTCAAGCGCTCCTATGTGTTGGCGTGCGAGTTTAGAGCTTCTATCTTTCCCTTGTTTGTTGATCCCCCTCTTTTAAGTGTGTGTCAGGAGTCTCTCTTTCTCTATTACCCCTCCGCGGGTCATACCTCCAGAGCGCTTAAGATAGCAAGGGGCGTATGCCAAATTGACATGGTCTCAAATAAGGAATGGGATGTCGCCTCTCTTGTCTGTGAGGTATGGTCAAAGTCATGTTATTGTTCTTGACCTTAGGATCAAGAGTGAGGGTGTATCAGATAGATAAAGAGATCATATCTTGGTAGACTAAGACACACTAGACACTCAATATGGCCCTACCTTGACATCGCACGGGTATACTTAGTTGTGTGTATGGTTGTGTTGTTGATGCCAAAGTTGTGAGTCGGACTATGGCTTGGAGGGCCGAGGATTCGACATTGGCTGGTGGAGAGTTGTTCGAGGATGACAGGCCTGGGAGCTATTTTTTGATGCTCTAGGTTATGAGCCAAGGAGGGTCTAAAAGGCTGTGGAAATTGGATTAAGATGGGTCACATTCATGCCGTGGAGATTGGACTAAATTGCTCCACACTAACCTCAAAACTCTCATTGTGTGGGATCAATTATCTACAAATTCAAGAGTACGAGAACATAAACATTTTATTAAGAATATCTACCTTAAATCCCTTTTTCCTACATTAGTGAAATTTGAATCCAAATCTCCAATAAAAAGAGGTGAAATTAAGTACAAACGAGGTCGATTCCAACTTAACGTTCGAAAGTGAGAGAAAAATCGATTTTCAACAAAATAGACTTTTTTCTGCGATTTACACGTACGGGCGCGATTTCGCGCCCATTGTAGGTGCGGGCGATAAAGATTTCGTCATCCGTGCCCAACCTACGAGAAGTAAAAAGATTTTTTTACTTCACGGCAACGAATTCGACTTCATCAACAGTGTCTAAATTCGGCAAAAGTAGAGAGAACAACGGAGAGAGAAAATAACTTCTCTCTATCTCTCTTTTCTACTTAAATCAGTCGCGCCGGGCACGTTTGGGAATGGGGGCATTCTGTCAGCGATTTTGTAGCCCAAAATCTCCTTAAACGCGGCACCAAACGCTGCCTTTATAGTTATGAGATGATAGAATTGACATTTCTTTAACACCCACGCTTAAACATTACATTATTAATGGAATCTTTCAATAGAACAAGCTCTCCGAATTCAAAACAAGTAGAAGAATATATATTCGTGCAAGGAAACCGAAGGCAAGGCAAATCCCCGGCGTGAGACGAGATGCGTAGGCGGATTCGATGTGCGGCGGCGAACCCACGCCGCTTTAAATATGTTATGACGGAGCACAAAGCAAAGCCATTAATATTTACTCACTAATCTTATTGATTAGTGCACCTCATCAGTCTAAAGTTCTAAACAAGTGCTTGGGTTTTGGAAGCATCATGCATCCTCTCTGAACCCACCCTCTTCCCAACTAATTTATTAATCAGGATGATGGTGCTGATGTGCATATATGCAGCAGTATTATATACATATGTATAGAAGTTGTTGATGATGACTAATCTGTGTGTTAAAACAGTCATTGTTGTTGTCATTATTTCACCGCCCATGTTTGATACTGTCAGCAATATTGCTCATGCAGGTTGGATTGGTTTCGTAATATTCAGGAGCTCAATCATGTAGAACACAGGAATTTGGAAATGTTGAGGAGTAGGATTCTAATAAGAGAATCACAGGTTCAAGAATGTCACAATTATTATTATCGTTAGAGTCTTATCCCATTATTTGGGGTTGGTTACATGAATTTTTTTGTCACAAATTTCTATCAAGTGCTATAGTTGTGTTTAAAGTTAAGAAGTCTAAATCTTTTCTAATAACATCGCACCATCTTATTTTAAAATTTTCTCTAATTTTTTTTACTGATATTCACTAAAATTTTATCACATATTTTAACCGACGTCGAATTAGGGCGACGATGCATTGTCTCTCATAAAAGGAACTCTTCAGCATTCATGGAGGATATCTTTGGAAATACTTTTGGTATAGTTTACAATTGAGAGAATCAATAAAAGTTATCTGATCAGATGATTACATGGTTTTCAGCAAAAGTGATAAGTGATGAGAAATATGATAAATATTTTTAGAAAATTACTTAAATATCCCTAAAATCTATCATATTCAGTTATATATCTCTATTAAATTGTATACCTCTCAAATCCAAAAAAAAAAATATCATATAAGCCCCCACCATTTGATCCGTCCATTTAATTCAACTACAATTGAATTAAGAGGAAAAAACAACTTAGGTGTCCCCTTCTCTCTCCCTCCCCTCCCGAACCTCTCTTTGTCTGAGTATTTCTGTCTTTTTAATATTTTTTGACAGTTCCGTCTAGTTGAGAACAAAATATTCTTTAGATTCTAACAGTTAATTAGCCACAGGGATATAATCGATGATTTCTTTTAATTTAAGGAGTATTCAAATATAATAATTGAATTTTAAATATATATCGCTAAATATATATAAAAGATTTCAGAAATATATAAATATTTTTTTAAAATTTCATGACACTCTAGTTTATGCAAGTCTATCTTGTCGTTGATTAAAATGTCAACCACTTATTTGATTATGCACTTTGGTCACTTCATCAAGGTTGTGTACTATATTTTTGCCCATGTAAGGCACCGACCAAGGGACTAATCTAACCTGAAATGCCATGAGCGCTTGCGCCACCCAAGTTGGGTGCCACTATTTTATGGAAGTGTGACATCTTGGGAGAATAAAATGATAAGCACTCAGGTTTTGGTGTATAAGCATCAAGCACAGCAGCAAAGCTAGCTTCTCCCCATGCAAGGAATCTTTATCTGCCCTTCCAGAGTTAAACCACACATGAGAAGTTAAGTACTGCTGTTATTTGTTTAATTAGTGTGGTGTAAGAAATTAATTAAGAACCTATGGGCTGTGCTTAAAAGGATCAAAAAGTTTTCACAAAGTTGAGGAGCCAACTTGAGTGCTGTCTCCCTCTTGGTGTGCATGGTCAACCAGGCTTTGATTGCCCATGGTTGTGTGGTCTTTATAATTGACGGGGTGCATGGGTCATTTGGAAATATTGGTATGTAAACAAATGGTAAAGAATATATTAGGGCTGCAAACGGGTCGGGTTCGGAATCGAAAACACAGATTCCGATTCCGATTCCGATAACCGAAATATGGTTCCGATTCTAATTTCGATAAAAATGGTTAGTTTCGATTCCGTTCCGATTCCGATAACATTATTGGAACCGAAATTCCGATAAGGTAAGGTGTTTACCATAATTTTACCTTGAGTTTATGATAATTTATCGGAAAAACCGATACCGATACCGATACCGATTTCGATTATTTTTTCAATTTCGATTCCGATTCCGATAACTTATCGGAATATCCGATACCGATTCCGATAAGCTATCGGTATCATTTTTTGATTCTGAAACTGATAATTTTTATCGGAATCGGGTCGGAATATCGGAATATCGGATTCCGTTTACACCCCTAGAATATACTGAGTGGTTACTCCAAGGTTTTTTTTAATTTTCTCAATCAAACAACTTCCATTGGATATTTGGTAGGAGTTTTATCCTCTCAAGTCAGTCAGACAAGAGAATTCCATCTTGCCTTCAAGATCTGGTATAAATGTTTGAAGGAAAAAAAAATGCCCAACCCCAACAATTAGCTAAGATCTGTGGAAATAGCTTGTGTTAATGGTGCAGGAGGAGGAATAGACGTCTCAAATGAGACTTGGGAAAATCCAGGGGGAGACGTCTCCAATGAGAAAAACCAAGGGGCTAGTTTCCATCAACCAATTCATGTAAAAAGCCACCATATAATACTATTTTTTTCCTCTTGTTAGGGGTTCTTATAATATTTAAGATTGCCTTTTATCCAATGTTAAAAACCTAAAAAAACTGTTAAAACACATGGCTCCCTGTTGTGCTCTCCTTGCAAGAGGGGGGAAAGAAGAACCCCTCCATTAATTTGTTAATACCAAGTTGGATGGGCTGCTGCCCCAGCTGCGAACACACATCCCTCATGGCAATACTTGGTTCGCATGCTACCTGACATACGACATTACGCCATCAAACATGTACATATCTTTCTTTATATATACATATCAAGTATGATGTAAGCAAACAATACTATTAATCTAGGTTGCAACCCCCCCATTGGGGAATCTCTTGGAGTGAACAAAACAACAAGGGAAAGAATAACACAACCCCCTTAAGGTATACTTAAAAGACTGTTACCCTCGTTCCACAATCAAACCACCCCTCCATCCCAATCAGCACTTTGTTTTACTAGTTCTAAAGTTGAATTTTTTGGACGATGGAGAGGGAGGGGTTTCTTCGGTGGTGGCCACGGCGGCCTCAAACCAGTGGTTGCATTACACACGAGCATGGTGATGTCCTCCTCAAGAAAAGGGGACGTCTTCCTTGTCCACAAGTTCTTTGTTTTTTTTTTTTTTTCCTTTCTTTTTGATGAGGGGAGGGGGAAAGAGTGGGGGTGCTTGATGCCCGTGTTGAATAGGCAACATCGGCTTGGATCATCTGGTTGGGTGATCTTTGCAGTTGTCTCCTCCTTGTCATCCCCCCTTTCTATATATGTTCTGCATGTGAAGAGATGAGACGCTTTTGAAAGGGTTGGGAGGTTTGTGATGAGATGTGGGGGAGGAGTCTTCTTCTTGTCTATTGATTACGTGCATGTATAGTGTGTGCGTGCGTGTATGCAGATGGAGACAGAGTGAGTGAGAGAGGAAGAGGTTTTGTGCCTCTGAGAGAGTGAGAGAGAGAGAGAGAGAGAGAGAGAGAGAGAGAGAGAGAGAGATTATGTGGATATGTGTGTGACCCGCATGTGAGAGCAAGAATGTGTGCATATGCAGAGGACTCTGGTTGGGTCGATCGGTTAAACTCTTGTTTAAAAATAGGAGATCTCGAATTCGATTCATGGGGGGTTTACCTAATTTACATGTAATCTTCGATGTGTGTAAATTTGAAGTTTTTCCGGTCAAGTGAGATAAGGGCAATACAAGTATACGAAAAGTAAGAGCTGCCAAGTCCTGATCTTAGAGTTCACGAACACCAATTCTTGAGCCCACAAAACCACACGGGGTGAGATTTTCTCGTTATCAAAAAAAAAAAAAAAAGAATTGCATCATGTGTGTGTGTCTCTTGGTGTCGGAGAGAGAAAGGGAGGATGGATGTGTGTCACGTGTGTGCCCTGCATGTGAGAGTGGATCTATGTGTATGTGAGAGAGAGAGAGAGAGAGAGAGAGAGATGAGTGTGTGGTTAATGTGGATGTGCATGTGTGTGTGTGAGAGAGAATGGTGTGTTTGCTCGATAGGTGTTGGATGCTTGTATGTGTGTATATGTGAAGAATAATTTATTGCACATCACAAATTATCCGTCTCAGATATAAGAGCTGCGTGTTACAGTATTTAAGATATTGTGAGACTCACTCCACTTGCATTTGAGATAGGCGCAAGACCGTTGTCTATGACATGTTGAAAGACTTTCCGTTTTATGTGTGTGTGAGAGAAGGGACGGACACAGAAATTTTATCTAGTGGGGTCACTCGAATTATATATTTGATATTTATATAATTATATATATTATAAATAATATAAATAAATATTTAAAATAAAAAAACATTTTAATAATAATAAACAATTCATTACAATCAATTATTTTCTTACAGTGGGGTCACCCCCTATAAAACCCCTCCAAAACACAAAGTTATAATAATAAGACAATTCATTACAATCAATTATTTTCTTGCAGTGGGGTCACCCCCTATAAAACCCCTCCAAAACACAAAGTTTACATGGTCATTTGAACCAAAAAAAAAAATTCAGTGGGGTCACCCCTATAAAACCCCCCCAAAACACAAAATTTACATGGTTACTTGAACAAAAAAAAAAAAAACCAGTGGAGTCACGTGACCCCACTGGATGCTCTCTGGATCCGTCCATGTGTGAGAGAGAGTGAAAACAAAAGAGATAATCTATACTATTATAATATAACTCAGTCTTGGAGCAGCCACGTGGCAGCACCATGACATTCATATTTTCGTCTAAACTCATAAATAACTCTCCTACCTCACTCCTTTAATACAACTATTTTAAGAAGGCAAGTCTCTCACCTAAAGTTGTGAAGAAACCTTCTAAAATCGACATGTTAAATCTTGCTAACTCTTGCACAATTTTTTTTTTTAATTATAGTTTTATACCACTAAGAAACGACTATCCGTTACAGTTTTTAAAATCTTGCTAAATCTTCCAAAGCAAGTCTAAAAATACTAATAGTAAGGCTTACTTGCAGTTTATATCACTAAGAAATGACTATCCTTAATAGTTTTATATCACTTTGTAATTTTTTAAATCTTGTTAATATATATATATATTAAGATATATTAATATATTAAAAATATTTAAATCTAAAAATTTTCCGTACATCGCACGGGTAGTCATCTAATTCTATCTATTTTAGAGAAACATTCGGGGGGACGAGAGGGGGCTCTCAAATTTGACTTCGAGTGAGAGAGATTTCTTCGTAAACTTTAGCCATTGGATTACTAACCAAAAAACAAAGAGACCAATTATTTCAGGGGTTCATATATACATATTTAGACTATTAAAGTTTAAATTCTTCGTCTCCACAATCCACATTATTTATGGACGAGAGTGTGTGAGGTTTGTGTGTGAGAAAGAGAGAGAAGATGGGTGTGTTGCCGTGAGAGAGAGCTCAAACTAGTGGCATATATCCTGTGTGTACTTGCAACACTTTTAGGTTCCTTGGCTGTTTCCTGTTTTAAAATTTTGGATACTACAAGATCTACCTAAAACATACTGCCTTGTAATGTCAGGTGGGCACCGTATGCCCACTTCATATCGGCATTTGCTTAAGTACTTATCCATGTTCTTGATAACCTTTGACACTAGATAAATACATAGATAAGAGAACAAAGCAAAATTCCGGTCGAATAACAAAAGTGGGTATTTGTTTGCAAGTAAAAAAGGTGGGTCATTATTCTTAAGGCAAAAAAACGCCCACCCTGTATTCTGATAGAGACACTTTGTCGGTATTGGGCCTCTTTTTTTTTGACAGTGTCTGTATTGGGCCTTTTTTTTTGGACAATATAGGTATCGACCCACGCATATTAGGTAGATACTATTCGAGAAACTTTCTCTCTGTATTGGATCCGTAGATAATGTTTGGATGGATCAAGGTTCGCTGCATCGGGGAATGGGGCGAATCGAATTTTTCTGATCCGCCACAATTCGCATGGGAATCGGATGGAAATCGATCCGATTTGATGGGAATCAGGTAAATCGGATTTCTCTTGATTCACATCATTCACCCGAATCAGACCGATTCGATCCGATGTGCCAAACCATGACGGATAAATATTGACCTGCACATGTATATTTAGGGTGAATAGTATTCGAGAGACTTTCTATATGTATTGGACAGGTAGATGTTGTTCGGATGAATGGATACGGAGCTGCATATATCTATAGTGGATAATATCCACTTCCTCCAATCCGAGTAAAAAATATTTGAGAAAGACTTTGTGCACTTCTCAAAGTGTAAAAATGCCATGTCATCTTGCACTTCCCCCCTCCTATTGGTGGGAATCAAGGTGTCACATGGATCTCTCTCATTTTTTCCACCAATGGGAGGGGGGAAGTACAAGATGACATGGTATTTTTGCACTTTGAGAAGTGCACAAAGTCTTTTTCAAAATATTTCTCTTTCTGATAACTTTATATGAATAGGTCACTTGAAAGGGGACAAACCGTGTTACAACCTATGGGAAAGAAGCAAAAATAACCCACCTTGGATTGGTGCGAATTTAACTATAACGAAGGTTAGCATCGGAAAAACACATCTTTTTAATACTTGGAACATGAGGTTTATGTTATTTCTCACTCATTTAGGATGGGCAGAATCATCACAAGAAGGACTTATGGCCTAGGGTATGATTTGATAATCGGATGGCATAACAGTATGTGGAAAAATTTATATTTCTCATTCTTTTCTTTTGATATCTTCTATTAGGATAATATAGGATAGTTAAATCTCCAATAGAAGGTACAAAGAGAATTACTTATTATAATATTAATCTTACAATAAAGTTGATGTAAATTGTAAGAAAACAATTCTCTCTCTCTTTCTCAACCAATGAAATTGATCTCCTTGCAATCTATATTAACTCTATTACAAGATTAATCTTGCAACATATATTTCTCAGACACAAATATATGTCATGGGAGGGCTTAGGGTTCTCCACAAAGAAGGGGATTTGGGTGGGCTGGGCCACTCCTAGAGTTGCCATCAGAACAAAGCTGTTCACCAAAGAAGTGTTCAGTTCTCATAAAGAAGCACTTAACATATCAGTGCTGATTCTGCTGGAGCACTATCATGAGGTTGACCAGATTACATGTCCTTTGTCAATAGAGCAGACACACAACACACTTGCATTTTCTTCTTTTTTTGTGACAACAAACCAGAGCTACTACATATGCATGAGTTCAGCTTCAATTTGAGCTAAACCCATTAGTGGGTTTCACCAGTTCTTGGTAATAAAGGTAGGACAATCTATCATCAAACTTTGAGATCACTTGGTGGGCAGTGAACCCTTTGTACTGGTTTTCATGCCTTGCAAGGCAGATCTCAATCGCCTTCCTGGACATGCAATCTTCTTGATAGAATTGTTGGCCAATGAATTCATCAAAAGGCATCCACTGAAGAAAAAGAGGAACTTTTAAATCTGTTAATGAAGGGGGGGAAAAAAAAGAGAGAGGCAAAAATGGGTTCATCGGGCACACTCCAATGATTACAGAAGAAACGATATATACCTTTGCGTCCTGGACCTCTGTTTCATCAATCTTTATATCAAATGTCAGGGGCCTCAGCATACACAGGAAAAATAAGTCTGATTTCTCGAAGGTAACAAGGTGGGCATGCCTGGAAATTGGGAATTCAAATCACAAGATGACTTGGAACAAAAAAAAAAAAAATCACATCTTTCTTGTCAGACCACTGTTAGAAACTTCTTAAATCTATGTGTTAAGAACTACAACTTTCACATAGACCACTACATTCTCGAACATATGAAATAATGGAGGAGGACCCATTGTTCTTTACCTGAAAGCAACCACCTCTAAGAACATGGTGTCTATCTGTTTGACAAAGAAGGGAAATAAATAAATATAAGTTGTATGTGAATATCCACAGAAAAAGTCCACTAAAAGACACTTGGAGGAAATGGTGGAAGAGAAATATGGTTTAGCTTTACCCCTGTTTCTTCTTTCACTTCTCTTGTGGCTCCTTCAGATATTTCCTCAGCCTGACAAAAAGAGTAAAATGAAACAGGTAATCCAACAACATACATGAACTTGTTCATCAAAACTCAGGTCACCAGCCATTTGGGAAGGCAAAACGTCACACAACATTCTTAATCTAAAGACCAGATGTGATATATGCATTGGTTTTGGTGTGTTAAGCAGGCATGATGAGGGAGCTGTACAATAAAGTGCATCATGTACCTGATTGACGAGACCTGTAGGCAGCTTCCATACTCCTGAGCATCTCCTTGGGCAACACTTTTCTTTCACAACAAGCACCTACAATTGAACATTAAGCAATTTAAAATGACAAGCATAAATAAATTGTCTGCCATGAATCTGTGATTACCCCGGGATGTTTGTACCTCTCTGCTTTCATTCATGACAAATGCCCCAATACCAATTTGATGTGTGGCAGTGGCAGGAAGCATACAGGGTCCTTCAGGAATCCAATATGTCAGCATAATATATCCGGGTTCGGCGTGGTGATAAGTGAATCCTTCCTGAAAGAATTGGGTAAGAACATGAGTGTTCTGGCAATATGCTCTGCAGATATGTCAATCATTTGTGATGTATGATCATATATACACATGATGAGTATGTGTAAGATAGGGATGAGGGGTAGATGAGTGGGAAAACAAGAAAGGACAAATTTTGAAATGAACTCATGCGTAATCCTAACTAATGTTGAGGCAAAATAGGCTATAAGATCTCTTGGGCATGTATACTACCATTCAAGTTTAGCTATGGTGAGAAGCTGCCGGTGGAAAATAGTGGAAGCCTACCTGTATAGCAACTGGGACGAGGTCAGCTTGTTTCTGCAGTAACTTAAGCCATATGCCCCTTTTCCCCTGCATTCTTCCGGCAAAGAATTTAGTCTGATTCAGACAAAGTAAAAGATGGGCAACATGCACTAACCCTTAAAACTCCACAAAAGATTGTTGTCTACCTTTTTCTTCCAAACATCAAGTGAAGTTTGGAGGCTGGCAGAAAACGCATTGGCACTTGATGGCAGGCACTCAGCATCTATTATGGCCCCATCGTACTCATCTTCATATGAATGAAGCAACTCAGGAGTTTTGTTGAAGGATGTGTTGGGAGACACAACTGCTTTGGTTCTGGGCTTGTTGCTATCAATAGACAACCCTGGGTTGTGAAAGGGAAGGTGGGTTGGTCTTCCTTTTGGAATAGTGAATCCAGAACCTGCATCATATTCTTGAGATCGGTGAACCAGGCAATGAAGTGTCAGATTTATTGAGACATGCAGTAGTTTAATGTGAAATTTCAGACTTAGAATCAAAGATTCTTTTAGAGAGCAAAATCAAGCACATCATCTTCATGATGTAAGGGAACTTTGTGGCAGGATTTTCCTGATTAGCAAGATATAAATGAAGAAATGGCCAAATATTTCATGAGACATCCTTAATCACCATTTTGATCCTTCTCAGTTAACTCCAATGATTCCTTTTAATTTTGCAATGAAAGGACTCTGAGTAAATTATTCACAGAAGCATGATACCAATGAGTAAAAGAAGGAAATTCATCTAAATAGTTCAACATATCAAGGCTTGTCTCAAGGTCACAATTGTGCCCAGTACCATCTTAAGCCTAACCAATGGATCTCCCTTACACCTAACCATCTCAATCTATGAAATTAGGAATTATGACAGTTAATAAACTGTGCATCCTCGCAAACAAAGTTAAGAAACAGAGCTACCTCTTTCCTTTCTGCTGAAACCGAGAGCTGATGCCTTTTTGATCCTCAGCTCCGGCAATGAGGAGGAGTTGTTGATCCCACAACCTGGCCCTTCATCAAAGCCGCCATGCTCATAATGACACCTAATTGAAGGAAAAACAGGAGAGGCTGGTCTCATCTTGGAGGACTCCATGCCAAATTTATAACACCCAGAGGATCACCTGTGGATTGTGCAAATGGGTGAAGGGAATGGCATCTGCTGTCTTCCCTTTGCAAGTAGAACAACTGAACTGGCAACTTCCATCGGGGATGTATGAACCCAAGAATGCTACTATTACTGAATTGGGCAATTATTCCATCAGAAGTGATTTTGATACTCTTCTATCTTATTACTCTGAGGGTTAGCAAGAATCTCTACTGGATTGGTGGCCTTACTAACTTCCCAAACCATTCTTCTAGCTCTCCTTGTTGGAATTGTTCTTCATCTCTCAAAGCATCCAACTTTCGGAATCCCTCCCCATCCAACATCCTGAATGGCCAGGAACCCCCTCTTTCGTCATCTGGTGCTGCTAGCAGTGAGTAGATGGGGAAAAGGAGCAAATGGGTCTATTTGGATGTTTGGGACATACGAGAATATCTTGTAAACCATTGCCCCAGCTAGCTCCAAGTGCAGGCCTCCTGAGGAAGAAACAGATCATCCAGAGGGACCAGAACCCAAGTACGTGCAGGGCATCATGGGTCATTCAGAAAATGGCTATGGGATCACGTTTCTAATCCTCACAAAAGAAAAGGAGCAAAAGGAAGGCTTCTGCTGGGCATCTTGGGAGATTCTCTGACTGGGACTTCCACCTTGAGCGGGGCATGGCGGATGAAGAAAGATATGCTGGCAAGGCAACCGGCCCACCATGTCGGAGGCATCAAGGCACCATATTCCATCCCAAAGGAAATTCCTTCTCAACTTAGAGAAAAATAATCAGGTATAATCTACTCAAGAGGTTTGAGTAAATACTCTCTTGGTTAGAAATCTTGCTTAAAAGCAGGAGGTCTCGAGTTCGATCCTGGGGGGGATTTACTTGATTTACATGCAATCCTCGAGCTGTGTAGATCTGAGGTTTTTTCGGTCAAGGGGGTAAGGGCAATACGGATATACGGAAGTAGGAGTTGCCAAGTCCTAACCTTGGAGTTCACGAACACCAATCTTTGAGTCCACAAAACCACACGGGACGGGATTTCCTGTTTATCAAAAAAAAAAAAAAACTCTCTTCCCCAACACACCACCACATTGGGGAGAGAGAGAAGAGAGAGAGAGAGAGAGAGAGAGGAGAGAGAGAGAGAGCTGTTCCACCAGATAGATGTAGATGGGCAGGCAGAGACGAACCATTACAAGACAGTAAAGTGGAAGCCTGGACTCTCTGTTGAAGTGGCAGCTTCTTCTCCATCGATTGTGTTGTGGTGGGCAGTTGGCTTGTGAGAAGGAACTATAAACTTTGTTTTTTGCAACCGCAAATGAATATATGAAAGTGTGGAGACATAGTTATATTAGATGTAGTGAATATAATATATATTTATAGATGATACTCAATTTTCTTCTCCTAAGAGACTCTTTAATCAGGGATAAAAATAAAATCTTAAACAAAGGATAATATCTCTTGAGGGAATGCTGAAATTTTACGCATCAACATTAACGCCGTCTATAGAAAATAAATAAAAAGTCATGTGCTATATCCGAGCATCTTGTTGTAACAAGATTTACTTACTCTTATCCTCGTTAGATGGGTTGTGGAGAGACATAATTTAGCATGTAAACACATAGTTTTGCCTTATATTAGATGTAGTAAAGGTAAATGTGTGTTTGTAAGATTCATTTCTCTTCTCTCAATCTTGAACATTTTTTTTTTCAGAAAAAAAATGATAAACTTTAAATATGGTATAATAACTTTTGAGAGACATACTGAAATTTCACGTGTCAACAAAGAGAATCCATCCACCCAATCAAATATTAGTGTGACCTAGAAAGGCATTATGTTGGGAGTGGCATTTCCTATTTTGCTCGATACGGTGGCCAATCATCCACGTTAGGGTAAGAAGGAAAAAAGACAAATCACTTGCATACTTAAATGTGTCTCATTTCTTATCACTTTTGTATAGATCAATGGTATGAAAATGTACTTATCATTTATGGTCACTTTATTACTTAGAAAAAAATGAAAAAGACATTCCACACTCCTACGAAAAGTGGGCGCGTGCTAAAGAAAGGAGCTTCTCACAAAAAAAAACATTATTTATGAATCCTTTTTTTGTCAAAATCAATAAATCAAAGCTAATAGCTTATTTGTTTTTTCATAAAAAATAGAGAAAAGAAAATGGATCCACCTTAGAAACATGTGGGTACTGTTATATGGGCTCGAAGACCTTAGTTAAATGGGCCTGGCAAAGAGTAGCCCGTTTTGATAGCCTCCTCGGCTTTGGATGACCTCGGACGCCTAGAACTCCAAGCTTCGATTGACCGAAAATGGGCGGTCTGACGTCAGCCCGTCAAACCGATGACATTTAAACCAGTGGCAACGAGGGTACGTTTCTTCTTTCTGAAACTTGGCAAGCAAGTTCGTAACGCGGCGGAGGCGGCGCCCTTACCAGTAGAAAGGTGGCTTCTTTGCGCGAGCAGCCGCAGCGGCAGTGGCTGCAAACCTCTCGCCATCAGAGATGATCTCCTCTAATGAGCATAGCCAGCAAGCGCACGCCGTCTTGCTGCTCCACACTCATAGATTACTGCCTCTCCCTGCGGTCTCTGGCCTGTGCCCAGTCCGCCCATGCTCGGCTTATCAAGGCTGGCTTCCATCGCCGCACCTTCCCGGGCAACCGGCTCATCGACCTCTACTCCCGGCTCGGGGCCGTGGCCTCCGCCGCGAAGGTGTTCGACGAGTTGGCGGGAAAGAACACGTTCACGTGGAACATCTTGCTGGCGGGTTTCTGGAGGAGCGGGGATATGAAGAGGGCACTTTGGTTGTTCGAGGAAATGCCAGAGCGGGATGTCGTCAGCTGGAACTCGATGATATCTGGTTTTGTGGGGATGGGTCTTGAGGAAAAGGCATTCGGTGTTCTCTTTCGGATGCGGGAGCTCGGCACAAGAGCCAGCGGCTTCACACTTTCCGTGGCAGCATCTTGCGTCTCATCTGCCCGTCTAGCGAAGCAGATTCATGGGCACGGCATTCGGAGTTGTTTGGATGTCTCGAATGTTGTGCTTGGGAATGCTCTCGTCGACATGTACGGGAGACTCAGAGTCGTGGATTATGCTTGCATTGTTTTCCTTTCCATGGGTATTCGAGATGTTATATCTTGGAATACGATGATCCTAGCCTATGAGAGGTCTGGTTTCATGGAACAGGCATTAGATTGCTTCAATGCAATGAGGCATGTTGGACTCCTCCCTGATAAGTTCACCATGTCAATTGTGTTTAGTGTTTGCGCAGACGAGAGAAATCTGGACATGGGTGAGCAAACATTTGCCTTATGCTCCAAGATGGGTTTTCTTTCAAATTCTATAGTTTCGAGCAGTGTTATTGACATGTATTCGCAATGTGGCAGATTGGACGATTCCGTTAGGTTATTTAAAGGACTGAGAGAAGCAGAATGGGATGCAGCCACTTGCAATTCCATGATTTCAGCATATGCCAGAAATGGGGCTGCACAGGAAGCTCAAAAGTTGATGGTAATGGCATTGAGGGCGGGCTTGAAGCCGACAGAATTCACCTTTGCCATCATCTTGAGCTCTATCTCTGGTCGAGACCCAACTGATCTTGGTACACAAATCCATTCATTGGTTCTCAAGTCAGGCTCAGAGACAGACATAGTCATCTCTAGCTCGCTTCTGAGAGTTTATGCAAAGTGGGGTGCAATAGAGTCTGCTGCGAGAATTTTCTCGATGATGACAACAAAGGACTTGGTCTGTTGGAATACCATGATAATGGGCTATGCCGAAAATGGCCATGGTGTGGAAGCTCTGAGAACCTTTCAAGAGATGGTAAAGGAGGGTGCTGGACCAGATCGTATAACTTTAACTGGTGTTCTGACTGCATGTACCATTGCTGGTTTAGTAAAAGAAGGAACACATATATTTTCATCAATGGAGGTTAAGTATAAATTTGGACCTGAGTTTGAGCATTATGTTTGCATGGTGGATATGCTCAGCCGGGCAAGGATGTTTACAGAGGCCATGGAGGTCATAGAACTGATGCCTAAGAAGCCCAGCCCTTTGGTCTGTGTGATGCTGCTTCTAGAATCTTGCAACATTCATGGTGACTTGAAATCTGCAGAAGTAGTTGCCCGGAGGGCAGTGGAGCTGCAGGCTCGTTCTTCATCCCCATACTCTGTTTTGGCACGTATATATGGTGCAAGGGGCAGGTGGGAGAGTATGGCTCGGGTATGGAAAGCCATGAAAGATAGAGGTGTGAAGGAGGAGGTTGGATGTAGTTGGATTGCTGTTAGGAACCAAATATTTGTCTTTAGGGCTGATCAGCTGCTGCACTGTGGAGGGGAATATTTGTATTCGATATTAAGATTGCTTGGTAATGAGGTCCAGGAAGACATATATGATCTACAACGAGATTGTTTCATGATGGTTCTTGAAGAATAGAGGAGTAAAGTGGTAGAGTGCTCTGTGATTTAGAAGGAAACAAAATGTTATTAAGTTATGAAGAGATGGATAAACATTTCATAGCTTGAATTTTTTTTTATCCTGCATTGAAGAACAATCTTTCTCTGGTATGAATACTTTACAGATGCACACATATTTCTTTTGTTCTTTTTTAAATAGCTTTATCCTGTCTCATTGTCCAAAGCTTGGCAAGGAGAGGATACAAAAACCAACGAGCAGTTGCTACTTAACATACAGTTCAATCCCGCATTCACCATGCTCAATTCTGGTGATGATGCAATCCACATTTTTCACTCATCAGGCTGGAACCCTGTTGTATAGTTAAATCATTGCATTCACCATGTTCAATTATTGCTATGATGCAATCCAAAATGGTTAACATACGGTTGAAACATGCATTCACCATGCTCAATTCTTGCTATGATGCGATCCACACTTGTCACTCATCAAACTGAAACATGATGACCCCTTCTTGACAGAACCCTCACCGGTGCAAGCAAACAGGACTCTGATGTAAGATCTCTGCTGCACTCTACCCATATAATTCTTGAAGTCCTTCATGTCAGATGTTACAGCTAGAGTAGAAGGTGAGATTAGCTTTATGTAACCAAGTTCTGATTAAACCAAGATTCAGACCTGGGGATTTCGATAGCATAACCCTTTCTTTTAGCAACCAAATTTCAAGACTTTCTTAATACAGGCAAATCCATCGAAACCCTCCTCATCAATTATTGTCCCTAGTTCAGTAGACTCTTGAGGGCTCCGCTTCAGGAGAATCCCACTCAGAAATCCTCCTCCCTGATTACAGGCATCTAAAAGGTGCAATTCATCAGAAGAATTGTCATAAACCTTCGTCAAATCCTTGAATCTGTTTGAATCCAACCCATCTGAACTGATAGATAAAGGCATCTTCTTATAAAGCTCATCTATTTATTGAAAATTAAAGATAAAACTGTACAACGGGAAAGGCCTTACATTTTTACAAGCTCCCAAATTATTCAAATCAGAAAGACAAGTATTTATAGATCGGAGAGGTTCCCCACCATAAACCCCCACTCCCCATGTCACTTCCCCCCACAGAGAGAGAGAGAGAGAGAGGGAGATAAGAGAGGAAACAGAACCCTCAAAAGCAGCAACTTTTGCGTAAAGAACCCAGAAGGAGCAGATCAAGCGCCCTTGTTGTGCTCCTGCACACCCTCCGGCTCCACCGCCGCCCCTTGGTGCTCCTCCGGGTCCTCGAAGTTGGGGTCCCTGGCGTCCAGGGCCCCCTTCTCCATCATCCCGCCGTCCTCCTCCCCGGCATACCGCTGGTCGCCGGACCAGGTGAACTTCCCGCCGTGGCCGCCCTTCTTCGGCGCGCCGCTCATCCCGGTGCCGGACTTCCGGTCCTTCCGTGCCTCCTGCCCCTGCTTGGCGTGGGCCTTGATCCCCTTCTTCTCCATGCCTGCCGTCTTCTCTCTCAACTCCTCACTGGTACCGGTGAAGTCGCAGCGCCAGGGCCACGCTGTCGCTTTGGGCTTTATAACACAGAAGCTGTGTGATTTGAGTTCCGATGTTCCTAAGGAGCACGATAAGCTGCCCAGCACTCCGCTGTACTGAACTCGGAGTTCGAAGGGATGAGGACACGGGTTTGGGGATAAAAGGTGTCGTGGAGCACTGGAACGGGGATACTGTGTCTCTGCGTGATTAGAGGGGAACAGGTGGATAAGGATGGGTGACGTGTGCAGGAAAACCCAGGGCTACAGTGATGATCGCCGCCGGTTGTGCTATTGGGTGCGAGTTGGTCGGCGAGCCCGGCTTGCCCAGGTTGGCTGGACCGGGTCGGCCCATCGTGGACCAGGGTTGGCTGGCTTGGCGGCGAGCTGGACCCAGACCGACTTGGTTGGACCTGGATACGGTACTCGGTCGAGCTGGTTTGAGATTAATTGAGACAGTTCCATTTGATCTGCCTCGAGTACTGTAGCAGTCGAAAGCAGTCTTTGAACTTTCGTCATTTGATCTTCACGTATTCTTAGATTTTATTTTTTTTTATATAAAGGAAATGTTTTGCAGGCAACATGAAACAGAGGGCTGTAAGAGAGATTCTAAGAAAGAATCTTCCAACGTTTAAATCAAGAAATTAGCTGTGACGGATGGAGAGTCATCCAGAGACGACAGATGTAGGAGGGGGTCACTTTCATTTGCTCTAGATTAAGTGTTAGAGACCTAAAGAGTCAATTGTCGAGAGATTAAATTTTAGTAGGTTGGACCCGTCTTTTTTTCCCACATGGGTCTACTGCGTAGAGGCCAAGCATCAATGGACTATAGCTCTCATTCTCTTGGTCTTATGAGCCTAGTGAACAGGTCTGTATGGGTTGAGTTAGCCTTTCTCCTCCACAAGTGTGATACGTACGAAACAATCTATGATGGTCCAAGCCGGCTAGTTAGATCATCCATAAATGAGATATATTTCTTAATTTAACAAAGTTTGCATATGAAAGATGGTTATAGATAGCAAGATTTGATGCATCGACGATTCGAACCAAATCGGGTTTCTCTCAATTCAGTTTGATTCGTTCGAATCGGACCGATTCTCATAGATGTGGTCAGAAACTTACCCATTTCTTGGCTGATTCTCTTGAATCTGACCTTTTTTTACTGATTCTCTAGTTTAGGCCTCTTGTAAATATGTTTTATCATATTTGATGATATTTATGTCATGTATGCTATACAAATATTTATTTTCATCACAAAAATTTATTAGAAGAGTGAAAAAAATTGAAACTCATTAATAGGAAGATATTTATATTGCACAAAAATAAATACAACGATCAAACTCTAAATTCAAATGCAGAATACAATGACTTACTCCAATATCGTCAATGCCATTGTTGATATGGATCATATGTATTTTATGGGACTTGTTAGACATTGACTCTGACTCATCTGACTCTGAGGGTAGCTCTCTAATAATATGATAATATTTTCTTTTAGACACAAAATTACGATATTCATCCCATGTCATCATGATATGGTATCTCTGTCGAAACAGCTTGAGATAATAGTCTCATATTTGGCAGTCGGACGGACTACATTCAGTTGTGTCATCTGTACATCCTCTAAAAGAGCAAAAATATGAACTGGAACATGAACTGAGAATGTTGCAGGAGGATACATATATGGAGAAAATCATCTAAATCTATGTCCAAATGGCTTCAAACTCACGTAGGAACCCTCCCTAAATTTTTTGGCATGGAGATCTAGGGTTTTTTCCAGAGAAAGAGTGAAAACAAGGGGGAGAAAGAGGGATCTGACCTGCTAGGCTGCGAATCAGGACTGTACAATCTCTTTCGCAGCGCATAGGTCAACACCCTTAAGGGCATCGAGCGAATCGAGCCCGATTCGCACAGTGTCGAATCGGATCGGGCGAATTGGGTCCAATTCGCTTGAACGATCGGATCCAGACGAATCGATGGGAATCGCACATCGAGTTTCCTGTGATTCACATCAATTTGCCCGAATCGAGCCGATTCGCTCCGATGCGCCAAACCATGATGGATAGTGGTGGACGTAGAAAGTTCATCTAGTGAAGTCACTCTACTAATCTAATGAAGTCACTTTTTTTATAAATTTTTTTAGGACAAATTAATTAGGAGTCTCTATCAGATTTTTGACTTATTTGTTAGTCCTTAATAGAGCTATAACTCATTACAGTTAGTATTATCATCTGTTACAGTATACGTTAAGTCCTGTTACAGTCAGAGACTTCTAATTAATTTATCTATTTTTTAAACCAAATCAATTTAATGAAAATTTTTACACTTGTCACCAAACTTTTTAAAATTCAATGGGGTCTAGAACCCCAGTGATTGTATGTTAGATCAGCCTATGGTTACGAAACTTTAACCGTCGAATTTGGTTAAATTATGTTAAAGAGAATCATAAAGAGTTGTTATTATCCCAACCTAGGTGGTCCGAAACATCAAGTACCAAAAACGTGATGTAGGAAGTTAGATTGAAGGGTGAAAAGAGTAGGTTATTGTGAACGCTTTTTGTGTGGGCAAATGTGAGATGGAGATTTGATCCTAAGTCTTGAGATGTACAATAAAAAATCTTAATCACTTAATCACTCCACTCTTTATGTACAAGTATAATGTTAAATTGGAAACGACGTCATCGAGATGATCAAAACTCATGTTCTTCTCAACAAAAGGACCTGTGAACAAGTAATAAGCGTGATATATAAGAATGTGAGACACTCCCATCAAAGCTGGGAAGGCCTTTCTACTCACAAATTACTCAAGATTATTATAACTTAATCACTAATTAAGTGAAGAAGTAGTTTTTTTTTGTATTTGTTATTCATACCTGGTGTCTGGTTTTAAGAATCTCCTTTGCTCTCCACATTTAGCTACCTCCTTCTCTTTTGACAGCAGATCCTTAATGTTTCGTTTTTTTTTTTATTTGGGCAAGTCAATGCTTTTGTTAATAGTATGCTATCGATCTTAGGAACATTAATATCAAAATTAATAATACCAACCGAACGGGGAACAAAAACTTTACCTCCTCTAGAAGCAACCCGGGATCCATTAATCCAGATCAGCTACCTCTTTTTTGGGGACAAGAGGGAAGACTCATGATTATAGAAGACAGGGACCCAAGTTAATTGTGTTAGATGTAAGAGGATTACAAAGATAAAGAACAAAGTTTTCTTGGAAATATTTATAATCCTCTCAGTGGTGGGAGTTGGGCTATCACTTTCTAAACTTTTCCTCCATCAAATTTTTTCACGCAGACACCGATTGACAGGTTTTCTTGGACGCATGCAAAGGCCACACTAATATTATTTCCTCCAACAACCAAGCTAGTTCTTTTTTCATCAGCATTCCCCTTTCATACGAAAAATATTTTTCAGTACTAATCCGAACATTTTTTTTCTTGGGAATTTCTATTCTTGACGTTACAAACTTTCTTAGTTCTTGACATTCTTGTATGTTTTGTCCATTTTATATCCCCCAAGAGAAGAATTTAGTGTACTAAGTTATCTACTTTGTATTTGTACTTTTTTTATTAGTTAATAAAAAGAGAACACAATGCACTCATCTAATGGGAAGAGAGAAGTACAAGTGTAAAGTACACAATTCAAGTACATTAAATTATTTTCATCTCCCAAATATTGGGCTTGTTGATAAAGCAGGCAATTCCCCATGCCTTGTTGTCGTCCGATTGCCACCATGTTATTTACCCTTCGAAAGTTATGTATTTATATTATATTCTTTTTTTTTATTGACCAATAAAAAGAGGACATAATACACTCATTCAGTGAGAAGAGAGAAGTATAAGTGTAAAGTATACAACTGTATACTAAATTATTTTCTATCTCCCAAAGTATACTAAATTATTTTCTATCTCCCAAATGTTGGACTTGTTGACAAGTAGGCAATTCCCCATGCCTAGTTGTCGTCCGATTGCCACCATGCTATCTGCCCTTCGAATTTTCTCACTTTGGCGAGGGAGTAGGTAACAGGTTAAGGAGAGGCAGTTGTTAGGTTTATCTATAATTAAATTTGATGTGGAAATTATATTAACTTGAAGTTAAAAGACTAATTCAGTTAAATGAGAGTAAAAAAAAGTTTAAGCACCTCACTTTTTTTAGATTCAATTTTAACCCTTTTTAACTCTCGACTTATTTAAATTTACCAAATAAATAATAATAATTTTAATATTAAACAACCTTCAATTATCTTAACCAGTGTTTTTTATCCTCTTTTCAAATTGGGCTGAGATCACAAAGTCCAATCGTTTCTCGGGCGTATGGATCCTGGTGCGGTGGAGCTCGGTACGGCGACAGCGTAGCTCCAACAGCCAGCGTCCAGATACTTCGATCGACTCGTGGGCCTACGGATCTCTGGTCTTTTGAAGGGCGGGAATCCAAAGCGCAACCAGACAGCGGCGGGCCCCACCACCCTCTGCGCGGCCAAGACTTTACCGTTGGGGTGCGCGGACGAATGTCTCCTCCCTCTTGGAAGGGAGTCCGACCCAAAAAGGACAATATAATATATATATAACATGAATATATGTATTATATTTCAAATATACCTCTTTTAAAATTATTAATTATATAAAATTTATAATATTTCTATCCAAAATTTGTCGGACCGTTAGATTTTATTGAATTGTGATTTAGTTGTACCACACACATCGGTCCCATGCCAAGTCCAAATGTTTTTTTTTTCAGATTTTTTTTTTGTTTTGAAATTTTGTAGTTTATGTCGCATATTTCATCGCATATCATATGATAATAATATTTAATAATTAAATTACATAATATCATTATATATTAACTAATATAGGAAAGTATAAGATCTATCTTAAGTTACCCCTAATTTCTTGCTAACATTTGTTGCAAATAGTTCTTAACTATTTGAAAATTATTATATTAATCTTGTGACCTTTTTTTGCTAAGTTTAATCTCGAACTATTTGTAACAAATTTTTTACATTAATGTTGTGTCTTTTTTTTGGGTAAATTTAATCTTGTGACTACAACTATGACAATCTAAAGATAGCACTCTTGTGCTGACGTGATTATCCAAACGTAATAAGACATTACATTTGACCAACTATGATACTATTTTTACTTATATGTCCTTATGAAATGGATATTACACTGAAGCAGTATACCTTGACCTTTCATCACAGAATCTAACATTTTCGTTAAAAATTAACTATAATAAATTTCGAAATATATTTTAACATTTTTATGGATGGTTATGGTGGGTTTTATATAACTGATGAAGAAGGGTATACAAATAATTTTTAAAATCAAAATAGAAATTTCACGTTATTTAATAACGAGCGAGGGTAGTTTATGCAAGAATTCCGAAACAGATGTCATTAAATAACGTAATCCAAAAGCACCTCCAAACTGGATTTGATGGGAGCCTCCCTGGCGTCCGCTTCCCACTCACACACGCCCCCAACAGCGGGACCGTACCCCCAACCTCTGTTCTGCCACCTCTCCCACCTCGACCTCCGGGCAAGGCAGGGAAAGAGAGAGGGGGAAAACCGAGGCAGCGGAGGACGACGCCGAACGCGGAGAGGAGCGGGAGCTGGAGCAACGGCGGCAGTGCAGATGTGAAGGTTGAGGGAAAGGGGGAAAGGGGAGCGCCAGGGGGATTTGAGATAGGTGTCTCCCGGGGCAATGGTGCGGTGCTGTCCGGCCGCGGTCGCCGCCCTCCTACTGTGCCTGTCGGCAGGTACGTGCTGGCCTCTCCCCTGCTCCCGAGTTTTCTTGATTGCCCGGGTTGTTATGGAGTTTATCCTCCACTGCTGGTGCTGTTGATGACGAGGGGAAGCTGCCTCATACGTGTGTGTGGAGATGGGCCTGCTCTCTTCGCGATTGCCGACTCCTCTTGTTCTTTTTCTTTTTTGCCGTTGCTTTTTCCCCCTCTTCTGCGCTGTTGTTTCATCAGTTTTAGCACTTGGACTCGTCGTCTCGATTGCGATTTGTTTAGAGTTTGGTTTTCTCTTTGTTTAAGGATGTTAGAACTTAGCTTTCTGGGTGTCTCCGCAGTGCTGAATGTGTTTACTTTCTCCTGTCCGAGGCAGCTTCTGTAGCCCTACTTTGAAGTTTTGGTTCCCCGTCGTGCTTTGAAGCTGTTCCCTTTCTCTGCATCCATTGCCCCCTCACGACTGCCGCATTTCCGAAATAATGGGAAAATGCCGCTTTGAGACAGTTTCCCAGATGTTTGCGGTGGGCAAGGGGCTCCTGCTATTTGGAACGAAATGGCTGAGATGTTGCCCGCATGCTGGTGTCCACATTGCGGATTTCTGAAATGTAACCGTAAGGTTCTAACTTTTTTTGATGCTTTCGCAGGACTGTGCGGTGCAAGCAAGATAGGAATCTGCTACGGTCGGAACGCAGATGACCTTCCAACGCCCGACAAGGTTGCTCAGCTCGTTAAGCTTCGCGGTATTAAGTATGTGAGAATATACGACTCCAACATACAGGTTCTCAAGGCCTTTGCCAACACAGATGTGGAGCTCATGATTGGTGTGTCGAATCTGGACCTATTGCCCTTTGCCCAATATCAATCCAATGCCGACAGCTGGGTTAAGAACAACATCCTCCCTTACTACCCCGCGACCAAGATCACCTACATCACCGTGGGAGCTGAGGTAACTGAGACCCCTGGTAATGCCTCTGGCCTGGTTGTTCCTGCGATGGTGAATGTTCAGGCTGCTTTAAAAAAGGTCGCCCTGCACAAAAGAATCACAGTTTCGAGTACCCACTCACTGGGAATCTTATCCAGGTCTTTTCCACCATCAGCTGGAGCTTTTAACAGCAAGTTTGCTTATTTCTTGAAACCCATGCTGGAATTTCTTGTGGAGAACCAGTCCCCATTCATGGTGGATATCTACCCCTACTATGCTTACAGAGACTCCTCGTTGAACGTCTCCCTGGACTATGCTTTGTTCCGTCCCTCTTCAGCTGAAGTAATTGACCCCAACACTGGCTTGGTTTACACAAATATGTTTGATGCACAGCTCGATGCCCTCTACTTTGCACTCATGGCGTTGAACTACAAGACATTAAAGATCATGGTTACAGAATCCGGGTGGCCTAGCAAGGGTTCTCCAAAGGAGACCGCTGCTACTCCTGACAATGCTCAGACTTACAACACCAATCTAATTCGCCATGTTATCAACGACACCGGCACCCCTGTGAAGCCTGGCGAGGAGATCGATACGTACATCTTCTCGCTGTTCAATGAGAACAGGAAGCCCGGATTGGAATCAGAAAGAAATTGGGGCATCTTTTTCCCTGACCAAACCAGTGTATACAGTCTTGACTTTACCGGCAGAGGGAATGTGGATATAATAACCGGGGCGAATATCACAACTTCAAATGGTACGTGGTGCGTTGCTTCAAGTTCTGCCAGTGAATTAGACCTGCAGAATGCGTTGGATTGGGCTTGCGGTTCTGGAAATGTGGATTGCTCGGCTATTCAGCCTAGCCAGCCATGTTTCCAACCTGATACTTTGAGCTCTCATGCATCATATGCATTCAATAGCTACTATCAACAGAATGGAGCTACAGATGTTGCTTGTAGCTTTGGAGGTACAGGACTAAAAACTACCAAGAACCCCAGTAAGTATGCTTTTGAATTTTTATCTTTCTTTATACATATACATATATATGCATATCTTGCTAATCATGCTTGTGCCGGCTCTTTTTTCTTATCTTGAGAAAAGCAGTACCCTTTGTACTCTTGAGGCTTCCTACCCATTAAAACTCTGTAAAAATAACGTTTTCTCCTGTGTTCCTCGTTTGTTATCAACTTTTACTGCTGGATTACTTGATAATTATAACTAAAAGTTCCAGACATTAAGGTTTTGACAAATTCCTCTGCAGTAGAAACTAGAAAGATAACAAACAGGAAAGTGAGTTTATTCAATGCTCATATTCAGAGTCACAAGTGGCTCACAACCTGAAAATTCACTGCATTTGTTGCTACGGATAGGTGAGTAAAAAAAGCATATTTGGAGACGGGATGCTTGGTGCATTCCCTGATCTCCTTCTGATTAGAATTTACAAGGACAGAACTGCCTTGAGCACAAGAAATTGTCCAAGATGACAGGTATCACAAGACAACTACTAAACAAAGGAACAAAGGAAAAGACTCAAATATCCTACCTAGAAATCCCTGCTTCTTGCAGTTGTAGCAATGAAATCATTTAATTTTGCTGTGAAATGGGTTCATGATATTGGATGTGCTGCCATGTTTGGTTATTTCTGCTGCTTCAGTTTCACTGAACTGTTGTGCTTTTTGGTTCAAGGTTGTAGAGTGATAGGGTACTGCTCTCATTTGCTTGATGAAAGCCATGGAACAAGATGAACCCATGTTCATGTTCCCATGATTCTATGAGACATACATATGCGCTATATCTTGTAGTAGTTAATGAAGAAAGAATCCTTATTATTCCCCTCAACGTTTGAATAGATCATATTTGAGTCAATATATAAAAACCAATCACCTGTTTCAACCACAAAACAACAAGGTGCAGCACAACAGCAGCCATTATCATATTTGTACTGGAGTTTGGGATACCTATCACCGTTTTAATCTTATCTTGTGCCATTCTGTCACCTTCCAAAAAAAACCATTTTCATCTTATCTCTACCACCATCTAAGTGATGCTGCCGTGAACATGGACTCTTAGTATTTCCTTCATCATTTCCAACAGTAGGGAAAGACCACAACACCTTCAAGGCTTCCACCATCTCCAACACTACAGAAAGACCACCTCCACTCCATGGCTTCACAGTTTCCAACACTGGAGAAAAACACAACCAGGTGCCTCGGTGCTTATCCAAGTCTCAAAGCCACGTTGTTCCCGAGTCGACCACGGACTGTCTGGGTTACAATAAAAATCAAATCCACTGGGCTCCTGAATGAATGCAATATTGAGGGCCTGACAATACATGGATTGAAAAAATGGGTTATTATTGATTTCTGGAGTTAAGACTTCTGGATTGTGTATACTTACCATTCTTAATTTCTGTGCAGGTTATGACCAATGCATCTACATGACAACTGGGTAAGTTGGAGTTCCCATTCAGCTGACGCTGGACATTTTAAAGATTTCATGAACTCTAACATATCGTCTCTCTTATTCTTTCAGTAGTAAAATGAGCAGCAGCAACTCCACCGCAGCTGCCAATTCAGCTACCGGGCTTAGTGTCGCCCTGAGCAATGCCCTGTGGCCTCTGCTTCTCATGATGTTCAGCTCACTCGTCCGCATTAAAGCCTAACAAGGAATGCCAACTTCCATGCACGGCAGTGTTTGAAAGGACGGACGGGGTTGGAAGGAATGCCTCTCTTGGGAGATTCTTTTTCTTTTCTTTCTTCAGAAGCGTTTCTCATGGCCGTGGACATTGTTCTGTACTCAATGTGTTCATTCGTTGTAGTTGTGCGATCCTGTGTTCTTGGGCAGGAGTTAGTTTCTTTTTGGGGGTTGTACTCGCATACACATTTTTGTGGACAGCTCTCTTATGATATATTGCTTGTATGCGAATGGTTCTGCAATCAAGAAGGTTAATTTATCTCCTCTCAGGTACTGTTTTAGTGTATGAATCTATATTGCTTGTATAGCACACTCATCTCCTTCCTCCTCCCACAGCCAGGAAATCCTTAAGATCCTCCTCATTACTACATCTCAGATCACATTTTTTTTCTGGTGTTTTCATCTGGGTTTTACCTTGCGATTCCTCGGCAGAACTGACAGTGACAGACCAGTCTCCTACACTGACCATATTAGAATTTTGGTGTCACATCATTGACCGAAGCACCACGGCCATCGTTCACCATAGCCTTCCTCCTGCAGTTGCTCACCTTTCACTTCTTTGCAGAAACCATCTAGGATACTCAAGTGGGAATCCATATATGTATGCATGGAAGCTCCAGAATACGTATCCGGATTCATGCTTGCATTTGCTGCAGTTTCTTGGACATCATCTGGGTTCTGCAAATAGTCTCCTTCGAAGGTTTGAAATTTCTGGGAGGAAAAAGCAGCGCAGAAGGAATCCATGGAAGATATGTACCCGGTTATTGAGAAGATCCCCAACACGAGTAGAACCTGACATACCGGATTACACCACGAGGGCCTTTCCTCTTCTGCCGTGTCATCATCATCATCGTCTTCCTCGCCGGTGTCTTCACGAGATTCCTCATCATGGGATGGCTCAAGGTCTCCTAAGCCATGTTCCAGCCTCGGCAATGGCGAAAGGAGCGAGGTCGCCGGAGTTCCCTCCCTGCTCGAATCCACTTCTGCTCCTTCCGGCCCCATCTCTCTTCGGAGGTAGATTTCCCTGAGCCGACTCGAATTGTAACGAAGAAACTGCGGCCTCGGGGAGAGGTAGTTCGTGTGGGGATCATAAGGTAGGGCCCCAGATGCCGCCATGCCGTCCTCCCCAGACCCAGGAAGCCCGGAAGACGCCGGCGAGAGCAGATCATCCGCATCGAGGTGGCCATCATCATCCAGTCCGGATAATTTGTCAAAGGGAGCATCTTTCTTCCCCAGACGCTCGGTTCCCCGGCAGAGGAACTGCGGGGTTTCCCCGCCGGTCCCTTCGGAAGTCATCCCCGCTTCAGAACAGTCCGCCATTTTGTGACATCGGCGCCATCTGGTGTAAAGCAAACTTAGAGAAGTTACGCAAGATATCTTCGAGAAGAGATAAGAAGCAGTATGGAGCAGCCAGGAACCCGTCGGCGATGACCCACCTCTGTGTGTGTGTGTTGGGTTTGGGGGGGGGGGGGGGGGGGCGATGGCGTGGGTTCCGATGCCAGCAGAAAAGCCTAGCCTGTGGAGGAAGAACAAGAAGAACGACACCCAGGAATGCCGACGCCTCTGGCCGCGATTCTTGTTCTTCTTCTCCTTGGTGGTGTTGCAGGCAATGGCGAAGGAGACGAGGAGGAGAAGAGCGACGTTGGTGGCGACGGCGGAGGAGATGACGAGAAGAGTGCCGTTGGCAGCGGTGGAGGCGGATTTCAAAATCCTAATTTTCCCGCGTTTCTTGGCGTATAGGAGGAAGGCAGCCGCCTCCCCGCGGAACTAGTAGAGAATCCACTAGACGGACGGTCAAATTTGACGGGCTGCATGAGTCCGTCTGATATGCATATAGGCTTGGGTGGCTCTGAAGGCGTTTGATAACGGTTGGGTTTATTGAGGGGTTTTCTTTAAAAATAACATAGTTTTAAAATTTTATTAGGTAAATAGTAATCTTAACATTTTAATTCGTAGAATTACACACTTTGACCCGTCAACAGCCGCATCTTCTGACGCAAATGTGGTTATTTAAAAAAATTATAAAATAATAAAATCGAGTCTGGAGTGGCCGATTTCTTTGCTTCATGGGAAGCAAAGAAATCGGCCATTGCATAGCCAATTTCCTACCTGTAGATCGTTTTCATTTTTTAAAAAATTAAATTAAAAAATTTAATTTTATATCTAAATAATGTTCAATTAAGATAAAATTTTAAAGGGGAAATTAATTAGAAGTCCCTGACTGTAATAGGGAGGTCCTTACTGTAACATGATTTAACATGTCCTGTAACAAGAGATAACACTTGCTGTAATGAGTTACAGCTCTGTCAGGGACTAGAAAATAAGTCAAATATCTATTAGGAACTCTTAATTAATTTGTCCAATTTTAAACATAAATTAATTAGAAGGTGATATATTTTATGATGATTTTAGTTTAATTTTTTAAAATAAAATTTTATCAAGTGAAAATGACTTTAAAAATTAATAAATAGAATTAATCTTGACATCCGTACTTTGGTAATTCTCGATATTCATACTTTTAGAATCAACATATTTTTCTGATAATTATGGTGGTTTCATATTTAATTTTGTTATCGAAATTCGGTGATGTTCTGTCAGAGTACATACGTTTGAAGACAATAGTGGAGTTATGTTAATGATGTAAGAGTGTCTCTAAATCAAAAATAATATATTATTAACATAATTCTGGTGCTATAAAAACTTGATTACTTAATAAATAAGAGTTAATTTAATAGATTGGTTAAATTAAAAATCTAACGGTAAGATAAATGCGGCGATGGTATAACTCGACACTTTAACGTGGTCATGCGATAGCCCCCTTCAAGGTTGTGTCCCACAAACACTCTGCATTAACTTAAGGTTATCGCAGTGGATATCTTTTTGGTCGGGATTATGTTACTCCCATTTATTCAATAATTGGGTTGTTAAAGTATCAAGATTATATGAATAATATAAAAACATCTCTAAATAAAAAAATAATTAAAAGTAATCATATTTTATGTAAATGGTAAATATGATTATTTTTTATTTAGAGACACTATTACATTATTAACATAATTTCGATATGAACATCAGACGTGCGTATTCCGACAGAAGGGGCTATCGCATGACCACGTTAAGGTATCGGGTTATACCATCGCCGCGTTCATCTTACCGTTAGATTTTTAATATAACTCATCTATTAAATTAACTCTTATTTATTAAATAATCAAGTTTTATAGTACCAAAATTATGTTAATAATATATTATTTTTTATTTAGAGTCACTCTTACATCATTAACATAACTTCAGTATTGTCTTCAAACGTTTGTACTCCGACAGAGCGTCGTCGGATTTCGATAACAAAATTGAATATGAAACCAATTACTAGAAAAGTATGTTGATTCTAAAACTATGAACATCGAGAATTACCGAAGTATGGATGTCGAGATTAATTCGGTTTATTAATTTTTAAAGTAATTTTCACTCGATAAAATATTATTTTAAAAAATTAAACTAAAATCATCATAAAACATATCACCTTCTAATTAATTTATGTTTAAAACTGTATCTTAATTGAATATTATTTAGATATAAAATTAAATATTTTAATTAATTTAAAAAAATGAAAATGTTCTGCTACAGGTAGGAAATCGGCAATGCCTTGCTTCCCATGAAGTAAGGAAATCGGCCATTCCAAGCCAGATTTCACTATTTTATATTTTTTTAAAACAGCCACGCCTATCCTTTGCACAGAAGCGGCTGATGACGGGTCAAAATCTGCTATTCTACGAATTAAAGTTTTAAGATTGCTATTCACCTAATAAAATTTTAAAAATATGTTATTTTTAAAGAAAGCCCTTTATTGAGTTAAAAATTTTAAATTCAAAACCTAAATTTTTTAGTAAAAAAATTCTTTAAAAAAAATATATGTGTTACCTAGGAGACGGATAATAAGTATTATTTGACTTTTGATTTGATTGGTCGGACACTGATCTCCACATTTTGTTGACGTGTGGAATTCGGCCTTCTGACTAATCAAGTCGAGTCTGAACAACTTTTATATCCTTAAAAAAAAAATTCTTCTAAAGATGGTAGGAGAATAAATGTTTGGTTTTAAATAACTATTAAATAAGTATAATATTCATAGGAGAAGGATACAATTCCAATGTGGAGCGTTAAGTTTGTGGTCAGATGGCGTTGTGGTTCATGTTTAAAGCTTTTTTTTTCTCTCTCTCTCTAAAAATCTCAACTTTTGCCCAACTATTATATTTCAATGCCCTGAGGTGTCATAACATCATCGTATGATCGTGGAAGTTTGTGGAATGTTAAGAATACACCCAAGGGCTCTATAACATTTGATAAATTTAGAAAATGATATTTGTTATAATAAATACTATAATATGATATATTCTTAAAATATCACTGTTAAATATCAAATTAATATAATAAATTAGATAGGAAAACACCATTGAAAACTTGTTTATCTGGGATTAAGTTCATAATAGCCTATTTTATTGTGTCCACGAGTTTATCTGTGGTCAGTTTTATCTGATAATATTAGAAGTAAAAAGGAAAATCGAGTTTTTCTGTATGAATTTATCACTAGTATGTAGTTGTACTGGCCCTTAAGCATTGGGAATTAGAGTTAGAAAGATAGGACAAAACAAATAAGGGAAAAAATAAAATAGTCTTGTCAAGAATGGGATTTGAACCCATGCCCTTTCGGACCAGTACCTGAAACTGGCGCCTTAGACCAACTCGGCCATCTTGACATATGGTTTTACATCGTTCTTACAAAGTTATAAAACGTAGATTTTCAGCTGCCCAAGCCCTTTCTTCCGTGCTGCTTCTCAATTTTTGTAGCTCGAATAACGAATAATGTGTTCTTTTCATTCAAAATTTTTTATTGTTAGTTGTATATCAGTGGCATGAAGGTTAGGTTTTTAGATTTCATGCTAAGTTGATCCAATGCCTTTCAATAGCCGTTCACCGTGTCTTTCATCAGATTTATATGGTCTCACATGCAATTTCATTCACATGCAGTGGCGGACTCAACTCATAGTGAGTGGGGTCTTAGGACTAGGGGTGTCAATGGGTGGATTTGGACTGGCCCAATCTAAATTCAGTTCAGTCCAACACTAAAATAACACAACTCAAGTCCAACCCAAATTTAATGGATCAAAGTAAAAAAAAACTCATGCTAACCCATTGGGGCCCGTTTCAGCCCATCAAACTAATATGTAGATAGATTCACTATTTTAATTTAAGCATGTTTTAATTTAGAGGAATTGTTGGTGTGGTGGTGACCGATTTTTTTATTTAAACATATTTTTAATATATGTGTAGGTATGGTGGTTATTAATAGATACGGTGGTTATTGATGTCTCTTAGTCCAATGAGCCAATCCGAGTCCAATTCATCAAGTGATGAGTTTGACAAATGGGCTTCAAAAGAGATCCATGGGTCATCATATTTTAACCCAAATTGAGTCTGGAGTGAGCTGTTCATTGGACTTCAAATTAACCCAACCCATTGACACCCCTACTTAGGACCCCAATGATTTGAGAAACCTCTATTAAGAATACATATTTTTATTATGAGAGGCTCTACTGAATTAAAAATATAATTTATGAGTGCATCATTAAAGACTCTACTGAATTAAGATTCTGCATCTGTCACTATTCACATGATATTTTTCTTATATCCTTTGTGTCGATTCTTTCGTTATAACTTTATACATGGTGCATGCTTAATTCTCTATAATAACGTTGTCTTGGACTGCCTTTCCATTTTAGTTAATTTCACACACAAAATTTGGCATAAGGAATTTTAATCGTGAGAAGAAATTTGATGCTTTTTTCTGCTCATTTTTCAGGGACAAAGTTGGAGGCGAGTAAAACTTGCTTCCAAACGTCCAATATCATCTTGGAGTACTTCGTCACCCTTTGTGCTCTTCAGGCAAAGTGGCGACGTATCCCATGTTTCAAGTAAAATTGGAAACTTCTCTCGAAACTGTTGAAATTCCTGGTTCCTTCTTTTTGAGATTAATTAGATCCATTCACTTCAAAGAAGAAGAACAAGACAAGAAACATTAGAGAATTGCTTGTTTTGTTGATGGACCACCTTACTCCCCCTCATGAATATCTTCATCTATCTGGGTTTTTTTTTCATGCATTTGTTTGGATTTATTTATTTTTTCTAGTTTCATATTACTAATCCTGCAAAGATCATCCAAGGTGTGTGCTTCTTAATTATGCAAATTGATGATTTTGTTAAAACAACTGCCATTCTTAGACTCAGCACGTTTTACGTCAATTGAATAAGAAGTGCAAGAACTTAGTATTGTATATTGATTGAAATGAGTAGATCACTTAATATATTTTATTAAGTTTATATTTTCGAACCGAATAATATTCGTATCTGTTTCGAATCTAAAAATTATCTGATTAAATTATCTATTTCATATCCAAATTTTTGTATTTGGAGCGGATACCAAATTATGATGCCTCATGCCATTCTGTTGAGTACCAGTGTGTATGTTTCCACTATGGCATGTATCACTATGTTAGATATCACTAGGTGAAGTATCACTGCAATGAACTTACTATTCACTGGGAAGCCATGAGAAGGTGACAAGGGTTGGTTACTGCATTGCTTTGAGATGTCAAATTTTAGGATATATATGTAGGTGATGAAATCTCAGAAATGCAAGATGGAAAGAGGATATCTTTGGCTTACCTGGAAAAAGAAAATTTCTAGCTAGTGGACATAATGGCTTGTTTCTCTTAGATCTCAAAATTGATTTCTATATGGTTTTTTCATACAAGCCAGTGAAATATTTTACTGCTGCAAATACTGTTGGATTTTCAGGTAATATTAAACCCCTCATCGATCGGTTCAAATGGAAGAAATGGAACGATTGGATAATAAAACAAGAAAACCGTTAAGAAATTAAATTGTCTGCTGAGAAGATTACGAAGAGTACAGCATGATTCCTAAACCAGGATCTTCTCTTTTTTTGTTCGAGGAAATGAGATTTTATCAACAATCTAATCTTTGCAAACATATACAGGTAACGCTGGAAGGCCTTTTTACCCGTCAGTCTGCAGATTTATGTCTTTCTACCAGCAGATTGTAGCCTCTGCAGCCACACACTGTGGTCTCTATTTGCTTTCAGAGATTGCTGCCTTTTTCGACTCCCTCCTATAGTTTATTTTACTTCCTAATTGTGCACAATATGTGATATTTCTGACTTCCAAAAAGACTACAATACATATCTCTCACCTCCTTCTGATGCGGGACAGAGGGAGCAGAGGGGTTAAGGATGGGAGAGAAATGGGGGGGGGGGGGGGGGGGGGGGGGGAGGTCGCCGGAATCACATCGGAGAGGGGGATAAGAGGTGGGAGTGTAGGCTTCACACCATCCCTTTCACAGGGACCACCTTGAGACTTCTCACCCGGAGGCTTCACACCCAAACACAAACTTCATTTTTGGAGGCACACACAAGAACTCAAATGTTTTTCTCCTCTCTATCCCTCCTCTTTGGTTACAGGACTCTATATATAGACTTTAAAACAAAGAGACTCATTCATAAGACACTTAATAAAGACCTTACTTAAGACTTTAGAAACTCAAAAGACTTAAACTTATTTTAATGACCCTAATAATTTGTAAAGCCAAACAAGATTACATCCATTGGGTCTTTTAATAGGCCATAATAAATACTTTGATCAAAGAGACTCTGGTTACAGAACTCTATATATAGACTTTAAAACAAAGAGACTCTTCATAAGACACTTAATAAAGACCTTACTTAAGACTTAGGAAACTCAAAAGACTTAAACTTATTTTAATGACCCTCGGAATTTGTAAAGCCAAACAAGATTACATCCATTGGGTCTTTTAATAGGCCATAATAAATACTTTGATTTAACCATCCTTCATTTCCCATCACCTTCCATCCCAGGGGATCAGCTATCTGGTTGCAAGTCTGCTATGGGTTGAGATTTAAGAAGTTTATGACAGTCTTCTATGGCAATTTGGTGATAGGAAACAGCTGCCTCTGGTTGCCTGCATTCCTCCTGTTTGTCCTCAACAGCTCCACTTTGTTATCCTTATCCATCAAGTGGAACCTCCCGGACATGGTGGCATTCTGGAATCTGGGACATGTGTGACAAGTGTAGCAGATATTGTTTTAGCTGTCGGAGTCTGTGCTGCAGGGGATGGATGGCTCAACCCATGTTCATAGCGGAACGAGGAGTAAAACATCACACCGTCGTTGAGGGATTAAATTGGCAGATCACACAGATTCCACTAAACAAAAATGATGACGCCAATTGCCATCACAATTTCATGTTTCCTTCCTTGTTCTAAGGAGTCAACTTGATCATCCCGACTATCTGTAATCTTGGGACACACACCACACTGAGTAGATCTTCTCTCCGTCCATAGCCAGCCAACCATCTATCTAGAATACTTGTTGCACTTACTCAATTACAGTTTGAAGTGCGCTTTTGACCTCTTAATGGCCAATATCATACACTCAAAAGTACAATTTAGAAGTACAATAAACATTAATCATCTGTCTAAGAGAGTGTTAACACACAGACACACCACCACCACCTGCACAAGGCACCTCAATAAACAAGGGAACCCCCCAAAAAGGCAGAGTGCCTATACATGCACTCAGAGCACTTTAAACAACCAACTGACATGACTAAAAGAGTTCCTCATTAAAGTCGATATTCATGTTGTAGTGACCCGCAAGACGATGAAGGGACCCATCCTGCACCATGTTTTCTATGATCTCGAATTTCTTGTAGTTCTGTTTCAGCACTTGTTGTTGTTGTGTGTCCAGCTTCTCCTCTTCCTCCAGTTGATACTGCAATGAACACAGAACAAGACATCGGTGAGTTGGCGGAGCAAAGGTATAGCTTGGGACCTCAGTTCATCATGATGCTCGCCCCAGGAAGTAGAGGTCGAATTGAAACCAGCACAGAGAAATGATGGGGGCAGGGTCTTCACATGCTCTGGGCTGCCCGTGGTTTATGCAATGCCAGCCAGCAATACCCTTGCCGCATAAGGGGAACAAAGAATAGTAATTTTGATGTAGAGGTAAAGATTTACCTTGAGTAACGCGGTAGATTCATTAGCATGTTTCCTGACAAGTTGCTTCAGCTTCTGACCCACTTCAAATTCTGGATCCGAGGGATCCACCCAACGTGCCTCTATCTTCCTTTCAGGGTTTCTGGGCCGGTTGTGAAACATTGCCTCCCTGGCTGGTTGTGCCCTCACAGGCCTAGGCATTCCAGATATCATGAATGGGAAATTGGTTATCTCAGAAACTACGGAACTAGCTTGCTTTTCATTCTCCATCTCCACCAGCGCACATTGAGGAATGTCATCATGCTCAAGGTAGCTTGGTATAAGGTAAACACTCAGAACATTACCAAACTGGCCGATAGCTGTCTTCAGGACAGGTACGGTAACCATAGGTGATAGGTACTCAATGAACACCGTCCTTTTTACCTTCTCTAGGAAGTCAGCATATGCTTTCCTAGCCTGCTGATCAGCAGTCCCCATTCTAACTTAGTGTCAGATTTTTCCTCCTGCATATCCAGTGTACACAAGGGTGTATTTAGATACCATTTTCAAATCCTAAATCTACAATTAGGAAACAAAACAACCAGCTGCTGTAAATAAACCAGTAGAACGTAAGGCACAAAACTTGGAGAATGTAGGATGCAGGACATCAATAAAGAGAGCTTAGAAGTGACTGTTAGAAAAATGATAAACATTGATGGAAGGTGGATCCTGGTACCAAATCTATAGCGTGTTGGATGTCACGCATAGGTGGTAAACCATCGGGGAGGTCATCAGGGAAGACGTCTGAGAACTCCTCAAGAAGAGAGATGATCTCAGGAGTATGTTTACTCAGACCCTCACCCTCAGTGGGCCGAACCATAAGAGCACAGAGATATTCAAACTGCTCAAGCTCCTGGTCAAATTCTTGGGAACTAATCAACTGAAGGGTCACAACGGGTGGAGTCCCAAGAATGGATGCCGTAGCAGTGGTATTGCTACCAGGGGAGATGCTACCACTAGGGACGGGAGTAACATCTTTCCGATGAGAACTAGTGCCTTTTGGGGTAGAAGAAGGAGAAGACAAGGCACTAGAAGAAGCATGGGCTGGGGAACGAGGTAGCCCAGCAGGAGAAGACCTCGCAGGAGAAGGGACACTGGAAGTAGAAGTCCCTCGCGAGGTAGGGGGTAAAGGACGGGATGGCTGAAGCGTAATGCGTACGCCATTATGGGAGAATGCCCAAACATTGGACCGACCATAGAGAGTGGCGTCCACATCAAAAATCCAGGGCCTACCCAGAATGATACTCCCAACCTCCATAGGTAGAACATCGCACCAAACCTTCTCCGCATAAGGTGGGAAGGAAACTGGAACGTGGCACATTGTTCGAATGGGAATGGAGGTGGAGTTCACCTAAGAGACAAGATAGGGTCGGGGGTGGTCAACTGCTGTCAACCCAAGGTCTGAAATGGCCTGAGGAGAGATAGCGTTAATGCAGCTCCCACTGTCAATGATAACTTTACACACCTTGCCATCTTGGCGAAAGAAGGTGTGAAAGATGGAAGTACGGAGCCAATCATCATGTCCTCTAGGCTGTGCTAGGTTACAACGCACAACCCCAAGTTCACCTCCATGAGGAAGGTCTTCAGTGTTGTTATAATGGAGGGGCTCTTCTTGAACATGATCAACTATCTCCTCCTCGAATTGATATTGCTCGGCCATATCAACTCCAGCTTCATAAGTGACATGCTGCTCGGGTGGGGCATCCTCAGAAATGGTGCCCGTCACTACTAGAGTCTTGGATGGACATTGGGCTGCAAAATGACCAAGTCCCTGACACTTATAGCATCGATCACGGGAACCAACACCTCGAGATGATTCTCCCATGATTGGAGCCTTTCCCTTATCCTCTTGTTTGAATGATGGGGTACCCTGAAGGGGACGGGTACTAGAAGGAGGAATAGGTAGGGCTGTAGTAGAGTCCCCAGGAGGTGGAAATCGAGGACGAGGGGGTGGACCCTGACGTGCAGGCTCCACAGGTCTAACCAATGGACCTCGCTGAGGAGCTCCAGGCACCGTACGCTGATCAGTCGGACGTGAGTATGTCGGCCTAGCCTGAGGTAAGGAGTCCGTCCTTGGCTCGAATTGCTCCAATTCACGCACAACCTGGTAAGCATGCTCAATGGTAATGACGTGCTGACGGAACAACTCATGCTGATATATTGGGCGAAGGCCCTTCCGAAAGCGGGACAGGGTTACCGCGCTTTCCTCACGGGCTCCACACCTCATCAGGTACTCGTCAAACTCGGCAATATACTCGGTAACAGAACGATTACCTTGAAAGATGTTTTGCCAACGATCAATGAGACGCTGTCGAAAGGATGCAGGAAGATACTTCTCACGAAGTTTGAGCTTCATTTCTTCCCAAGATTCAATGGGATCCTGCCCTCTCTGCTCAAGGAGGGTCTCAACATTCATCCAGTAAGTCTGAGCTTGACCAATTAATTTCATCATGGCGAAACGAGCTCGGCGAGCATCAAACATACCCATCCAATCAAAATAGCGGTTCATGCTCGCTTCCCAATCAAGATAGATTTTTGGATCCAAAGATCCATCAAATGTGGGTGCGTCGGCACGAACAACTCTACGATCATCTTGATCCCCATGGAAAGGTTGGGGTCTCCAACCCTCCTCAAACTCCTCTTGACCCTCACGGTATCTTGGGTTCCGCTGATACCTTTGGTCAAAACGAGGGTCACCACGCTCTTCTCGCGCTCTCGGGTACTCATACCTCCGAGGTGCGTACCCAAAGTCATCCTGACCTCTAGGATATCGGTCTCTCCTCGGGTCATGCCTAAGATTCGCACGACCGCCATGATCAAATCGACCAACCTGATCTCTCGGGATACGTGGAGGTCTCCGATCACCCTCCCACTCAAGCTCATACTGCCTATCCAGTCTCCTACGTGGGTGGGCAACGGGTCTGGGGATATCCTCTACCTCATCAAAAGACTCAATCTCAAGGTCATCTTCCGCCTCTGGGCGGGCAACAACTCGGTCAACTCTAGGGGGATTTAATGGGGCAGGTGGACGGACAGGTTCAGGAGCTGCATTGGTAGGGAGTCCCTCTAATGTAGCTATTCGACCTGCTATACCTTGGACGGTACGTCCCGACTCGGTGAACCCACTTTCCATACGTTGCTCGAGCTGATCCAGACGATGCATTATTTGATCAAGTCTCTGAGCAACATCAGGTGCTCCAGGGGCATTTGCATGAGAACCAGACATTGTTGACGAGATGTGATACTCGACACCACTACGGGTGGGCATGAACTAGTGGACTCTCCTAGATGTGTAACCCATTTAATGAACTTGATGCATGAGTTTAATGAACACAACAGACACAGAGTAACAGTCCTAGACAGTCTAAAACCTGTCTCTGATACCAAAATTGATGCGGGACGACTGACACACGTGGATGCAAACTGACCCCAAAAGATTTCAGCAATGAACAATTTAAGTTAATGATTTTCACACGTTTTCCACAGGATTAACAAGAAAATAAATTACATAAAATAACAAGAAACTAGCCGTTAGAGTCGTCCATCGCAGCAAAGAAACGTTATGGATCGTTCGTAGTGAGAACTACCACTAGTCTAGGACGATAGCTATACGTTCAAATATCGCAAATTTAGTAGATGTACAGGTAGGATCTCACAACGCACAACCAGCAATGATTTTTAATACTTTAAAAATGGCTAGTCAACCTAATCTCTCATGCACAGGAACAAATACGTCATATAATAACCAGCAAGTTTGGGACGTTCCTATTGCGACTTACCGACCCGTTGAAGAACGGGGTTCCGTACCGGAGACAATAGTAGGTGACACTGGTAGGCGGCTGCTGCTGCTGGCTTCTGGATCGCCCAATGATAGTCCGGCAAACTTAACAATCACCGGATCCACCAAATGAGTACGGGGTGGCGAACCAGCCGGTCGGCGAGGGTGCTGGCGCGGAGGCGTTCTCGGACGTCGGGGCAGACTATACTCGTGTGGGAGTACAGGTAGATACAAGTAAACTCGGGTAGAATTACCAGCGTCCTCAAAACCTGGCAAGTTCATCTGGTGCTTGGCCTGTTTGACTGGACCGCAAGTGGCTGTGCGGGGCAAAGCCTTCACCCCAGGAGTGAGCAGCACAGACGGGGCTCTTTGAGTCCAGTGGATGATCGCGGTGGGCGGCTTCCTGGAACGCGCGGGCGACTGTGCGGGAAGCGGCTCGCGGACTGGGAAAAAGAAAAGGGGGAGGGGGCCGCGTGCCGGAGTGGCCGGGTGCTGAGCGCGGGCTGGCGCGAACGTGCAGGGGATTTGGGGCGGCTGGCTGGGGCCCCCACGATGGGGCGGCGGGGTGTTGACCGCGCACAGGGGAGGGGACGGCAGTGTGGGAGGAAGCCGGCTGGGGGATTTCGCGATGGAATCTGGGCGCGCTGGCCGTGCACAGGGGTAACACGGCAGGAGTGGGGTGGTGACCCGGGAGTAGGGGAGGTGCCGCGGCTTAGGCCTGGGCGCGCTTGTCACGCGAAGGGAGCAGGGGGGTTGCAGTCGTGGGGCTGGCATAGATGGGTTGCTGCCTGGGCTTCGCAGAGGAGATTGGCAGTGGTGGCTCTGGTGTTCAGCAATGAAAAAGGGCAAACAGGGTTTCCAGAAATGGTAGTGCACAGATGGAGGAAGAAGGAGTTCTGGGACTGTGGAGAGAGAGAGAGTGAACTGGGAGAGAGAATTCAGACAGAGAGAGGAAACAGAGACAGGGGGGAAGAAGATGGCCGGGGAAGGGGACAGGGAAGAGAAGAACGGGGCGGTGAAGCTTCTCGCTCTCCCTTCACGGGATCCCCATTGCACATTCACGCACAGTGCTCTGCACACAGGTAACTGTCTAAAAACTCCAAGCAACTGCTCAGCCGATTCAAAATCAAACTGTTCATCATCTCGTGGGGAAGACAACAGGTACATATATATAGCCTCTCTAAAGGCCAAGTAAAAAGACCAAAATAACTTTACATCCTAAATACTGAAATAACATAAATAAAGACAACATAATGGGCCCTAAATGGGCCAGTCCACAATAAACTACTAAGATGTCTCAAATCTCCATCAATGACTCGTCAAGCCACAAGGACGTCGGTCGAGCAGTCCGACGACGACGGTAGACCAAAGCAGGGTCGAACCGGACCCGCGCACGTGAGTCCCCACCACATGCCCTCCTCATCCATCAACCATGCCTTCTCCAAACTGTCAAGGCCCTCTATATGATGCATAATTATGTCCTTTGCTGCCCTTCCTGATAATGATTTACTAGCTTCCCATTCCCTCAACACCTGAGTTGTATGTCTCAAATTTCTAACCAAAAATGCCATAGCGGATCTACCTAAATGATAAGCCCTCCAAACAGTAGCCAGCGTGTCCATAAAGTTGTCTTCTTTGAACCAAAACTTCTCAAGCTTGAGATGGAGGATGACTATCTTCCTGAGCCAGAAAACTACTTGCAAGATGTCCATTAGCTATGCTGCTAGAATAAATAAGGTTCATTTGTTCCCGTACGAGAAATGGTTTGCCTCAAATATGATTGCACTCTTTCTTACTTTGAAAAGGGTTAAATGTAAAAATTATCAAAAAGCATTGGGTAATTTTTCAAAAAGGATGTCATGAGAAAATAATATACATACCGCAACTAGTACATCCCATGCATCAACTGTTCCAAGGATTGGTAGATGATTTGTTAGTGTACCCTACTTGGTATACTAATTGAACTTCTCAAGCACAGTTCTTCATGCTTGTTTTATAAAAGTGTCATTAGTGAAACCATCCCGTCTAACACGCTGCTCAACAAGCAGGTCAACTAAAAGACAATTTGCATCGTTACACCAATTTGCAACCCTAGTCTTCGATGAATCCATGACCTCTGAAGTGTGTAATAAAAAAAGGCAATATCTAATAAATCATGCATGTTAAAATAAAATGACCATATACTTATGCATGCATGCAAATGTTCGTGTTGGTAAGAGTGCATTGGTTCTTTCCGAAATGAAAGTTAAATTTCTATATGATGCTTAAGAGGAGACTATTTTGGATATAAAAGCCATCTGTACCTGTCTCCAAACATGTCCAGCCTATATCAATCCATACACAATACAACATTTGTCGGCTGAAACCCCACTGACCCTGTTCTACCACTATGGAAACAGTCAGGTACACGAATTGACTGCTACTACTCAACCAAACATTTGTAGTAGGGTATACAGACTGATCATACATAGATAACAATTATATTAGTCAAAGATATTGAAATTGAAATCAGGAAAAGCACTGTCAACATACATGTACATAGACCTTCATGAAGACAAAGAACATACATACTTGTACAGTATGTATTCCGTTTTAAGTCATATCTTTGGGAGTTTTAAACATAAGGCTCTTAGATAAGCTACCTAACATAAAAGATTTCTAGCATACTGCTATCACATGAAATATTTTTGGCATCTCAATAAATAAAGGACAATAAATACAGCCAAGAAAAGGCCTTGAAAGCCACTGTAGATCATCTTGTCATGTTTTCAATGATTTTTTTCAAATAGCCAACAACACAATATTTTGCATGCCCTAACTAAGTCATGAAAAGATAATATATATATAGAATGCTTGAGAACCTAAATACCCATCTAAAATCTATCTACTGCAAACTTCACAAAACCCTTCAATTAGCAATGAGTTTTACATACAGAAAAGTTATCTTAGAGCTTAAGTTGATTTAATAGATGTAAAACAACCTAGACCCAAATCTACCAATTTGGCAATGATGCCGAATAGATTATGCAACAGAGGAACATTTATCTGTACAGTTTGGTATATTTTCACGAAAAGGATTGTGAGAATTGGAAATTCAAATTAAGTTCAAGCAAGAACGGAATAGTGAGCTACAGGTTCAAAAGGGACAAGAAGAAAGAAGATCAACTTGCTTTGCTTTTTATGTTTTTTATTATCCCATAATGATGGAAAAGGACTTTGAAATGTTGCAAAATCACATCCATCTAAACGAGAAAACAATGGTCAGTGACCATAGTAGCATAAAAATACAAAGGCAGCGGAGCTAGCGGCAGAGCGGCGTCAGCTAAGCAGGGTGAAGGAGTGGCCAGATGGGGTGGGAGTAAACTGGGTATGGGTTGGGTGTTCCGGTTCTGGAGTGGAACACTGGGAAAGAAGAAAGATGGATCGTTGGACAGTGGTGAATCCGCCGGTGACTTGTTCTCAGAAAATAACTCCGAGAAGGGCCGGAACGGCGCCGCCGGGATTTCACCCCAGGGCGCTCCAAGAACAGCTCCGTGAAATCTTACCGGATGAGCGCAGCGGCGAAGGGGTGTCAAAGCAGCGGCGACGGCGACCGGAAAGATGCGAGGCGCAGCGACGGCGGGGCGGGGAGAGCGGAGAGAAATGGTAGCTATCTCGTGCCCAAATATAAATGTTGGGTTGGAATGAGCGGATGAAATTTTAATGAGTTACGTAAGAAATAGGTCACATTAATTTTTTTCATTTGAGCGCACAATTTTTCAAGGTAGGTCATAAATGCTAGGTTTCAAAAACATTCTTTTTAATCTATTTTTCACTTCTCCACCGATCTTCTCAATTCTCACTTATTAAAAGCTAAAAAATGAAGAACCCCTAGTCATCCCTTTGTCGTTGGTTCTATTGCGACTCCTCTACCTTCGCCTCCACTGCAACAGTAGTAGACTCATAAGCCTCTAGTCCTCGCTAGCCATCGCCGGATGTTGAGCATGGGCCTCTGTAATGGCAAGCAGTGGATCCACACCATGGGGCACCCCCTAGCCACCGTCGGCGAAGACGCCTTGGGGCCCTCGTGCATGCCCAGTATTGGTGTGCCGCGATGCCCCCTTCTAACAACTACAATTACAATCGTTGTGGCGACACAATGCCCGCGAGCGCCACCACACGGTCCACACCTACTTTAGTTACCACCTTAAGAGCTACTCACGAACTTTTAACAACGATGACATTTACAGTAAGCCTTTAATATCATTTATAGTAAGTCTTTGAGATTACTTATATTAAGCCTACATATCTTTTACAAGAAGATATTCATATCACTTACAATAAATCTTTAATATCACTTACAGTAAGTCTATATATCGCTTACAGAAAGTATTCATATCACTTACAGTAAGTTTTTAATATTACTTATAGTAAGTATTTGATATCACTTACAGTATAAGCTACATATCGTTTATAGGAAGTCTTCATATCACTTATAGTAAGTCTTGGTATCAGTTATAGCCTACAGCTATAAAACTTTACAAGAGAAAAAAAACTCTATGTGTTTGTGAGTGCTAGGATTTGAACTCAGATCTTCACAAACTCAACATGAGATACACTTACCACTAAGGTACAACCACAATTATGTTATAATATAATATATAATATATTTGATTAAGTATTGATATCACTTACAACAATATATACACATCATTTATAGTAGTCTTGGCATTAGTTATAGTATATGTTAAACTCAATTACAGTAAACGTGTTCTCTATTACAATACATGTTTATTCTATTATAACATATGTTAAGCCTTATTACAGTAAATATATTCTCTATTATAGTATACATTAAGTTTATTACAGTAAACATTATCATCTATTATAATAAACGTAATCTCTATTACAATATATTTATTTTTATTACAACCTATGTTAAGTCTTGTTACAGTAAATATCATTTCTTGTTACAATATACATTAAGTTTTGTTACAGAATAACATACTGTAACAGAACATAATATATATTGTAACAGAGCTTATAAACATACATTAACTACATTAATAATATACATTAAGCTCTGTTACAATATACATTAAGCTTGTTACAGTATCTTAACATACATTAACTATGTTATTCTGTAAGAGAGCTTAATGTATATGAATAGAGAATGATATTTACTGGAACAAGACTTAACATAGGTTGTAATAGAAAATAAATATATATTGTAATAGAGAATACATTTATTATAATAAATGATAATGTTTACTGTAATAGAACTTAATGTATACTATAATAGAGAATAATATTTACTGTAATAAGGCATAACATATACTATAATAGAGAATAAACATGTATTGTAATAGAGAACATGTTTACATATTGAGTTTAAACATACTATAAGTAATGTCAAGACTTACTGTAAATGATGTGTAAATTTACTGTAAGTGATATCAATACTTAATCAAATATATTATATGTTATATTATAACACAATTGAGGTTGTAGTTTAGTGGTAACTGGTAAGGGTATCTCATGTTGAGTTTGTGAAGACTTGGGTTCAAGTCTTAGCACTCACAAACAAATAAAGTTTTTTTTCTTTTGTAAAAGCTTATAGTTGTAGGTTAGCTGTAACTGATACCAAGACTTACTGTAAGTGATATGAAGACTTCATGTAAGCGATATGTAGGCTTACTGTAAGTGATATCAAATGCTTACTATAAGCGATATTAAAGGCTTACTGTAAGTGATATGAAGGCTTCCTGTAAGGAATATGTAGACTTATTGTAAGTGGTATTAAAGGCTTACTATATGTGATATGAATGCTTCCTGTAAGAGATATGTAGGCTTAGTGTAAGTGATACCAAAGACTTACTATAAGTAATATTAAAGGCTTACTGTAAGTGATATTAAAGGCTTATTGTAAGTGATATAAATGCTTCATGTAAGTGATATTAAAGACTTACTGTAAGTGATATGAAGACTTCCTATAAGAGATATGTAAGCTTAGTGTAAGTAATATTAAAGGCTTACTGTAAGTGATATGAAGACTTCATGTAAGAGATATGTATGCTTAGTGTAAGTGATATTAAATTAAATGCTTACTATAAGTGATATTAAATTAAATGCTTACTGAACGTGATATTAAAGGCTTATTGTAAGTGATATAAATGTTTCTTGTAAGTGATATTAAAAGCTTACTGTAAGTGATATGAAGACTTCTTGTAAGAGATATGTAGGCTTAGTGTAAGTAATATTAAAAGGTTGCTGTAAGTGATATGAAAGGCTTCCTGTAAAAGATATGTAGACTTAATGTAAGTGATATTAAAAACTTACTGTAAGTGATATGAAGGCTTCCTGTAAGAGATATGTATGCTTAGTGTACGTGATATCAAAGCTTACTATAAATGATATTAAATACTTATTGTAAGTGATATTAAAGGCTTATTGTAAGTGATATAAAGATTTCCTGTAAGTGATATTAAATACTTACTGTAAGTGATATGAATGTTTCTTGAACTAAAAGTAGATACTAGAAATTAAACACCACAAAAAACAAAGGACTATATGACTTCTGATCTTCTAACAAGGATTATAAATTAAGTCTAAACCTCTGACAAGGGCTTCTAATTAATTTTCCCATTAATATACTTAAAAATTATATTTTTCATGCACTTTAGTTACGTTATTTTTTGCCTCCCTAAGAATATGGTTTTTTTTCATTTTATGATAAATCTACAATTTTTTGAATGAAGAGAGGTTCAATTTATGAAGATAATTTTATTTTGAGATAGACTTATATGCCCTAATTTTATGTTTTATGGAAGTAAAAATAAAAATTAATTAAGAGTCTTTATTAGATAGAGAATTATTTTTTAATCCTTGCTAGAATATTAGAAGTCACAAAATTTCTTTTTTTTTATGGTTGAATATCTAGTCTTTATGTTTAAATTTTTAACATTTATGAGGCTCGAGCAGGTTCGTCGGATCAATGTACCATGTCGACCCGAATTTTCTGTTGGGTCGATACGATAACCTCTGTACTACGGTGAGACCCTCCGTCTGGTCCACCTCCCCCCTCCCCTCCTCCTCCTCTCCCGTCCCACCCCCCCCTAATTCGGCCCCTCCATGATAAATTCACCAAAAAATAATTCTATTAATCCATATTGGTGGAACTCGAGAAGTAAGATAATTATCCCAAAAATCAAAACAATGCGATCACATGTACAAAAAAATATAAGGATATATAAAAAAACTAACTATGGTTTAATTGGTATACATGTAATTATCATTTTAATAAAAAATCTTCAAAGCAAAATCTTCATGTCTTAACTATCCTTTTGTCCAAGGGTCTGATATTTTCTTATAGTACAAGAGCCATGGCACTGTAGGGTCACCTCATTAAGGTGACCCAGACGTGCCGCTGTGGCACAGTGCGGATCGGTACAGTTTGATCCGTGACAGATTGTTTGAAGTTGTTTTTTTTTGTTTTTTTTTTTCCTTCTTTTCTCACATCTGATATATTTAAGGGATCTAAATAGAATCTAATTGAGATAAAATTTCAAACATAAGTTAATTAAGGGAGGATACAAATTATAGTAATTTTATTTTAAAATTTTAAATTAATTTTTTATCAAATAAAAATTATCAAAAATTATAGGTCGATTTAATCTCAACATCTATGCATCGATAATTCTTCATATTTATATTTTTAAAATCAGTATATTTTTTCGATAATTATAATGACTTCATATTTAATTTTATTTTTGAAACCGAATGACATCTCGTCGAAGTGCGCAGAATCAAAGATAGTATACCAAAATTATATTAATAATACAAAAATATTTTAAAATTAAAGATAATTATGTTTTATATAAGTGGTCATATCTTACGTATACTTTACTTTCTTTTAAATTATTAGTATTATATTAATATTTTATGTCATTTCCGTGGGAATTCATGTATGTTACATAGGACGGTCGAAATCACGGTGCTCTATTAAACACAATAAGAAGGTGGAAAGCAGATGACAAAAGACCACACATAGGTCATGTAGATAGTAACAACTATCAAGGGATTGTATCCAATTTTGAGAGACTCAGACACAAGATGACACAACATCTGAGGCTGCCAGTAAGGGTCACAGTTTCTTTTCAGGACATACATAGTTAGATCCATATGAACAATATCATGTGTATGGTGGTTATTATGTTTTTGGATACCAGTATGATGATGATGATTTGTACATGCAAGTTCCAATCGTTCCACCACTAGGCCTACAATAGTACGTCAAGGAACACGTCAATATATATAATATCAACGTATATATCAAGACATATGTAAAAATTACATGTCATATGCTAATTATTTGTGATTTTTAGAGAGTACTTATAATATGAGGTTGTTCGGAGATGAAAATTATACCTCTTACTATGAAAATTTTGTGGACATATATGTTAAGCATGATGAGGAGGATTATGTAAAACTTGTTAAATATTCTATTTACATGTTAATGAAGATTTGTAGCTTTTCATGCATATGACTAAGGAAAGAGTTGGAAAAGAAGGCTGAACCTTCAAAGAAGACAGGAACGTGAGAACGACAATATAAGTAATGTATTTAGCTTTTATGAGTTCATGATTATATCATCAATATTATATGAATATTAAATGATTGTGTCAATATTAGATGAATACTAAAAAATCAAACAAGTTATTTTCCCATCGTATCTCAGTGATATGATATAATACGGACGAACCATATCTTAAAAAGGAAAAATTGTCCCCCACAAAAATCAATAATTTCTGAGCCTTTCAACAAAAATTAAATTAAAAAACCATTAAAATATTCATCATATTCCTATAGAAACTATTTGTTAAGACACAATGTATTATTGAATATAGTAAAACTAAAATTGGTCATGTCGTGTGAATTTGTTGTATAAGACTTTCGTTGACACGAGTTAGATCGAAACGTATCACATTGATATATTTGATTCAAATAATTTATTTTAAAAAATAAAAATAATAAAATAAATAATACAAATAATATTAAAAATATTGTAATAACCGTATCATATAGAATGTGCCAAGTTAGAGTCCCTAGCACGACTAGGGTGCAAAAAATGGAATAACATATTTCGCGATAGTATTTTATCAAAATTATCCTTTTACCGTTTTATGGACTCCAGGGGCATTATACAATCCATTTAAGCGGCAGGGGGTTGACGTTTATGGACTCCAGGGGCATTATACAATCCATTTAAGCGGCAGGGGGTTGACAGAAAAAACTAGGAAAAACCCGGAACAGGGGTGTGAGGGAACTGGGAAGGTTTTTTTATATATTAACGCATACCAGGATCGCCCTCCTAAGCGCAAGGCAGAGCCGCGTCGCCGGGGAGGAAGAAGGAAGAGGAAGGAAGAAGGCGGTGATCGGAGATGTCGTGGCAGAACTATGTCGACGACCACCTCATGTGCGACCTCGGCGACGGCCACACCCTCGCCGCCGCCGCCATCATGGGGCACGACGGCAGCGTCTGGGCCCTGAGCGCCAACTTTCCCCAGGGTATCCGCCCGCCCCCCCGGAGCCGCCGGCCTCGGAGTCGTCCTTCCTTCGTTCCGATCGTAGGGATATGTTGGGTCCTTTGGGCGTCTGATGCCCATTCTTTGTGGCGGAGGACACCCTCGCCGCCGCCGCCATCATGGGCCACGACGGCAGCGTCTGGGCCCTGAGCGCCAACTTTCCCCCAGGTAATCCGCCCCGCCCCCCCCGGAGCCGCCGGCCCTGGAGTCGTCCTTCCTTCGTTCCGATCGTAGGGATATTTGGGTCCTTTGGTCCGTCTGATGCCCATTCTTTGTGGGCGGAGGAGATCCGTGGAGATGCTTTGCGGAACTCGCCGTTTGACGTGCGTAGATCGGTTTTTGGTTTTGTCTCTCTTCGTCTGTGATGATCTGGCTTCGGAGAGAGGGATTAGTTGGTGCTTTGGATCCACGACGATGTTTCTTGGTTTTTGCTTTGTTTTATTTGGAATGGATTTTTCTTTGTGAGGAGATCGGCAGAGGTGTATTCCTTTTGGTTGTTGACGATCTTTAGCTGTGTAATTTAATGGCTCCTGCATCCTTTGTTTTATGGCTCTATTCGATAATGTTGCGTTTTCGTTGGGTGTTTGGATGAGATGATCTGCTTTCCATTTGTTTGCTATCGTGCTTCGATCAGATTTTTTTGTCCACTGCCCCTTCAGTCGTGAGGATCTTTTATCGATTGGTGGGGCGTTCGTCTGGTCGTCTGTCTTTTGAACGCTTGTCTTGCATTTTTTGTTTGGTAGGGATCTGGTTTTTTTTTATATCGGATCTATTAATTTGGAGTTTGGATTTCGCTATTGTGGAGAATGAACAACTTGATGCATAAGTTTGCTTCAGTGGAAACATGGATCATCTTATGATTACTCATGCCGAGAAGGTGATTATGGAGGCACAAGCTGTCAAACGAAATGTTCACAATAATCTATTTTCAAAATCTGAGGAGATCTACACATGTGTTAGCATCTTCTGGAATGATTTTGGGCCATTTTATATTGCTTTTTCTACTCCTTGTCTAGACAAAGTTTTCGATAGCCTTTTGCGTAGTACAAACACGCCGACATATCCATTAGAAGTAAAGTCGGATCATGGTTACCACCAGGTCCACAACGCAGCTTGTTCATTTAGGTGGCTGTGGCTGTAGAAGTCCCACTTTTAAGAGATGTTTGCCAATCAAATGTTTCCAGCGTCTGCCATTGGTCTCATCTCTGTTCATATCCAAATCACATAAGCTGTCCGGAACCATTTGGTGAAAGCACCATGCAGACTGTTGGGAACATGCTCCTTTTGGTGCCACACCTCGGGAGGATAAGGTTGAATGTGATTATGTGTTATTAGATGTCAGTCTGTAAACAGCAGCTTTTGTTTTCTTTCGTTGATGATGTTTGCTTGCAAGAAAAGTTGTTTCTTACAGCGAATCCTATGAGATGATATGGACAATAAGTTCTTTGCTTCTATAACATCTTCTGTGTCCACCAATATGGTCTGCTATTTTACAACGAGAAAGATCCATAATGAACATAGCATGACGACAGAACGATACTCTTGTTATTAATAAATTGCAAGATATTTTGTTGTAGGTCTTGGTCTTCTCCTTGCTACTACATCTCCACTTGATTGTGTTGTTAGGTTTCAGTCTCACTTGTAACAATCTTTGTGTTTGAACCCAGGGGAATATTTCTGTCTTTGATCATTTATGTTCTTTTAAAGTTTTTTTTTTCTGGGAGCACTATGTTTTTTGTTGAGTTTTGATGTGGATTGACTGCCCAATGGACCCTTTTACAAATGTTGTTTTGAAGCCATGGCTTTCTTTCTCTTGCAAATCCGTAACTTTTGTGTTTTTCCGTTGCTTTAATATGCTTCTGCTGTTCGGGAATGACAATGTTAGTTCAATCGCTCTCAATCCAGAGCTACATGTACATTAACTACTATATCGTTGAACGGTCTGTATCATTGTCTGCATCCTTCTAAATGAGCATTGACTTTGTTGTATCTTGCAGCTTAAACCTGAGGAGGTTTCTGGTATTATGAGTGATTTTGCTGAACCAGGACACCTTGCTCCTACTGGCTTATTTCTTGGAGGGACGAAATACATGGTCATCCAAGGAGAGCCTGGGGCAGTCATCCGTGGAAAGAAGGTGTGGTACTTAATTCTTTATTCCACCCAATGAAAGTTTTGAGATGTGCCCGTAGAAAATGAATTGTGAAAGAAGGGAGAAACTGCTTCTTGTTATTTATCTTAGCTACTGTTCTTCTTCATATTCCTGGCAATTCTCAGTTTTGAGTTCTGATAACGTGATCTGACAGTCTGTCTTTCACACATGTTATCCTTACCAACTAATCCAAATATGCAGGGTTCAGGTGGCGTCACTCTAAAGAAGACCGGTCAGGCCTTAGTTATCGGCATCTATGATGAACCCGTGGCTCCAGGACAGTGCAACATGGTTGTCGAGAGGTTGGGCGATTACCTCATTGACCAGGGCCTGTAGATTGCCAGCATCTGCATGCTTCTTCAATTTTGTATCTTGGAATGTGTGGCTTGGGTTTTCTGAAGGTCCTTGGTTCGTCGTTTTTAGCATATTCGATGATCTTGAAGCGGTATTTGCTGTGTCTGTGAACATAATAATCTTTCCTCTGAGGTCCGAAATGATTGTTTCTTCTATCTGGGTCAGTTTGATTTCATCCTTGAGTGGTGTCTGGCAGACTGGCCATTGTGTATTCAGCCTATCTAATATTTTCAACTGAGTTGCTTATTAAAAGACAGGTTCTTTTGGGGGGGTGGTGGTGGTTAAGTTTGCTTGTTCTTGATGGTTCAAGTTTTCACGTTCTTAGGGTCTTTTGTCTTGCCTCTTGCTTGGTAGAACCCCACAACTTTTACCCACAATGTAGTTGATCTTGATTGAGATGTGTGTTAAGGCCAAGATGATTACCCCGGGGTTGATATGTATTCTCGGTGGTTTCATCCTGCAAAGTAATGCTTGAATAATGGATGTAAGCTTATTGGTGGATAGCCTTTCTCCCTGGAACTTCCTTATCTCGTGTATGTGATTTTAAATACATCACCAGCAATTGTCTTTTATTGTGTGCTTAAGAAATCTTTTCTCATGATTGTGGACGTTTATCTCAAGCATGTTGGATCCGCGTATTATATTCATCTGCGGAGGATGGTCAGTTTGGATGAGCTGTTTTCGTTTCTTAACCACGGATAGGTGCTCTCGGTTTTTCGTTTTCCTCCTCCGGTAGTTTTGGATAAGATGATCTAAGATAGGTAATTGCACAAGTTATCAGGGATTTATGTTGGATAAATGATTTATTCAGGGCAATTTCGATAACTAGATTATTTAATCTTGGGATTTCTGGTTATCTCTGTCTTGAGCTTGATGGAGTGAAATTATGAGGTAGGGTAAAATTATCACTTGTGTCTAAATTTATTGTGAATAAGTTTTGGTTAATTTGTTAATAATTTGTCATCCCAGCCGGATATCTTATAATTATAAACTCGGACATGCAATTTACAAATTGGAGTAAGGCTGAGATGAAGTCACAAGGAGATCATGAAACATGCAGGAAGCTGGTTGTTCCACTTCCACCATTCGGGTTGGAGAAACTTTCGTGTGGGACTGTAGGTTCCACATCCTGTGTCCACCAACTTGGGCCCATCGCAGCTGCGTCATACGAGTCAGAAGATAACAAAGAAGATACGTGCATACAAAAAGACGAAGGCTGACGTATATATGTATATATTTAACTCTGTTCTCAACTCAAAGTCAGATAGCAGCGTTTGGTACTAATTTTTGAAATTCAAAAATCGGCAAAAATTGATTTGAGAAAATTAATTAGGGGTCCCTGTCAGAGTGTTGACTTAATTTGTAGTCCCTATCAGAAAATCAGAAGTCATAAAGTCCTACCTTTTTGTGTTAGTTTAATTTCTAGTCCCTATTTTTTGCTTCTAGTCCTTGCTTTTTTTGTTGCTCAGCATTTAATGCGTCTTGAAAGACGAGTCGTCCTTTTAACATCAACTTTTTCCTATTTTGCCCTTCTTTATTCTACTCGTTTCCTATTTACATTCGTTACAGTTGCCTTTGTATCAATTACAGTAAGCTTGTATGTCAGTTACAGTAAGCCTTTATATCTGTTACAGTAAGTCTTTTTTTCCTTATGCTCGTTACAGTTGTTTTTGTATCAGTTACAGCAAGTCTTTATATCTGTTACAGTAAGCCTTTGTAACTGTTACAGACCACAACTATAAGCTCTTACAAAAGAAAAAAAAAACTTTATTTGTTTGCACATGCTAGGATTCGAACCCAGGTCTTCACAAAGAAGACATGAGATACCCTTACCACTAAGCTACAACTACATTTGTGTTACAACAGAACATAATAATATATTTAATTAAGTATTGTAGTAAACATAATACTTACTTTGTTACAACTTATGTTAAGTCTTGTTACAGTCAATATCATTCCCTGTTACAGCATACATTAAGTTCTGTTACAGTAAACATTATCAGCTATTATAGTAAACATAATACTTTGTTACAACTTATGTTAAGTCTTGTTACAGTCAATATCATTCCATGTTACAGCATACATTAAGTTCTGTTACAGTAAACATTATCAGCTATTATAGTAAACATAATACTTTGTTACAACTTATGTTAAGTCTTGTTACAGTCAATATCATTCCATGTTACAGCATACATTAAGTTCTGTTACAATGTACATTAAACTTTGTTACAATATGCATTAACCTTTGTTATAATATACATTAACCTTTGTTACAATATGTATTAAGCTCTATTACAACTTATGTTAAGTCTTGTTACAGAATACATTAAGCTCTATTACAATGTACATTAAACTTTGTTATAATATACATTAACCTTTGTTATAATACACATTAACCTTTGTTACAATATGTATTAAGCTCTATTACAACTTATGTTAAGTCTTGTTACAGAATACATTAAGCTCTATTATAATGTACATTAAGCTTTGTTACAATATACATTAACCATTGTTACAATATATATTAACCTTTGTTACAATATGTATGAAGCTCTATTACAACTTATGTTAGGTTTTGTTACAGTATACATTAAGCTCTATTACAATGTACATTAAGCTTTGTTACAAGTACATTAAGCTCTATTACTGTAAGTGATACGAAATTACATTAAGCTAAGCAATAAGCTTACAGTAACAAAGGTTAATGTATATTGTAACAATGGTTAATGTATATTGTAACAAAGGTTAATGTACATTGTAATAGAGCTTAATGTATTCTGTAACAAGACTTAACATAAGTTGTAATAGAGCTTAATACATATTGTAACAAAGGTTAATGTATATTATAACAAAGGTTAATGCATATTGTAACAAAGTTTAATGTTTACTGTAACAGAACTTAATGTATGCTGTAACAGGGAATGATATTGACTGTAACAAGACTTAACATAAGTTGTAACAAAGTATTATGTTTACTATAATAGCTGATAATGTTTACTGTAACAGAACTTAATGAATGCTGTAACAGGGAATGATATTGACTGTAACAAGACTTAACATAAGTTGTAATAGAGTATTATGTTTACTACAATACTTAATTAAATATATTATATGTTCTGTTGTAACACAAATGTAGTTGTAGCTTAGTGGTAAGGGTATCTCATGTCTTCTTTGTGAAGACCTGGGTTCGAATCCTAGCATGTGCAAACAAATAAAGTTTTTTTTTTCTTTTGTAAGAGCTTATAGCTGTGGTCTGTAACAGTTACAAAGACTTACTGTAACAGATATAAAGACTTGCTGTAACTGATACAAAGGCAACTGTAACGAGCATAAGGAAAAAAAGACTTACTGTAACAGATATAAAGGCTTACTGTAACTGACATACAAGCTTACTGTAATTGATACAAAGGCAACTGTAACGAATGTAAATAGGAAACGAGTAGAATAAGGAAGGGCAAAATAGGAAAAAGTTGATGTTAAAAGGGCGACTCGTCTTTCAAGACGCATTAAATGCTGAGCAACAAAAAAAGCAAGGACTAGAAGCAAAAAGCAGGGACTAAAAATTAAACTAACACAAAAAGGTAGGACTTTATGACTTCTGATTTTCTGACAGGGACTACAAATTAAGTCAACACTCTTACAGGGACCTATAATTAATTTACCCAATTGATTTTAGTTACGATGCGTCTCACCTTCCATTTTTGTCTCGTCCTTACGAGCACAGATGACGAGGTGCCTCAACGCCCACATCCGCAAAATGCCTATGACATTTTTTTTATCAACCCTCCTGCCGCGAAATTAGTAAAGTCGAGATTTATTCGCTTTTCACCGAGAGAGAGAGAGAGAGAGAGAGAGACATGCACTTCTCTCCATCTCTCTCCACGTCGCAAAATCACCACCGACACGGAAGCCAAGCAAGGCAGGTTGGTTTGAAATCGTAAGAGATTTGGCAGAGATTTTTGCCTCAAAATCTCCCCCCAACTTGTTACCAAACGCTGCCATCAAACAAACAGGAACCCGATTCCCCCCTTTCGAGCCGCAAAAAAATTATCTAGTTTTGATACATACGCCCGTGGATATTTTACACAATTGCACTTCCTGACTGCAAATTAATTAGAACGCAAAACAATAACAAAGCTGTTCGCGGTGTTCATGCTGCAGATGTTGAAGTGTCGTCAGCTTCCATTCCCCATCTTTTTTGTTCATGGAGATGCCACCCGGTTGCGTATTCTGCTTGAACGTCTAAGAGGAGTTGACACTGCTTCACTTGCTCCATGCCTCTGCCGGTTGTTCTGTCTCATTCGAAACGACAGATCATTACTACTTTGATGAATAATGTGGGTTCTAGATTTGAAAGCCTCAAACGTGGGTTAATCCATCAAGGATTGAAGAAGATATCAAATACCCATCAAGAAAGTTATTGGAGTAACTGTGTGATGTAAGAGAGCCACTAAGCCAGCCTTCTGATACTGGGGGAAGAATATCTAAGAATCCAATCACATGATTCTTGTAGGAGGCATATGATCGGATATAGTTTGCTTGTTAAAGGCATGGTGGGCCGGACCGGGAATCGGACTGTAGAGTAGCTGATACGGTGTGAGAACTGGAGTGTATCACACTCACAAACATGGTGGATTGGACTGGTGAATCAGATTGGAGAGTAACTAGTATGGTATGAACCGGAGTGTACCGCAGTAGCTTGATGCAATTCGCATTAAAATTTTAAAAAAATTAAAAAAGAAAAAGAGGGTTTCTGGGTCGACCATATCTAAGACTGCCAATTCTCACGGCTAGAGTGTATCAGACCAGTTCAATCCGATACGTCCAACCATCACAGACACAAAAATAATTTAATTCTTGCATGCTGTTGGAGAATTGAGTAGTGGTGAGGAAAAAAAAGTGAAAACAAGAGGATTATGTTGCATAGCTTGGTATGTAAGCTTTCCTATGTAGAACGAGAGTTGTTCATCAGGAAAGCAAACTATTTGTACCTGTTTTCCCTCCAGCTTCTCTTGGTCTGGTTGCCTTTGCAGTGCAGATTCAGTGGTTGAAGACCCTAAAGTAGATTGATCAACAGTGGCTAAACTATTGCTCATTGACATCTCTGGAGATTGTGGATGGCGTCCATTTGCTTTGGTGGTCTTCTTCCCCAAAAAAGAATCCCCAGTTCTAAAGAACCCTAGCTCTGCAACAGAGAATTCCCCAAGCAACTCAACAGTTGGCGGATGGGTTCCATGAAGCTCCTCATACTTCTCAGTACTGATGGAAGAATCTGAATGCCCCTCTTTGAGTAGTTCAACCGCTGGACAGTAGCTTCCATGATCTCCAAACCTGCCCGTCTTAGCAAGCAAATCAAAATCCCTCTTCAGTTTCTCGGTGGTCGGCAATTCGAACTCGCCCTCAGATGCCCACCCAGATGTTGGAAAGGATGCTGAAGCATCATCCTTAACCAAAGTTCTTGCCTCCCTGGGACTTGGAAATCTGAGAAATGTGAAGGTAGCAAGTGCTATTGCCATCAGAACTGTCACAGCTACTTCCATCCCATACAAGCTGAAACCACCATCACCACCACCTCCAAAGGAGCCATCTTTCTCTGCAAAGCCAGAAGTAGCCCGTCTCCCTGGAGATTCTGCAGCTTTGTCCAGCTCCAATGTCATGCCCACTGGCTCTTCCATTTCAGCTTCCACCATCACATCCTCCACTTGCTCCTCAGAGATGGTATCTCTATTGTGTCTGTTCCCTTCTACAGGATTACGTACCTTGTCATCAGTGCTAATGAAACCCTTAATCTCTTCTTCCACTGGAACAACACCAGCATTCATGAATACCTCACTCTCTCCTTCCACTGGAACAACACCAGCATTCATGAACACCGCAATCTCTTCTTCCAGTGGAACAACACCAGCATTCATGAACACCTCACTCTCTCCTTCCACTGGAACAACACCAGCATTCATGAACACCTCAATCTCTTCTCCCACTGGAACAACACCAGCATGCATGAACACCTCATCCTCTCCTCCCACCCGAGCAACACCAGCATTCAAATTCTCGTCATCAACCAACAATTTGCTCTCATCTGCCACCATCTTACCTCTCTCATGAAGCTCCAAACTATGTATAGCATACTCGTCTCCTTCTTCCTCCGACAGAGCCAATAAATCTTTCAGAACCTCGTCATTACTACACCTCAAATCACAATTTTCTGGTGTTTTCATCTGGGTTTCACCTTGCAATTCCTCGGCAGAACTGATAGGCCAGTCTCCTATAATGACCATATTAGAATTTGGTGTCACATCGTTGACTGAAGCACCACGGCCACTGTTCACCATAGACTTGCCTTCCTCCTGGAGTTGCTCACCTTCCACTACTTTGCAGAAACCATCTAGGCTACTCAAGTGGGAATCCATATATGTGTGCATGGAATCTCCAGAATACGCATCCGAATTCATGCTGGCATTTGCTGCAGATTCTTGGACACCATCTTGGGTCTGCAAATAGTCTCCTTCGAAGGTTTGAAATTTCTGGGAGGAAAAGGGAGCGCAGAAGGAATCCATGGAAGATATGTACCCGGTTATTGAGAAGAGGATCCCCAACACGAGTAGAACCTTCCCTACCAGATTACACCACGAGGGCCTTTCCTCCTCTGCCGTATCATCATCATCATCTTCTTCCTCGCCCATGTCTTCACAAGATTCCTCATCATGGGATGGTTCCAGGTCTCCTAACCCATGTTCCAGCCTCGGCAATGGTGAAGGGAGCGAGGTCGCCGGAGTCCCCTCCCCGCTCGAATCCCCTTCTGCTCCTTCCGGCCCCGTCTCTCTTCGGAGGAAGATTTCCCTGAGCCGACCCGGATTGTAACGAAGAAACTGCGGCCTCGGGGAGAGGTAGTTCGTGTGGGGGTCATAAGGTAGGGCCCCAGATGCCGCCATGCCGTCCTCACCAGACCCAGGAAGCCCGGAAGACGCCGGCGTGAGCAGATCATCCGCATCGAGATGCTCATCATCGTCCAGTCCGGATAATTTGGCAAAGGGAGCATCTTTCTTCCCCGGACGCTCGATTCCTCGGCGGAGGAACTGCGGGGTTTCCCCGCCGGTTTCTTCGGTAGTCATCCCCGCCTCAGAACTGTTCGCCATCTGGTGACATCGGGAAGCAGATTAGTAAAGCAAACCTAGAGAAGTTACGCAAGAAATCTTCGAAAAGAGATGAGATCATGAGCAGTATGGGGCAGCAGGAACCCGTCGGCGATGACCCACCTCTGTGTGTGTGTGCTGGGGGAGGGGATGTGGTTCCGATGCCAGCACAGCAGAAAAGCCCAACCTGTGGAGGAAGAACAAGGAGGAGGACACCAAGGAATGCCGACGCCTCTGGCCGCGATTCTTGTTCTTCCTCTCGTTGGTGTTGCAGGCGATGGCGGAGGAGATGAGGAGGAGGAGAAGGGTGACGTTGGTGGCGACGGCGGAGGAGTTGAGGGGGAGGAAAAGGGTGACGTTGATGGCGACGGCGGAGGAGAAGCGTGCCGTTGGCGGCGGTGGCTGCGGATTTCAAAATCTGAATTTTCCCGCGTTTCCTGACGGATCGGAGGAAGGCGCCGCCTCCCTGTCGAACTCGCAGAGGATCCACTGGACGGACGGTCGGATTTGATGGGGTCCAGGAGTCCCGTCCGATGTGGGCTTGGGTGGCTCTGATGGCGTTCGATAACGGTTGGGTTTATTGTGTTAAAAAAAAGTTAGAGTTGGAAAGAGAAGATAAATATGAGGAAATTTTTTTAAAAAAATCCTTGTCAAGAATGGGATTCGAACCCATGCCCTTTCGGACCAGTACCTGAAACTGGCGCCTTAGACCAACTCGGCCATCTTGACACATGGTAATCTCATTTCATTTATTAGTTAAATATAAAATATTGGTTTTGCCCATGCTAACCTCTTTTGTATTAAACAGTAAAATTGAATCACAAGTAGTCTACATCCCAAATCATTAGCTTGTAGTGTCTTCCGCTCAAAATTTTCTAGGGAGGAACTTGGCCCACAACAGCTATTTCTATTTTTGTTGTTCCCTAAAGATGACAAGTATGTAAATCGCATTTGCAATTTTATCACAAATCCCTCCCACCCTTCATTCATGCGTGATGGAAAGAAAAGAAACGTACGTGCCTCCATATGCACCAATTCAAAGATGTGTTTGTACCACTTAATATAAACTTAGTATGTAAGATGGGTTTTACTATACACTCTGTTATGCAAGACATTCAGGGTTCCCCACTTATTTTTAAGTTCCCATTTATGTAAGAAACTCTAGTAACATGATTCACACACACTTTGGGGTGGGGGGGGGGGGGGGGGTTTGTTTAATCTCCACTAGTAAGTACCAAGTAGTGAGTGTCCCAACAGAGTCCATCATCTTATCCACTCACTACCTCATAAGCCCACCAATCCAAAGACACCGCACTCGGAGTTGGGCCCACTATTCGGGCCAAGTCCCAACCATGAGTACCCACGGCCCACTACGAAATGGACAAACGCCCCATCGGTGGGCCTGGCGCTGTCGAAAGTGCCCTCCGGCACACGCTACCCGCGGGCCCCGCAGAGGCCCAAATAGGGAGCCGATGGCATTACCGTAAATTTAGAGAGAACGAGGGCTAGATATCTGAAGGGATTCAGTTTTTTGCCGACTTCAAAAGGCGCCCTCGTGAAGAGCGGGAACGCCTTCGCCCCTCCCACTCCCCTCCTCCTCGACTCCGGTGGCGGTTCCATTGCAGAGGACTGTGCCAGCGGTCGCAGTGCCGCGCTGCGCGGCGCTCGCGGCCGTGGGCGCCGCTTCCCCCTTCTTCCATTCTCCCATTCCTCTCCCCCTCCGGTAGATGTAGATCCATCCATGGAGTACCCCTTACGCCCCTTCCGGCCCGGGGGGTGGGGGTGAGAGGCTCCACTGGCATCGTGTACATAGCTGGCACACAGGGGCAAAGCCAGGCAGAAGGCGGCGGCGGCGGCGGTCCTTGTCGAAACGTGAGATTCTTTTGTTTTGGATCCTCGCGTGAGATTCTTTTGTTTTGGATCCTCGTATAGAACAGGAGAACATTGTGATCCTTCGGAAACGTACGTTTTACATTTTTCTCCTGGATTTGATCGATTTCCTTCTCGTGAAATGTGATTGTCGGTGGAGGAACTATTTTAGATCTATGTTGATTTTGATGGCGGTGGAAGTTACGATCTCTCGTTTTTTTATCGCACGAGTGTTCCTCTATTTCTGATGCGGTTCCGGTTGCCGTGATCTGTTTTGCTACATGGAGTCTTGTGATCCATTGGCTTGGCTCGATTGGAGTTGGGCGTTGATCTATGGTGTTGATGCTTCAGCAGTCTATCTGCATCCATCTTCGTGACATTGTTGCTAAATATTCTTATTATTTCTTCTTTGGAGCTTTGCTTGAGATGTTAAAAGTGAAATATAGCGGATATCAAGAATATTGTGACGACCACTTGCTTGAGAACTATTCTTTCTTGAAGCCATTTATGAGTTATTGCTAAATGCCTGATGAGATTTTCCCCGAGGAGGAAGACGTTAGCGAGATATTTAGTTCTGCATTCTAAGGTTTTTTTTCTTCTATCAGATTTGAACTCTTGTTCTTTGACATATGGACGTCTGCACAGTCGATGGCAATCCTTGCCTCGTTGTTCACTTTATTTTATACCTGAAATTAGCCAACACGGAGATGGAAGATATCATCACAGTTCATACAGAGCAGCAGAAAGTACCAGTCACATTTGTCGCTCTCTGTTCTTAAAGGAACCCCCAAAATTTCCAAGTAAAGATGACAAGTACTATGTGGTTCTTCCGTCAGTGCACTGGGTTCACATCTCGGTTTGAAAAATTGTGGTCGATTTAGCTGTATGAAGAGTTGCCGCTTCCATTGTGATTGGTGTCCATTATGGCATCCCTTTCTATGAGGAAGACAAGTTTTACTTGATCATATCACCAAGACTTGGCTTGTGATACTCTTTTTTTTTTGCCGTACTTCTACAACTTCCATTTTTTTGTAGCGTCATAACTGCTACTAAAACGTTACATATCATGCTTTTTATTTGAAGGGGGCGGGCAAGTTGGGACGGTGGCAAGTCCTACTCTTCTTGAAGAATGTTAAGTGTGCAAGTTGCCAAAAGACTCTGTATGATGCTTCAGGATGGTGGAAAAGGAGGAAAGAGAAGAGGTGCTGGGGTTACAGGGAAGGGAAAAGGGAGGAGGGGAGTTGTACGGATGCTGCGTTTTAGGGTGGGAGTTTCCTTTTTTTTCTTTCTTTTTTTCCCTTTTCATGGGGACGGGCTGTGCGGAGGAGAGATGTATGAAGAACTGAACTCCTCCACACAAAATATGGAGAGTTCTGATAGGGCTGGGGCTCTGATCTCCCACTGTTCTGGTTGTCTAGATAGTTGGGGTGTACAACGGTTCGGTCCGGTTGGCCAATTTTTGGCCAACCCGAACCGAACCGAACATACATCTAAACCCGAATCGAATCGGAGTTATTTCGGTTCGGTTCAAACTGAATTTTTATATTTAATTAAATATAATTAAAATTATTAATATTTATACAATAAAATAAAAATAAAATTTAAATATATATATATTTATATGTAAATTTAGTCATATAATTACATTTTTAATACTTGTAATATAAATATTATTATAATTATATTAAAAATCGATTTATACGGTTCGGTTCCACAATTTGTGAAACCGAACCGAATCGAATTTTGGTCCAAATCGAATCTAACCGGCCAATTCGATTTGGTCCGGTTCGGTTCTTCGGTTTGAACCGAAATTTGAACACCCCTACTAGATGGTCTTTCTTTCAGCCGTGGGTTTGTCATCAAGGCTAGAAGGGGAGTGTGCTTTCCAAACTGGTTTGTCATCAAAGCCAAGGTTAGCCCCACCGGTTAACCTATGGTACGGATATGATTTATATTAAAAATATGAGAAAAAAAATCAGACTGACTGGTAAACTCTGCCTAAGCGTGATCAAAGCTAGAGGGAGAAAAACGGGATGGAAGCTGTATCCAAACACCCCATTAATCTTTTATGGTAAGTGCACCAGTGAAACATACCTTCTACTCACTATCCTTTTCAAAGTGCTTTGGCTCTGCTCTCTCTCTTTGGGGAAATTGTCATGGAGACTGAACCATCTCATGCGGCCTCGCGATGCTTCATGCATTGTCTCGTACGTCATATGATTATCTTAATATTTCATGTTTTAAATTGCAGTTGCATCATTTCTGAAACAACTCTCTGAACTTGCCATTTTGTATGTTCATGGTGCCACGTAGTTTCACATTTTTAACATAATAATTGTTTTGGAGGATTTTAGCTTCCTGGTGTCTGCATTCTCATTGTCAAGTGGGGTATAGTACACTTTCATACTCAGAAGAATCTGGTTAATCTGCAATACTCTATCTGCATTTTTAACTTTACTGTTCTGGCTGACCAGAAGCACAGCTTCTTAGGACTCTTTGGTAATAGGTTAGATTAAAATTAACTTAGTTAACTCAAAATTAACTCAAAAAATAGTTCAAGTGGGTTAGATTAAAGGTGTGTTAAATATGAGTTAACTCACAATTTTTCAACCCATCTCTGGAGATAAGTTGGAGTTAATTTATTGAGTTAATTATCTTTTTACCTTCACGGTACATAATATTAATTGTTATTTTTTTCTTTTCTCAATGTAGATTAACTCATTTTTTCTTACCAAAATATATTTGAGAAAAATAAGTTAATTCACTATAGTCAAATGAGTTAACTCAGTTGCAAACAAAGTAAAAGTGAGTTTAAAGGGAGATAACTCCAATCCACGACTAAAGTTATGTATGGTTAATTTATTTTTTTAGTTTATTTTTCTTGTGTGTTAATCTAGATTAACTATAGTGAGTTAACTCATTTTTTCTTGATTATAGCCCACTTTTATATTAAAAATTGACTTGAAAAGACAAAGTTGTGTTGGAAAAAGAGAAAATAGCAATTAATGTTATATATCGCCGGGGCAAAATGATAGTTAACTCAATAGATTAACTTCAATTTATCTTCGGAGGTGAGTTAAAAAATTAAGAGTTAACTCACATCTGACTCACCTTTAGTCTAATCTATTTGAGTTAAATTTTTTTTGTTATCAAATTATATTTTGAGTTAACTTTGAATTAATTTTGAGTTAACTTTACATTAACTCATTATCAAATTTAATCTCAATTTGGTAATGGATTAGATTAAAATTAACATGAAGTTAACTCAAAATTAACTCAAAAAATAATTTGAAAAAGTTAACACAAGTGAGTTAGATTAAAGGTGAGTCAAATGTAAGTTAACTCAATTTTTCAACCCACCACTAGAGGTGGGTTGGAGTTAATCTATTGAATTAACTATCTTTTTGCTCTCATGGTAGATAGTATTGTTTGTTATTTTTTTTTTCTAACATAAGTTAACTCACTATAGACAAATGAGTTAAGTTAGATGCAAAAAAAGTTAAAATAAGTTAAAAGTGAATTAATTTTAACTCTGAGTTAAAGTTAATTTTAACTTAACCTATTACCAATGTGAGACTTAGTTCACTCCTCTCCACCCTAACTTCGTGGTAGGAAGATGTGTTTTTCCATTTTTTTAGTGGTGGCCCTGGTGGGGTTGGCGGCCGGGAGGAAGGAGGGGGGAGGGTGGCTCTTGATTCGTTGATGGTTACGTATTTCCTACGTTCATGTTACTGCCCTCGTTGTCTTATGGGTCCCTCATGTCCGAGCGTAGGATCATTTAGTTAGGCTTTTCGGAGTGTTCCGAGGGTTTAGACTATATCCTGCAATGACGGATCCTGCATGTCCACAGAACAAATCGAAATCCTAAGCTCTTATACAAACAAAGGATTGCAGATTCAAAATATTTATTAATTATTTAACAGAAAATAATATTTAATAAATTATAATTCTATTAAAGATTAAAAATAAATTAAATATTTGATAAGTGATTTTAATTAATTTACCTTTTTTCAAATCTTTTAACCAAGTTTGGTGTTGGTTGATGTATTGTGAATTGTTGTACATTGTTGAGAAACGGTGTTTGTTATGTTTGATTCGAAATCGATGTGCTGTACATGATACATGAGATTTCCATTTTACACTAACCAGATGAGGAAAATCGAGGTAAGGAGTAGAGGGTTGAGGTTCTGAGTGTAAACCCTGATGTTTACTTGTAATTTGAGCTAATTTTTCTTTTTAAGAAAAAGTTTTTGGGCAGCCTTTGATGTTGTGCACGTATGCATAACGGCTTGGCGGATGGCTTGCGTGAGTCTGAAAAGCAACTCGAAGCGTTCGAAGATATAAATTTAATGGGCAAATTATCTCTGAAATCTTGTCAATCAACATTTTTATGAAAATTATATATGAAGAGACGTGATTTAAGTGTGCCTCCCAAGAGGTATTGTCCCCATGTTTGGGGTTTTGTCCTTTAAAAAGGCCCTCTTGGGAGAAGAGGTGAGACTCTTGCTGATAAGCACACATTTATTCTCACTATCTTTCAATGTGGGACTAAAGAATACCTCTACAATATAATACGTCTAAAATCTATTAATTAGAGCCCTCATTCCTTTGGAATTCAAAGTAGAGGAAATTATCAGACATCTATTTATTTAATTTATTCGTTACGTGGAAAACGTGAAGCCAATGAATGAAACAGAAACTGGCACGGAAAGAAGATATAGTATTTATTAAGCTGGCTATACTCGAGTTTGATTGTGAATTAGCTAGCACAAGCAAGTGGCAAAACAAGGCCATATGTGCGTGCGTGCACGTGGGTGTGTGAGAGAAAATAACCGCTTGGCTTGTAGGAGTTTATGTAAATAAATATCTCCATTCCCTACTCGTAAAATAACTGTTTGCAACTTTGCATTCATATTTATAGTTGGCGCAGTGCATGTCCGTTAACATAGCTATATCATAACTTTGCATTCATATTTAAAAATTGACCCTCCAAGAAAAGTTATTTATGCCTGATAATTAACATTTTATTTGGTAGGCACCCCCAAATATGTTAGGAATACATCTTTCAAATCCCTTCAAAACTTGAGGGAAAAAAGATCCTAAGAGGGGTGCATGAATGCATGATTATAGAGGATTTATAAGCAAATAGATTAACGAGGTTAATCTCTTAACCACAACGTTACAGGAACTATTAAACTAAAAAACCCAAACAATATCGCTAAAGGAAATCTCATTACTTATAACAAGTCTAGAATGAATAGAGAGAACTCAGCCCCTTGCCACTATTATACGGACACGATGTGAATCTATGATAAGTGTTGAACAAAATCGGGAAAAAAATATGGATGGAAAATGTAAAGCAATAATGACGTCGGAAAACTGGCCTGAGCTCGCCTTAGGACAAGCTCTGGCTCAAAGAGAGATCACCTCTGAACAAAACGAGATGAGAGTCCGAAGTCCGAGCGTGTGGGTAAAACCGGGTTAATCCAACGGGGTAAAACGAAGGTCTCGTCAAACCAAGTGCCGTAGTAGAAAACAAAGCACGAGGGAGGGACCTCACTTACAGCTTGTCTTCGTACTCGGACAGCGGCGTCATCTGCTCCTTGAGACCCTTCCTCTTGCGGATATCCGCCACGATCTGCCCCGCCTGTGATCCGGATTCCAACGGGTCGGACGACATCATGTCCCAGTGATCGAACACACTCTGGGGGAACGCCTGCCCCGACGTGGCCGCCCTCAGGGTGCTCGAGAACCCGAAGGACTCGATGACCGGGAGGTAGGCTTTGATGTTGTAGAGTGGGGTGCCGGGCCTCTGCATCTCCTCGAACACATGGCCCCTCTTCTGGTTCAGAACCCCGTATATGCCGCCGAGCGCCTGCTCCGGCGCCTGGATCTCCACGAGATAGACTGGTTCCAAGAGCCTGGGTTTGGCCGTCAGCTGCGCGGCATAAATGACCCTTCTTGCCGTGGGAATGACCTGCCCGCCGCCTCTGTGGATGGCGTCGGCGTGCAGAACCACGTCGCAGACCTCGAAGCAGATGCCCCGCATGTTCTCCTCCGCTATTGCGCCTTCCTTGGACGCCCACTGGAAGCCGGCCACCACGGAGTCCTTGATCTCGTTGAGGTATTGGACTCCCTTGCACATGTCGACGACCATGTTGGGGCCCGTCGTCTCGGGGCCGAAGCACCAGATCTTCTTGGCGAGGTCCTTGTCCCAGCCGAACTCTTCCGACAGGATCTTGGAGCGGGCTTTGGGGTCGTCCCTGGGGCCGATGCGCCCTTCGTCGATGGCCTCGGCGAGGCCCTCCTCCATGGGCCGGGCCTCCATGTAGAGCCGGTTGTGCTTGTTGGGGGACTTGCTCATCACGGTCCGGCAGGATTTCTCGAGCACGGTCTCGCGGAAGGAGACGACCGGGTCAGAGACGTTGATCTCGGCGCCTCCCATGAAATCCTCCTGCAGGTCCTTCAGGCAGATCTCGAGGTGGAGCTCACCGGCTCCTGCGACGATGTGTTCGCCGGACTCCTCCATTGTGCACACCACCATGGGGTCCGACTTGGCCAGACGCTTCAGGCCCTCAACGAGCTTGGGGAGGTCGGAGGCGACCTTGCACTGCACCGCAACACGGACGACTGGAGAAACGGAGAACTTCATGGCCCTGATTGGATGGGCGTCAACCTCCTTCTCGTTTGTGAGAGTTGCATTCTTGGTGATGAATTGATCCAAGCCGACCATTGCAACCGTGTTTCCACAAGGTACGTCCTCGACAGATTCTTGCTTCTTGCCCATCCAGATCACAGTCCTCTGCACACTCTTCACGTACAGATCTTTCTTCTGGCCAGGGACATAGTTCGGGCCCATGATTCTAACCTTCATACCAGTAGAGACTCTCCCGGAGAACACCCGACCGAAGGCGAAAAACCTACCTTTATCAGAGGCGGGAATCATCTTTGAAACGTAGAGCATGAGCGGCCCATCCGGATCACAATTCCGGATGCCATTTGCATAGATATCATCCAGAGGACCCTCGTACAAGTTCTCCACACGATATTTCTGTGCCTTCGCCGGAGAAGGAAGGTGGAAGATCATCATCTCAAGAAGGGCGTCACTTGCTGGCAGCCAAGTCTGCATGACACGCTTCATCAGCGCCTTCCCACTCAGCTCCTTGTCTTCGGATTTCATGGTGATTTTGAGCTTCTGAAGCATAGGCCACAGCTTGTCCTTCTGATCATTCATGCAAGTATTGATGATTTGCTTGATCGGTTCATAGCAGAACTGAACAAAGCCTCGCTTACAGGTAGGAGAACCGGTGCTCTTAGTGGTCCACTTCTTTGTGGCAGGATCGAAGTAGTTTTCTCCCCAGAGCCGCTCCATCATCTTGTTCTCATCAACGCCAAACTTGGCAGCATACATCTTGGCAAAGTTTGTCAAGGTGAAAGCCCAACCATGCAAACCGGCAGAAAAGGCAACAGTCCCCTTCTCCGGATACACTTGCACATCACCAAGAAGGGGGTCTTCGTAAGTAGCCATAATGACATTGGCGTTCTCAATAACACGTTGGAAGGTCTGGTAGGCCTCTTCGCCTTCAACCTGGAGCTCAAGGAAACACCGGTCCATTTTATTGACTGTCAAGACAGGCCTGATCCTTTCTCCAAGGGCTTGTCGGAGAACGGTCTCAGTCTGGACACACACACCTTCCACACAGTCCACCACAACCAGTGCACCATCAGTGATACGAAGAGCAGCTGTGACCTCAGAAGAGAAGTCCACGTGCCCAGGTGAATCAATGAGGTTAATGAGGTACTCATTCCCGCATCTTTCACCCTTGAAGTTCTTCAGAGCAGCAGCATCCATCTCATAATACAAAGAGATTCCAGTAGATTTGATCGTGATACCACGTTCAGCTTCATCCTGGCGAGTGTCCGTCATTCGGACATCCCCTGCAACTTCTTGTGCAATGATTCCAGCGGCAGCCACAAGAGAGTCTGTGAGAGTAGACTTGCCTGGATGTACACAATGAAAGATTAGGTTAGGGGTCTTTATTTCAAAAGGCTTCCGCATTTTATGTTTCAAAATGATGTACATGATAATTTTGGAAGATAAATGATGTATCGCGAAAAGAGACATACTTGTCATTTAAAAAAAGACCTATATGTTGTCTACCCATATTGTCAATCACTTGTCCATAGAATTTGACACCAAATCAGGTGTGTAGACTGAAAAGGATCTTTATTCCCCTAGCCAAACCCCAGGTAAATTAGATTCGGTATATGTTTAATGAGAAAGATTTAGTGCACTTTTATATTGCACTTAAAGTGCAATATTTTAAGTGCAATATGACTAGACACTATGTCCATGTGGCACCCAATAATTGGGTTGCTACTTTATCACACCCCATGTAAGGGGTGCCACATGAGTGAAGTGCCTAGTCATATTGCACTTGAGTGCAATATGAAAGTGTATTAAATCTTTCTCATGTTTAATTGACTCATGTGAAACCCCATTCCTTTTGTCTTTCTGATTAAAGTTTCATGGATATGAGGATACAAAGCCAATACTTCGAAGTAGATCAACAAGAAGACAATGACACAGTGCATTCACCAGCACATACCATGATCAACATGGGCAATGACAGACATGTTTCGGATATTATGCTTCAAGTCCATGATTCTGCGCAGCTCTTCTACCGTAAACTTCACCTGTATACGGCAATAATTACAATAGTTAGATGAAATCGGAGCATTCTCAATAATATTTGATGCACTTTGCAATAGCTTTGCAAAACTAGTTTACCATCTTGACTGACGAAAATGATCACACAAACCGCAACAGCTAAGCTCCTCCTGAAGAACAAGTAGCAATAATAAATAGTTAAAAAACCAGTACATTCAGCAAAATGCCCAAAATGTTAGATATGTCAGATATGTGGAAAAAACAAACTGGTTATTCACCAGAGAATAAAGTACGAAAAGGCCTATATGCTAACCAACTACATATCAGAAGAACATGAACTAATAATTTCCTTTCGAATACTAGATCAAAGTCAACTAAAACAAGACTTTAATAATGTTATATATGCCAATACAGATTATATAGAGCTTTGCATTTATGTTAAGAAAAAAGTATTCCGCACGGAAAGGGCCACAGTATATGTACTACAATACAAAGCTCAGTCAGCCAATAAATTATGAGGTAGGCAATAGTATTGGCAGAGTTTGCTCCCAAACTTTTAGAAAAATGGAACTACTTCAATCGCAGATTTGTTCACCAAACATTTATTTGAGACTTGAAAAGAGAAACAAGAAATTAGTGTTAGTGATGTATCTAAGTTATTCGGCTTCACTAAATAGGAAGATGAACAAATGATCTGCGATAGATGGAAATAATTAGATGATTGAAAATACCATAGAAGCTAAATGACCCAAACCCAATGACATGCTGTAAGGTGACTAATAAGAAAGTACACGGCCAAATTACAAGTTGCAGTCACACACTATTCATTATGCAATGATCGCAAGACGTAACAGGTTTGGTTTGATTTCTGAACTTTCTATCGTCAAAACTAAACTGAATAAAAAAAACTGAAAACAGTATGATTCCGCTTAGATTTCCGATTCGAACCGAGAAATCAACACTCCCAATTTCCTGATGGACGATAATATAGCTAGATAAAAGCAATGAGACACAAGACAGTATATGCTAATAAGCAACCATTCTACACGGTTAACATTCCGAAACGTTCCATACTACTATTGCACAAACATACTGAACTAAAAACCGAACGCGTGAAATTAAGTTCAAAAAATGAAGAAAAAATAACGTACAAAAGCGAATTGATTTCTTAAATGCAAAAGTTAAGCAAACAGAGCATCGGAGCTCCAACCTGAAGTTCCCTGCCTTCCTGGAGAGGAGAACATCCAATGGATCAAAAGAAAACGTTTAAATCCAACGAAATCAGAGAACTAGATCTAAACGAGGAACATTAACAGATCCAGATAATGCTCTTCGTGAAGGAAGTATCAAGGAAACTACACTCCAGAATAACAAAATCCAATCCAGTTCTACGCACGATTCTGGAATGGTGGCGACGAAACAAGAGAATACAGAAAAAGATGTTCCTATGAAAAGACGAATCCGGCGATCGACAACGAGGGGAGAGCAGAGGAAGTGGAAGCGTTGGGCGATCGCACCTTCGGAAACGGGGAGCGGCGGCCGCGATCCCAAAAAATTTACCCGCCCTAGGTGCGGCTTCGCGCTCGCATTTTATATAGTAGCATGGTTCTGTGTCCATTGTCCAGCGGAACAACGCGCCTGCCTTAACGCGCTCTGGCGGCAGATGCGTGCAATGCAACAATGGGAAAGTGGATTAGATCATGAATTCATGATTGGTTGTAGTGTATACACCGATCGTGTTGTACGTAACGATCAGTCAATTAAAATTGTTAAGTCGATCAATTAAATTTTATCTCTTTTTTAAGATTAAATAAATCTTAGGTTTTAGATATTATTTTGATAGAAATCAGTTGACGATAAAAAGATATCGGTCGACCGATTTTCGTCTCTTTTTTAAAACCAAATAGATCATATAGGAATGTTACTTTAACAAAAATCGGTCGATCGATAAAAAAAAATGAGTCGATCGATTTTAAATTTTGATCTGTTGGATGTTATGGAGATGCTCACACGTCGAATCAGTCGACCGATAAGAAGAAATCGGTTGATCGATTTTACTATACCGTGTTGACCGTGTTGGGACTCGCAAATCACCAAGTATGGTACGATACGACTGTACTGCTGCGATACAGAGTAGCACAGCAAATCCTGGACTAAATTTGACAATAAATTATATATGGAAAATAGTTACCTCTTGAGACGAGTTGCTCCCATCCCGGGGGTATAGAAGTGGGGGGTGTGGGTCCCGCCGCAGGCGGGGGCCGGGCCTCCCCTTGTGTCTTACCGCCCCGGACGGCTCTAGAGCCATTTCGAGTGGCAAGCATTTCCCATTATAAATATATACCCCACAATTTATTATATTTGAATATATATTTAAAATCTTCATGATGTATTATATATCTCGAAAACAAAAAATTACCAATTTTATATATGTGGTTAGCAATATGTCAAAATAGAAAGAATATTATGTTATCATGAACATAATTATTAAATAAGAGGTGAAAAATACTAAAACACTTCTCTTCAAAATAGGAGAGAGATAGTTGATTAGGTGGATTTCATTAAGTAGAGTTGGAGCCCAACAATGCGGAGCTGTCAGTGGAGTAATGACAACATAGTTGTCAAGACGGTCGTCTAGATGCCACCTAGGTGGTGCGTAGATGCAAAAACACTTTTGCTCCCACTTAAAAATAGGTCGCCTTTTGAGATGTCAAAAAAGCGCTCCAAGACATCTCCCCCCCCCCCCCCCCCCCACGGCCCCACCCCAACCTGTGTGTTACACATTTATTAGACTGAACACACAATCTAATGACTCTATTCATTTAAGAAATAATCCAGAGGACCCCGGTTGGGTCGATTGGTTAGAACTCTTGCTTAAAAGCAAGAGGTCCCGAGTTCGATTCCTGAGTAAGGACAATACGGGTATATGGAAAATAAGAGCTGTCAAGTCCTGACTTTGGAGTTCACGAACACCAATCATTGAACCCACAAAGTCACACGGGGCGGGATTTCCTCGTTATCAAAAAAAAAAAAAAAATCCACTAGAGAGATTTTGATTGGTTTCTCTTTAGATTTTCAGTGGTGTGCTTGTCTTGAGAAAAGAAATTGAGTACCCTTCAGTTTGGTACTGATTGTATGTTGACCATCCCTTTTTTATTTATGTCAAGGATATGGAGAGAAGATATAATATTTTAAAATTTTATATATTTTAAAAAATGATAATATTGATAACAAATAATAATAATTCAATAAAACTTCAAATTCGATTTCAATTTCAGTAACAAAATTAAAATGGGAACGGAATCGAAATCAGTTATTTATAAAATCATCAAAATCGAAATTGGAATATGTATTTTCGGATTCGATTCCGTATCATTTACAGTGATACAACCAATGTTTTTTTCTTTTCAATTTGAGGGGTATATTAACTAATAAATAGATTTTAAATGTATATTGTTGAATATAATTTTTTTAGAAATATATAAATAATTTTCACGATACTTTTCCTCTTCCACAGTTAACTTCCAGCCTCCATTACTTGACTATTTTATGGTAAACGCTTACCAACGTATAATAAATACTAAAATTCATTTGGGCAAAGAGCAAAATTGACTAAAAAACAATTGGAAAGAATTAAATGGTGATAAACTAAAAACCCCTTATACTTTGGTGCGATCTTCGTATTTATTCTTTATTATATTTATGCTAGAACATTTGTGAAAATATGCTATGAAAGTATTAATAATAATATAGATAAGTCTAAAACGATTCTTAGACCACGCCTCATCAAGTGCTCGTTCGGAAAACTAATTTAGGCACAGATTTGTAGTTTAAACATGACATGGATGGAATTATAAAGATTTAAATATAAATATACAGTTACTATTAAACTTTTAGAATAGTACTTACTATTTAGCTGAATAAAAAATACAAATTAAATTAGTTTATAATCAAATTAATTATATCATATTATATTATTTTGTGAGAGTTGTCTAACCACTGTCACCGCTTTTATATCACATAACGTAATCATATAAAATGTGAAGAAAGGTGTTTTTACCTGGCGACTAAGTATAAAAAATCTAATGGGCCTTATTCGTCGGATAATAGGAGCCCACATATTATTGGTGTATAAATAATAAACTTCTATCGTCCAACGAATCAAACGGCGAAACAAATTAAATCACACTTTTTATTTGGTTGTTCGATTAAAAATTAGGGCAAATTAATTAAGAATACTTAAAAATATTTGATTTATTTTTTAGTTTCTAATAAAATTGTAATTTTTTTTGGTAACGAGAAAATCTCGTCCCTTGTGATTTTGTGGGCTCAAGGATTGATGTTCGTGAACTTCAAAGTCAAGACTTCACACCTCCTACTTTCCGTGTACTCGTGTTGTCCTTACCTCACTTGACTGAAAAAACTTCGGATTTACACACCTCGAGAATTGCATGTAAATCAGGTAAATCCCCCAGATAAATCATATAAATTAGTTAAATCATGTAAACTGTAACTCATTACAATAAATATTATCTTTTGTTACAATATATACTAGTTAAATAAACGCGCTACGCGCGTGTATTATATATATATATATATTATAATTATTAAAATAATTTGAAAAATATATAATAAAAAGATAACTTTTCATTTGACAACAATAAAAAAATAAATTATAATTTTCATTTCACATAATTTTTTTAAAAGAAATTTAACAATTGTTTATTTCTTACATTGAAAATTTTAATAATTATATAAAATATAAGAGAGATAGGGAGAGGAGTCTAGCTGAAAGTGGGATAATCCAAATATAAGAGTAGGTCATGGATAATTTTCAAATTTATAGTTTTGTGATATGTTTGTTTGTAATATATATATATATATATATATATATATATATATATATATATATATATATTAGATTTATCAAATTTATAACACTTTGTTTATTCGAATCAACCATGATCATTACTCCACTAATAAAGACTTCAACTTTGGAAAGCAACTCTTATAAGAGTTGAACAATGTGTGTGGATATAATTCTTAAAATTAAAAGTTGTCATAATTAGATTCCATAAAGATAATATTCTGCTATAAGTAAATAAAATATACTTTCTATGATTTATTAGCATAAGGCATGTGGTCAAGAATATGTGTTCAAATAAAAGAGAATATCTTGTTTGACAATAAATTTAAAATCTAATTATTCTACAGAATCATTGATGTTATATTATTTAAACTCTTTTTAATATTGTCAACTAATTTATCTAATTTATTCTCTTCATTCTAGTTAATTAAAAGAAAATTATGATCACCAAAGTAAAAGATTTATTTTGGCACATGTTATTTATATGATACAAATTAATCTTATGATATTTATCTTTTAACTTGTCCATTACTCTCCTGATGACAATTGTGTAGTATATATGATTATTTGTGTTTGTTATGGCTATTTTGATAATTTAGAAAATTCTAATATACTTATAACTGTAACACTTGAAATGTAAAATTTTCATAAAATTGATAATTCTTCTAACATTTGAATTTATCGTTCTCAACAGTTTTTATAATATACTTTAATATTTTATAACAATCAAATGTTTATAAATGCATATATTTATACATATAATAGTCTTTTTTACATATATATATATATATAATACATAATATTCGCTGAACTTACTAATGTATGTTTGCATTCTAAGTAAATGTAAGAAGATAAACGGCAAAAAATACACAACAGGCGCATGGATAGCCACTGCTCAGTCTTTCCTGTATTTTCGTAGCGTGTTTCCAAACCCGGCTCCCTTAAAAGGACTTGGCGTTGCGCTACTGCGGCAAGCCTTGGCCCATTCACTATGGGAGCAATGGTGCCATACCGTCGGACATACACGAGTAGGAGCAGTGGAGCCCTTCGAACACCGGCGCGAACCGTGGCTTCCCATGCAGCTTCTTTTGTTGCTTCCCACTTGACTGCTACTGCTGCTGCTGGGGCGGCTTCCCCTGCTTCGCCCCGGCACCCTTCTTGTCCTCCCTAGTTACCCAGTCGAAGATCCACTCCCACACGAAGCCGGGGATGTAGTCACACTGAGTTGTGAAAAGATAACTCGACGTCTAGTACAAGACAGTGGCATACTTCCGAGTGGGATATCGTGACAAACATGGTGGTGTAGCTCGCATTGGTCCTCCTCTTTCCCAGCCAACAATAATATCTACAGGTCTCACGTTATTTACATAATAACAAATATGATAATTTAAATATTTTACATAAAAATTTAAGTTTTAGATGTTTCAAACTTTTTGTGGTTTTATTTTGAAATTTATTTTAAAATACAAATATTGTCTTTGTTCTAAAATCATTATTCATTTGAGAAAAAAAAATTCACAACTAATATTTATTGTCTTTGTGTTTTTTTTTTCGTAGTGATGGATGAGCACAGTTACTCTGTTTATACTAAGAGCAGAAAATCTTATATGTACCAATCTACATGTATTTTTGAACGAAAGATCTTTCTTCTCGACATCCACAGGCTAGAAGACGGTTTACTTTTGATCAACAAAAAAAATAGATAAAATTAAAAAGATGTTAGGTGAAGAGGAGCATAAAAAATTAGAATGTGATCGATTGACTGTTGTTGTCCAAGATGAAAGAGGAAGAAGATATAACTTTTGTTTGCGTCATAGGTGGAGGGGTAATATGTACATGTTTAGGAGATTTGGATGGACAAAATTTTGTGAAAATAAATTGTATTAAGGAGGGAGATATTCTCAAAGTAATGTCATCTCGTTATATGCGAAGAGATGGATTCAGAAATTTATACTTAGGTATCTATATTTGTACTTCAAAGAAGAAGGCATTTGAAGCAAAGAATACAAATCAACAACCAATTATGAAGTGGTGGTGGCCCGGCATGAAGACATCTCTACTTTTGTATTTATATCAAATTAACTGTCATTTTAATTTTAAATTATTTGTAATTTGTGTGATTTCATATAACTTATAATTTAATTTTTACTAAATAATTTGAATGGCATAATATTTGACGTTGTTTTAGATACAATCCTCATACTTAGATGAAATATATACAAGAACTATGTAATCGTCATTACCAACTATAATTCAATCCTATTATAGTATTTTTTTAAAATAAATTTCTTATATGTACATTCACTATTTAACTATAATACATTCATAAATTCAATGTTATTATGCGTATGTATAAGAGATGTAATATATCTATATATATATAACTTACAAATTTATAATTTTAACATATTTATTTTATTATATTTTATCTATTTACTAACATTGTAACTTATTATTTTAGATTTTTAATATATTAGTTTTATAATTTATTTAATTATATTTTTTATAGTAATGGAAACTTTTGTTCCCTTTTTTTGGTGCCTATCTCTTATGCTTTTGAAATTCAAATGCAATCTGGCTGGTAATGGAGGCTGTGAATTGGGGGGTATGAACATAGGTAGATGATGAAAACAAAGTTTTTGAACAGTTATCAAGGTCTCATAGTTGAGAAAAAAAGATGAAAATTATCGGCTTGCATAAAATATTTTAACAATAGTTAAATGATGAGTCTGAGTCGGATCTACGGGAAAAATGATTATTAACATTGAAAATATTAAGTTTCTTTGATTAGAAAAACGTGTTGAGAATTTTAGAATTAACTGAGACTAATTTGATCAAAAATAAATCTAATCTAAATTGGGCGACATTAAAAGAAAGAAAGATATATATGTAAATGAAGGGAAAGCAAGGAATGGAAGAAAATAACTAATAAACTAAAAATTAGACAAAAGAATCTAAAATATTAAAACATTTTACATAAACACACCCACACTAAAATAAGTCTAAAGAGACAAGATTGAATGAGAGGAGGATAGAACAGAAAAGGTGAGATGAGAATAAAAAAAACCACTAAATTTTATTTAAATAACCGAAATGTTAAACAAATACATCCATATGAATAAAGAAATTTATTTTGAGATTAAAGAGAGAGAGAGAGAGAGAGAGAGCAGCACTGTAGCAAATCGCTGTTACTGTAGCTGCAACAGTAACACGATTTTTGCTACCTCTCACACACGTTGCATGCAAAAGCATGCGACGTGGAGGGAGGCGGCTTGGCCTGGCGGGTGCTGGTGCAGGGGCGGGGCAGGCGAAGTAACCGACGCAGGTGGGCGCTGGTGCAGGCGTGGCGTGGGCAGCATGGGCGGAGGCGGCAGCAGGTGCGGATGCTGGTGCACGGGTGAGCGGGCGGAGGCGGGAGCGGACGCAGGCGCGGGGATATAATTGGCACGAGGGGATAGCTTGCAAGTCTTTTTTCCATTTAAATTTTTAGCGTTTCTTCTTATGTTTCTTAGCGTTCCTCATGATCTACTTGGAGTGTGCAAGGAGCCTACCGATCGAGCAAACCCATCGAATCTGTGTATTCGTTCGCCAACGCTCAACTACTCTGTGATAAGGACTCTGCAACCTCATCTAAATCCTGTATACACTGAAGGGAGGTCAAGCCAGACGACGTCCTTCGCCCGTCTTGATGGCGGTCTCCTTATCTCCCACAGCGCCTTCCCCTACTTCATGCTCGTGGCCATCGAGACCGGCTCTACTGCGCGGCATCCTGCTCCTGGCTTTCTTTCCCCTCGTCTTCCTCATCCACGCCTTCCTGTCGGATTCACTGGCCATGCAGTTGCTCATCTTCCATCTCCTTCGAGGGCCTTAAGGCGAGGAAAATTGAGATGGTGGCGCGGTCAGTGCTGCCCAAATTATACGCCGAGGACGTCCATCCGGAGAGCTGGCGGGTGTTCGGCGGCGTCTCAGGGATGCGGTTCGTGGCGACAGCGAGCCCGAGGATCCTGGTGGAGCCGGGCGACTGGGTTTGTCAAGAGGCGGGGGGTGCTGCTGGGGAAGTTCATGGCGGAAGCTCTCCGGCGGGAATGCTCCGGAGAACATCTCCTCCACCTCGGCGGGGCCGAGAACCCAGACGGGGACGAAATTGGCACGACAGTTCTCGACGGCGAGGAGGAGGCAACGGGCGGGGCCGACGTTGAGATGGGGGATCCGGGTGAGGACACGGTAGCTGGCGTCAGCCTCAGCCTCCTCCCATAGGCAGAAGGACTCGAGGACCATGGCGGGATAGTAAGGCTCTGGGTATGTGACGGCCTGACGGGGATGGTGCGGGACTCTTCGCTGGAGACTCCAGTTCTTCTAAATTTATTGATGGGCAAATTAAAACTGCATTAATGTTACCTTTTTAATTTGTACGTTTCAATAGATAGAGAAATGAGAAAAATGAATGTTGGAAACGCGGCTACATACGGGAAGACTAATCAGCGGCTATCCATGCGCTTGTTGCCTATTTTTTGTTGTTTCCAAATTTAACACTGCAGCATGTGAACCAAAGGTTAATGACCATTAAAAGACACCTGAACCAGACTCACAAGGAATGAACCGGAGCCGTTTCCTCATTTTTAGTAAAATTTAACACTGCAGCATATAAACTAAAGGTTAATGACCATTAAAAGACATGAACCGGACTCATAAGAATGAACCGGACGAAAATGTAAAGTGTCTCTTCTAATATATAGTATAGATTAAATCATGTTATAGTAACAATATTAGGGGTGTAAACGATCCGAGTCGAGCCGAGTACCACTATATATGTTCGAACTCGGCTCGAGCTCTTTTTATGGAGCTCGAACTCGGCTCGAAACTCGACGAGTAGTCAAAACCACTGTTCGAACTCGGCTCGTTTACAATTAATGGCGTTCGAACTCGGCTCGATGAACAGCCCGATTAACGAGTACAAATCCGAGCTCGAGTTCAAGCCTTCTGTTATACATATTTAAACACTTTTGACCTCGAGTTCACCCGCTTTAAAACTCACAAATTCTCAAACATCATTACTCAGCAACCGAGTTAAGCAACCCAGAGTTTAGAAACTCCGAGTCGAAGCCCACCGAGCAGGCCAAAAGCGTTTGAACGCATCACAGAAGGGGGTTGTGGGCTCCTTTTGTAAAAACTCAAGGCAGACACATTTCTTTTCTATCCGATATGGGATTCATGGACATTGAGGTCCGGTGGCCAGTGCGGGGGAGGGCAGGATGGGCGACGGGAGCAGGGGGTGGAGAGGCCGGAGAAGGCCACTGCGGGAACCTCGGATGACGTCCGGCACCGCCGGCACCGTCGCGACGTCGCGTGGGCATCCTGCACTGCGGCTGTCGCCGGAATCGATCGCTGAAGGAGCCGCTGGTTGCATCCCTCCCCTGCGGCCGCCGCCGCCATTGCCGCGACGTAGGTAGCTCCGTCCGACGTCGTCTTGGGATCCTCGGTGGTCGTCGGAGACTCCGGTGGCCCACCGCGACCACTGCCCTCCGCCGTGCGGCCCAAGGCCCCGGCCCTGCACAGGTGCTCAGCGGGAGGAGGAAGAAGACCCGCTATGCATATGGACCCTACAACATTTTATATTTGTGTATGTATTTAGGAAGAAGACTCGATGTACCTATATACTTTATTTATTTATTTTGTGCATATACCCCTAACTTATTTACTCTAAAAACTGTGTTAATATTTTATATGTTTAACTTTTACATATCAACCCCTAACTTTTATTTATATTTCTTACATCTCATTTTGCCAAATTATACAAAGAATTTATTCTTTATAAATTTTTAATAATTTAACGTATTTAATAACAAGTATTTAAATGAATTATTAATAATTTCTTAACGAGTATTTAATCAAGTTTTTAACGAGCTCTTAAACGAGCTGTTCGCGAGTATAATCGAGCTGAGCTCACATGTGTTCATACTCGGCTCGTTTATAAACCGAGCTTTTTTTTTTGCTCAAACTCGACTCGTTTATTTAATAAATGAGTTGAGTCGAGTTTTTATCGAGCCGAGTGTCGAGTTACTCGCCGAATGTATCGGTTCGTTTGCATCTCTAAGTAACATGTAAGAGTAAAAACTTTTCTATTTCAGTTAGAGATTTTTAATTAATTTCTCTTAAAAATTATTTCTCTAAATTTTGACGCCTACGGTTAGTTGTACACTTGTACTTCCGCGTCTGGATATACGGAAAGGGTAAAAACAGCATTTCACTCAATATATAATGGATTTTTTTATTATAGGTCCATTTGTTGACCCTTTATTTATTTTTAGGTCCATTGACCATAAAACTTATTGTTAGGTCCATTTCTTTGCTTTCCCTTATTTGCCGGTCCTTCCGTTCCCTTCCGTCTGAGCGCTGTTTGCGGAGGAGGCCAAAACGAAAGGTGAAAGGAGGCGCATCACCGGCGCGACATCATCGGCGCGAGCGAAGGAGGCTGGGGGGAGCGAGATCACCTCGCCGGTGCGATCAGCGAAGGAGGCTGGGCAGAGCGACATCATCGCGAGGGTTTGATCGCTGAGAACGCTGCTCGAGCTTTAGCAGGGGCTGGGCAGAGCGACATCACCCAGGGGAGTGAGATCACCCAGGTGAGTCCCCTTTGCCTGTTTGTGCCATGTACAATGTCGTTCCTTAAGTTTAGGGCTTATAGTGATCTCGAAACGGGATTCCCTCTTACACATCTGCTTATTAGTCTTCATTCCCACCTCAACTAATAAGAAATGGGTATAAAATATTAGTGCCAGATGATGACTAAGGATGCCGTAGGAAGCCTATCTGATCATAAAAAAGAATGGCTGGTGATACAGGAAGTGACCATGCCAACGGAGCAATTTCGCCAATTTATCTCTTTGGCCAATATATGATCTTTCTGAATCTTTTACTTTATAGTCTTTGTACACATTACTTATACTAGTCAAAGAAACGCGCTACGCGCGTGTAATATATTTGTAAGTATAATATAATTATTAAAATAATATAATAATAAAAAATAATAAATAAATTTTATTTTAAATAATTTTCTTCTAAATAAATTTAACAATTATCTTATTTTACGTTGAGAAATTTAACAATTATACTATATATAAGAGAGATAAGAGCTAAATGATATGAGGATATAAATCTTAAAACTAAAAATTATCATAGTTAGATTCCTCAACGGCATCAAATTTTATAACTGCAATTCTCCTAAGAGTAAATAAAATATACTTGCTATAATTTATTGGGATAAAGTATTTGATGAAGAATATCTATTCAATTAAAAGGAAATATTTAGCTTGACAACAGACTTAAAAGTTATTTATTCTACTCATGACAATTGGTTTGATGTTATTTAAACTCTTTTTAATATTGTCAACTATATTACCTAATTTCTTCTCCTAATTCTAATCAATTATATCAGCCAAAATAAAAGACTTATTTTGACACATGCTACATGATATATGATAAAATCTAATCTATTAGATGATCAATAAATATTTATTTGCCAATAACTTTCCTAATAACAAGATATCCATGTATACTTCCTAATAACAAGATATCTATGCATTGATTATTTGTGCTTGTTATGGTTAGCATCACCAATAGTTCGAACATATTTGCGTTCGTAATGAGAGGAAGCAGCAGTATACTTCGATGAAGGCTCTGGCACATCTGCATGCGAAGGACTTGAGGCCACGTGTACAGTGTCATGCACATGCATGGAATTGCTCACGTGATAGAGAGGAGCATCAGGGACGCCTAGCATCTGATCATCATGGGCCTCAAGAATTACTTCAGAGGAATGAGAAATAACCACAGGAGAAAGATTTACTGCACTTTCTAAAAAGTGCAGAAGTGCAAGTCACCTAAGATGACAGCTCATATAGCGGCACATAGACTCTCATGAGTTGTCATATAACTTTTTTTTTAGCGTCACATAAACTATCATCCTAAATAACTTGCACTTCTACACTTTTTAAAAATGTAGTAAATCTTTCTCTAACCACAAGTAATCCAATGTTAAAATCAACTTGGCAATCTTGTGAACCTAGAATGGACCTAGCTGGAATAACCGACTCTTGGTGGGAACCATCGCACCAAAACTATCATGGGGTGTTAAAATATTGATATCATCATTGCAGTCATCATGAGCACCATGAGGCCCTGGAGAGGAATATCGCCACCTTTAATATCATTAGGGGTGTTTACTATTCGGTTCAAACCGAAAAACCAAACCGAACCGAGTGATTCGGTTTGGTTTGGTTCGGTTTGAACATGAAAAAATTTTGGTTTGGTTTCAAACCATACCGAATTAGTTCGGTTTCTAACCTCTAGAAACCAAACCAAACCGATTAAACCGAATTACAATAATAAATTTTAATTTGTATATATCTATCAAAATTTTTCAATATATTTACGTAAAAATATATATTATTGAGGTTAATATGGTCATCAATATTTAAAACTTCATTTCAAATATTATTTGATAGTGATTTATTAGAGAAACAAGTGATTAAAATCTTATTTAAGACTAAGAGAATCTAAAGGTCCATTTATTTTCAAGTTAAACCAAATCAAACTAATTCGGTTTGATTCGGTTTGGTTTCATAGGACTTCGGTTTGGTTTGATTCGGTTTGAGTCCGAATTTGGTTTGGTTTGGTTTCATAGGACTTCGGTTTGGTTTGATTTGGTTTCTTAAAAATCTCCTATAAATCAAACCAAACCAAACAATGAACACCCCTAAATATCATCATCTGCGTGCACAACAAAAAGCCCCTCTTCATCTAGTATAAATAGAATAATTTTGCTCATCCATCACTATATTAAAAAAAGACAATAAACATTAGCTGTGAAGAAATTTGTTTCAAATGAATATAATAATTTTAGAGTAAAGATAATATTTATATTTTAAAATAAATTTCAAAATAAAAACACAAAACTTTTTAAATATCTGAAATTCAATTTTTATGTAAAATATTTAAATTATCATATATCAATTTTAGCAGTCTCGTAAATATTACTGTGTCAGGACGGAAAGGGCAGTACGCCTCACTGTCTGCCGCACTCAAGTTTGAGTTGTCATTTCGCAAATCATAACTTTTGACTACAGCCCGCGTTTCCCCACTGTGAAAACGCTACCTCCAAATCCCATCGTCTTTTCGTCATAAAAAAGTAACCAAAACCCAGATATTTCCCACTGTGAAGCTTTGCTGCAGAGGTGGCGGCGCCCAGCTCAGGGCGTCGGGAGGTGGAAGAGACACGCGGCGGTGGGGGTTGCTGGGTTTGGGAAGTGCGTGGCGGACAGAGGGGAATCGGGCGAGGAAGGCGGTGGCAGTGGCGAGGTGTGGGAGTGCAGGTTCGATAGTTGGGTGACCGGGGCGGAGCAGGGGAAGATGGCGCGGACGAGGAGGAGGTGGGCGACGCCCGGCCGTTTGCGGCTGAGGTGGAAGCAATCAGAAGCCGCTGAGCTGGACTGGGCCTTCGCTGCCAGGGGGTGGGCGGTGCACTGCCCTGGACTGGGCGCCTTCGCTGCCAGGGGCCGCTGAGCTCCGTGTGGGGCGCAACCAAGGTCTCCCATCTGCGTACCCCTGTCCGCCATCTCCCTCCATCTGCCAAGTCGGGACGCCATCCATCTCCCTCCATCTGCGTACTGGACCTCTCCCGGTCCCTCGGTAGAACTCTGTCCCTTCCACCGCCGCCTCCCAAGCACTACGAGGTGAGGTGCAGCGAGGTGAAGAAGTGCACCTGCCGCCTTCTTCCGCTGCAGGTTCATCCTTCAGGGCATCCACCTGGTGCAGGCCGAGTACCTCCGCACTACGTAACTGGTCGTTGCATGCGTTCAAACACACCACCGGCTTCTTCCTCCCCCCTGCCAACTCTCCACCGCATCTGGACCGCCCTCCAGACAGAGATCGACTAGGTCTTACCCAGCTTCGACCCGCGCGCGGCCGGCGGCTTCTGGACGGAGTGGATCTCCGCCAGCTGCATGAACGTCTCGCCGCTCTCCCAGGTCAGGTCCCTCGCGAACGCGTCCTCGACTTTTGTTCTCTCCGACGTCAACCATAGCTGCAACCGCTCTATTAGCAGCTCCATCTGCGCCTCCTGCACCTCCACCGTCGCCCGCTTCAACGCCTTCCTCTCGGAGGGGAGGGGGAGTGGTCCCCCCTTTCCCCATGCACGCGGTGTGCAGGGGAGCCCAGAAAAGGCCGCCTGGCCATTTCTGGTAAGGGGGAAGGCCCTCCTTTCTCCCCCTCTCCCGGTTCCCTCTCTTCCCCTCGGCTCTCTCTCTCTCTGCCTCGCGTTCTCTCTCCCTCCCTCTCTTCTCCTCCTGCCGCTGTTGCTGCTTCGTCGCACCGCCCGGAGGAGGAGGCCGCCGCTGCCTCGCCGCGCCGCCGCCACCCGGAGCCCGCGCACGGAGGACGCCGTGCGCGGGGTGAAGCCGCGCGCCGCCGTCGCCGCCGCCTGGGGTCGTCGCCGGCGGATCCTACCGCCGTTGGTAGGGATCCCTCCTCCCTCTCCGACGTCGGCCGGATCTCCCCTCCCCCTGTGCGCCGCCGTAGCCCCCCCGCCTCTCTCTCTTCCTGCTCCCATTTTCTCTCTCTCTCTCCCTTTCTCTCTCTTCTGTGCGAGACCTCCGGCCCGGAGGTGTTTCCGGCGAGGGGGAGCGCCGCCGGCGGCCGCCGCGCCGTCCGGCGACCCCCCCTCCCGCCGGCGCCGGCAGTGGCCGGCCGGCCGGCCCCCGCCCCCCTTCTCCTTCTCCTCCTCACCTCCGCAGGGGAGATCGGGAGGAAGAAGGAGGTGGGCGCAACGCGCCCAGATCTGCTTTGGATTTGGGTGGTGCGTTGCGCCCAGCCACCCTGGCGCATTGTGTCGGGGCGTTGGTTTGGGGGTCCCCTGCGGCACATTGTGCCGGCAGATCTTCTAGCCCTTTTCGGCTCCGTTTTGGGCCGTTTTCGCGCCGTTTTCGAGCCGTTTTTTGTGTGTCGTTGCTCCGGCCGTGCTAGCGGGTCGTCCCGGGGTTAGTGGCTGTCTTCCGAGCCATGTGGTGGTCGGGCCCACCCGGGTCGGCGCCGACCGGACCGGTAGCGCCTGTTGACCGGTCAACCGGGGACAGTCGTGCAGTGTTTTCGGCACCCGTCGGGGGTGTTCCGACGGTTGACCGACTATCTCGAGTAGTAATATATATATATTTGAGTCGTCATACCGCGTTCCTTAGCTTCTGGGCCTGCCTGGGTCAGCTCCGACCGGGCCGTTGAGGGTCGTTTGACTGTTTGACCCGAACAGTCGTGTTGGGGTTTCCGGCACCCGTGGGTTGAGTTCCGAGGGCCGACCGACTGTCCGGGTGGTAATTCTAGCTTTCCATGGTTGACCGTTAATCAGGTACTTTAGCGGATATGTTTCCTCGTTGAGTTCTCGTTTCGTGCTCGTGACGCTTGTGCTGACTCCCTAGCACTGCGCCTTACTAGTCTTCGCCCAGTGCTGTGGCACTTGAGGGCTTGTCCCAGCGCACGGTGCGCGTTTGGGTTGTTACCGTTCCCCGGGACCCCCATCCTCGTGGGCCCGTTGAGGGTGGTCTCCGAGCCACGAGTGCGTCCGTCGAGCGTTTCTCCGGACGAAGGGGAAAACGGTGTTGGACAGCGGCGTTGAGTCGTTTGTTGAGCTCACTTAGTTGGTCCGGGTCCCGCGGAGTTTGGAGTGTCGCGGTGCGGGCCAGCTAGTCCGTTCTCACTGCCTCGCCTTACACGGTTCCGGAGCCGTGTCAGGAGGACAGGCGTGGGACCGTAGTCCGGCCAGACTACGGCTTGTGGTTGTGTTTGTCCACGCGTCTCACTCCGACGGGAGGGGAGACCTGGACTCGTGGTCGAGTGGTAAGACGCCGGTGGGCGTAGCTGACCACTGACTAGTAGAGGCTGGGTTGTGGCTAGCGTGTGTCGTTCAGACGAGGGTTTTGCCGTCTGCTTGTACTGGGTTGTGGCTAGTGCGTACCGCCTGCTTGTGCAGTTGTGTGGCGTGCTCGGAGCACGTTTACCGAGGTTGAGGCTGTGTGCTGTTGTGCCGTGTTGGCGATACTTGTGGACCTATGTACTTTCCGTTTATTTATTTTAGTGTTGCGCAGTTGTGTCTTTATTTTATTATATCACCTGCTTAGTTAGTAGACTCGTTGCTTGAGTTACCGCCACCCTTCCGCTTGGTGTAGCTAGCTTGTTTCCTTCAGTAGCACTGTTCTTCCTGCCTAGTTTAGCTGGGCTTCGTTCGCGTAGCTCATCCCCCCTTACTTCCTTCCAGGTTCGAGTTCGAGGGAGTCGGTGCTCGTGTTCGGACGGTCTGCGTTGTGACGCTTCTGGTCAGCAGTGTTAGCAATGGTTAGTATTTTCCTTATTTGCACTTGAATTATTATCTGGGACTTTGTGTGTAATTTTATTCCGCTGTTACATTTCTTTAATTGTTTAGCCATTGTAACTTGTTGTATATCTCACTAGACATATTTCTAACCCTTCCGGGTCTTCGGATCCGTGGGTGGCGGTCCAAGGGTCGGGTACTCAGAGGTTCTGGGTATCGGATTCTTGGGTCGTTACAATGATTCCACCTCCTCCTCCACCGCTGAGGCGATTTGTTGTCCAGCCCACGCCATCTTCTAACTACCCTCATTTCTTATTTTTCTGTCATCTCTGTCCTCCTCCTCTCATTTTCTTCTTATATTTCTGATGGAAGCTGGGTTGTACGGTGTTATGGCAGTGAAGGTGGCGTGGTATGGCCGAACTGGGCAGCCGGGTCCAACTACTGAAATGCGACGATGACGGACAAGGTGATCAGGACATTTTCAGGTTGGGAGGGCACGAGGGTGAAGAAGGCCTGTTCGTGTTGCCGGCGAAGGACTACAAGATCAACTGATACACGAAGGCATCTCTTAACGGAGAAGGCAACCAATGCGTGTATCCGAGAGGTTAGGCCATAATGAACATACACTACATATATTTTTTAAAACTATTATCTCTTATTCCTCAGAAATTTTCATATATATGTTATATTAATAAAAGAAGAATAGAGAATGTATCTGAAGGATTACCTTAGAACCCATGATGATCCTGCCGTGCTCTACTGTGCTATGTGCTCTGTAAATTCTGTCGGATTAAAATGTAAGATAAAAAGTTGTTGTGTTAAAATAAATTTCAGAAGATCATTTGTCACATTATAAACATCAAAAAGAGTTCGTAGAGATATGAGAATAGAATACCTAAGAACCAATGATCCTCCTGTGCTTTGTAAATTCTGTCAAATTTGTTGTGTTAAAAAAACATTTCAGAAGATCATCTTTCACATTATAAACAACTAATAGAGATCGTAAAGATATGAGGACGGATTACCTTACAACTCCCATTGCTCTGCAGGCAAACAAATTTCTTATGCTCTGGTTTCTTTGCTAGAGGGATGAACCAAGTGAATGAGAATATTTAGCATCGTAATTTTACTTTAGGTTCCTTCCGTAGTTAATATGAATTTTTCAGGGTTAACGATGTGTTATGAATGTAGAGACGTTGCATCCGTTACGTTCGGGACGCAGACGTTTCAGTTGATTAATTCTATATTTCAAAGTTTACAGATCTACTATGCAGACGTTTCACTCGTTTTCAATTCTATGCAATTAAAGCAGAAATTTCGAATCTTAAAAGATGAGGTGAACCGGGCAAAGAAAATGATGAACCGTAATAAACATGAGGCGAACCGAGCTATTCAGAAAGATGGACCGGACGAAATTCTTAAAGTGTCTCTTCTAATATACTAGTCAATAAAAAACGTGCTTCCCACGTGAATTCATTGGAAAGAAAAAAAAATTTACTTTAAACACTATTATAATATTTAAAATATTATAATGTCAATATAATACTTTATTTTTTAAAAATTATTCTGCACAAGGAAGTCTTACACTTTATTATAAAATACTCTACTTAGTGTAGGAGTCAACAAGCACTCATCCGACGGTGAGTTGTCATATGAGAGTTTTGCACAAACGAGGGCAAAACTCACTTGCACCAAAATATTACACTTTATTTCTTAAGAACGTGGACATATTTTGGTGAATCATCTATGCAACAAATGCTACTCTTTATCTCTTAAGAAGGTGGACGTAAATTTGCATTGCAAATGGTATAGAATGATATTTGGCGGAGATTGATATTATCTATGACAATATCTTTGTCAAACTATATTCAGGCCATGAACTTATTAGAACCAAGTAATGCACCTTGAGTAGTGAGCAATTATTTTATTTCATTTTGTTTAGTTCAACGCATTTTAATTTCTTTAGAAAATTTATTTTAATTTTTAGTTATTATATTATTTTTTAAGTTTAAGTAAAGTGCACAAGGCAAATGTAAGAAGATGACACTCACAATGATAAAAGACATTTTGAGCAAATAAGAATAAACATGTTACATGGGTTTTCAAATGTGAAGAAAGAGAAGACTAATGGCGAAAAAAGAATATAGTATACCACCCTCTTTTATAATTTGATTTGGTGAACATGTCAACATTCTATTTTGTTAAAGTTATACGATTTAACCTTATAACATGAAAAATTGCTTGAATATTAAGCATGAATATTTGATCTGTTCAATCTCACATTTACGTGATTTTTCACTTCCTAAATTATGCGTATTTTAAGCATGAATATTTGTATTTTTTTTTACAGTGATTGCCTTTTGTAGTTAGTAGGATTTACTTTATATATTTGATGACAACTTACAGTGGTTAAAAGGAATATCTTTATACAATATGTTAAATATACTTCATCTTGTATTATTATCAAGATAAAATACAAGAAGATCATGAGAAAATTGAGAATGCATATTGCTCCGTTCTTTTTATCATTATGAAATTGTGAAATTAATTCATACAGTGAAAAAATTAATCAACATTTCTTCACTGAGAATCTGAGTTGTTATGCAATCTTTATCTACCCCATCTAAAATTAGGGAATCAATGGTAGACGGGGGAGAGAAATGTGGGTTTATATAAAAAAAAAATGAAATATTTTTTAAAATTTATATAAATAAATTTATGCCATATATTACAAAATATAAGAGTATTTATACTTTATTAATAGATATTTTACCTATGGCGAGGCGTTTCTTCTTATAGGCATTGAAGATGCTCCGTGCGTTACTTGATTTGAAGGGATCATTAGGCATTTTGAAGCGGACCATAATTAGCCATTAACGGCTGGTAATGGCTTTAATACCTTCTCCGTCATCGGATGGACTTTTATGGTCGGGCGATTCTAACCTGCGATTGTGTGCCCGTGTAACGGACCTTCAAGCCCCTAGTCAAAGCAGAAAGAGTTCCCAGTCGGAGATATTCTTCTCTTCTCGAAATATATTCCATATCAGATATATTTATTGTATATTGTTCATATATATCCATTATATATAGAGTATGCCACGTTCTCACTTTATAGAAATTAAATACATGAAAGATTAAAAAAAAAACATTGTTCCATCATTCACCGCCATTTCCACACTGAAATCGAATGCAAATAAATGAATTTGAATTGATAACGCATCATCCTTCATTGACCGGCATATATAAATAGAAAAACTAACATCAGAAAACATGCATGACACATGAGGCCTATATTGCATTGTCTTAGAGTTTCAAATGGGTAACAAATATCCAACTATCTTCATTATTTCCTTGCTTAAATCTTCACTCTCCAAGACCATACATAAGGCTCCATTCTTGAGGATGACCACCCCGATCCAACATCTCTAACCATAGAATCCACATACACTGCACCAGACCTGCTAGAAGTAGTTAAGGGGAAAAAATGGTGTTAGATAGTTCATAGCTATCCCTATTCCTCTTTCCTTTGTTCTTTTTTGACCAAACGGGGGAGCTTATAGCTCCATTAATCATTAGATTAACATGGATGCATAAAATATTACATTGGGATACACCCAAAAAGCACCATGGATAACATGAAAGACTACAACATATTGCTGAAGCGAAGCTACTAAACATAAAAGGTTAGCCAGAGGATACCCCAAACTAACAATTACACAAATTGAGAACACTAAACAAAACATGAGTACACAGAACACGACTTCTAACCATGTGGCGGGATAAGACACATTCCAAGGATGCATGAATGATGTCGCACTTTCCTTTGTTCTTCTGCTCCTAAATTTGTTAGTCTCAATGATGTGCCACCATAGGCATAAAAATATGAAGGATTAAGACCGAGTAGTAGGAGCCCTAGAACCAGACAACATAGTTCACATTTCAATGCACTAAGATTGTCAGAAAGGACATCAATAATATAAAAATAATAATACAAGGTTTAATTAGAAAAAATCATATAGAAATCAATTCCAACTCCCCACATCCACCTCCGCTTCCCCCCTACTTCCTCACACTCCTAGTTGGTGGCTCTATCGCGGGACCGGGCGGCACTGGCGCCCCCAGAAGCTCAGCAAGGAGGTCAGGGATTCCCTGTAGGTAGAAGGTGTAGTTCCAATTTTTCTGCATGTAGATTCCCATCTTGTTGACCATGTATTTTTTCTAATTTCTAAACAGCTAATGATCGAGGTGATGATCCATGGGGAAGTAAAATAACTTCAGGCAATGGATGTCAAGCAGGATATTCAGGCAGTGGGGAAGAGCAGATCTCCCAACCTGTAATGGATGGAGCAACTGGACTAAGGCGGAAAAATCAACTGAAGGTGACCATGAAAGTTCGAGGGTCCCATGTCCTGGCTTGTTGATCTATATCTTGCTGACTATGTATTGTTTTGAACTTTTAGGTAATGATCACCGAGAAGATCCATGGGGAAGTAAAGTAGCTTTGGGCAATGGTTGTCAAACAGGGCAGGTAATGCTGAAGAACAGAGCTCCGAACCAGCAGATGATTGGAGCAACCCGGAATGAACCACAAACCTCAACTGAAGGTGAGGATGGAAGTTTGAAGGTGCTATTTCCTGGATTGTTGATTTATATCTTTCTGACTATTATATTCCTTCCAACTTTTTAGCAGGTCAAGGAGATCCATGGGGAAGTAAAGTAGCTTCATGTCAAACAGGGCGGATGCTAAGCCTAATGCTGTAGAACAGAGCTCCCAACCTGCAGACGGTCGGAACAACTGGATCAAAGCAGAAAGGTCTACTGAAGGGGAAGACGAGCTGCTACAGCTTCGCCTGGTCGTGGGCACCGGCAAAGACCCCGAAGTCACCAGTGACGGTGACATAGAAGTCCTCGTAGGTGAGGTAGGGGCCCTGCACCGAGAGGTGCCCATAGTCGCCAAAGTAGAAGCTGTAGATGGCCTCGTAGCAGCCGTCGTTCTTCTTCGGGACGTGTTGGATCAGGATGCAGAGCCCCGTCGCGATGCCCAACGGCTTCTTTAGGTTCCCGTGGTAGAGCTGCAGCGGAACACAGAGCATATTAGAGTTAAAAACAAAATATAAAGAAGGATTTTTTTTTTTCGCACATCTCTCTCTATCTCTATCTGCAGTAGAAAGAGGAGATGGGAGATCGGAGAGGAGGATAGATTACCTTGTTGGCGAAGGGGACGAGGTCACCAAGGGCGTTCTCGACTTGCCTCCGGCTGGGGAGGAGGTGGGCGGGTCTCTCCCGGTCCCTCTTGTACATCTTGTACATGCACAACTCCTGCACCTTGCTGTGATCTTCTACTCGCCCACCAAAGTTGAACAACCAAATCCCACAGAGTGAGAAGTGTCGCTGACCAGTCGATGGGTTCTGGCTAGGAAGCTGCTCCAGGGCAGAATCTCCCTTAGCTTTCCCAATAGAGCCCTGTTGCCGGAGCTAAAGAGCTTGACCGCCGGGGAAGCGACCTTGAGGATGCTGGAGGAGGCCATGGCCACTGACAGTAATGCGTTACATGGGACACAGAGAGAGATGAACAGCCCTGCGCATTTCCAAAGATGAACCGAATAAAAAGATATGAATACCTATTTGTTTCCACATCTTAATGCATTTATGTTCTTTTACATTTGTAACGTCAAGTACGTAACGTTTTGGATCTCCTGACAAAAAGGTATGAATCCCTGTCAGTTTCCACTCATCTTAATGCATTTATGGTTTCTCCATTTGAAACGTCAAGTACGTTTGTATCTCCTAACATGAACCGGACGAAAAGTGATGAACCGGACGAAAATTTGAAGTGTCACTTCTAGTATATAGTTATAGACTAGTTAAAAAAAAAAATGTGCTACGCGCGTGTCGTATATTTCATATTTGTAATTGTAGTATTAATAAGAAGTCGTATATTAAAATATTAAAATTCATCATTACATAGTTCAAAATTTTGAAATTAGAATAAATACTAAAATATATCATTACATAGTTGGAGTTTTTGAAATTATAATACAATATATTAATTTATTGTTGGAAAAATATATTTAATATACTGACTATTTGTATACATAATTATGTTCATTAATGTTTCATAACTTCTTAAAGTTTTATTGAATCAAAATGTTTTGACTATTGAACTTGATATCGTAGAAACAAGGATGTAAGTAAAATGATTATTAATAATATTATCATTATTTAAATAAAATTTTTTCCAATAAGAAATATATTTTGGAAGGGAATATGTTAAATTTCAAAGGAAAATATTAAATTGATAATCAATTCAGACATAACATATATGAAAATGATAAATAATCCAAACATAAAACTTATCATAAAGTCACAAAATAGAATGAACAATTCCATAATTGAAGAAAATGTCAAAGTGAGTTGTAATTGTCTTGTTTGTATGCTAATCATCTCGAAAAATAAGTCTTCTTCTTTTAACTTTTTTGTTTTCTTCTTTATCTTTTTCCTCCGTATTTGCATCACCTACGTCTTCGTCTTCTTCAACTTTTATTTCTAATTTATCCACGTTCACACATGTATAATTGTAACCTTTAAGAATGCCAAACTTTTTTGTAACTTTAATTGTCAAGAGATAGTGAATGTATATATAGTTACTATAAAAATATAATGAAATAAAATAGAAAAGAAATATATTAAAAACATAAAAGTCTAAGTTCTAATATTAGTAAATGGATAAGATATATATATATATTACATGTCAAATGCATACACATAATAATTTTAAATTTATGAATGTACTATAATTAAATAGTGAATGTACATATAAGGAATTGTTTTTAAAATATACTATAATATGATTGGATTATAGTTGGTAATGACCATTATGTAGTTATTATATATATTTCATATGAATATGAGGATCGTATGTATAACAACATCAAATATCATGCCATTCCAATTATTTAGTAAAATTGAATTATAAGTTAAATGAAATCACACAAATTACAAAGGACATAAATTTAAAATGACAATCAATTTGCTATAAATGCAAAGGTACATAGAAAATAAGAGAGGGGAGATAGAGAGATAGAAAAAATGCAATAAAAATATCATAACTTGTTCAGAACAAAAGAGAATTTATAATAATTCTCATTGTCACACAATCTCATAATTATGTTCGTCATGTTGCAAATCCTTAGTCTTCTGAGATGTCTTCATGCCGGACCACCACCACTTTATTGGTTGCTGATTCAGATTCTTTATTTCAAATATCTTCTTCTTTGAAGTACAAATGTTGATGCCTAAGTATAAATTTCTCAATCCATCTCGTTGCATATAACGGGATGACATTACTTTGAGAATATCCCCCCTCCTTAATACAATTTATTGTCACAAATTTTAACCACCCAAATCCACTAAACATGTACATATTACCTCTCCAACTACGATGCAACAAAATATAATATCTTCTCCCTCTTTCATCTTGGACAACAATAGTCAAACCTTTACCACATTCTATTTTATTTTTCTCCTCTTCACTTAACATCTTCGTAATTTTATCTATTTTTTTGTTGATCAAAAACAAAGTCTGTAGATGTCGAGAAGAAATATCTTTCGTTCGAAAATACATATAGATTGGTACACATAAGATTATCTGCTCTTAGTATAAACAGAGTAATTGTGTGCATCCATCACTACGAAAAAAATAACAAAGACAATAAACATTAGGGATTTTTTTTCAAATAAATAATAATTTTAGTAAAAAACAATAATTATACTTTAAAATTAATTTTTAAAATAAGATCACATAAAATAAATTTAAAATTTTTAAAATTTAATTTTTTTATATTAATTATTTAAATCATCATATTTAATTATTATGTAAATTTTATGAAGTACGTTAATATCTTAGCAGAAAAAATAGAAAAAAGTGCGGCGATCGACCACCCGACCCCACCCCACGTTCGTCGCCATCGGATACACTGCAGTACGTTTGAGTTGTCTTTTCACAAGGGTTTCGACCTTGAGTTGTCTTTTCTCTGGCCATTTTCTCTGACCATCTGCTGTCCTTACCCGAGAAAAGACGCCATCTCCACCTGCTCTCCACTTCTTCGTGCTTGCGAAGAACACCAAAATCTCTCTTCGAGCAGAACTCCCCCCCCCCTCCTCTTCTTCTTTCCCTCTAGCTCAGTCGCTTTCTTTCTCAGGTCTGTGTGCACAGATGCCTGTGCATGCTCGCGCCCACGCCAGCATGCACCAGCACCCACCGCCCAGCCCGCCCTCTCCCGCCTGAGCCAGGCCGCCCCCACGTCCGTCGCGCTGGTCCGCCCACGTCCACAGCCGACCGACCGCGCGACCTGCCTGCCGCATCAGCACCTGCACCCGCTGGCGTCCATAGCCACCTGCCCGCGCTTCCCGCCTGCCGCCAAGGTGGAAGAGTAAGGTAGAGAGAGAGAGAGAGAGAGAGAGAGAGAGAGAGAGCGGACCTCCCATTTGCAGAGGAAAGGGAGCGGGGATGGTGGCGAAGACGCCTTCGGGGAAGAAGAAGAGGATGGCGGCCGCCCTGAACGCCACCATGGTGAGGGAGGCCGTGAAGAAGGTAAGAGAAAGAAGAAGGAAAAGAAAAAAATGGAAACTCATCAACCTACCTTCCTCGATCTGTTTAGACTTGACTCGTTCTTCCAATCTTCTTCTCAAACTTTCTGCTGCCGCCGGTGGTGAACAAATGGCAGGTGGACAAGTGCGTGGCTCGCCTGCAGGAGCTCCAGTACGACGTCTCCGGGGGCAGCAAGACGGTGGCCGGCATCAGACTCAGCCCCCGCAGCACCCGCGGGTACCTCCGCACCAGCGTCAGGTGTAAGCAGGAGACCCTCAAGTTTGTCCAAATCTCACACTCCCCACCACAAACCCACTAAAGAGATCTTCTAAAGATCCTTTTGCGATCATATCGTCGTTGTTTCTTACGGATTCTTCCCGTCTTCGTGAAGGATGAAGAACGCCACGGGCCGGAGATCCCCGGTGGCTACTCGCCAAGGTGGACCTCATCCGCCTTCCTCCTCTTTCTTCCCCTCCTCCTGCCACTGCGTCGAGTAGTTTCCATGTTCCACGTAGGCACCCACGCCTGCATGCACCAGCACCCGCCGCCCAGCGCACCCGCTCCCGCCTGAGCCTCGCCAACCCCGCGTCTGGGGCGCTCGTCTGCCCGCGTCCGCAGCCGGTCGACCGCGCGCCCGCTTCCGCCTGAGCCAGGCTGACCCCGCATCCGGGGCGCTCGTCCGCCCGCGTCCGCAGCCGGCCGACCGCGCGACCCGCCTGCCACTTCCGCGCCTGCACCCGCTTGCGTCCGTAGCCGCCTGTCCATGCTTCCCGCCTGACAGTCGCATTCATCCGGCGCTCACTCCATGGCCGATCCAACGGGGGTGGTGAAGAAGTTGGGGAGCTTCCCACCAGGCAGCGGCACTGGCACAGATGTGCTGCCTGTTGATGCCTTCTGTGAGCTTGTCAATGTCGCCTTCCTCCCGCGCTCACTACGTCCGATGCAACGGGGGCAAAAACAGAGAACTGGTGGAGGGTTCATGGCACCGCCTTGGTGGGGAGGAGGAAGGGTACCATGACCAGGTACGTATCAAGCACATACTTGCAAAGAGGACGAAGGCATAAAAGGCAAACAATGTGTATATCTAACTGGTAAGATCATAGTAGCTACATATCCTACAGATGGAAGTTTTCATACTTCTTTTTACTGTTATATCTTCTTTCTCTCCGGAACTTGCATACATATATGTGATGGAAGTTATACTTCTATTTACTGTGATATCTTCTTCCTCTCCGGAAGTTTCATACATATATGTTAAATTTATAAAGAATAACAGAATCCTTGTATGCTCTATAATTTTTTTCAGTTTAAAAAGTAAGAAATGCAAGAGAGGAAACATTTGATTTAAATTAAATTTATCGAGCATGTTTCACATTGTAAGAGATAAAAAGATAGATTACCTGACTTCCCTTGCTCTTCAAACCTCTTGTTTCTTTGCTCTAACGATGAACCAAGAACCAGTGAGCCCTTCTCTAATTTCTGTCAAATTAAAATGCAACAGATGTAAGAAAATGCAAGAGAGGCAACATTTGATTTAAATTAAATTTCTCGAGCATGTTTCATGTTATAAAAGATAAAAAGATAGATTACCTGACTTCTCTTGCTCTTCAGACCTCTTGTTTCTTTCTTCTAACGATGAACCAAGAACCAGTTATTCGTTCTACAACAGACGAAGCATTTGTATTAAAGGAAATTTCATAAGATCATGTTTCACACTATAAAAAATGAATACAGTACATAGAGAGATACGAAGATGGATTACCTTAGGATCTGTGTTTCTTTCTTGTTCTCTGCTCTCAGACGTCTGCTTCGTTGGCCTGCTTCGTTGGCGCTAGCGATGAACCAAGTAATTCACGGTCTTCACTATTTTATTTTACTTGAGGTTTCCTTTCTTTAACTATTCATTTCAAAATTTATGTTTTCTTTAATTCTCTGGTTTCAATTCCATATATGCAATCAAAACAGAGAGTTAACGCAGTGAAGAATTAACACTGCAGGGATATACGTTTCATTTTTCGCTCAGCGTTAACAGTGCATAGCATAGCAAATCTTACGTTTTCTTCCTTTCTATCTTCAATTTCATTTCCTTCTTTTAACTCTAAATTTCAAATCTTACGGGTCCTTAAACTCTCTGGTTTAAACTCGAGATACGTTTTCTATATTCCATGTAATAAGGCGAACCGATTTTACGTTTTCTATAATTGCACATAATGAGGTGAATCTTACATTTTGAAAGGATGAACCGGATTGTTTAAAAGATGAACCGGACGAAAAGTCCAAGTGTTATAGATTATATATAGTTATAGACTTTAGGTTCTAGCATTTCAATTTGGAACATAAAGAAGGAAGGGAGAAATAAAACTACAAAGGGGTTTAAAGATGAACCGGATGAAAGTTGAACCGCACGAAAGTTCAAAGTGTCACTTCTAATATATAGTATAGATAGTTATAGATTACTACAATGGAGGATCTGGTTCGAACAACCGCTTTACTTCTGTCCCTGTGTTTTTTTGAGGTCTCCAATGCAAAGCAAGCAACTGAGCAAGGTTCTCCGTGCTATATAGACTTCATTCCCACCTCATGAACTGCAACTGCTTTGCATTAATAAAGAGCCAGGGCAGAGGAACCACAAACTGAGGGAGTCACAAAGGGTGATAAGCTAGAATTGCTTGAGAGTAAAATATACAGTTGTATGCTTGGAAACCAAATCAGTGAAACAGGGACAGAAGTGCAAACCGAAGACCCTGATGTATGTTGGCGGAGATTGGTTTTCACCAACTTTTTGTATGTGTTGAACGGTTTTAGGTTCAAGAAATCATGTAGTGACCAAGGTCGAAAAATGTCATATGTTGGATACCTCACATTACATACTACTTCTTTTTGTATATGTTGAATGGTTTTAGGTTCAACAAATCTAGAGATTTTGATGCAGTGAAAACACCCAGCAGTGGGTCTTCTTCCTGTCAGCTACCCACAGGTTTCTTCTTCTCGTCGGCTACCCACAACAGGAGAAGGTACTTTCTTCCCGTCACCCCACCAACACAGTGCATGTTCTAATTGATTTTTTTAATGTTAATAAATAGATATGGATTACATTCTGGGAATTTTCACTTACAAAAATGAAGCATATGTAATTCATATGCATCGTGGCATGGATTTTACTGAATTAGTTGATGAAGTTTGCAATAGATGGTCACTTATAAAGGAACAAGTTGAACTCAAATGCATGATCCCAGAAAATTGTCATTCCATGATGAGGATGCTGAATGAGACAGATATTCATCGTATGTTTGATATGCATCTTATGCTTGGATGTAAAGTGATGAATGTCCAAGTTGAAATTGAAGCCTCACAAGAAGTCATAAGTTACAGGTGAATAAAATTTAATGTTATACTTTTTTTATATAATAATTCTTGTAGATTTTTATGTGTGTCTTACTTGCAGACCATTTGGTGAGCAATCTTCCGTCTCTGATAATGTGACACATACTCGCTCTGGGAATGTTAATGTGACACATACTCGTTCTGGGAATGTTAGTGAAGAGATGAGATTGAGAAGTGATTTATGGCATGATTTGATTCATTCTTCTAACCAAACATTTAGCAGTGTTGAGCAACTCCGAATGGACCTCAGTAGGTATGCTATTTCAAGAGCATTTGATTACCATTTTCATTAGGAATGAGCAAACTCGAGTTACTGTGAGATGCAAAGTTAGTACTTGCCAATGGAGTCTACATGCAATTAGAAATGGGTGTGGACCTCAATTTAAAATCAAATCATTGAACAATGTTCACACATGTGGAGGTGGCTTGAGCACCCAAAGACATCCTAGAGCAACCAAGAAATGGGTTAGTTCTATTGTAATGGAGAAACTTCAAGATACACCCTTATATCGACCTATACATATTAAGAAAGATATCTTTAGGGAGTATGGTGTTGATGTGCCTTATCATCAAGCATGGCTTGGAAAGGATGTGGCGTATAAGAATCTGCATGGTGATGAGAGATGCTCTTTTGATCAATTACGTTGGTATAAGAATGCAGTTGATGAGTCTAATCCAGGTAGTGTTGTTGAGCTTGAAGTCACTAGTGAAGGTCGTTTCAGAAGATTTTTCGTATGTTTTTATGCATGTATGGTTGGCTTTCATCAGGGATGTAGGCCACTTCTCTTTTTAGATGGTACATTCATGAAGGATAAGTATTAAGGTAAACTTCTTGCTGCTACTGCCCTTAATGGAGAGAATGAATTGTTTCCTCTTGCATATGCTGCTTGTGATGCAGAGAATGAGGAGAATTGGGAATGTTTTTGAATTGTTTGAAAAAAACTGTTTCTCCAGAACGCAGATTAACATTTGTCTCTGATAGGTGTAAGGGCCTACTTCAAGCCATTCCACGTGTTTTTCCTACATCCTACAATGCTTTTTGCTTGCGGCATTTGCAAGATAATTTTGCAAAACATTTAAGAGGGAAATGCTCAATTGCAACAAAGGATACACTTCTCCAACTACTTAGCCAAGCAGCATATGCCTTAAGAGTTGTGGATTTTGAGAAAGTCATGCGAGAAATCCGTGAATTAAATGTACAAGCTGAAATATGGGCTAGAGAGTCAAATCTGAATTATTGGTCAAACGCATTTTTTGAAGGTGAAAGATATGGTGAGATGTATTCAAATGCAGCTGAATCATTTAATGCTTGGATTCTTGAAGCAAGACATTTACCTATTTTAGCTATGATGGATCGTATTCGTATTCAAATTATGGAACTGTCATATAAAAGGAGAAACAAGTGTGTTGATTGGGAAACACGATTGTGCCCAAAAATTGATGCATATGTGAAGAATTTAATGGATTCATCTCGTGGTATTCATGTCAATTGTTCAAATGGGATTGTCTTTGAAGTTGTTAGTAGGCCATCTCATGTGGTTCATTTACACGAGGTACATGCACTTGTAGGCAATGGCAAGTCTCACGATTACCATGTAAACATGTTTGTGCAGTGGTACATAAAATAGGAGGTAATGTGGAGGAGTATTGTTCTATGTATTTCACTACTGAGTGTTACTCTAACTGTTATAAGGAGACTATTCACCCAATCTCAGATGTGGATAAACTAGACACCAGTGTTGGTGACATTGAAATCAAACCTCCTGCAACAAAGAGAAAATCAGGTCGACCAAAAAAGAAGAGGATTCCATCTCAACAAGCATTAGAAGGAGAAAAATTGACATATACATGCTCTAGATGCAAAGGGAAAGGACATAATCGAAAATCATGTTCTAATCCAATTACTGAGTAGGATGGTATGCAACTTTTCTTATTCTTTTCAATCTAATTTAAATGTTATATCATGTTTAGTATATTATACTCTAATCTTATGTTTTTGAATTTAAATGCAATACAGCACAGCTATGGCAAGCCAATCTCCCATTCCAATGATGCAATGTACTTTTGGACATGGTTATTGTATGATAAAGACTAGTCAAACTGCTCGAAATCCAGGGGGAAAATTTTATAAATGCAAGGTGATTGTAGTATCATTTATACAATGTTATAACTGATTTCATTTATATATTAACATCCATATTGATGCATTTCAATAGGAGAGGCATTGTGATTTCTTCATGTGGTGTGATGAAGTCCAGAATTTCGTCCAGACTACTCCAAGTTGTTGTTTTGGAAAAGATGAAAGGATCAAGAATCTAGAGACCGAGGTTGCATTATTGGAGAAAGAATTGAGACGTCACAAAGCTCTTCTAAAAAAAACAAGAAAAGTTGCACAGTCTTTGCCGAAACTATTTTCCTTCTTGAAAGAGACCGACGATGAGGATGGGAGTGATGGCGAGTCGTCCGCATCAATGAGCGTGTGTTTAGGTTGATGTATTTTAGAAAAACTATGTTGTTAGATTTATGTTTGTTAGACATATGTCTTCTATGTGTTCTTTGTTAGTATCTGAAAAACTATGTTGTTAGATTTATGTTTGTTAGACATATGTCTTCTATGTGTTCTTTGATAGTGTGTGATTTGTGTTAGACATATGTCTTCTATGTGTGCTTTGATAGATGGTTTGATTACAGGTTGATGTATAATTTGGTTTGAACACTCCCAAAATAAATGTGTAAAGGGTATGTGTGGAAGGGGGTGGTGGCACTTCACTCTTCTGCAAACCAGTGAAGTGACCCCATCTTCCACGGTGAAAAGATGGAAATCATTGGAAATTTTTGATGCCTTCATAAACATCACAGCAAATAAGGACCTTAATTTTAACGATTTTATAGCTGCTACATAAGTAACGGTTTTACTTCCTGTTAGCAGCCCAGTTACTAGTCTTTTCAACAATAAAATTATTTGTTTCTTTGAAACCAAAGTGTATAGATCGCTGTCTTATCTATATGGTGAGATGTGTTCACTAAACCAAATGGATACATTAAACCAAAGTGAGATGTATTCATTAAACCAAAGTGTATTGATCGCTTTCTTATTTTCGCCAGGAGCACTGCACTGTGGGCTGCGGCTGGGGCTGGGGTGGAGGGTAACCATTAAACCAAATGGATGAGGTGAAAATAAGAAAGCAGTCATTGCCTTCCACCGTCAGTTAACAGACGGTGGAAAGGCTTTTCGGACCTAAAAATAAATGGGGGTGGGGAATGGACCGGGTATACAAATGGATTGGTCAATGGACCTAAAATTAAGTCACCGGTCAAGAATTGGACCGGTTGTTGATTTGCGCATATATAATCTTATCAACCCCAGCCTCCTCTACTCCACTCCTCTCTTCTCCCGCTCTCCCTCAGATGCAAACCCTGTTATCGACCTTCCTCCCCTGCCGCCTCCCCACCATCGCTATCCCCTTTGCCCACGTCTCCCGCGCCGCCATGTCCGCCGAAGCCCGCCCCCTCCCGCCTATCGCCCCCGCCACCACCCGCATTGGCTGGATCGGCACCGGCGTCATGGGCCGCTCCATGGCCGCCCACCTCATCTCCGCCGGCTACTCCGTCACCCTCTTCAACCGCACCCCCTCCAAGGCCGCCCCCCTCCTCGACATGGGGGCGCGCCTCGCAGAATCGCCTCTCGCCGTCGCCAGGGCCAGCGACGTCGTCTTCCTCATCGTCGGCTACCCCTCCGACGTCCGCCGCGTGGTGCTGGACCCCGAATCCGGCGTCCTGCGCGGCCTCTCTCCCGGCTCCGTCGTCGTCGACATGACCACCAGTGACCCCGCCCTCGCGGAGGAGATCGCCGCCGCGGCGGGGTCCGCGTCCTGCGGGGCCGTGGACGCCCCCGTTTCCGGCGGGGACCGCGGGGCGCGCACGGGGACGCTCTCCATCTTCGCCGGGGGGGACGCGTCCACCGTTGAGAGGCTCTCTCCGCTGTTCCGGTGCCTGGGCACCGTGCGCTACATGGGGGCGCCCGGGGCGGGGCAGCGGGCCAAGCTGGGGAACCAGATCGCGATCGCCACGACGATGGTCGGGTTGGTCGAGGGCATGATGTACGCGCACAAGGCCGGCCTTGACGTGTCCCGCTGGTTGGAGGCGATCTCGACGGGGGCCGCTGGTTCGAAGTCGCTGGATCTGTGCGGGAAGAGGATACTGGAGCGGGACATGGAGCCAGGTTTCTACGTGCACCACTTTGCGAAGGACCTCGGAATCTGTTTGAAAGCATGCCAGAGTATGGGGCTGGCGCTTCCCGGGCTGGCGTTGGCGCAGCAGCTCTACTTGTCGTTGGTGGCGCACGGGGAGGGGAACTTGGGGACGCAAGCGCTGATCTTGGCGATCGAGCGGCTTAACAACACTCGTCTCGGTGGAGGAGGATCGGCGTCCAGTTGAACCATGGTATGTTCATCTTTGTAGTAACAAGAAGCAGCTTTTAGATTGGCTTTGGGTAATTACTTCGATTGTGTTATACCCTCCCCTCTTTTCGGCGCCCTCCCCTCCCTCTCTCTTCTCGGGGGCTCCCAGCCTCCGCCTCGATGCCCTTCGAAACTGTGGAGAGCCTCGGTTGTAGTGGTTTCACAGGCATCTGGGCTACCTATTTTCGTTTAAGAAAGAATCCACTAGAGAGCTTTTGATTGATTGTTCTTTCTATTTTCAATGGTGTGCTTGTTCTTGAGGAAAGAAATTGAGTACCCTTTAGTTTGATACTGATTGATATGCTCTATGTTGGCCATCTTTTTTTAATTTATTTCAATGATGTATAAAGTAGATGAAATATTTTAAGATTTTATATATTTTAACAAAAATGATAATATTGATAACAAAAAATAAATAATCCGTTAAAATTTCGAATCCAATTTCAATTTTGGTAACAAAATCAAAATCAGAACGAAATCGAAATCAGTTATTTCAAAATTATTAAAATTAGAATCGAAACTCAAAATTGCTTATTGAAATCGGAAATGGAATATGTGTTTTCAGATTCGATTTCGTACCGTTTGCAGTCTTAGATATAACCAATGTTTATTTTTTCCAATTTGAGAGGTATATTATTTAATAATTAGATTTTGAATGTATATTGTTAAATATAGAAATTTTAAAGGTATATAAGTATTCTTTCCGATATTTTCCTCTTCCGCAGTTAACTTCCCAGCCTCCATAATTTGACTATTTTATGGTAAACTCTTACCAACGTATAAGAAATACTAAAATTCTTTTGGGCAAAGCACAAAGTTGACTAAAAAACAATTGCAAAGAATTAAATGGTGATAAACTAAAAACGCCTTATACTTTGGTGCGATCTTCATATTTCTTCTTTATTACATTTATGCTACAACATTTGTAAAAATATGCTATGAAAGTATTAATAAAAATATAGATAAATCTAAAACGATTCTTAGACCATGTCTCATCAGGTGCTCGTTCTGAAGACTAATTTAGGCACAGATTTGTAGTTTAAACATGACGTGGATGGAATTATATATATTTAAATATAAATATACAATATATTTAAATATAAATATACAGTTACTATTAATCTTTTAGAATAGTACTTACTATTTAGATGAATAATAAATACAATTAAATTAATTTATAGTCAAAATAATTATATCATATTATTTTATTTTCTGAGAGTTGTCTAACCACTGTCACCGCTTTTATATCACATAACGTGATCATATCAATTGTGGAGAAAGGTTTTCTTACCTGGCGAATAAGGCGGTATTTGATAAAATTTAACATTTAAATTTTAAATCTTATTTGTCATCTAATCTTTGAATTTAAAACTTAAAAAGAACTTAATATATATCATATATAGTTTAAGAGATATTTGATAACCAACTAAGACAACATCTGAACTGTATTGTAATTGGTTAAGATATTACACTTCTAATATGTTGGGTTCAAAATAGTCAAAAATATTTTTTTTTAAATTAAGTCGCTGGATTTCGGTTGGCGCGACGATCACCAGAATTCGGCAGTTGATTCGTCGAATTTCGGCGAATCTGTCACCGAAATTCGGCGATTGTCGACGGCCGCCGATCGAAATTCGGCGATTGTTGGTGCCAGAATCCGACAAAGTTCGTCGCCGATCGTCGATCTGAAAAAAAAAAGATTCATTTTAACTTATAAATTAAGTGATTTTTTATATTTAAGTAATTAAATAAGATATAATTTTAAATATTTTATCAAATAATTTAAAATTTTAAAAATTAAATATTTCAAACTTTAGACTTTGAATAAGTGTTATCAAACATGACCTAAGTAAAAAAAAATCTGATGTGTCTTATTCGTCGGATAATTGGAGCCCACATATTATTGGTGTATAGACCTTCATCGTCCAACGAATCAAACGGCGAAAAAAAATTACATCACAATTTTTATCTGGTACTAAAATTGTTTCTCTAAATTGTGACGCCTCATAACTAACATGGCTTACGGTTAGCAGTACTTTTGAGTCTGGATAAACGGAAAGGGTAAAAACGGCATTTCATATAATCTTGTCCACCCCAACCTCCTCTACTCCACTCCTCTCTTCTCCCTCTCTCCCCTCGGATGCGAACCCTGTTATCGACCTTCCTCCGCCGCCGCCTCCCCACCATCGCGATCCCCTTCGCCCACGTCCCCCGCGCCGCCATGTCCGCCGAAGCCCGCCCCCTCCCGCCCATCGCCCCCGCCACCACCCGTGTTGGCTGGATCGGCACCGGCGTCATGGGCCGCTCCATGGCCGCCCACCTCATCTCCGCCGGCTACTCCGTCACCCTCTTCAACCGCACCCCCTCCAAGGCCGCCCCCCTCCTCGACATGGGGGCGCGCCTCGCTGAATCGCCTCTAGCCGTCGCCAGGGCCAGCGACGTCGTTTTCCTCATCGTCGGCTACCCCTCCGACGTCCGCCGCGTGGTGCTGGACCCCGAATCCGGCGTCCTGCGCGGCCTCTCTCCCGGCTCCGTCGTCGTCGACATGACCACCAGTGACCCCGCCCTCGCGGAGGAGATCGCCGCCGCGGCGGGGTCCGCGTCCTGCGGGGCCGTGGACGCCCCCGTTTCCGGCGGGGACCGCGGGGCGCGCAGCGGGACGCTCTCCATCTTCGCCGGGGGGGACGCGTCCACCGTTGAGAGGCTCTCTCCGCTGTTCCGGTGCCTGGGCACCGTGCGCTACATGGGGGCGCCCGGGGCGGGGCAGCGGGCCAAGCTGGGGAACCAGATCGCGATCGCCACGACGATGGTCGGGTTGGTCGAGGGCATGATGTACGCGCACAAGGCCGGCCTTGACGTGGCCCGCTGGTTGGAGGCGATCTCCACGGGGGCCGCTGGTTCGAAGTCGCTGGATCTGTACGGGAAGAGGATACTGGAGCGGGACATGGAGCCAGGTTTCTACGTGCACCACTTTGTGAAGGACCTCGGAATCTGTTTGAAAGAATGCCAGAGTATGGGGCTGGCGCTTCCCGGGCTGGCGTTGGCGCAGCAGCTCTACTTGTCGCTGGTGGCGCACGGGGAGGGGAACTTGGGGACGCAAGCGCTGATCTTGGCGATCGAGCGGCTTAACAACACTCGTCTCGGTGGAGGAGGATCGGCGTCCAGTTGAACCATGGTATGTTCATCTTTGTAGTAACAGGAAGAAGCTTTTAGATTGGGGTTTGGGTAATTACTTCGATTGTGTTATATATCACGCCTAATCTTGAAACTTTGTAGAGTATGCAGTTCTTCCAAAACCATCGAACTTGTTACTCTGTTGTACTCAATCTGGAAAGAAAACAACTTCTATATCTCATGGTCTTTTGAACAGCTGCTTTTTTGAAGAATTGCTCAAGATAAGAGAGGTGTGAGAGGAGGAGGAGGGATGGCAAGTGGTGATAAGGGAAATGAGTGAACCCGAATGCTTTAATACTTGACTTAGCTTGAACAGTGAAAAAAAACTGTACCTGCAGTAGCATAACAATGCGTAATTTAGGTAGATTATTATGATTCTGCATCAATGTGTTAACTGATATAGACACCTAAACCTAAAGAAAAGGGAAGAAGAGGTGGCCTTCTGTGACCTCATGTGATTATCTGCAACTATCTATTACTTTGGAAAAGCCTTTTCTTGAAGATGTGCGGCTAAACTCCTTCTCTGATTCTGAATCAGTTGTGATTAACTGATTTATACAACTCGGAAAAATAAGGTGATTTCTGACATTCTGAGCTTGTATGCAACCATCTTTTAGTTTCATCATCATCAGAGCCTTATCCTATTATTTGAGGTCGGCTACGTGAATCTTTTTCCGCCAAAGATTTCTATCAAGTGTTATATTCGTGTTTAAATTCAAGAGGACCAAGTCTTTTTTAATAACATCGCACCATCTCATTTTAAACCTTCCCCTGGCTCTGTTACTGACATTCACTAAGATTTGGTCACATATTTTAATCGGCAACGAGTTAGGGCGACGGTACACGTGTCTAAACCACCTGAATCTATTTTCTCTTATTTTTTTATCAATTAGAGATATCCCCAAATCCTCACGGAAGCACTCATTTTAATCTTATCTTTTTTAGTCTTACCATACATCCATCTCAGCATCCTCATCTCTACTACACACATTTTGTTAATGTATTTTTTTCGCATTGCCCAGCGCTCGGTGCCATATGATAAAGTAGGCCTCATAGCCGTTCTATAAAATTTTCCTTTAAGTTTTACTGACATACGACGATGTGTATGTAGTTTGGAGAATCTATTTGTTGTAGATGTGCATGTAGATGAGAACATGACATTCTTGGAGAAGTCCAATCTCAACATCAAGTTCATCACAAATATTTTCAATTTTACCGTAGCTTTTATTGTTGAGATTGCACAAAACAGATGAGAAACTGCTGCTGCAGTTAGAAGTAGTTCTATTGCTGCAGAAGCACACAAATAGGTACCTTGTTCAGGCTTTGAATCGATTGCAAATTTGCTGATTCACACAAGTAAGAGTAAAGTGGTGGCCGTTGTGTCCCGACCCCATTTATGACCATCCATTAATTTATTACTTTGTTGAAGCCATTTCATGAAGATGTGCAGTTAGGCAGGATTTAAAACATTGTTGGAGGCATCAAAATTGCACCACCAAGTTCTCCACATGTATTATAAAGTTTTGTTTATGAATTGCACTGTCCAGTTGAGAATTTGCTGTTGCTGGTACCTTGAGATTTGAGTTGCAGATACACGGATGTATCAATTCCAACATGTATTTGGTTGAAGTAATCTCTTTAGATTTAGAAGACTAGAACCCGTTCATGTCATCTTCAGTATGCTGGCTCATTCGCAAACTTTTATTTTGTTTGTCTATGATATGGCGCTTTTAGTCGTTCCGGTATCATCCCAGTTCATAAAGTTCAAAGTGAGGGCCTTTGTTTCCCTATTTCAATTACAAGGAACCTCAGCTAGTCCTGAGAAGAATGTCATCTTCAACCTAGATATGTCAATTGCCAAACATTCATATTCCATTTCCCCTGTGCTTCTTCCTTGGTGCTGCCATATGACCCATATTGTCCAAGTGACCGACCTGCAATGCGACAAGATGTTTGTAAGTGGATTCTATAAAGTGGGTTTTGATTGTGTACACGCAACTTGTGAGCATAAATCCATTGGTTTGTGGTATGATATTGTTTTCCACGATTGACAAGGTCCTGTATGGTTGAAGCTGTGGGAAAACGCATCAGGGATTGTTTGTGATGCCATGCATTTAGCTTTGGACCAGCACTTTTCTTAACTACTTGGACTCAGCTGCATTGTTCTCCCTATCTCAGCTTTTGATCATTTCTTCTGCAATACAGAGACTCTCATCCACTGCAGCATTCACTCACTCGAGCAAACTCTACTCAATTCTTCAATGTAAACCATTCATTCACTAGAGGGATTTTTCTAAACGTCTTAAGATGAGCAGATATTGCTTGCCCTCAACAAATGTGGACTGATATGAGACCCACCAGATGCCGTCCACATCTGTATGTAGAAGGCAGAACCCGACCTCCCTAGTCTCTTCATTCTGCTCGTCTCAGAGTGGGAAGCTTTTCTCTTCATCCACTTCCTACAATAAGTGTTTTTTTTTAATAATTTGGACAGTCAAAAGTGAGAGTGATAACATTTGATGCATCACTTATCTTTCTCTCATGATAAATACTTTGCACCCGGCTCATATATGTGCGTGGCATTTAGGGGTGTAAACGAGTCGAGTTGAGCCGAATATTATGTTGCTCAAGTTCTGGTCGTTAATTTTTAATCGAATTTGAGTCGAGTTCGAATTTTGTCGAGTATTGAAAATAGTTGTTCAAATTTGATTTTTTTAAATACTCTCAAATTTGAATATTTAACGAGTCTAATTAAATTTACGAGTTATATATATATATATATATAGAGAGAGAGAGAGAGAGAGAGAGAAATGCAGTGATACGGCATCCTCTTTAGGTGCGGCTTGGGCGTACCTTCACTTTCACCATCCGATTAACATCCAACGTTCTGTGAAAAACTCATGTTTTGATGGACAATCTCGAGAAGGTGGAGGAAAAGACGGTGTTCTTTTATACCCACTGTACCCCCACACGTAAAACAAGACAATCCCAACCGCAGAAAAAAGATATTCTCTCTCTTCATTTATGGCCTCCTCTTCTCTCTCCATCCACTACCACCCCATGCACAACCTCCCACCTTCACACACATAAACACCATGATCCATCCAACACCGATTCCCTCCACCTTTAAATCTCATGCACACCCACAAACCTATATACACATGCATACGCACACACATATTACTATTGGTTTCCTCCTACCTAACAAATTAATGAAACAAACAAAAGCAAGTAAAAGTAGGTTCAAAATAAACTCAAAGTTAAGAAAAAAAATCAAATAAAAATAATCTTAAAAAAAGAAATCAAACAAAATAATTCTGGGTCTTTTATTGGTCTTTTGATTTAATTCAACTTGGATCATTTGATTTAATGTAAGTCTTTATTTGATTATATATTTCTTCTATTTAGAATTTATTTCTCTTGAACTCATTTGAGTTTTAAAATTTATTTAAATTTCTGTTCCAAGTTAGAAACTTAACCAGAATTATTTTGTTTGATTTCTTTTATTTAAGATTATTTGATTTGATTTCTCTAGGTTAATTTTTTTGTTACATTTGTTCTATGTTGTTAGATCTCATTTAGAATCATTCACCTTATGAACCTATCACACTGCATTTTTTTTCTTTTTTACTTTGATTTGAAGTTATGACAGTTGAATTTATTTTAAATGATTTAATTTATTCATTTATATTATTATTATTATTATTATTATTATTATTATTATTATTTTAGCTTCATTAACCATTATCTTATGAGTTTTGTCACCGTTTCTTTTTTAGTTATTTAAATGAGGGGGACTTGGTGAGGAGTGCAAAAAGTTAACTTCCTGGGAATTGATGTGGGGGTTTGGAGGGTGGAATTTATATGGGAGTTGATGTGGGGGTTTGGAGGGTGGAATTTATATGGGAGTTGATGTGGGGTTTTGAATGGGAATCGATATGGAGGCTTATGTTTTTTTTTTTTTATTGGTGGGTAGTGGCTGGAGAGAGTGTTGGGAATGGTGTGTGTGTGTGCATACGTGTATGGGTTTTGCATGACTTTTTGAAACTTTGTGTATGAGGTTGTAATGATGAGGGGAATCGGTGGCACATGTGGGTGCATTAAATGAGAAGAGAGAGTGTGTGGAATATGTGTTGTGGGTGGAGAGAGAGAGAGATGGTAATCAATGGTCTCTCCAAAGAGAGGTAATCGTTGTAGGCTTTAAATGAGGGAATTAGAAGAGGAAATCGATGTGGGGTATGGATTATGGCTTTGCAGAGAGGTAATCGTTGCAGGCTTTAAATGAGGGAATTAGAAGAGGAAATCGATGTGGAGTATGGAAATCGATGTGGGGAATTAGAAGAGGTAATCGTTGCAGGCTTTGTAATCCATACCCCACATCGATTTCCCCTCATCATTACAACCCCACTCTATATATGAGGGGAAATCGATGTGGGGTATGGATTATGAAGCCTGCAACGATTACCTCTTCTGATTCCCCACATCGATTTCCATATATAATACTCTCGAATTTTAAATATTATAATGGGTTTAGAAATTCTTGTTTATACAAACTGATTAGGTTTAAATTGAGATATTTAGGATCTAGGGTGTGTTTAAAACACTTTATCATACCCTGACATCACTTTCGGTCGTGTGCATCCCGACAGGGCGACACCGGAAAACTGTAACGAAAATAAAATCTGAGAACATCATAATTCTTAGAAAAATATGGAGGTATTAAAAATATAATTATTTAGACTTTTTGACGCACAGATTTTGAGATTAAATCGATGCAACTATTTTTAGGGTGATTTTTCACCCATCGGAAAATAAAATTTAAAAATTAAACTAAAATCATGATAATTTGTAAAATGATCTTGTTAGGCTATGGTAAAAATTTCAATACAAATGGACAACATTTAAATAGATTTACATAGGGATCAATGGGTCAGATGATTTACGGGACATTTACGATGACCCATTTCTGGTTCAAAATAGGTTCAAAATAAACTCAAAGTTAAGAAAACAAATCAAATAAAAATAATATAAAAAAAATCAAACAAAATATTTCTGGGTTAAGTTCTAACTTGGAACAAAAATTCAAATAAATTTTAAAACTCACATGAGTTCAAGAGAAATAAATTCAAAAGAGAAGAAATCTAAAATCAAATAAAGACCCACATCAAATCAAATGATCCAAGTTGAATTAAATCAAAAGACCAATAGATAAAAAGACAATCTCAATAAGAATTCAACATCAAATAAAGGCCCTTTTCTGGTTTCTTCCAAACTTCCCTTCTAAGTACATCAAAAGTTAAGAACAAAGTTTATGACAATAAGAGTTCAACACCCTGCCTTCTGCATCCATTACATAACCTCTATTTTAAAATAAAATGCCAAAAACACATGTTAAGTTAAAGCTGTAGTAGTCCTTCCACATATATGGTCCAAACTCGTTGCCTGCAAAGTCATCAGTAAACATGATATTTTAGTAACCTTCATATTCATATTAGTTTATGCATCAAAACATAATTACCTAACACTTCTTTTCTAAATAAATATACCATATTTGGTCAGTCTCCTTAAACTCTCAGGTAAAATTAACATGCTTTCATTAGTATAAAAATAATAAAATGCATGTTGTATCTTAAGCATACTTCTATTAAACTCTTTGGCAGTATATTTGTTTTCACATCTTCTCATCATCTCTACAATAGAAAATAATTTCTGTCAAATACACCAAAAATGTAATAAATAACTATCAAATAAATGATAATGATATTCTGACCTCAATAAGGGACAATTGCGTTTGTCGTGGTCGACACCTCGTCTTTTGCATCCATTACATAACCTTCCTTTTGTTGATTGTTCAATTGCAATTTCTTTCGCACTTTTTATACGTTTTCCACTCCCTTTTGTCTTCGATTTCTCAGGTGGAAAAATGCTAATATCTGAATGCATCGTCATGTTTTCTTGTGGTGGTGATTGATCCTGCTTACTCAGTGTCATTTCTTCCAATTGTCTTCCAATATCTACTAAAATTTCTTTTGCAAATGCCAGACTTTCTTCAGAATAATATGCTTTATCTATCCAACTAGAAACTATTGAATAAAGATCATTTTTTGACTCAGATGACCTTGAAGCATCATCACCTCGAAGTTCTATGCCATCGTTATCAAATATAGTCTGTTTTGTCATATGTATAGTCCATCTACTTAAAATATAATGAGGGGATAATGTATCACCTTCATTCATTCTCAATATATAAAGTAAGTGACTGCATGGTATTCCCTCTGATTCAAAATTTTTGCAAGTACATTTAGCTCTTTTCTGTAGGTTATCATACTCAACCACAGATATTTCTTCATCTTTAGGGAAGCTCACACTAAAATATTGAGATGGCTCCTCAATTCTGATTCCTGATGAGAAAGAAAGCAAGCTTTTTGACAACTCAACTTGAAATCTCTTAAAATTTTCTCTTGTATAAATCTTTGCCATTTGCCTTTCCACATTCAATGGAGTTATTAACTTAGGCGAAGTGTGTTCTGATATATACATTTGCTTCAGTTCTAAGCTTCGCTGGCGTTTTATTGCTCTCTCAAAGCGAATAATGAACTCCATCAATGTATTTTGCTTGCTAACATATTTGGAATAAAAGGAATTCATTGTTTCACTGCGTTGTGTACTTCTAATTCCCGCAGAAAATATATCCTTCGAAAATATAGGAACCCATTTTTCTCGAATCTCATATAATTGTTGAAGCCACTTGTTATTCTGTAGCTCATTCTCAACCATTAATTGCTCCCACGCTGATTCAAAGTTTTCTATAGATGTTGACTTCCAAATGCATTTATGAAATGGCTTTTGAAACGTTGACTTCAATGCTGTAACACCAAACTTGTTAGTCTCTTTCTTCAAAATATGCCATGTGCAAAACCTGTGATAAGTAATTGGAAATATTAAAGCTATTGCAGCTTTCATTGCAGGATCTTGATCAGTGATGATAGATTTAGGACATACTCCAGTCATGGCTTCCAAAATTTTTTGAAAGAGCCATACAAATGCTTCTATCTTCTCATCTCTAAGAAAGCCACAACCAAATGCAACTGATTGTCTATGGTTGTTCACTCCTGTGAATGGAGCGAAAATCATTGAGTACATGTTTGTATCATATGTAGTATCAAATATCACAATATCAGAGTAGTAATGATAGTTCTTTCTCGCTAAGCCATCTGCCCAGAAACAATACTTCAGCTTATTTTCTTCATCTAGCTCATAAGCATAAAAGAAAGAGTCATTTATTTCTTTTAGCTCTACAAAATGTTCAATCAATAATTGTGTATCACAGTATTTCTTTCCTTCCCTTTCCTTTGTTTGAATATTGCGAATATCTTTTTCCAAACAACCTACATTTTCTTCTCCTCCTGCTTCAATTTCCATCACTGTGTACATTTGTGATGTGCGTATGTTTGCCTCATTAAATGTATTTATCAACTTTCTTTGTACAATTGTGACTTCTCTATGTGATCTATGTAAATGAGACTTCCTCGGAGTGGTTAGTGCATGGCTGTGACCTTCTAAAAATGTTGTAATTTTCCATTTTCCATCATCCTCTTTACGAACCTTTATATTTGCCTTGCAATTTTCTCTCAATATTTGATGATTTCGTCGTCTTTTGTTGTCTCCATCCTTAAGTTTGGTTCTTGGCCATGTTTCTGCATCTTTTTCAGGTTCTGTACTCTCTTCTAATATGCATTCAAAAGTTTTTTCCATATTTTTTCTTGGCCTAGTTTTTCCTTCCTTTGAACACACAAAGACTTTTGAGCAAAGTTCTCTGCCTTTTGCAGAATATCTTGTTGTCCAATTTCTGATACCAAATCCGACCTTTTTTGCATACATTTTGTAAAACTTTTCAGCTTCATCCAACGATTCAAATATCTTTCCCACCATTGGCTTAAATTCTGCATTTACATTCGGAATCCATAATATTTGCTGAGTCATTTTTTCATCTCTATTCTCTTCCATCATCTCAAAAGTTTCTAAGCAACGAGTAACTAATAAGATGAAATGTAGAACATTAAACAATAAACTTCTGATTAGTATATTCATTACAAATAAAAATTGATCAACTATATGTACATAAATAAGAAGTTAATTGAATATGATAAATTTACAATTTGAATAAAAGCTAAAAAGCTCTGCATGATTTAATTTTTTTAGATGTTGGAGCTCGACTCCACAAACTATTTGTTTAGCCAAAATCAAAATTCATTAGAACATACCTGGCACGTTAGTGGCTGACGATGAACATCCTGCACATGCTCACCCTGCTCTCCTTAAAACTCAACGAGAGATGGTCGCCAGTGGTCGCCCGAGTCTTCTCTCTGGAGCGAGAGAGTCGTCGCTTGTTCCGGAAAGCTGCTCCTATCGCATTGGTCGTGAGCTCATGGGAGAGGCAGAAGAAAACATTGTTGTTGCGAACAGAGAAAGTAGAAGACCCAGCGGGAGGGAGGCAATGAGGCGGGAAAGATATATATATATATATATATATATATATATATATATATATATTATTTTTGGGTTTGAGGGTGATTTTTTTTCTGCAGCTGAGATTGCCTTGTTTTACGTGTGAGGGGTACAGTGGGTTAGAATTTTATTTAATAAAGGTTTTTGAACATATTAGTTAAATTTTTGGTAGAACACATAGTTAGAATTTTATTTAATAAAGTCCATATCTTTTGAATAGTTCTTCTCTCTTTTTACAGATATATTATACATAAATAAATAATTGGTCTTAAACTTTCTTAATCATCTCTTGTAAATATTAAATAAATCTTAGTGAAATAAATAACCTTTACCTAACACCAAAATGCCACACACCCCACCCCATCCCATTAAACAAATAAAATTTATTTTTAATAAATATTTCACTCCACCAACATGCCACACACCCCGCCCCATCCCATTAAACAAATAAAATTTATTTTTAATAAATATCTCACTCCACCCACCCACACATTTCACTTAAACAAATTTCTTTTCTTTTCTTTTCCTTCCCACCTGGGCGATGCCATACCGATTTGGGTGGCCATACCGATTTGGGGGCGTGCGCGGCTGGGTTGAATTCGGCGCGAACGGAACCGGTGCAAGGTGGGCCTGGGTGCGCCGCGTGTGAAGGAGGCGGTGCGGCGCCCGGGTGATGGAGGCAATGTGGCCATAACGATTTGGTCCTGTACGGCTGGGTGCGGAGCTTTGCTGGTGTGCGTGCGCGGGAAAAACTCACAAATGGGTCATCGTAAATGTCTTATAAATTATCTGGTTCATTGATCTCTATGTAAATCTATTTAAATGGTGTCTATTTGTATTGAAATTTTAACCATAGTCTAACAAGATCCTTTTACAAATTATCATAATTTTAGTTTAGTTTTTAAATTTTATTTTTCGATGGGTGAAAAATCACCCCAAAATAGTTGCGTCGACTTAATCTCAAAATCTGTGCGTCAAAAATTCTGAATAATTATATTTTTAATACCTCCATATTTTTTTAAGAATTATGATGTTCTCAGATTTTATTTTCGTTACAATTTTTCGAGTGTCGCCTTGTCGGGATGCACACGACCGAAAATGATGTCAGGGTATGATAAAGTATTTTAAACACACCCTAGATCTTAAATATCTCAATTTAAACCTAATCGGTTTGTATAAACAAGAATTTCCAAACACATTATAATATTTAAAATTCGAGAGTCTTACATAAGGAAATCGATGTGGTGAATCAGAAGAGGTAATCGTTGCAGGCTTCATAATCCATACCCCACATCGATTTCCATACTCTACATCGATTTTCTCTTCTAATTCCCTCATTTAAAGTCTGCAATGATTACCTCTCTTCAAAGCCATAATCCATACCCCACATCGATTTCCTCTTCTAATTCCCACATTTAAAGCCTACAACGATTACCTCTCTTTGGAGAGACAATCGATTACCATCTCTCTCTCTCTCCACCCACAACACATATTCCACACACTCTCTCTCTTCTCATTAATTAATGCACCCAAATGTGCCACCGATTCCCCTCATCATTACAACCTCATACACAAAGCTCCAAAAAACCATGCAAAACCCATACACGTATGCACACACACACACCATTCCCATCACTCTCTCCAGCCACTACCCACCAATAAAAAAAAAACATAAGCCTCCACATCGATTCCCATTCAAAACCCCACATCAACTCCCATATAAATTCCACCCTCCAAACCCCCACATCAATTCCCAGGAAGTTAACTTTTTGCACTCCTCACCAAGTCCCCCTCATTTAAATAACTAAAAAAAAAACAGTGACAAAACTCATAAGATAATGGTTAATGAAGCTAAAATAATAATAATAATAATATAAATGAATAAATCAAATCATTTAAAATAAATTAAACTGTCATAACTTCAAATCAAAGTAAAAAAGAAAAAAAATGCAGTGTCATAGGTTCATAAAGTGAATGATTCTAAATGAGATCCCAAAAAAATTAACCTAGAGAAATCAAATCAAATAATCTTAAATAAAAGAAATCAAACAAAATAATTCTGGTTAAGTTTCTAACTTGGAACAAAAATTTAAATAAAATTTAAAATTCAAATGAGTTCAAGAGAAATAAACTCTAAATAGAAGAAATATATAATCAAATAAAGACCCGCATCAAATCAAATGATCCAAGTTGAATTAAATCAAAAGACCAACGATTTGGTACTTTTATGGCCATAACGATTTGGTACTTTTATGGCCATAACGATTTGGCCATTTTTCAAAATTTTAAATACTTATATTTTAAAATGGCCATTTTTAATAACGATTTGGTACTTTTATGGCCATAACGGTTTGACCATTTTTAAAAATTTGGTCATTCTATGGCCATAACGATTTGGCCATTTTAATAAATAGCCATAAAAGTACCAAATCGTTATTAAAAATGGCCATTTTAAAATATAATTATTCAAAATTTTTAAAAATGGCCAAATCGTTATGGCCAAAATCTGAGGATCAAAATCTGAGGACCAAATCGTTATGGCCAAAATCTGTGGACCAAATCGATGTGGCCATAACGATTTGCTCCTCAGATTTTATGGTGTTCATTGATTAATTAAAATAAATTTTATTTGTTTAATGGGATGGGGTGGGGTGTGTGGCATGTTGGTGTTAGATAAATATTATTTATTTCACCAAGATTTATTTAATATTTATCAGAGATGATTAAGAAAATCTAAAACGAATTATTTATTTATATATAATATATCTGTAAAAAGAGAGACTTTTTCATCGCGTAAATCATCTGGCCCATTGATTCATATGTAAATCTATTCAAATGGTGTCCATTTGTATTGAAATTTTAACCATAGCCTAACGAGATGCTTTTCCAAATTATCATGATTTTATTTTAAATTTTAAATTTTATTTTTCGATAGGTGAAAAATCGCCCCAAAAATAGTTGCGTCGACTTAATCTCAAAATCTGTGCGTCAAAAATTTTGAATAATTATATTTTTAATACCTCCATATTTTTCTAAGAATTATGATGTTCTCAGATTTAATTTTCGTTATAGTTTTTCGATGTCACCCTGTCGGGATGCGCACGACCGAAAGTGATGTCAGGGTATGATAAAGTGTTTTAAACACACCCTAAATCTTAAATATCTCAATTTAAACCTAATTGGTTTGTATAAACAAGAATTTCTAAGCACATTATAGTATTTAAAATTTGATGGTATTACATATGGAAATCGATGTGGGGAATCAAAAGAGGTAATCGTTGCAGGCTTCGTAGAGGGGAAATCAATGTGGGGTATGGATTACGATGCCTGCAACGATTTCCTCTTCTGATTCCCCACATCGATTTTCTTTTCTAATTCCCTCATTTAAAGCCTGCAACGATTACCTCTCTGACTCAAACTCATAATCCATACCCCACATCGATTTCCTTTTGTAATTCCCTCATTTAAAGCCTACAACGATTACCTCTCCTTTGGAGAGACCATCGATTACCATCTCTCTCTCTCCACCCACAACACATATTCCACACACACTCTCTCTTCTCATTTAATGCACCCACATGTGCCACCGATTCCCTTCATCATTACAACCTCATACACAAAGCTCCAAAAAGCCATACAAAACCCATACACGTATGCACACACACACCATTCCCAACACTCTCTCCAGCCACTATCCACCAATAAAAAAAAAAAACATAAGCCTCCACATCGATTCCCATTCAAAACCCCACATCAACTTCCATATAAATTCCACCCTCCAAACCCCCACATCAATTCTCAGGAAGTTAACTTTTTACACTCCTCACCAAGTCCCCCTCATTTAAATAACTAAAAAAAAAACGGTGACAAAACTCATAAGATAAGATAATGGTTAATGAAGCTAAAATAATAATAATAATAATATAAATGAATAAATCAAATCATTTAAAATAAATTCAACTGTCATAACTTCAAATCAAAGTAAAAAAGAAAAAAAATACAGTGTGATAGGTTCATAAAGTGAATGATTCTAAATCAGATCTAACAACATAGAACAAATGCAACAAAAAAATTAACCTAGAAAAATCAAATCAAATAATTTTAAATAAAAGAAATCAAACAAAATAATTCTGGTTAAGTTTCTAACTTGGAACAAAAATTTTAATAAATTTTAAAACTCAAATGAGTTCAAGAGAAATAAATTCGAAATAGAAGAAATCTAAAATCAAATAGAGGCCCACATCAAATCAAATGATCTAAGTTGAATTAAATCAAAAACCAATAAAAGACCCAAAATTATTTTGTTTGATTTCTTTTTTTAAGATTATTTTTATTTGATTTTTTTTTCATAACTTTGAGTTTATTTTGAACTTACTTTTACTTGCTTTTGTTTGTTTTATTAATTTGTTAGATGAGAGGAAACCAATAGGAATATGTGTGTGCGTATGCATGTGTATATAGGTTTGTGGGTGTACATGAGATTTAAAGGTGGAGGAAATCGGTGTTGGATGGATCATGGTGTTTATGTGTGTGAAGGTGGGAGGTTGTGCATGGGGTGGTAGTGGATGGAGAGAGAAGAGGAGGCCATAAATGAAGAAAGAGAATATCTTTTTTAGATGCGACTGGGATTGTCTTGTTTTACGTGTGGGGGTACAGTGGGCATAAAAGAATGTCGTCTTTTTATCCACCTTCTCGGGATTGTCCATCGAAACATGAGTTCTTCACAGAGCGTTGGATGTTCATCGAATGGTGAAAAGTGAAGGTACGCCCAAGCCGAGGCTATTTCTAGTCTCTTGGGCCTGCGGGCCCATCAAGGTCCCGTACAGTCCCTTTTCGACCCGTCAAGGCGTCAAGGCTCCGGCCTTTATGCCGCGTGTCATTGGATTCAGTTTAAAGCTTCTGAGCACGTTTTGGCAATCAAGGCGTTCAGGGGTCTCCAAGGGGTGATCTCCGGATACCCCCCAAGTATGTTCGGTCCAGGCATGGCTTATTGAACAGACCATGCTCGAAGCACGTTGCGACCCTGCCAACACAGGTTATCAGCCTCCTAGCAGGAGTCACCGAGCAACCGAACAGCAGGCCCATCAACCGAACAACGGGCCTATCAACCGAACAGCAGGTCTAGCCCACCGAGCAGGCTACCTGCTCGGTACCTGTCGCCCAGGAGAATCCAAGCAGCTCTTCGCCCCCTCGCGGCGGTTATAACGGCTACACCGCACGCGTCCCACGATCAAGTGGTGCGATAACTGCAGAGCTCCTCAACGGACTCCTCAACGTGTAACTCCCCGCCGAGGACGCTAATAGGCGCGCCCTTTCCGACGTTGTTAAGGACGTTCTGTCCCACTCCCTCAACACCTTCGCCTATAAAAGGCCCAGGTAACCTCCATGCAGAGGTACGTCGTCTCGGACGCTCACACTCGCCCTCGCGCGACTCACACACGAGAACTCCCTTTCCTTCAAGCATCTCAAGTCTCATACTGACTTAGACATCGGAGGGTTCTCCTCGATTCTTCAATTGGGCCCCCTGATCCAGTTCTGGTCTTACAGGCTTCCGTCCGCACCGACATCCGTCTTCCCCATCTTCTCCGGTGGAGGTCCGTTTGACTCAGACCCAAACAGAAAAACGCCACCACATATATAAACTCAATTCAATCTACAAGTAAAAAATAATTGTTTATAAAACTCAAATCTATTTTATTTCAAGATCATATTTTAAGATCCTTCATAAATTACTTATTTAATTATTTTAGTATAATATTTCAAAAAAATAATAAAAATATATATTTATAATTTTATATAATTTAAAAAATTAAACGGGTTTAAACAAACTGAGTAGACATTTGTTCGTATTTGACTTCTTTATGAAATAAATTTAAATTTTTATTTGAATCTGACTCGTTTATCTTATTAAACGAGTCGAATTAGAATAACATTTGAGTTGAATTCGAAGTATTTGTCAAGTGTATTGATTCGTTTACAGTCCTAATGGCATCTCTGAACACAAGTGGGGTATGTGACTCACACCTACTTGTATCTATAAACACAGATGAATTTTAAATATTTCTCTCTTATATCTCATATCTTATTTTTACATTCAATTATGTGCAAGAATCTATGCCAATTCAACATTAGGTTCTTGTTCATGTCGTCTCAACATTTGCTACACATGTACCAAGTGTTGCATAAAACTTTCAGGTAAGTGGGCAAAATGGCGAACGGCCGCCCGCACACCTGGCACCCGCCCTGTATGTGTTATGTACATGGGAGGAGCTCCCCAGGCGGAAGAACACGAAGCAAACCCACCCGAGCTCCTCCCGCAGCGCAAAACTACCACGCCTCGCCCACCTTCTCCGCCTCCTCGATGGCCGCCCGCAGCACCGCGATCTCCGCCTTGAGCGTCTCGATCTCCCTGTCCCGCTGCTCCGCCCTCCTCCTCTGCTCCTCCAGCAGCTCGTCCACGTCGATGGGGTTGTCGGCCGACGACCCGGCACTCCCCGCCGTCTCCGCCCTTTGCTGCTGCAGCAGCATCTCCGAGACGGAGGAGAACCCCGACGACCTCGCGATCGGCGCGAGGATCCCCGTCGGCGGCTGGCCCCTCTTCTTCCTGTGACGGGAAAACGAGAGAACCCCACATGAGCAGGCACGCGCGGAGGAGACGGAGGCAGTGGGTTGGGGGGAGAAGGCCGGTTAAAAACCCCCCTCTTACATGCAGATGCTGCAGTTGCAGATGCCTCTGCACTTGGGGCAGCTCCAGGCGTCCGCGGCCACCGCCTCCTCCGCCTTCTCCCCATATCTGGACAAAACGGCCACAATGTGGGAGCTTATTCGCCGCAGGCAAGGGGGAGGGTAACCAAGTGGAGGGGAGAAGAGAGGAGGTCCTTCGCCACTACCTGTTGAGCAGGCAAGCGTGGCAGAAGTGGATCGGGCACTGCTTGCCGCCGTGGTCATTCCTGCAGGAGGCGGAGAAGGCGATGGTCTTCTGCCGGCACTGCCTCCCCCGCGCCCCACAAACATCCAGAAATGGAAAAAAGGTTAGAGAGAGAAATGGTGACGGTGGAGACGGAGAGGGTGGGGAGACGGTGACCGGAACTGTGGTCTGTGGACCTCCCCACCTGGTGGCAAGTCTTGCCGTTCTTGGAGTCGTAGATCCGGCCACGGTGGACGGCGCCGGGTGATTTCGTCCGCTTGCGAGGCGACACGAGCGGGTCGCCATCAGAGGCGTCCGTGCCGGCGCCGGAGGTGGGGGGAGCGGGGCGCTTCTTCTTGCCAGAGTTGACGGCGGGAGCCACCATTGTGAGCCGGAAGTGCAGGCTGCTAAGGTAGGGTTTTAGTACCCGGCGGGTTTCACGCGGCGGAGCTGGAGAACCGAGGGGTGGGGAGTGTGGGGGAGGAGGGGGAGGTTGCTCTTTCGAGACTGAACAAAGCTGCTGACAGGAGGGTAGTTTTTAGTAATTTAATTATTTAAAATTAATATTTAGTAGGGAGAATTAATTCTTGGTATCTGACATAGATCTGATATTATTTTGGGAAAATTAATTAAAGGACTCTATCAGAAGGTGGTATTTTTTTCCTCGTCCATGTCAGAATACGAGAAGATGTAAAGTCGTGACTTTTCGTCCCGATTTAATTTTCAGTCCTTATTTTTTCGACGTCACCATTTACGACCCTCCACTCACGAGTTCCGTCTCTTTTGCATCCGTCTCTTTTTTCCATTCCTGTCTTACCCTTCCGTCTCTTCGAATTCTGTGAACTCTGATTGATGAGAAGTTGCTTTTACATAACGTGCCGAGCACACTTACAGCAATCATTGACATCACTTACACAGGTCCTTTTGAAGGCCCATGAATCGTTCTTCACAACTATAAAAGGAACTCAGGGCCTCATACTTATCCTTCACAAGTTTTTCTGAGTCGTCTTCTTCCTATCTTTCTTTTTCGTCTTCTTCCTCTTTATTTGCAGATGTCTTCATCTAACGGTATTCCCCTCAGGGATGGTAAGGCACTTGCGTCACCGGTGTCACCGTCGCCCCGAGCTTCCCCGACGCCACATGCTCCACCGTCGCCGCCACCGACCTTCAGCTCCGACTATTGGAACGGTTTTTACATCGGCTGGAAGATGGCTTTAGCCAAAGCCTCCCGACTGTATGACCACAAGGGTCTCACCAACATCCTCCCTGGCATCGGCCCTAGGACAGAACACATCTATTCCTCCTCCCCTCCCTCCCCTGCCCGTTCTGCCTCCTCCCCTCCCTCCTCCACCGAGTGGTCAGGTTAGAGAGTTTAAAGAGTTATTGTAACATGGCTTGTTTATACAATATATTTTCATTTTATGCAGTCTTCTGTGGGCTTGTATGTGCTCTCTATCATGCAAACTCAACATGTTAGCAATAACATACTGTAACATTCTAGTATCTATACTATAATGAAAATAACTAAATACTGTAACAGGTTATTACGTATACTGTAACAGTGTATGTTAGAGTATAGTGCTCGCACTGTAAGAGTGTAGTGCTCTAACTGTAACAGTGTAAGAGTGTGATGCTCGAACTATAACAGTGTAGTGCTCGAACTGTAACAGTGTAAGAGTGTAGTGCTCGAACCGCAAGTGTAGTGCTCATGAGTAATGCTATGATACGGCGGGGCCATTGGATACGGCCCTGTCGTATCATCAGTGCAGATCGTTGGATTTTAATCTAATAGTTTATCTATATTCACTGAACATGACCAAACACCGAGCAAGACCAAGCACCGAGCAATAAGTATTCCGAGCTATCATGTATACTATAATGAAAATAACTAAATACTGTAACATGTTACTACGTATACTGTAATAGTATAAGTTAGAGTGTAGTGCTCGAACTGTAACAGTGTAGTGCTCGAACTGTAATAGGTTATTACGTATATTGTAACAACAAACGTTAGTAGACAGTGCTCGAACTGTAACAAATATAAGTCTTGTATGTAACACTTAGCACTTACGTATTGTGGAATATCAGGACGATCTTCTGTTGTAACAATTATAGAAGATTTTAATTCATTCAGGATTGTGTGGTGGGTTGCTACAAGTTCTTCTGTTGTGACCTATTTGTTTGCACCTTGAACAAATATACGTAACTCTGTAACTACATAGAGATTTTGTAAGTATGTAACTAGGGCTTACTTAGTTACAGACTTACGTAGTTTTAGAAGGACTTACCTAGTTATCAAGACTTATTTAGGGCTTACGTAGTTACAAAGTTACATGTAATTCATGTAACTACGTAAGCATGTAATTTCTGTAACTACGTAAGTATGTAGTTACAGAGTTACCTACATGCAAGTGTGTAACTACACATGTAACTCTGTAACTACATACTCTGTAACTACACATATAATTACAGAGTTACATACTAGTAATTACATATGTACATATTATGTAATTACACATGTAACTCTGTAACTACATACTTTGTAACTACACATATAATTACATAGTTACATAGTAGTAATTACATATGTACATATTATGTAACTACGCATGTAACTCTGTAACTACATACTCTGTAACTACACATATAATTACAGAGTTACATAGTACGTAACTCAGAGACTCTGTAACTAGGTAAGTCCCTGGTAACTAGGTAATTACATAGTTACAGAAGGGCTTACCTACATAAGTGTGTTATTACACATGTAACTCTGTAACTAGGTAAGTCTCTGGTAACTAAGTAAGCCCTTCTTCTATAACTATGTAACTCAGGAACCTAAAATAAGTTTCCTAAAATCAGAGACTGATTGGTAATTCTCCCAGTAAGTAAGTAAATACTTATTTATATAAATTATTAATTAAGTACTTACAGAGTTACATGTGCAACTGCATAAGTATGTAATTACATACGTACGTAGTTACACATATAACTTTGTAAGTACATATTTACACAGTTACACACTTACGTTGGTGAAACAGTCATTGGGGGAGATTACAGGGGTTAACGACAGAGACCTAAAAATAAATCTCGCATAAAACAGGGATTGGACGGCACAGATAAACCTGACATGGACCTGAAAATAATATCAGATCTCCGCCATGTAGTAACAATTTATTCTTCCTATTTATTATCAGAGGTGTGAGATAAATAATGTTGAAAAAAATTATGAGTCTTTTCTCTATATTGCAATCGGTATTTTTTTTTAACAATCTACATCAATTCTATTATAATAATTTCCTTCTTATTATTGGACAACATACTTGTCAAATATGACCTCAATTTTGCCATTCATTAGGTAAGTGTCACTTGGTCATCATCACTTTATGTGCATATTTATTGCGCTCAGCAGAAACATATTTAATTTGTGTCTAGTGTCACATATGTATCTCTTGGGGAGTATATATATATATATATATATATATATATATATATATATATATGTAGTCTTTAGAGATTATTCACATTCTTAAGAGAGCATACTTAGTATGCATGACTAAAGTTTAGGGTTTAGTATATATATCTCTTGGGGAGCATATGTAGTCTCTGGGGAGTATCTACATCTTCATTAGAGCATCTTTAATATTTGGAGAGTATACATGATCAAAGTTCAAGGCAAAAAATATGTTTCTCATGGGGAGCATACATATCTTCTGGGGAGCATCCACATATTCAAGAGAGTATCCACATCTTCATGGGAGCACCAAAAGTTGAACGCACATTAAATGTGCATGAATTGAGCGCAATAAATTCGTTTGAGTGTAATAAATACACATATAAAGTGGTGATGATCAGATGACGTTCGTCCATTGAACGGTGAATTCAAGTCATGCTTCTCACACCCTAAACGATGCAACAAATATTTTCCAATTTTTATTATACTTTTCATATACTTTTAAAAGTGCACTTTTACCTTTTCCATTAATACATGTGTTTGTGGCACATGATGCCCATCTAATAGAGATAAAATATATATTTTTAAGTGCATTTGAAAAGTACAATAAATATTTCTCAATCTCGTAAGATTAGAGTTAGATCAATTGGTAAAGATCTTGTGTCACAATAAAATTATTTTAGATGGAGTATGTTATATACTATGTATTGAGTTTAGGGAAATGTTTTGTGCCGGGAGCAAAGCTGAATGCACGCACGCCGCGTGGAGGGGGCGGGCCCCCAACATTAAATGTTGATTTTATTTTATTTTTTTTTCTGTGAACTATTTGTGCACACAAATGATGTATTTGTGTGCACAAATTGTAAAAAAAAATAGCATTTAATGCTGGGGGGTCCGCCCCCCTCCACGCGGCGTGCGTGTGGAGGGGCGTGGCCCTTCCAACTCACGCTGGGCTCCTGACATGCCGGGAGCCTAGCATTACTCTTAAGTTTATTATCATTGAAAAATTAATATTTGTTACAAACATCGACACGGTGGATACACCAACATAAGGTAAGATGCGCTTTTATATGAGTAGAATTTATAATAGATAAATATATATACCCTTAAAATTATGGTTAACCGTGTCATACCTAATTGGTACAGCACGGTTGTGTGGTATTGTTTTAGAAAATTTACGGTTCTTAGCACGGTTTATTATATATTATTTATTTTTATAATTTAAATATAAATTTTTGTAAGTCGAATTAGATCTGTATGATATGATCGATATTATGTCATGCCATGAGAAATAAGGTTCGATCCCTTTTTTTCCAATCCGGCAAACTATGCATGAAAATATCAGATATATCCTTTAAATTAATCTTCACCCCATCTGATCTATCCCGTATTTGAATAAATTTGTGGTGGCTCTTTCTAGCCACCATCGTGCGCTGGACCCATCATGGCCCAGCCCAATTCAACAGGCAAACGTGGCTCTCTCACGAGGCGCCACGTCGTTTCAAGGATAGCTTCAAGGTCCCGAACCCGGTCCCTGCATTCGGGTACCAGCGGGACCCAAGGGCCGCCTCCGGATACCTTATAGCCTGCTCGGCCAAAGGACCTCCCTTCCGAGCAGGGTCTGCTCGGCGCGTGCCGAAACCCCTTCGAAATGAACAACACTTCCTTACATCAGGTATCTGGCAGCAAGCCATGTCTTCGAACACTAGGTGCCGAGCAGCGGGCTCGACTACCGAACAACGGGTCTACCTCACCGAGCAGGCTACCTGCTCGGCACCTTCCTCCCAAGAGAATCCGAGAGGCCCTTCATCACCTTACGGCGGTTACAACGGCTACGTCACGTGCGCCCCACGATCTAGTGATGCATTAACTGCCTAGCTCTTCAACGGGTGTCTCAACGCGTAACTCCCCGTTGAGGACGCTAACTGGCGCGTCCTTTGCGGCATTGATCAGAGACGTTCCGTCCCTCTCCCTCAGCACTTCAGCCTATAAAAGGCACTGGTAAGCTTCCATGCAGAGGTACGTGATCCAAGGCACCCTTGCTCATACAAGCCCTGCGCTTCACACACGAGAATCCTCTTCCTATCACGTTCCTTACTGACTTTGGCATCGGAGGGTTCTCCCCGATTCTTCAACCGGGCCCCCCTGATCTTGTTCTGGTTTTGCAGATCTTCGTCCGCTACCGACGACCGTTTTCTTCCCTCTCAAGTGTAGGCCCAGCGGGTTCCGACCCGAACAAGAAAAAACCTCCACAATATTACATGGCAAATAATATTCTTTTGATTAGGTCAAGTCAACCACGGTTAGGTTAAGGAATAGAAAAGATTAACATGTCCTCAATTTAAAATCTTCTCCCCATCCTCCCATCCTACTCTCTTTTTCTCACATAAATTTTTTTGGTAAGGATGTTTTTATCTTTTAAAACTCATCTAACAGTTTTGTTGATGTTTTAACAAAATATTTCTTAGATTCTATTAGCCAGTTAACCTAAGGAATATAATTGATGTGCTTTTGTTAAATATGACATATATTTGATGAGTCAAAATTTGAATGGTATAGATGAGAATATGACAGTTTGGAGGGGTCTATATGTCATCAACTCAATTTATAACCATATCTTGTTATACATCACATTTTTTTTAATTTGAGTAACATTTGGCAGTGCACTAACCTGTCCTTATTTTTTTTTATAAAAAGTAATTGTAATATTCTAGTCCGTTATAAGTTCGTAGTGTCATTATTGATGATATAATTTAAAAAAGAAAATTATTAAATGTTCAGACATCCATATATCATATATCTAAGCGCTAGACAGAAGCACTGGGGTCTGCCCAAGTGGCACCAAGTGGAGCAAGCCCCACCTCCTCTGTGGTTGGCAGTAAGGGCATGAGATATTTGATATCTTAGAGCGGTGCATATATTTAGGGTATGTTTGTTTCAATGTAAAATTTTATGTTACAAAAAAATTTAAATTTTTTATATATAATAACATATTTGATATCACTGAAAAATTAATCTTTGAAATTTTTTTACCAAAAATTATGAATTTTGACATCTTTTGTGAGAGTTCGTAAATTATTTTCCTGAATTTCTCTTTTATCTAGAATTTTCATGAGTGTGATTATAATCTCCACTCTAATTTTTAGTGTCCGATGTTTGAAACCTGATGGCTGGCACCCGGCGTGCGTCAGTCGAAAACTCTGACCCTGGAGGTCGGGGTTCGGTGCCCCGCGGCCAGTGGCCAGCCTTCAGCGCCCAGTTGCTTGCGCCCAACGCCCGGCACTCAACGTCCGACGTTCGGTGTCCGATGCTCGGTGTCCAGCAGCCAGCGTCAGACGTCCGACACCTGACGCTCGGCGCCTGGCGCCCAGCGCTCGTCAGATGTTTGACCTCGGCAACGTCTGGGGCTCGGAGCCCGACGCTTGGCATCATGCGTCTTGTGCCTAACGTCTGACGTTTAACGTCTGGTGCTCGGCAGTCGACGTCTGACGCCTACATTGTCTTGCGCCAGGCGCCTCGCTCCCGACGCTCGAGGTCCTGCGCCTCCAGTAGCTAAAGTTCGGTGACCGACATCCGACGGCAAGCGTCCAGCACCCCGGCGCTCGACGTCTGGCGCCTCCGACGCCTGGCGATTGACATCTGACTTTTATTTTTATGTATTTTTAAAAAATATTTTATTAGAAAACAAACATCAGAAAAAAAAATTAGGAAAAATATTTACGTGGGTACCAAATAAATAATTGTGTTTTTGATTTTCTTGTAAAAGTTAATCTTTGAATTTTTTTCCCTATAATATATTTTACAAACAATCAAACGAACACTTAGCATTTCGCTTTAAAAAAGAAAATAGAAGTAGATCATGCACATCAGTTAAGGCTTATCATTCTTATCACAGTTAACCCCTTCAAAGTTGTATCTTCTTGGGCTACGCTCGGTCCATTTACTAGTATTCCAACACAGGTTCAAACCCAACTGAAGAGAACTGAGAAGAAGCCCAATTCAAGTTGGGTGAGATAAGAATATTAAATGGGCCAGTCGACCATACATTATACTGGGAGACACACGCACCTGAGGTGGCCCATCTTCCTAGAATCAGAAGCTTGGTTGGAATGCTCAGCTACTCTCTGCTCTGATTATTCTAACGAATGATGTGATGACAAGGTGGCCACAAGAAGAGCTGTTCAAATCACTAAAATTATGTTTATTATTTGGATAGTTCAGGAATAGACTTCAAAATTTTGAAGATAATTTCACTCTATTTTCAGTCTATCTAAATACCAAACATAAAAGTGTTGTTATGTTGTTCTGATTTTGTTTCATGTCAAATTAATTAGGAACCTTAGATAAGGTACACACTTTGAGTTTTTTTTCTAATTCCCTTTCAAGTCAATTTAATTAGAAATCCAAAAAAAGGGGGTGGAGATGTAGATATTTGTATTGGAGATGGGCTGTTTGCCCTCTCACATATACCACCAACCGGTGAAGTGGCGTGAGCAGAGGAACAGCAGCACTGGTAAGAGAAAAAGAGAGAAGTCATAGATGGAAGAATCAATAGTTTAGCAAATCAGCTCATAAATAGAGGTCAGACATGAGCAGATGTTTATACCTCATCTTGGCTCCTATAAGCTTTCTAGGTAAATGGGTAAACAGGTGGGTTGTCTAGTGAGTTTAATGTTTAATTTGAGTTCATATTTTGGGGGGAAAAATACGTACTGTTCATTGTCCAACAAAAAAATTAGGGTTTTTTTGGTCTTGTATGCCTCTGTTAAAGTATAATTGAGTCATTAATTTTTTTTTTTTGCATTTGCACCAAAAACTCTATTAGATGATTATTTATTTCTTTTTAACCAAAATTGGCCATGGAAGTACACAACATGACCTTGCCTACTGGAATACTTCATAATACCTCTCCATCACAGTAAAATAATCTATTTAACTTTTAAGACATAAACGTATTCAAACAATATCTAAAGGTCACTAAAATAGTTGCTAAAAAAATATTCCGAATATATTCTACAACTCTGTGACGGTAAGGTTTATAGTGTAAAAACATCGTCTAACAAGGTTTTTTTGGTGTAAATATAAGAATAAGATAGATTATGACCTAATTATACTTTTAACAAAAGTACATATGTAAAAAACCCTAAAAATTAAGATCTATTAATTGGCTAAATGGGTCTGCCCAGTTCCAAATAAGTCAGACTCTAGGATATCAGGATAAAATGGCTATTCCAAATTATCATCAAGTTGGCAAAATATGATCTTTTGGGCTAGAGAAATGTTGGTTACTCGGGCGCCCGAATAACCAGTATGAGTTGGAATGCCCGCGCGGCCGACTTGATTGGTCGGCCGCGAGTGGGTCCCACGCCGCTCTCATGAGGCTCACGCGCGGCCGACCAATCAAGTCGGCCACGCAGGCATTCCACGTCGGCTAACTATCCGAACACCCGAGTAACTAGCATTATTCATTGGGCTATACCAAGGAATGACAAATCAGCCTAGCGCAGACACCAATCTAATTTAAGCTCGTTTGATGGGGGCACCTATCCAGAGTTTATCCATGCATATTAAGTAAAATCTTCACTTGATAACACAGACAGATAAATACTGATGATAAAACAAATTTTACCCATGATATGCACCCTGATATCCCACAGTTTCTATGGGTTTCACCTTACTAATGGGATAACAAATTTCACATCTAAGTGGAAGAATACAAATTAATCCAATGTATCCTATCCTGTCATCAAATCAAGTCTTTTTGGATGTCTGGCTCAAGTTTAATGCAACTTCAATTTTAATGCCATAATTGTGGTAATGTGTCCAGAACAAAGCAAAATGCAAGTGTCCATGTCACATGCTGCTTGCTTCTCAAAATGGGGTCTCTCCTTTATTAACGAGTCTTCTTCTTTCAGGGGAAAGAGAAAAAAGAAGAAGGATTTAAACAGGGATAGGAGGGAGGGCTGCCTATTCCACATGACTTGTTTGTCTCCAAAAGTGCAATTGTGGCTGTCTCTATTGAAGAAGATAACTTCGACTTGACTACCACCATCACCACCACTACCACTACCCCATGAAAGGAACAACATGAGAGCAAGATGAGGAAGAAAAAAGAGGAAAGTGGTGTTTGAGATTTATGTGGATCTTCTTTTTTTTTTGTCGACAGGGAAGTTTGAACATTCTGATGCAACAAGGCATCTCCCTACATATGTTTATTATTACATGTATGCATATATTTTTCGAAGTAGCAAAGGCGGCCGGAGAGCATTCACACTTAACTCTTTTGGTCACTTTCTGATGGTGTTGTGGTTGGGATGCATGTCTGGATGGACTAATTCGAAATTATCGGATCCACCCAAAATTGATAAATTTGTGTTATCCCCTGACAGGCTAACCTCCTCCATTTTATATGTTTAGGGATAAAATTAGGAGTAAGGTGGCGTTTGATAATATTTATTTAAAATATCTAAATTTAATTCTACATCTATTCTATAAATCTGAAATTTAAAAAGAACTTAATATATAAGATATAAGTTAAGAGATGTTTGATAACAAACTTAAATAATATCTGAAGTGTAGCACAATTGGTTATGATGTTACAGTGTTATTGAGTAGATTTTGGGTTCAAAAATCAAAATTGTCAACAATTTTTTTTTTGAAATTAAGTGGTCGGAGCTGCCAGCAATCGCCATCCGGAATCCGACGATCGCCGGCGGCGTCGGATTCCAAAGATGTATGCTGTCGATCGCCGATCTGAAAAAAAAATCATCTTAACTTTAAAATGAAATATTTTTTTAGACTTAAGTGATTAACTAAGATATAATTTTATATATTTCACCAAACAAATTGAAATCTTAAAAATTAAGTTTCAAATTTTAGACTTTGAATAATAGGGCCTAAGTTTTTTTTTTTTTCTATTTTTGTCTTAAATTTGGGGACAAAGGGTGTACATTTGGTAACGTGGTTAGTCCGCATGTGAACGAAGTTTGACGCATCTTTTGTTCTGAGGGTTCTAAGCTATGCCATTATTAGAGGGAATAGATGATCCTTATCATGTTCTCTACTTCAACATTGACATTGTTTTAGTTTGATTTGTCAAAGGATTCAAATAACTAGGGATGAGAGAGTTGGATATGGACTTCATTAAAGATGATGAGATCACATCAATAACTAATATGAACATTAATACAAGGTGTGTACCAACTCAAAATTCAAGTGGGTTACAACTTTACAAACTTCACCAACTCTACAAAGAGAATTCGCTATCCAAGAAATGTGCGGCCTCTTCATGACTCTGAGCTATGAATGATTCGAGCTTGATCATGCACAGAGTGGATTTACTCTTACTACTAAAAAGTAAGCTTTGATTCAATGATTGATTGGACAGAGTTTGTAACATGTGGGCAGTGACGGATTTAGAAATTTTATTTAGTGGAGTCACTTTAAAAATTAAGACGTATTTATAGATTTTATTTGTAGTTCAGTGGGATGACTCTCTTTAAAAAAGTTTCCAATCAAAATTAACTTAATAAAAAAATTTAAATTCGTTAATAAAATTTTAAAAATCTAATGGGATCACGTGACCCCACTGAACTTAAGCTAGGTTCGTCCATGCTTGTGGGATGGTGGACACGCACTCCATGCACATGGACGGACACAGGGTATATCTAGTGGGGTCACGTGACCCCACTGAATTTTCAAAATATTATTAAAGGGTTTACAATTTTCCATTAAATTAGTTTTAGTTGAGAATTGTTTCAAAAGGAGTGACCCCATTGAATTATAAAATAAAGTTTATATACATCCTAATTTTTAGAGTGACCTCACTGAACAAATTTCTTACGTCCTTCACTGAGGTCGACGCTCGCGATAGATGTCTCTACGGAGTTTCGAATCTGGGTTTAGACTGAGTTCTCCCCTCCCTATTTCCATTAGACTATCAACAAAAAAAAAGTGATTGGACCGACTTATCTTTGTACTCAAAATGAGATTTTTCTGATAAAGGTTTGATGACCACACTAAATTTAACCTAGCAACTATAGTTGGACGTATCGGATCGTACTGATCTAGTACACCTGATTCGTCGGTGCGATATCATAGTTATTATTATTATTATTAAATTTAAATATAAATTGCACCGAAATAAAATGTATCAGTGCAATACATTCTAATTCGTACCATAACCGAAGAAAATCATTACAATCTGATTCACCAATTCGGCTAAGTGGGGGTGAGAAGATGCCATCACCTCTATTCTATGATGCATCATTGCTCTGATAGAAAACGACTAGAACGCGTCACAACTTTCAACTTTCGCACATAACGAGCCTAGCAGCCCATATGCGAGTAGAAACGGCCATCCACTAAACTGCCCACAAAACTTGATATGATCACGATTCCATTCGTAGAACCCTCCATGTGCCATCCTCAACTTTTTCCCTTTTCCTTTCTCTCCACCTTCTTCCTCGTGCATGGGCCTAAAAGGGGGCAAACAACAGCCCCTCCGGGGCCCAATAACACTTGTGCAGTAGCCCTAGTGGGGTTCTCTTCCCTTTAAGAAGGCGTGGGTCCCTCCCCTAATGTTATGTAGATGGATGGAACCAAGTCATCTAAATCCCATCACCCCCTTTCTTGGTGTGTTCTTCTCCTTGTCCACCTTTTATTGTGACCCCCCCAATGCAATTGGCTGTGGCTTGGATGTGGACACATCCATGGAGGAGGTGCTGTTCCTCTAGGATGGTGGTGGCCTCATCCGGCTCTTCATGTCGTTCACCGCCGCAAAAACAGTGCTAAAAAGTCCTAAACGTCGGTTACGTGCTATGTGGGTCGGCATTTTCGTGGATTACAAGTACAAGTGTTCTCAAGTTAGGTGATTAAGATGGATCACCATCTTAACCATCATCGAGATGTCAATTCGATTAGAGTCTATACCAAATTCGACGTCATTCATGTCGATCGGATAACTTTTCTTGACCGCGAACCGGACAAGTGTTTTGAATATAGGGTATGATGATCTATCTAATTAAGGGTGTGTTGATAACACTTAATGGCGGTCAAATATTGGATATGAAATATATCTACTATCTTTTTTCAGATCCTCTCATGTGCCCCTCTCTCTTCGCACTCTCCTCACGCATGCTTGGGCTCCCCTCCCCCCTTTGCACGACCAGCCTCCACCCACCGCACAAGCAATAGATTTAATTGTTTTCTTAGGAAATAAATTTATAGGGGCGTTTATTTAATATATAAAAATTAGAGACTTATATGTAATTATAAGATGGTAGAGAGATGTATCTTTAAAAATTATCAAAAATAAAAAAAAATCTGGTGATATTCTTAAACATATAGAGATGTTGATGTCAAATAATATATTAATTCAGATGTCATTTAAGTTGACTATCAAATAACTCTTAATAAAAATATAATATATGTTAAATATTTATAAAATTGTAAATTTAAAAAATAGATAAAAAATAGACTTCAAATTTTTTAAATAAATATTATCAAACAACACCTAATTAGTCACCTAATCAGAGTCTCGACGGAAAGACATGTGTCGAGCAATAGTAGAGGTAATGAAACAAACACAAAGTACCAAATTTGTTCACTTAGTAGTAATAAAACTAGGTTAAGTCATACCCCGATACCTTGACAAGGATACTAAACATGGTACAAGTTCTAACCAAGTCATTGAGCAATTGATACCGACAAGATTTTGTGGTTCACTACCATAAACCAGGTGAGTCTACTCATGTTCAAGCTTGTTTCGGTCAAACATACAAACATCTTAGCACATTTGTGTCCAATCCAGTTCTAATGGAATCTTGTACAAGAGAAAGAGGAGGGGGGGGGGGGTCCCGACATGCCCATAACAAGCAAACACATCTTGCCGAATTCCTTGCGTGGTCGACCCAAACTCTGGTTTTTTTTTTCCCTTCTTGCTCGCGACAAGATTAGGTGGACCGGTGGTGGCGACAGAGACCTCCCAATCCCCCCCGCCCTCCTACTAACTTCCAACAAGACTACCACGCGTTCATGCGGAGGAGCTCCTCCCTCCGTCTTTGTCGGGGTCAGGAGTCCAGGGACGACCGCCATGGGAGGAGCAGCCCCCGCGTGCGAGCATGCAAAGCTCCCGTGGCAACTGGCAAGCACTGTGCAGCGGCCCGGCGGCACTCGCTGGGAACACAGAGGGCAGCAACAGTGGAGGTAGGCCTTGGAAGCGCCCACCATCTCGACATGTCAATCTCTCTCCTGAATAATATTGCAGGACCTGAGATTTGAGTCCGATGGATCCAACTCTCAACGATAACCATGTTAAAAGAATAGATAATTCTCACACAACTTGGATTTTGACGTAATAATAACTTAATCCTAATAACACAAATGAAATCCTCTTGGATGTGAACACTTATAAATCCCATCAACGTGTATCTGAGAGGGAACTAACAGCCCACCACACTGCCAGTAGGAAGAATTTCTCTTTTTAGATTACCCAAGTTGAATCTTTGAAGGATGAAACAAGACCTGCATTGATAGACAGGGTGTTCACACCTACCTAAGCAGATGGCAGCATAGCTTTGTCCTCCAAGAGAATACTTCTCTAATGTTTTAACAGTTGGTATGTTAGGGAACACATAGTGTTGTTTTGTGTGTGTGTGGGGGGGGGGGGGGGGGGGTGGGGGGGTGGGGAAGTGTTGGCATTCAAGATTACAATCCACCATTAACTCATTCATTGCTTGGTTAAAACATGCAGAAGGTAAGTCACTATGATTTACCATCAGAGAATGTCAGATTAACATCTTCCCCCATTCAAGGAAAACCCTTTTCCACAAGCAGCAGGTAATGTGAACAAACAGAGATGAGAAGCCCAACACACCCCTCTTTGACAGGAGGAAAAGAATGACCCTTCACTTCAGTTACAGCTTTGCAAATGTTAACACCATCCCTCCACCCCGCCCCACACCCTTCATCCAAAAACAAGAACCAAGGATCCTAACATCAAATCAAAAGCCCAACTCATCATGAAGCATTCTTCTTTCATTGCACTTGAGATTCTGGTGCAGTTCTCTTCCTGCTGCCTGCTGCCAGCTGCAGTGTGGAAGAACAAGAGGAGTATATGAGTGAGTTGAAGAAAGCAGGTGTTGAAAACTCCACTTCTGGGACGTTTCACACTGTTGATTATACTATATTGTTGACGAAAAAATCTATAGATGTGTAAACCTTACAACATGGGAGATGCAAGGGATACTTACAGATAGTGCAGAAAGCTCAGAGCTCTTCAGCACACGCAATCTCTTCACTGAACAAACGAACATGCTGTGAAGCAGCACAGCAAGTATCAGAACACAAGATTTTCGGCAATATGCTACCGTTTAGCTTCAAACATTTTAACCATTCGGAATCCCAAGCTGGATACTAACTCGCAACAGCCTATACATAGATGTAGGAATCACAATTCTAGTTGCTTCCTTTAGAAGGCTAACCCCCTTATACAGGGGCAGAGTCTACTTGGGTGGACAAGCATGGGAAGGCAAGATCTCAAAATAAGCCAGCTGGGTTTTTTAGGTTTCAAGGTGAGCTTAAAGTGCTTGGAACATCGATGCAAACGCATAACATAATTATAAGGTCACAGATGAGAAGCAAAGCTAACTCAGATGTTCATGTTCCTGAAAAAGTTTAGCATAAATAAGTATTGAAGTTGCAGCTATTGCTGAAGCCCCAAGAGGAAAACTTTGTTGAAGAAACTAAGAGAGTGGGTTAGGATATAAACTTACTCCCACGGTACATCCCCTACCAACAGCTTGTCTCCCTCATCATCTTCATATACCAGCGTATATTCGCCGCTTCCGTCCAATAATCCGGTGATCGCCTGCCCCGGCCCTGCTTCTCCATCACACTGACAGCCAGAAGCTGGAGTTTCTCTTTGTGCTATTATAAGTCATGTGACAGAACAATGGGTCAGAGAGAGATAGATCATCTCTAGATTGCAGTGAGCCAAAGGAACACATCAAGACCCACGCAAAAACACTATCTGTTTCAATCACCTGCAAGAAGGCCTCTGAAGAGCTCATCTACTGCAGCAGAAAGCTTCTCATAGCTGTCATGGGCTTTAAGATCTACTTTTCTCCCAATGGGGACGCCGTCCATGTTAATCTTCACAAATTTCCCCTTGTTGGGAATCTCTTGCCTTTGATTCTTGCCGGAGTTTCCATTCTGTGGTACAGAAGGTGGTTTTGAGGAAGAGCTGCTGGTAAGATTCTTCCTAAAGGAACGGATGGGAGGCCATCCAACAACAGGAGAAGCAGCAGTCCTGAAAAAAGAAGTTAGAACAGGGAAAGGAGTCAGAAATGTTGTAAAGGCAGTCGGAATCAACTATAGTTTTTTAAAAAATTGGTAAAGCGAAAATAAAAGAATGAAGGAACAACGGAATAGTGATTTGTGAGGATAAAAGCATAACCATTACCAGTGGATTCTGCATTTGTTTCTTCATCAAACAGAGAATAATATTCCCAATAGTAAACCACACCATTTCATCAAGAACAAAGTGAATGGGGGCCAAAAGATTGTCTTTTTTTCTGGTGTTAACAGAGATTTAGAGGCAGGAGAAGAACATAGAAAGCAGAAAGAGACGGACACTAAAGTTTGACAGGTTTGTTACATGAGGAAAAAAAGGTATGGCAAGAGTATTCCTAGTATGACCACATCCCAATGAGGCCATGCAACAAACATGACCAAGCAAGCCTGTTGGGGAGGCCATTAAAGCCAGCACCAGGATGGAAACATATCCCCAAGAAGTAAGCGAAGCCCATGTGCACAACAGAAAATAAGAAGATCAAGAAGAAAGATGACCCATCAAGGAGGAAAACAAACAGGAAAAGTTAACTTTTTTCTCCACAAAAAAAAGGTACCATGCATGAAGAGGTAGTACCTAGCTTGGGAGCTGTTGGGAGTGGCAGCAGCATTCCCAGATGAAGGCGTGGCAACAGATGGTGCAGAACCCGCCTTCCCCTCGAGGCTCTGGTGTCCTTGCTGCTGTTCTGCGTCCATCCCGTTCACCTTCTGCGAGGAATCCCTCACCAAGCCCGGCGCGGAAGCCAAGTGCAGAAAGCTCGTCTTTTGCTGCTGCTGCTGCTGCTGGAAACCTGCGGTGGCGGAAGTAGACGATGAAGGGAGTGGTGGAGGGATAAGACGAAGAAAATACACTAGAGAGAACCCATCATGGCGTACCGTGTATCTGGCTCTCAAGCGTGTCTGAGAACCCTCTCTTGGCGCCGGCGGACGCGATGGTGGCACGGCTGGAAGTCCTGCAAGGAGTCCCGAGGGAGAAGGCCGAGGGGTCCTCCTTGTGGTGCTCTTTTTCCACCGGCCAGTCTTCAGCCCCCGGCGGCGCAAGCCTCAGCTCCAGCTTCTGCTCTGCAAGTTTCAAGCTTTCCCGCCCGCCACCCTCTTCCCTGCCTCTTTCCGACCAGCCTCCCCCGTTGGGGATCAAATCCAGCAGCTTCGGGTAGGGATCCCCGGCTCGCGCCCCTTTTCCAAACCCCCCCTCCATTCTCCTCCTCCTCTAACCTCGACTTCTTCCTTCTGTGAACCAAACGAGGCTATGCAGGTACAGAAAGCAGCTTCCCGGGAAGAACCCAAGTGCAAGAAACAGGGAGATAGCTAGCCAACAACTCCCCCGACTTCACCTCTAGAGAGAGAGAGAGAGAGAGAGAGAGAGGTGTAGAGAGAAAAACCCAGGTCAGAACAAAGCCTCTGAACAGTTCCTGGGCTTTTAAAGACCACCCCCTGCTCACGCTACAGGCGGTGGTGGGGAAGACAGTAAGAAAGATGCCCGGGCAAGAAATGTTGTCGCCCAGCGCACAGAACATGAAAACGCGCACACACTGAGAGGAGAACAATTTAGCAACAGAGCTAGAAGAAAAAAAGGAGAACCCACAAAGAGGTCCCTTCAAAAGAGACACTTCAAGGCAGGCTGGCGCCCCGACTTCCCAATCAACAGAAAGATCCCAATCCGGGCCAAACAAGGTCGGAAATTAATGGCTTTCTCTTCCCTGAAAGCGACTGAGGAGGAGTCGAGATGAGGAGGAAGAAGAAGAAGAGCAGGCGACAGAACAGCAAAGAAACGGCGATCTTTAGGCTTCTTTCTTTGTCCCCCTCGCTCCCTCCCCACCACAGGTTCTTCTGCCCTGCGAAGAACAGCACCACCCTCCCCCAGGTGCTTCAACCCATAAAGGAGAACAGCGCCATCACAAGGGCGCTTCAACCCTATGCTCCTGAGGAGGCCACCGGAACCAGCAAAGGACGGGAAGAAAGGCAGGGCGCTTTTATTCGCTTATTCCGGCACAGTCCTCCTGCCTCCCTCCTCCCCTGCTCTCGCTCCTTTTCTCCCAAGGCTGCAATATAATAATGGAGGAGAGGGAGAGATGCCTCCTTTTGTTGGTTTTTCTTTTCTCTTGTTCAGGTGGGTCGGGCGGGGCTCTCAAAAGAAGAATGGTAACAGAGAGGCCATGGGAGATTCCAAAGCTCGGAAACCAGACTGGAAACGGAATTAGAGCCCTGCTCCCACGCAAAAGTACGCGACAGGGTGGTGAGAGCAGGCAAGGCTGGTGGCAACTGTGTGGTGAGAGAATAAACGGTGGGGCACACTTCTTCTTCTTCACCCTTTTTTCTCCTCTCTCTCTCTCTCTCTCTCTCTCTCTCTCTCATACACTCTCACAGAGGTGGTGGCTGCGAAGAAGGGGAAGGGTTGGGGAGGGCGGGCAAGCTCTTAAGAAGGGCACGCTAACCCAGGCGTGCCATTACGACAGTGGTCACTGTGCGATATTGTTGGGTGGACACTGGACAGGGGTTTTGCTCCCCTCCCCCTTCCCATCACTGATGTGTTCTGGCTGCGCGCTCTGCAAGCAGGGCTGCACTGTTATGACTTGTATTCTCTTTTTACCGCCGCATCCCCAACCTTTTCAGTTTGCGAACACAAAGCTTTCAGAATGGATTTTACTGTGTTTTCTCGATATATTGACAGGTTCCAAGACAAGAAGCGCATTTAAGGAGATTTCTCGCACACAATCTCAAAAGTTTCCAATTTACACGCATTACTAATCTGAACTTGGACGTCTCAGGGGGAAAGGATCAATTTTTCTAGCTGTAAACCCTGTGATCTGCAATAAAGCACCATTTCCCACATGAGAAAAAGACTTATGTAAATATTCTTTGCCTCATAAATAAGTGGGGGTCTATACTAACTTATAAATCTAGATGAACAGTAATCATTTATCTTGATGCCGGAAACAAAGTTTCTCCTCACGCTAATGTCTTTGGCGGGTATAGAGATGACATCAAAGAGTTATAATTCATGAGAAAGATTTAGTGCACTTTCATATTGGTGCAATACAACTAGGCACTCATCTCATGTGGCACCTAATTATTGGGTTGCCACTTTATCTCCCCATGTGAGTGGTGCCACATGGGATGAGTACTTAATTATATTGCACTTAAGTGTAATAGAAAAGTGTATTAAACTTTTCTCATAATTTATTGACAGAAGAGAGAGATTTTCTGCACTTGTAAAAGTACAGAAATATCTAGTCATCTTGTACTTTTCCTTTTCTATTGGTAGAAAATGAGAGAGAGGTCTATGAGACAGTTTTATTCCCACCAATAAGAGGGGAAAGTGCAGGATGACTAGATATTTCTGCACTTTTATAAGTGCAGAAAACCTTTCTCTTGACAGAAATAGTGACGGATCAAAAAAATTTATTCAGTGAGATCACTCTAAAAAATAAAATACATTCATAGATTTTATTTATAATCTAGTATGGTCATTTTAAAAAATCTCAATCATAATTAACTTAATAAAAAATTAAAACTCTCTAATAAAATTTTAAAATTCAGTGAAATCCCGTGACTCCACTAAACATAGTCTAAGTCTACCACTGGACCAAAAAATAAAAAACACACTTCAGTGAGCTACACACTTCATTAGTTTAAACTTTAAAGCCTCTTTAGGGAGGTCATGTAATTCTTTAGCTCTTATTATCTCTTGTTATCTAATAATGTCATACCCATTCTCTCTCTTTCTCCTTTTTTTTTTCTTTGCCCTTTAAATGCCATGCCCATTCTCGCTACACACCCATATAGAATGTCACTATACATTGTGCCCTAATCCATCCACCTTAATTAGCCGAATGAACACAAGAATGGGTGGGGCTCTAGATCAATCCTGAGGTGGATGGAGTTTTCTTTCTGTAATTGATGAGCCCAACTAGATCCGACCTGAATTCAATAGCTAGGCCCAACTCAAACTAACCAAAGCCTAATGTCTATGACAATTTCACTATAAGTACCGCATAAAGGCATCATAATCGATAATCAATTATCATCACATTGTATCTCTGGTAACTAAGTAACACACAAGTAGGAGTGTAAATGGAACTCGATATTCTGATATTCCGACTCGATTTCGATAAAAATTATCGGTTTCGAAATCGGAAAATGATATCGATAGTTTATCGAAATCGGTATCGGTATCGGTTTTTCCGATAAATTATCATAAACTCAAGGTAAAATTATGATAAACACCTTAGCTTATCGGAATTTCGGTTCCGATAATGTTATCGGAATCAGAACGGAATCGGAACTAATCATTCTTATCAGAATCGGAACTATATTTCGGTTATCATAATCGGAATCGAAATCTATGTTTTCGATTCCAAACCCGACCCGTTTGCAGCCCTACGCACAAGGAAGTCATAATCAATTATCAATCTCCCAATAATCGATTTTAGTCACATTGCGCCTCCAAGGTTAAGTACCATAAGGGCACCATAATCGCCCCTCCCATCCAATTGATTATCGACTCGAGATAGACAATCGATTATAATCAGAATACGGGACCAACGATTGTCGAGCCGTTGAAGTTGCAGGGGCCCAAGCGACAATATGATGACCAACTTCTTAACAACAATTCATCAAGAGACTGTATGACAACTGATGTCCTCCCAAACAATGGTCGGGATGTTATTATTGTACACATATAAGCAATATAATCTATCAAATGATATGGCCGGCACTAATTAAACAATGCTTCAACTAAATGGCAGGAGTCACATCTTTTCCCCTCTCTTTTCACCTAATAAAAGCAAGGTTATAGTCACAAGTAAAAATGGATGGAGTTGGAGAGACTTCTCAACATTAGTTCTCAACTCTCTCTCTCTTTAAAAACTTTTGATTTTTTTTTCAAAGATTGACTTCTAACTTGTGCCTTGAAGAATCAACCTCGTAAACATAAATTCAAGATTGAGTACTTACAGAGAATGTGTGGCATACAATAACAATTTTATTTTCCATCATTTAATCATCTATCCAAACACTCAATCTTAAATTTTGAGGTCGGACCGGCTAAGACACAAGGGTGGATCCACGTTAATAGTGGGGGTGGCCATGCCCCCCCCCCCCCCACTATTTTGGCTCTCTTTAATTTTTTATTTTTATATTAATTTTTTTTTAAAAAAAATAAATTGACCCCCTTTATCTTTTATTTTACTTTAATATTTTTTTATTTCAACCCCACTTATATTTTATCATGCGTCCGCCCCTGCTAAGACATTTCAAGGTTTTAGACCGACATCATCAATAACTTTAGCCATTGAATTACTAAACAAGGAAAAAAAACTATACATTACGCCCTACACACTTGGGGGGTTGGTCAACTTCCCTTTTCTAGGCTAGTTTGATTGATGGGTAGTTTAACCATGGGTTGCTTAACCACAAATTTACCCAAATTTACTTTGACAACTTACCCCCTCTAACCATGGGTAACTTGGTTAGATTACCCACTTTCTTTTTTTTAAGTCAACTTAATACTTTGACCCAAATTATCTTTCTTTTGTAATTAAGAAATACAAAAATATTTACATATACATAATTAAAATAATATTTACAATTTAATAAATATTTTTTTAAAATTTTTAGAAAAAAAAAAAAAAAAAGCTACCCAGGTGGGTAGCGCTGCCCCACCTCTTGAGGTGGGGCAGCACTACCCATGGGTAACCTGCAAAAAGCAGGTACCCATGAGCAACCTTAACCCCCCTCCCCAAACCGTGGGAGGGGGGTTACCCATGGGTAACTTGGAGTTACCCATGGGTAACCCCCCTCCCAAACTGGCCCAGGAGGAGCCCCCTATACGGAGAGGCCTGGGACCGCACTGGTCAGAGGCAAGAGCGGGGGCCAAGCAACCATGGGAAAGTGGACTTTTAACCACTGCATGTCCACTTGGAAGTGTTTGACCACATGGTCAGAGAGCCGCGGTTGTGCGGGGAGATGTGATGCTTGTGAGGGTTCAACCACCCCCTTCATTCCCCCACTCCACGGGCCGCGTTGTCTTTGTTTTTGTTTTGTTTTATTTTTTATTTTTTGACAAAAAATTGATGTCCCATTAGATTAAATATTAAAATAAGAGTACAAAAGTTGGATAAGGGAGTTGTAAGCTGACATCAAAATTTAAACAAATAAGGTAACAAACCCCATACGCAAAGTCCATTGGGAGTAAGATACATCAAACATTGTCTATGGGGAAGGAAACCATAGACCTAAGATCCTTACACATCAGACAGACACTTATAAGCCCACTGAGGGAGAGGAAAAAAAAAACAACGCCGAAAGCCGCACAAGGCCGCTGAAGAAAGTCGTACAATGAGATTAGACAAGCCCACGACCAAACATCTTATCGTGCCGAAAACATCAAGAACATCATACATCGCATGGTTTCGTCGAAGATGAGTGTCGAACTCGATCAGCTGCGATCCAACAAGAGGAAGCAAATTGTTGACACTTCCTTTTGTTAGACTAATGTATAAATTCTTGAGAAATATTTATTATATTTTTTAAAATGTCAAAATATATTTCTCATGGTTTTGATTGGATCGGCAGAATATATCTCTAATGTGTTGATTAATAAAAAATTGAGAAAATTAATTAGAAGTCTGTGATTGTAATAAGGATATTCTTACTGTAACATGATTTAACGTATACTATAATTAAAGATAACACTTACTGTAATAAGTTACAGTTCTGTCAGAGACTAGAAAATAAATCAAATATATGTTAGAGACTCTTAGTTAATTTACCTTAAAAAATTATAAGACACACACACTTATTATATTTTTAAAATGTAACAAATATTTTTTCCCTAAACTCTTAACAATCACTACCTAATATCCTCAGTAGGTTGTTTATTCACTCATTTTGGTAGTTCATTTGTTTATGTAAACGATCATTCTACTTTTGCAAGTAATTAGTCTGAGTTGGAATTATTGTAAGAAACTATTTTTTCAATGAAACATACCACTTATTAGGAGTACTTGAATAGGAGCCCTCAAGAATATACGCACATTAAACATCATTTTCTCTCATATCATAACAAGAGATGTGATTTAAACTTAAAAAAAAATTTAACAAAAAAGTCATGCGATGTCAGTGGCTCTCAAGATTCATCGTGTCGGGTGACTTGACCCTATAAAAATTACCTACAGATCAAATCATGTTGATACGTGATCGTTCGATCTGATGGACCGTATTACAAAAAAAGTAATAATAGATTAAATGAAGAAGATGAGAAAAATATTAAATAATAAAAAATAATATTAAAATAAATATTTAATTATACTATATCAACCGTACCAAAACTCGTCGAAACTCTGACACGATACAATATATATGGCTGACGGCACAGTACCAAGATCGCGACGACACAGCTAAACCCTAATTGATCCATACCTCGTTAATTCGTGTTTGGACGCACGTGTAAAAATATTTGTTGCATGCTAAATCTTATAACTTCGACCCACCTAAGTAGCTCGGTTGAGATAGGTATATATGCTTCTAGTTTCTTACATGCGCTTGTCCGAATGGCGTAGGTGATCATACTTCTTTGATGGCAAGTTATCCATCCCTGTTTGGTGGAATGAACACCGGGTGATATGGAGAGAGGATTTTGGATTCGAACCCACGTAGGTGATCTAAGTGTTTGCCAATAATTTGAGCCACTAAATTATTAAGAAAAAAAAAAACTAACCCATATATATGGGAGTGAGATAGTGGTCCAACACATAGATACGGCGATCACGGGAAACAAGTTGTGATCTATATAGTCTACATTGGTCATACGTATCCCTTTCACTACAGACCACACGGTCAAAGTCAAAGATGACCTGATCATTAAAATTTTTGAAGTGGAAGGGCATGGAGTTGAGATAATAGTCGCAAACTTGCAATCTATCTTTATTTTTAAGGAGTCGTTTGATATTGAGATAAATTGAAAATAAATTAAAAATATTTTTAAGATTTTAAAAATATTTTAATTTATTTTTATTCTATCTTAATATCAAACATGATTAAAAGTTTTAAACTATGTAAGAGCTTTTTATATTCGAACTTTTTTAATATCTCTCGTGATATATAAACAAAACGAGACATTTTAACAGCTTCATGAACAATTCATGACGCATGAGGTTGGAGTTTCTAACACGAAATATGTTAGGAACCTCCATGTTATGATGCACCTCCCCAGGACTTGGTAAATTTAAAAGCCTTTATAGAAAGTGATGTAAATCTAGGTAGAAGAGATAATATACTTGCCAAATTTTACATAGAATGATTTATTTCTCTATGTCATATCTATATCTCTATTATCATGTGAGAATAGATGTTAGATGAATGCTTATCTTAAATATTTTTTAAAAGTATTTCTCAATTTTATAACACATCTCATCAACAATCCTATACGGAAGATACAACATACGAGAAAAATAGTAAAATAAATTTTCAAAATTTATCGTCTCTATATAAGTTAATCATAAGTATAGTTATAACATCAGTATTTATTACACGTATCTAAGTTCAGGAGAAGTACTACTCATATAACATCGTTGATGCTTGTCATTCGCTGGTGAAAGATGTTGTCGTGGGATTTTTCATATTATCCATCTGATTCAAGATTATGTAATTGAGATAAATAATTAAAATTTGCTATTTCTAAATTCGAGAGCTCCAAAAGTTAAATTACTCTTTTCGTGTGATTAATATGTCACATTTATAGAGCTTTAAACATTTAGGGGGAGATAAATCAGTTGAAAATATTTACTGATATCTCAACTTATTCCAAAAATATTTAGAAATCATCCGGAGTGGATATTTATCATGTATCTGTTATCATGTGAACATAGATATCAAACATATATTAATCTCGAGTGGATAATAAATCATATTAGCGGGATGAACATTGAATTGGGCAGAGAGGGGCGGTTGGGGAGTTTGAGTTGTTTATATGTGGTTTGAGCTTTTTTTTTAAGTGGGTAATAAATATTACTCATTACAAAATATCATATACAAAATAATCTAACAAGAATACTAACGCATAGAATGTTTACATTGTTGATGCGTGAAATTACAGTATTATTCTCGTTTAAAATTTTATATTTTTCTTAAGATAAAAATTCTCAAGAGAAGAAAAATGAATCTTATTTATAAATATATTTTTATCAATATATCTAATATGAGATTGATCATCTTAAGAGAAAAAATAGTTTTATTTATAAATATATACTTATTTTTATTACATCTAATATGAGATTAAATTAAGACTCTACAAACATAATTTATTAATTTATGAGAAAAAAAAAACTAGGCTTAAGAACAGAGGAAAAGATGAGAGGTTAGATTAGTTTACTAGTTTTTTGAAAGTTTTTTATATTACAATGCGGATCTCCAATGGGGGAGTTAAAAAAAAGATTCGCGCGATCCGTCGGCGCAGCGCCTGCCTTTGCCCCGACACGCAGATCTCATCATGCTGTTAGTGTCCGGTCGGGGAGGCCGAAGAGTCCCCTGCCAGCGCACCCAGCAGCGATTCCTCGGCGGGGCAACGGCAAAAGATCGCGGGGCGGGCCGCTTGGATCCGTGTGCCGCGGTCGTTGCACTTGCTTCCTCGCAACCGGATTCGAACAGGTTTCGGCCGTACAAGAAAATGTCGGGCGCGGGGATCCGCTTTCTTGCCTAACCAAGGTCCAAGCCCACCGACCTTTGTCTCCGGGCCGTTCACACACGCGCGGCATGCGGTGAACCCCCTCGGGGTGCCGGGGGTGTGATGAAGGGCCAACCGTCTGATCAGTGGAGTCTTGTTTTCTTTGATGCTGCTGATGGAGTGGACAGTGGCTGGTTGTCGGGGAGCCAACGGGGCAGAGTGTTTGATGGGTTAAGTACAGAGTGTTTGACATGGTTAAGTTTGGAGAAAAGCTTATGGGGTGTTTGGGAGCAATTTAAAATAAAAAATTACTTCTACCTAAAAAATTATATTAAATTCATTTTTAATTTTAAATTTAAAATTATGACAACTTTGTCTCTTCTGTTTGGTAAAAACATCTAAAATTTTAAAAATTATGTTGGTATGTTTGGATTTGGGGCGGTGGATGGGTGGTGTTCGGCCGGAAGTGGGGTTGGTTCCAGGGGGTTCCGACGAGGCTGGGGGGTGGGTGGGGGAGGCAGGGAGCCGCCCACCGGGCTGGGGTGGGGTGTGGGGTGGGGGGGGGGGGTGGGTGGTGGGGGGGGAGGCAGGGGGGGCGGAAGGGGGCCGCCGGGCTGGGGAGGGGGGGAAGGCAGGGGGCCGTCGGGCTGGGGGGGGGGGTGCAGCAGGGGCCGCCGGACTGGGGGGGGGGGAAGGCAGGGGGGCTGCACGGCAGGGGGGAGGGGGGCAGAGCGGCGGGGGAGGGAGGGGGGCGCCGGAGGGGGGGAGGGATCCCTGCGGGGGAGGGAGGGGGGCGCCGGAGGGGGGGAGGGTGCAGGGCGGCGGTGGGGGCTCCAGCGGGGGAGGGAGGGGGGCGCCGGAGGGGGGGAGGGTGCAGGGCGGCAGGAGCGGGGTGCAGGGCGGGTGCAGGGGGGCGCGGGAGGGGGACAGAGCAGGGCGGGAGAGGGGGAGGGATCTTTGCGGGGGGGCGGGGCTGCCGGAGGGGGGGTGATGGCGGGTGTGGGGTGGTCGGGGTGTGGGGTGGTCGCCGGCGGGGGGTGGGGTGGCCGGCGGGGGAGGGGAGGGGAGGCCGCAGCGGGGGTGACGGTACCGGCTGGGTTTGGGGGGAGGGGGGGGTTGTGGGAAGATTTTTGTGTTTTTAAAATAAAAACAAGTTGACACTTGTTTTTTTTTCTGAAAGAGATTTACAAAGGACAAAAAATTTTTCCTAAAAAAAATTTTGCTTACCAAACATATCTTTGTATTTGATCTCTCTCTTTTTTAAAATTTAGAGAAAAGAGAGGTAAAAAATTATAACCAAACACCTTATTAGTTTCTGATTTTTGTGGATGATGGAAGTATCATCAATATTTGTAGCTAAATTTGAACGGTGAGAGAGTTTGCAAAGTGATCTTAGAAGAGAATTTTTGGACGCTTGAATTAAGAAATGGATAGGAACAAAGTTAGTTCGACGGAAAGAGAGAGGGGCCCTTGGTTCATCTTTCCCCCTTTGACCTATGCCGATCCTCATTTAAATGTGAGTTGGATGTCCTCGACGTTTGCCATCATCCTTGTTCTCTACCATGTTGCCTTACTATTGAGAATAAGAAAGACTTTCTGCACTTGTGAAAGTACAGAAATATCTAGTCATTCTACACTTCTCCTCTTTCATTGGTAGGAATCAAGCTGCTACATAGATCTCTCTCTTCTTTTCCATCAATGAGAGGGGAGAAGTGTAGAATGACTAAGTATTTCTGCACTTTCACAAGTGTAGAAAATTTTTCTCATTGAGAATAGTTGGAGATTTGTGTAGAGTCGAAGTGACATTGAATAAGAGAGTTGACACATTGTCTCACCCAACTTATAAGGCGTGGAGGTGTCTTACACTGTTATCAAGTTTCAAGAATAAAAGGGCATGATGGGTTGATGGCGTTGTCATATCATGACACAATAAGAGCGTGACTAGTTGCTGGCATGGCTATGCCTGTTGTGCCGTAAAAGCGAGCATCATCGTAGCTCAAATGGTAGAAAACTTGATTTTGGCGATTGATAAATCATTTTGGGATGATTGAGCAAATTAAAAATTACTTGCACTCACTCTGAGTTGAATGTTAGGGGTTTTAGGGGACTAAAAAATCAGACTTGAGTCGAATAAACCCCATACCCTTCCATCTTCACGCATCAACAGTAGGGGAGTGAGATGCCAACGAGTTGCGACTCCCGTGCTCCCGTCTTGATGAACTTAATTAGTGTAGGCTTTGTCATGTTGAGTTCTCTTTACCTTTCACAGTTAATGGTAGTTGGATGTATGTAATGAACAAATGAATTTTAATGTGATTAATTTATACTAAAGCAATAAAAGATAATATATGATAGTAGGCCCCACTTATTTTTAAGGAAGATGCTCCTCACAAATAACTTTAAGTGAGTCTCCCAAAATATTGCTTTGACCTTGCCCATCCAATCTTAATGAAATGTGGTATGCTATATTAAAAAGGGGGGAACTTTGTAAAAGAAATCTAACATATTGACTCATAGGAGAATCTTGCACGGTGGGGAGAAAGAAAAAAGAAAATTAAGGTGGTGTCCATAGATCAACTTGGAGTTAAGTGAACCGCTATGTAGTCCGATCTAATCATGATGTAGACTTCTTTTATACCTCCCTCATTATAGTCTTTCGATTTCAACATCCCTTGATCTTGGAAGGGCCCATGGATTGTTACAAAACCTAGATATCTAGATGATTTTGTTTCACTAGACTGTAAATATCAATCTTCATGCTACCACATATGGTTCTATCTAATCTTGCAGGATAACATATTCTTAAAATAATAATGGGTATTGTATAGTTAGCTAACAAGTCAACTTTGGAAAAGAGACATGCCAAAATATAGGCTACTAGGCTAAGGGAGATAATTGGCAAGGATCTTAAGGACCTGCCTTAAACTTAAGAAAATTTATTTATTTTTAAGAAATACGCTCTTTTTTGTCTGAATAGAAGGGCCAATTTCTAAAATTAAGGGGACCTGCTTGTAAGAAATTGATACCAGAGTCCAATAGTTAAGTGTTCGAGGTAAAAATAAAATTTGATTAAACTTATAATTTTTTTAATAGTTTCTGCATGATGGAGGGGACGCCTTTAATTAATTAATAATGCTAAAGCTAACTCTCTGACCCGCCATTCTGCCTCCATTTCCCCCACTTATTCCGACCGCGGCCTGCTGTCGGAGTGTGCGGGCGCACGCCGGTCCGAACCGGGCGGCTAAGCAGACCACGTAGGTGACCCGATTCGTACATGACGTGAAGGCGATTCTTCGTCGGGGCCCTGACTGGCCCACGCTGGCTGAGAGCTCATGCAAGCTTCATTCGACACGTGTTTGTGGGCCCCACGGCCGCCCGGGCCAACACGCTCGGACACCTTCGATGGCGCCAGTTTACTTATCGCAGCTTTTTGGCTGGCCAGCTGGCGCCTCGATGTGAAGGGGAGGTCGTCGCGCGGGGGGAGTGGGGGGGGGGGGGGGGTCGGCGACATTTATCGTTCGCATGTGAGCTGCACGTGAGGGAATTTTATGTGGGTCCCATCGTGTTTGGCCTGTCCGAGATCAAGCGGACAGGCCCATACCACAATACAAATCTCAGACTCTCAGGATGTGTTTAATTTTCATTTTTTAGTTTAATATTCTTTAGAGAAAAGTAAGCATACCAAGGTTGGTGCCTAGTGCCTGATTTCATCAAAATATTATTTTTGGTACGGTGTCTAGTGTTTAATTATCTTAAAATTTTGTAACATTATGGTTGAAATCCATAGAGAATGCAACTATAAAATGATGGTCCAAAGAAGAGTGAAGAGAGGAAGGGGATAAGTCTTGTGAATCTTTAGAATTAGGCTATACTACTTGGGTAGTTTTAGTAATGTATGAATGCCAAATTCATAAATACAAGCAAACTAGGATCCAATTAACAGTTAAGACAGACAAAGAAGGAATAAGTGGAAAACAAAAATAAACATATACACAAATAAATATTTAGGTTTGCACATGTATGGTGTCGTTGCAACATTTCGATATTAAACGTAAGTAATACTTATTACATACCAAGTGTATTATTAGGTTACAAATTTGATTATAGGAATCTAGCTACATGTCAAAATTGAGTTCTTCTCACTAAAGAAGGCATAAATAGATTATTCACTTTGCTATCTAGTGATATATGAAATTTCAGTGTGTCTTTCATAAGATATATTTATGTTTGGAGTTTTGTCTTCTTCTTTTCTTTTGTGAAGAGAGGAGGGTTGGGGAGGTGGAATAACTCTCTTGGAAGAAGAAGAATGAGTATTATTTATAAAACACACACTTATTCGACTATGTTCAATATATTTTAAATTATATCTCTGTATAGATCTCCAATGAAAATAAAAATATGTGAGTCTTATTGAGATATGATGTATAGATAAGATAAATGATCTCTTACTCCATTCTTACGTATGATACCAATGATAATGCGTAAAATATTTCAGTGTATCTCTTAATAAATATTATCTTCATTTGAGATTTTATTTTTTTTTCTAAGAGAATGATATTTTTAAGATAAGAGAAATAAGTTTTCTATATAAACACATTCATTTTTACTAAAGAAAAGTTTAGTACACTCTTGTATTGCACTTTAAGTACAATATGACTAGACAATAATCTATGTGGCATCCAACAATTAGGTTCTCACTTTATCACTCCTCATGTGAGTGATACCACATAGATTCTTACTTAGTCATATTGTACTTAAAATATAATACAAAAGTACACTAAATCTTTCTCTTTTTATTATATTTATTATAGAACTAAATTACACCTTTACACAATCTAAATTCAAAAACTTTAAAAGAACTGACCGTATATTTTAACTCTTTGATACATGGCCTTATCTGATTGCCAAAAGGATGCTAGGGGACATGAAATGGGACGAAGCTTTGTTATGCACAAGGACCTATAAAAAACATCGAATCTAAATGTGGGAAAAGGTCATTGCAACCTTTTCATCTATGTCATGTCCCTTGTTCTTGTTCTTCCATGGGCATCATAAATGACTCCAGGAGAGTGAGCTGTACTTGAATGGGTTGAAGCAACCAAGAACGGAAGTTTGCATGTGTTCGATCATGTGCACCATGCAGCAGTTGGGCGTGGAATTTAAGACCAAGGAGCGGGCTGCCGGATGGAGATGTCGTTTGGGCAATTAATGTTATGAACTAAAATAAAATGGAATATTTGGATAGAGTAATGCTAGTTATTCGAGGGCGACGTGGATTAATCGCATGGTTGACCAATTAGGTCGGCCGTACGACCGATCCAACTCAACTAAGTTACTCGGGCGCCAGACATTTCTCATTTGGATAAGAGATTCTTTGTTATCAAGAAGAGAAGGAATTGTTTTAATGTGACGTGATAACCCACGTGACATCACATTGAACATCGAGTAGATTGGGGGGCAGTAGTCGACAATGATAAATGACAGTCGTCAATTACTTTTAATTTAAAATTATTATTTTAGAGTTCAAAATCGTTATGAAGTCAAAATTATTATTAAAAATTCAATCAATAGTTTGAGACTCTAAAAAAAGTATTTTTAAGTCCAATGATAATATTTATAAGCCTAAATTTATTACTATAAACATCTAATCAATAATTTTTAAACCATAAGGGTTAACTTTTTTTAATTTAAATGTAATATTTAAGATTAATTTTAAAGTATATAATTTGTATTTATGAGATTTCGCGAGTGCAACCATTTTCTCACGCCGGCAAAGAATTGGAAGACGACGACCAGGAAGGTTACTTGGTGGCCTTGGTGCCGCCGCCGCTTCTGGTCTCCGTTACCGCGCGGCGCGGCAGCCACCCGTTCCTGCGGCGGGTCTCCCACCCCGTGCAGCAGGCCGGGCGTGGGCGAAAGGTCTCTCTCTGCGCTGCATGCGCCTCTGCCCCACTTTTTCCTTTTGGAAGGTCTCTCCTTTTTTTCCCCCTCCCCCGCCAGGAAAAGGGCGGGCCATGGAATGCGACGGGTTCAATGCATCGCAGGGGCCATTCCCGTCCGCTTATTTATTTTTCTCCCTGCATGATTGCGTCGGCGGCGTCTTCCCAGGCCTCTTCTTCGTTTCCCGCTTCCTCGCTTCTTCTTTCTGCACATGACCTGTTCGATATATGTTCACACAGAGACCTCAGGTTGGTGATAAGAACGGCCCACCCGCACCCGGTGAGGTTGCTTTCGCCAAGTTTACCCTTCTCCTTCCTTTATAATATGTAGGCCTTTGGATATTCTACTGTTGCCCTTTATATGTGTGTGTGGAGGTGTGGGCAATGGCATGGCGACTAGCGAAAGGCCCCGGCCTCGGCCCCGCCACAGGGCGTTGCCTTGTTTAATATTTGTCTCCATGGTGGCGGAGGCATCCTCCACTGCTGTCACTGTTGGGTGTCCTTGCGATGAGCATGGCATCGAGAACCCAGTGCGATGTAATCTAATCTGGACCATCATGAGTGAGACAAAGGTCCTCTGTGTCGTGGGGACCATAAACTTGAGAGGAATGGTAGTGTGCCACATCTCCTTAGCTGCGGCATGCCTTTCATAGGTAATGTGAAGGAAAAGACTTAAACTTACATCAAAAGACTTTTAACTACTGAACCACTTCTTATGAGAATAATTTAGTGTACTTGAGTTTTTTTACTTTGCACTTGCAATTCATTGATCAATGAAAAAAAATACAATACACTCATCTAATGAGAAGTAAGAGATGCAAGTGTAAAGTACAAAACTTAAGTACACTAAATTCTTCTCACTTCTTATATGCTGACGTCCACAACAATACATCACACATGGTCTAGTAGAAAATGAGTCAAACTTAAGCTTGATGTTCCCCTAAGAACACGGAGTTAGGGTGTGAAATGGTAGCATTTCTATCATGATTGTATACAAATTATCAGAATTCATAGCATGATACTTTATACATTATGTAGAGATATATTTTAATCTCATATTAGATTAGATGTAATGAAAATAAATGTGTGTTTATAAACAAGACTCATTCTTCTTTTTTTAAACATATTTTGTCTTAAAAAAATAAAATCCGACCCAAACACATGCAATATCTCTTAGAGGGCACATAGAATTTCACGCATCAATATTGGTGTCATCTGTGAGATTGAGCAAGAGGTCATGTACTTTATCTAAATATCTTGTCCTAACAAGACTCTCATATTCTTATCCTCACTAAGAGCCATTCATCTTCTTCCAAAAAGAAATATCTTTTAGAAAAAAATAAAATTTCAAATGGAAACAATATCTCTTGGGGACACGAGACATTACATGTATCAACACATTCATATTTTATCTTATGAATGCCTGTGAAGTAATTTTTGTTTTTTATTTCCAAGGAAATTAAATCTTGGGCATTTTCATTTTGTGATTGAAAAATATCATGAAACCCTTATTCCAAAATTACGAGATTACGAATAATTTCATCTATCTTTACATTGTTTACTTGAAAAAAAATGAGGAAAATGAATGTTATGGATATCAAACAAAAAAAATCGCACGTTTTAGGTTTGTGTACACAGCTCCCACAGTGGGGGAGGGGGGGGGGTGTTCATGAAACTTTTGGAACCGAAGCTACGGTGATCGTTGCCAAAATTATGAAATCGAGAGTACAGATATGGTGGGCCCATGGATCGGTCGGTCCAGATTTGACCCAACCGTGGGCCGTCTGCGGCGGGGAAACCTGGACCAGCGCAACCAAACACCCCTGCGGTGGTACGCGACCAATGTGGTCCAGCCGCGTCACCTTTTGGCATCATAGTCGATTCCAACCCCAACATGCTGCAGGGGTTCGTGGCTGCCTTCTATTGGTAGGTCTGACCTCTCACCCATCACCATCCGTCATGTGTAGGAAATTAGCCATTTATACCTGTTATTAATTTCCACAATTGCACATTTGATTGGTAAACATGAAATGATGAAACATCCAGAAATATTAGGATTAAGCCCTTCAAATCTTTTCAATTTTTTTTTGTTTGGAAAGGGTCCTCAAAAAGGGTGTGATCCAAATAAAAAAGTCATTGTAAAGGTTTATAAAAAAATATCTGGATTAGAGGGGTTAATTTCTAAATATGACAGATTATAAGGTTTAAAAACTGAAAAATCCTCAAGATATATCAGAATAGGAATACTTATTCCATGTTTAGCATAAATAAGACAGCAAACGAACTGAGTTATTCTCATAATTGCTACAATTTCATATTATTAGTTTTATGCTCAAAGGCAAGAAAGGTTCCGAACTAAGCATTTTATCAGAGACCCTAAGACAAGATCTAATTTTTTAAATCATGCAAATATCTAAGATAAAGAAAAATGCTTAAACCGTCCTCATCAAGTGAGATAAGATGAAGTGTCCCCCGCCTTGTAGCGGGATGGACACCCACCCGTCTGTGCGAAGTGGCAAGGGTTCGAAATTGGTTGGCGCCGCAGGTTATTAAAAGGTTTGGGGAGCTGCGCTCCCTTAGGAGGGTTTTCTCTGGGTTTCGAATCCGGATGTCTCCTATGGTCGGACGGTGGTCTAAACCACCACACCGCTTACAAAAAAAAAAAAGTGAGATAAGATGAAGTGGGTCACTTAAACTGAAACACGACAATTGGGACTCTTTGTGTGAGACCCATGCCCCCCCCCCCCCCCCCTCAAAGCTTTTCCCTTTTGCCCACGTCCGAGGCAAGGCAAAGTGTTCAATGTATCACAAACTTTGCATTTGGCTTATTTAATTAGCTCTTGCATCATGATGTGGGGGTGTTCTTCCACACCTTTCATGTGTTCGACGCATGGACTCACAGAGGCCTTCTGTTGGTGATAAGGGGACCGCCCATGTATATATGAGTAATATTTGTTGACACAGAAGTGACTATACTTGAGATAAAAAGGAAAGAGAAGGAGAGAAGTGTGACCTGACCTCCGTATATATCAATTACTTGGAGATATGTTTCAAGTTGTATGTATTGGTTTTAAAGATTTGGCGCATTCTACTGCTGCCTTTTTGTTTAGGTGTGTTTGGGGAGTGATGACGGCAGGACACACCCATACCAAACTCCTATTTTTAAAGCACAGCATTTACTTGTCCGCACACACGCCTGTTCACTGTTGTGGTGTCTTGATTTGTGCCACCCGAGCAAGCATGGCAACTAGCGAGGGGCAGCAGCGCTGTTGCGGCTGCCTTATCGTTTTGGAGGACCACCACCACAGCAACACGGCTTTTAATTTGTTGGATGTTTGACAAAGCTAGCGAAGCATCGCTTTCCTCTCTTCTTTCCCCCCCTCTCAGTCTTGATGGTGACTCTACTGCACCAGGAGTAGATGAGTTGGAGACAAGTACAACAATTTTTGTGAAGAGAAGAAAGGGTTAGAACCCCACACCCAACATGGTGGAGGTGTGCTCAGATTTGAATCACACATCATTAATCGTCTGTATAGGTAGAAAAAATCAATTTTTTTTCCTAGAAAGAATCTCTTATTTCAGGAGAGCTAGAAATAGATGGGTAGATAGAGAGAGAGTTGTTTTGTTTTGGATAAGATTTATTGGAAGAGGAGGACATTATTCCTGGGTTCATGTTGCCTTCTAGCTGGAACCAGTTTAGTCCATCTTCTTGATATCATGCACAGACACATCCGTTGGATCACAGTTTAGTTTGTTCAAGGTAAACAACAGTAATAGAAATGGTGGTTCTCTTTAGTGTAGGCATGGGTTGGTCTCATTTGCTTCTTGCAAAGGTTAGAACACTTGCTCTTTCTCCATATAGCCCAAATACACATTATTCAGAAGCAGAGTGGAAGGGAAGATACTTCCTTTATGTGGGACTTGAACATAAGCAAAGTTTCCTCTGATGGGTCCTCTCTTCCTCATGATAACTTGGCATCAGGGAACCGAGCTCTGCTCCACCGAGCTTAAAAAGGCATGAAACACCACCATAAAACCAAATGTTAGTTCCCTGTCTGATTGGTGAAGATGTTGATGAATGGGTGATGGGTGTGATGATGATGATGTGGGGGGATGCCGGCAGTTCATCACAGTGTGCTCTCTGTTCCTGTTAGCTCTGGTTGTTGGGGTTGCACCCATGATGGCTTCCACCGAATCCTCCTCCTCCTTGATGAAAAGAAGAGATTTTGTTTATAGAGGATGATGATGAGCTTGTGTTGTTTATGTTTAATTGGAAGATGTGAAGAAAGGAAGAGGTAGAGAGCTGAAAGGGGAGGGGGTGGTTTAGATGGGCCTGTGCTTTGGAATCTAGGTTAGCTAGAAACTTTTCAAATCTTAAAACCACCCCAGAATCTTGTTTGATGTAGGGTGAGTACCTCTATGATAATTAAAATGATGTTAATACTATAGTTTTGGTTTAACATAATGTTACATTTGATCAAAATCTTGTTGTCAAAGCAGACTGACTGTGGACTTCAGATAGACTGAGAGAAGAACACATATGAGGATGCCCCTCTTTTTCTCCTTTTCCTCATCATGACTCCTAATGAAGTCTAGTGTACATGATGGGCCGTCGTAAAGACTTTTTGCCCAATAAAGGTTGGGCCTGTTGGGTACTTGTTCGTGGGAATGTCGCACTTGGGCTTGGGCCGAGGTGACCTGAGAAGTTGGCTTTGGACCCAATAGCAGGCCTTCCTAGCAATGAAGAATAAATCCCACACCAAAAGTTGGGAAGAATTTGGATATGAAACTTATATGCATGTTTTACCATATCTAATTAGAAGTTGGGTTGGGGCTATTGAAGAAGTAAAATCTCAAAAACTTCAGAGAATGCAAACCATCCCTTAATAGTCAGAGAATTTACCTAGGAAATATAACTAGAAGACTCCTAAAAGCACTTAATTCATGATTGATCTATATGAGATAACAAGACATGAGCAAAGACAATAACCACACTTCCACAATACTTCATATCTTATCTTCTCCATATACATTAATCACATAAGAATGTAATTACCAACAAGAGAGTGTACTTGTCAACTTTTTTCTTAGCTTACTCAAAAGTAGGATGTAATGGATGTACTGATGTAAGACCTTTTTAGGTACCTCTAATGAAAGAAAGTCATTGTGAGGAGAAGTCATACACAACTGAACATAAGAAGACATAGATTGTGGTGCTACAAGAACAAGAGAATGATTTGTTGTATGCATGGGGCAGGTACCCGCCCTCACATGGTGTGATTTTTAAGTATTTCCTAAGAACAATTTGTCAAAAGAAACTTTGCCTCTCCTAAGAGCCACAGCTCCTATGTAAGCATACATTAGCCCCTTCACTTACAGTAGAGCAACCATAATTGACAGCAACAGCCGACAACTGTGATCAAACACTATCAGGATTCATGATTAGTAGCACTGGAAGATCCATCTTGGAAGATTCTCTGCCCCCAACGTAGGATAGCACTGTCTGCCACAGATTTAACTTATCATCTGCACACCAAGTAGGGACCATTTTAAAAATGAAAAATAGAGTTAGACTTTGGGAGATCAGCAGAATATTCCATCTAGTAATCTAAGCCAGCCCATCATTCCCAATGCCAGCACACGGATTCCTTGCCATCGCTTTCCTTTTGTTTCAGTTTTTAGGTTATGTGAGGACCCCGGTTGGGTCGATCGGTTAGAACTCTTGTTTAAAAGCAAGAGGTCCCGAGTTCGATTCCTGGGGGGGCTTACCTGATCTACATGTAATCCTCGAGGTGCGTAGATCCGGAGTTTATCCGGTCAAGTGAGGTAAGGACAATACGGGTACACGGAAAGTAGGAGCTGCCAAGTCCTGATCTTGGAGTTCACGAACACTTATCCCTGAGCCCACAAAACCACACGGGGCGGGGGTTCTTCGTTATAAAAAAAAAAGTTTTTAGGTTATGTACATACTTTGAGCAATTTTATTGAGTAGTTTCTTTAAGTAGGAAGTTTTTTTTATGTATACATATAATTTTTTCGGACTTTGGAAATTATACATAGATAATAGATTCTCTATAACTTCTTTTTCTTTATAAAGAGCATTCAGGCATAGACCCTCTTCGATGCCATCAATTTACTTACCTTCATGAGGGCCTATTTTGCCTCACCTTGGACATCAGACCTCAGTGAGTGACTCTTCCAGAACTTGTTGGGAACGCAAGTACCACCTTGAGTTATGATGGCCAAAGCCAATTTTGAAGTGTGCTAAGTTACACTAGATTAATACCAATGTCTGCAGCATTTTGCAAGAGTATTAACACAGGTATCTCTAGCCACAAACCCATGTACGTGGTATCTAAACTCATGAACTGTGCCACTAATTCCAGTACATTTTGTAGGGTCTAGCATCTCTTCTTTCTTCATGAATAGACGTTCATGCAAGTTGCTGCATCTTCCACAATTAGTCGTGTTCAAGCACTTGGTATGTCACATGTGATGTAGTTCCTACATCTTACATTTCATAATTGTACTCATACCTAGTGGGTAAGTAATAAAACAAACTCCTGTAGGCATGATTATATGGTGATTAAAACTGTGAGGAAAAGTGACCCTAATCAAACTACCATAACCCACAGGATAACAAGAAGAAATCAGTACTGATAGGAGACACAAGGCAAGTGGATAAAATACATAAGTGGAGAGAATATATATATACTTCACTGCTTTCATGTTTGGGTACAGAAGAAAAACATGAACTGCTATTTACAGAGGGAAGCCAGTATGCGACGAGGAGGATTGAAGGATCTCCGAGCATGAAGAACAGCCAAGTTATCCAATAACAATATGTCGCCCTGCTTCCAAGGTATAGCCACACACTCCTCCTCAAGTATTCTCAAGCAATCATCAATAACATCAGATGGCAATGGTGACCCATCCCCAAATGTAACAGCCTTAGTAGGATCATTGCGATCGTCCTTCCAACCAGTGTAGGCAGCAACCATGCTATTAAACCAAATTTTGCATTGTCTTGAAGCATCAAATTTGATAGCAGGAATTGGGCCCATGATTGTTTTGACCCCATCATCTGTCCATTCCAGCTTCATGCCCAGCCGACTTGCCCTGATGCAATTTGTAAGAGAAAAACCAAGTTCAAACTTTGCTACTCATAAAGCAAGCCATATGGCAGCCAAATTTACTAAAAGAACAGTAGCAAGTTTAGATAGCAGAAGTCTCGCGCTTGTAGTGCAGTGGACACCTAGGGTACGGCGGGTGGGTCGGATCCCGGGATTGGGTGGGCTTCTCCCAGTGGGTTAGCCACTGGGCTACACAACCCAGGAAAAAAAGGGTTTAGATAGCAGAAGCTGAAAAAGGACCAAGATCAATACCATCTTCGTCATGACTAAGAAAAGAATCCAGAGAATATGTGATGTGGGTGGCATGGAATTCCATCCGCATGAACAAGAGAAGTATTGCAAAAAACAAATGGTTGCCTAGAGTCATTTTAGGCTTTTAGCTACATCTTTAAATCCTCTTAAGCCTGTAACCCATTGACAATCTGATTGTGATGTCCCCTCTCTCCAAACTCTTAACACATGCTCCTTCTGTTTCCTTTACTTGGGCATGCTTACATAGAAGGCAATCGAAGTTGATTACTATAACCTCCTCATATTGTGAAGTATTGCCTCTTTGCTTCGGGGAGATGGAGAGAAGAAATTCATGTGCTTTTCTTGATCCATAGGACATCCAGACTGAACAATCCTCTGGTGTGGCATAAATATGAACATGGCACTTTAAGAGGTAATTGCCATGCATTCTTCACTCGAATTCACACAAAGAGATCTAGCGAAGAGTGAAAGATGGCATATGATCTCCATTTTAGATTTGACTAGCCTAATGCACACATCCTTGGATTCAAACAATTAAATGTCAAAAATGAAAAAAGAGAAGGCATCGATTTCTTTTTCTGGCATACACAGGTTGGATTAATTTCGTTAAAGCAGCTGTTTTTCTATGTGGTGGGACTATCTAGTACTGCACAGTGAAATGAAGGGGCCCAACTAAGAAAAGTATGTACTAGAGAATAAACCCAGAAAAGAATACATCGAACAAAGAACAGAGATCAGGAGCTTGAAACCAAAGCTCCACATGACAAACCAGGGAAAGCAATCTCAAAATGCTATTATCTTGGCAAGCCAAAGGCAGAATGACTTGCACCATCCGACTTAATCAAACTGGCGGAAGTGCTTGTTTGGGGAACTGCCATGGAAGCATTTACGTAGATTCCTCGCTCGAACACATGACATGGTTTGGGACTTCTGAGATTAGGTAACGCTCATATGTGCAATGCCTACATAGGCTGTCCAACACAAAACTTTACAAGTATTGAGTAAAGTGAAAGAGCAGATCAAGGTATTTAAGAATTTGTTTCTGGTGAAATCGCTGGTGGCAGTAGAACCAGTTTCTTCGTGCGCGCGCACACACAGAGAGAGGCAAAGAGCAGACCTTTCTTCGGCAATGGTTCTATCTTTGGTCAAGAACGTGGATTGCCACCCACGACCTATCGGCGATGACGGATCATCTCCTGCTCCCAGCACTCGCGTGTATATCAAACCATGTTTTTCCAGTTTGTCCACAAAATCTGGGTACTTCTCTCGCATCCGTTCGTAAATTCGATGGCTGAGGACTATGGGCGTCTCGCCGCCACTCCCCGGCTCTTCCTCGCAGAAGAAGAACAGCTTCGATGGGAACTCGGGTACCTGATCGAAGGCACACACGAATCACTAGACCGAAATCAGCATGTACGGAGAAGAGCTTTACATCGTCTGCTTCCTACAGATCAACCTCACCAAATACGGAACCAGAACGCTTCACCTGGGCCATCTCGTGGTGGAAGGGGATCTTCTGATCCGGCGGCGACTCGTTGGCAGTGAAGACCCTGCCGACGACTTTGGTCCGCGGCGCCGCGCCCCCTACGTAGGGCAGCTCCTCGTACTCGAACGCCTCCACCGCCGCGTCGAAGTCCGCCGCCGTCCGAACGGGGAAGCCCCTCAGGAGGACCGCCCCGCTCTGGCGGAGCAGCGCCTCCACCCGGGGCTTCTGCGCCCTCACAGCCTCGGCGAAGCGTCGGAGGTCGACGCCCGCGGCAGGGGCGAGCACTGCCGGGAAGAGGAGGCCACCCGCCGACCTCTGCTGCGGGATCCGGGCTTCCACGAAGGCGTCCGCCATCGTCCACCTCTCTGCCACTCCCTCCCTGCGCTCCTCCTCCCTCGAATGAGAGGGAGAGGGAGGCAAGCTGAATAACTCGATGCGCGACGTCTCCGCCGACCTTCCCCACTAGGGGAAAAGAAACTATTGGTGAAATCAAAGGACAGTGACGATACCAGCAGTTGATGGCGTCACGGACCTGATTATTAGCCAATCGTTTCTTGGGATCTCCCTGACATTGTAGTGGACGATACGGATGGATAGGTAACCCTTTCCCCAATTCGCGTCCAGGTTCATCGAGCACCTGTCTCTGTACTAAGGTAATTTTTTGGCCTTTTTTTATATATACCTCTGCTAGATGATTAATCAATTTAATTGTGTGAGAATCTATTCTACGTTCACATTACATATATAAATCTTGTTATAAATTAAAATTATCTTAAGAGAGGAAGTGAGGAATATTCTATTACCTGATTTAGGAGGAGGTACTCTAGATAAGTGTCTTTTACTCAAAGGTAAATTCCTCACCATATTTTAAAGAGAAGGATGAACTTACTTAAGAGTACCCCTGAGTCCCTGAGTAATTCGATAATTTAGTCCCACCTCTTGAGATGGGACAAAGATGGGTAAGTTTTTTTTTAAAATAATAATAATAATAATAATTATTAAATTTTAAATATTAATTTATTATATATATCTTAAAATTATATTTTTATTTTTTAAAAATAGATAAATTAAGTCAAATTTTTTAGTTGATTCAAAAAAAATAAAAAGAGAGGTAATCTATCATGGGTAGACTAAAATTAGGTGTCAAAAATGAGATAGGATAAAATAAGAGTTAGTAGATTGTAGATTAATCAGGTGTCAAAGTGGACGTTTATAACATCCATTCTAACAACTGTGTAATCTTAAATTGACAATTTTACACTTTAAATGATAAGATAGAAAGGACTCATAGTGCAAAGAGAGAGTTGGAAGGGGGCACCGGAGAGAGGACCTCCCCCCACTGACACCCATGTGTATGTCATATATAGAGAGAGATACCATGATCAGATAGTGAGTTGTAGGGTTTAGGTGAGAGGGATATCCTCCCTCATGTTGGTGTTTGTATGAGAGAGAGAGAGAGATGATGAGAGGAATAGAAGAGAGAGGTTGAGTTGTAAAGGGCTTCAAAAGTAAAAATAGAGAGCCTAAAGCGCTCAAAATGTTATGGCAGTCTCCTCCACTATTTAGTGTGTAACTAGGGAATATTGTTGAAGGGGGCAAGTGTGGTTATGGCGAGATCTTGCAAGATATCTTTCATATATAATAAGAGCATAAATACAAATACAAGATGGATTAGATATATATACACAAAAAATCTAATGATGACGTCATAGATGTAGTTTTCATATAATTAATTTATAAAAGATAAAAAGTATAAAATAAAAGAGCAACAATGATAAAAATTTTAATATGTAATTTAAATTTTCTCATGTATATGTACATTAATTATATGACAATGTGCTTATCTCATCCAAGGTTAGTCGTGTCGCGCGGATCGATCATATCATATTTTTTGTGGCACGGTACAGTACAATCTGTACTATATCGATCGGTCAACCAAAAATCTCAAATCAGTTGACCTTTCGTGTCTCTTTGAAGATCAAATAGATCATGAGATATGGACGTCATCTTGACAGAAATCGGTCGATCGATAAAAAAAAATTGATTGATCGATTTTAGACTTTTGACATGTTGGACATCTGAGATGCTCATTAGAAAAATCGGTCAACAGATTTTGTCGTACTGTATCGACAATGCCGAAACTCTAAACTGCGTGACAGTGTACGGCATCACAACCTTGTTCACATCAATATTTATTGTACATCTGAATATTATTTGACAAGAAGTGCTCCCTTGACATTAGTTAATAATAACTATACACTCTATGAATTTTTTATGGCAAAGAATTGTTCATAAAAAAGAACATTAAATTAGACATCTCAATTAAGACCTCGAGGAACACATATTCCATATGTTTGTTTCATTAGGGCAGTTATAAAAAAAAATCTTCTAAAAGCTAGTACGTAAATATTCAATTTGTAATGTTGAACTCATAATGTATACATGGTTTTGTTTGATCATTAGCAAATCCTATGATATTAATAAACTTTAGTCATCTCGTTGGCTTTCATTAATTTTTTTTTACATATTCCTACAAATATCATATTTATGAACATGATGTTATGATTCTCGTGAATTATTAGAATATGTCTAATATTTGTTAATACTTGTGGTTTTGTTTCTGCCATCGTAAAAACATGACATGGGAAAACGATAACACCTGTCTTGTGAATTTATTTATTTTTTATATATTGTTATATTTGATGACATAAGAATAAAAGTATATAAGCTGCGACCATTTAGACATATTTAGTATATTTTAAAAATTGTGCTATTTTCACAAAGAAATATAAAAAAAAAACTTTCTTGGGAGAATTAATTAGGGGTCCTTGTCAGAGGGTTAGACTTAATTTGTAGTCCCTGTCAGAAAATCAGAAGTCATATGATCCTTACTTTTTGTGTTAGTTTAATTTCTAGTCCCTACTTTTTGTTTCTAGTCCCTGCTTTTTGTTTCTCAGCATTTAATGAGTCTTGGAAGAGGAGCCGTCCTTTTAATATCAACTTTTTCCTATTTTGCCCTTCCTTCTTCTTCTATTTTCCTAGTTACATTCGTTACAGTTGCCTTTGTATCAGTTACAGTAAGCTTCTATGTCAGTTACAGTAAGCCTTTATATCTGTTACAGTAAGTCTTTTTTTTCTTTATGCACTATTACATTCATTACAGTTACCTTTGTATCAGTTACAGTAGGTCTTTATATCTGTTACAGTAAGCCTTTGTAACTGTTACAGACTACAGCTATAAGCTCTTACAAAAGAAAAAAAAACTTTATTTGTTTACAAGTGGTAGGATTCGAACTCAGGTCTTCACAAAGACAACATGAGATACCCTTACCACTAAGCTACAACTACATTTGTGTTACAATAGAACATATAATATATTTAATTAAGTATTGTAGTAAATATAATACTCTATTACAACTTATGTTAAGTCTTGTTACAGTTAATATCATTCCCTGTTACAGTATACATTAAGTTCTGTTACAGTAAACACTATCATCTATTATAGTAAACATAATACTCTATTACAACTTATGTTAAGTCTTGTTACAGTCAATATCATTCCCTGTTACAGTATACATTAAGTTCTGTTACAGTAAACACTATCATCTATTATAGTAAACATAATACTCTATTACAACTTATGTTAAGTCTTGTTACAGTCAATATCATTCCCTGTTACAGTATACATTAAGTTCTGTTACAGTAAACACTATCATCTATTATAGTAAACATAATACTCTATTACAACTTATGTTAAGTCTTGTTACAGTCAATATCATTCCCTGTTACAGTATACATTAAGTTCTGTTACAGTAAACACTATCATCTATTATAGTAAACATAATACTCTATTACAACTTATGTTAAGTTTTGTTACAGTCAATATCATTCCATGTTACAGTATACATTAAGTTCTGTTACAGTAAACATTGTCATCTATTATAGTAAATATAACATTAACATTTGTTACAATATACATTAACTTTTGTTACAATATATATTAAGCTCCATTACAACTTGCGTTAAGTCTTGTTACAGTATACATTAAGCTCTATTACAACTATACATTAACCTCTATTACAATATACATTAAACTTTGTTACAGTAAGTCTTTATATCTCTTACAGAAAGTATTTGTATCACTTACAGTAAGGCTTTATATCGTTTACAGTAAGTATTTATATCACTTACACTAAGTCTACATATCAATTATAGAAAGCTTTCATATCATTTACAGTAAGCTTTTATATCTCCTACAGAAAGTCTTCATATTTATTACAGAAAGTCTTTATATCACTTACATTAAGTTCTGTTACAACAAACATTATCATCTATTACAGTAAACATTAAACTATGTTACAACAAACATTAAACATTGTAACAAAGATTAATGTATATTGTAACAACGGTTAATGTATATTATAACAAAGCTTAATGTACATTGTAATAGAGCTTAATGTATACTATAACAAGACTTAACATAAGTTGTAATAGAGCTTAATATATATTGTAACAAAGGTTAATGTATATTGTAACAAAGCTTAACATAAGTTGTAATAGAGTATTATGTTTACTATAATAGATGATATTGACTGTAACAAGACTTAACATAAGTTGTAATAGAGTATTATGTTTACTATAATAGATGATAATGTTTACTGTAACAGAACTTAATGTATATTATAACAGGGAATGATATTGACTGTAACAAGACTTAACATAAGTTGTAATAGAGTATTATGTTTACTATAATAAATGATAGTGTTTACTGTAACAGAACTTAATGTATACTGTAACAGGGAATGATATTGACTGTAACAAGACTTAACATAAGTTGTAATAGAGTATTATGTTTACTATAATAGATGATAGTGTTTACTGTAACAGAACTTAATGTATACTGTAACAGGGAATGATATTGACTGTAACAAGACTTAACATAAGTTGTAATAGAGTATTATATTTACTACAATACTTAATTAAATATATTATATGTTCTATTGTAACACAAATGTAATTGTAGCTTAGTGGTAAGGGTACCTCATGTTGTCTTTGTGAAGACCTGGGTTCGAATCCTACCACTTGCAAACAAATAAAGTTTTTTTTTTCTTTTGTAAGAGCTTATAGCTATAGTCTGTAACAGTTACAAAGGCTTACTGTAACAGATATAAAGACCTACTGTAACTGATACAAAGGCAATTGTAATGAATGTAATAGTGCATAAAGAAAAAAGGCTTACTGTAACAGATATAAAGGATTACTGTAACTGACATAGAAGCTTACTGTAACTGATACAAAGGCAACTATAACGAATGTAACTAAGGAAATAGCAGAAGAAGGAAGGACAAAATAGGAAAAAGTTGATGTTAAAAGAACGGCTCCTCTTCCAAGACTCATTAAATACTGAGAAACAAAAACAGGGACTAGAAACAAAAAGCAGGGACTAGAAATTAAACTAACACAAAAAGTAAGGATCATATGACTTCTGATTTTCTGACAGGGACTACAAATTAAGTCAACACTCTGACAAGGACCCCTAATTAATTCTCCCAACTTTCTTTCTTCGATATCCAGGCGTTCCAGTCTTCCAGATCTTTCCATGTTTTGAGAGGGCGGGGCGGCGCACAGCACTAATTCCCCTCTTTGGTCTTCACTTCGGACGGCCGTGGGCAAAAAATTTCAAAAAAAATATTTGTTTAAAAAATAAACGGGCACGGGCAGCCGACCGTTGGGCGTCTCGGTCACCTCCTTCCTCTCTCTCTCTCTATATCCTCTCTCTCTCTCTCTCTCTCTCTCTCTCTCTCTGCTCTCATTTGGGGAGGGAAGAAGAAGGAACAGAGAAATGCCGAAGAACGGCAGATGCTGCAGATCGGCGAGGAGGACGCCTCTCGCCGACGTATCCAACAGCCGGAAGGCCTCAAGAAGCAGCAAGAAGGAGGCCCTCGAAGAGGACCGAGACGGCGGGCCGCGCGGTCGCCTCCTGCTCGCTCGCGCAGATCTTTCGAAACTCTCCAACCAGGTAATGGCGGAGGAAGCCCCCAGATTTTAGGGTTCCTTTCTTCTGCTTTGGTGGTGATGATAATATGGCCCGCCTATCCCTAGGCTAGTTTTCTTCTTCTTATTTGGGATTTTTGGGGGGTTCGACTCTAAGAAATTGCGAACGTACGTACACTCAGAAATTTTAGGTTTTCCCGTTCTGCACACAGCCCAGACTTGCTTTGGGACATTCGTGTGTTTCCGATGTGGAAAGCATGCGGCGGCACCTGGTAATGTTCCCCAACCTTCATCACACTTCCTCTTACTTAGGACGCGAGATCTGGTTGAGCTGTTACGGGTGGTGCATTCGGTTGTCCTCCCCACCTTTAGATATGAAGTAAATCGGTGTTCTTCGAAATGAAGAGAGAGATGGGTCTTGGCCGAATCCTTGTTTCGACCGCTGCTTCTTGACTTCCATGGAAGAGTAGTATTCCTTTTGAATGATGTGAGGCGAGATGATGATGATCAAACAAAACCATATTTATTACATTATGAGTTCAACATTAGCATGTGAGATGTGAGAAAATCTATGTGAGCAAAAGAAATTTTGTGAGCAATGCCTCAGGAGCTTTTGAAATTTTCTGTCCTTTGGGAATAATGGATCAGTTTAGCTGTGTGGGTATGTGACAGAGGGATGAGGGATGCTGTTGATCTTTAACTTTGTGAGAAATAGATATGAAGATATTAATTCGCTATTTTATTTATGTCTACTTCAAAGTTTGTACCTTTTTTTGTCATGCGGCTACCTGGGTAAACTATCTCATTTGGTGAGGTGAGTGCTATATTAATTCACAACTATCTTACCTCCTCAGTCACTATGTCGGAAGTCACATCTTACAGTTTTCCACTTTGACAACCTTGCAGCATATACTTAACTTGATTATTTTGCGTTATATATAAAGCATCCTTTTTGTTCTCTTGGAAATGATGATATTTCCTATGATATTTGTATCTAAATCTTTTATTGTCATACAATGAAAATGGGAGCTATTCTTTATCGCTTTATCATCTCTTAGTATACTCCTTGTACATAGTGGTGTTTGACTTACCTCTTCTATTGCAACTTTATTATGGACCTCGCTGCAATCTCTTCATGTTAAACTTGAGATACTAGTTCCTTGGTACAACCGGCAAGTAGGTTGTGTAGAATTCCATGCAGACTATGTCCCATCAACATCAAGAATTTCCAGAAGAAAATTTTATAAAACGGGGTTTATATGCCATTGACCTTGACGATTAGGCCTCCTAAGTATTGATACCATCTGAAAATGGGATGAGTGCTTTCCTGTTATGCCACATGGGAAGCATATGGTTGTTTCTTGGGAGATCAACAATTTTGGGAGCATATCGCTGTTTATGCCTTAAAATTAGGGCCTTCTCTCTCAATAATGTGGATATTTTCTTACCATCAACAATAATCTCGCACATGGATTTCTCTCATCTCATCCCCACCCTCTCTTTTCTTATGTAAGATAGAGATTTGCTAAGGCTATTTAAGATGGGATATTGGTCCCCTTTTGTATCACCACAATCAATGTAATAAAAATGACATTAACATTTCAGATTGATGAGCTGGTCAAGCAAGCCTTGGAACAGAAATTGGTACACGAGACAGAGAGACACGAAATTGAATGCTTTATATGCACCTTATCTGATATGCATTCATCTTTGAAGGTACTTGCCTTACCAACAAGTGGGCACTTGTCTTGAGATCTTCTCATCTTCTTATTACTTCCTTACCTTATTTTATTTCTTATTCCATTATTTGCAGTCATGGGTACCAAGACTTCAACGAGCATTTGGCAATTCAACAATGAGAGCTGGAGATCACTTTGGACAGGATTTAGCTGACAAGGCCTCGTCTGCTATAGATAGAGAGTGCACAGCACCTGATGCTCCAAATGAACCGGACCAGAGCTTGATAGTCTCTCCTTCTCCTCTTGTTTCCTGGCGCCATGGTGCCTGTACTGTTGAAACTGGAAGACAACTCTTTCTACTCACACCATTGCACAAATCAAAAGCACTAGCACCCAAATCTTCTGGCTCTCCAAAGTCTTTACTGGGAGGATCAAGCAGTAAGCACAGTTCACTCACAACTCTTCGAGTACCCACATTATCACATCCTGCCAACAGTACGTGCAACGTGCTGGTGGAGAAAATAAGTACAGTACCTACACCAAACAAGTTCCTGATGTCAAGAACTAAAGTATCAGAAAGTGCATCAGAAACTGGTTTTGTTTCTCCAAAGAAAACTTGCAACGTGCTGGTGGAGAAAATAAGTACAGCACCTACACCAAACAAGTTCCTGATGTCAAGAACGAAAGTATCAGAAAGTGCATCAAAAACTGGTTTTGTTTCTCCAAAGAAAACTTCAAACTGCAAGGACCAATTTGTTTTCTGTTTGACTCCATGCCTGAAGACTCCGGCCCCAAAGCCATTGCTTGACTCGATTCCCGAGTCCTTCCAAGAAGAAGATAATAAGGATATTTCCAATGCTACTCCGTGGTTCACTAGTATTCAAAAGAATGATAGGTGTTCAGTGTCGAATAATTCAGGTAGCAATCAGTGTTCTGATAACTCTAGCAGTGATGAAGTATCAAGAACATTGGCATCAAAGTATCCAGAGCTCTTCGGGATGCATCCAGCAGTTGTCCAAAGGAAAGAAGTAGAAGAGAGCCTGCATTGGTTCTTGTCACCCCCAAAAACATGTGTCCTCATGGAACCACCAGATGAGAAATTTCCTCCAGCTTCTGAACGAAACAAGAATTTCTTGAATTCAGGTATTCACTTAACAAACTCTTAATCCTTTCCCATCTATCCTTGCTTGTTGTTTCTCTGTACACGCAGGTTTATTTTTTCAGCTAGTTGTCATCACTTCTGCTGTCATTCCACCAGGCCTAAAAACCCTCAGCCCAGCTGTTGCTGAGGCCACTCTTATGTGGAAAGATTTTGGAAGTGCAACTGGAAATGGGAAGAATGCTGGAGAGGCCACACTGAAGAGAGAGCTGTGGACTAAATTTGAAGCAGTGTCTGCACACAGTTTGCGGTTCGATCCCTCCATCTTTAAGCAGGAATCTAGGAAGCAACTCATAGACATGCTTGAAGATGTATCATGAGAAGCAAACGGCTCCAAGAATCTGACAGACTTTGTTAATGAGAAAGAACAAGGAAGACCTCCCTGTATATCAGTTATTGCTGACATTGCTGCCTCAAGCTTTTTGATGACCCCCACCTGATATGATAAGTTAGAGTGCGGTTTGTTACTTCAACTTTCAGACATCCTTGGCAGAGCTGCTCGATGGAATCCAAACGTCATGTACATTGATTGCCTCAATCACTATGCAACATCTTGGATGGATTCCCATGAACAATTAACAATATCTTGGCATGATTCACCAACATGAACACTAATGATTTAGAAGGATGAGTCAGTTTCATGTATGAATCAGCAATGCGCATGTGAATACCTTGTGTGTAGATTACCAACCATGTCAAGAACTTCCTTTCAAGGGAATTCTGTTAATCGGCTAGTGTTTAAGGCTATATAGAGGAAAAGGTTTAGTGGTTAGTAATAGATGTAGCAACGAGAGATGGGTATTTAAAAAAAAAAGTGGATGGTACCAGTAAGTATATTAAGAAGGAAAGAATGTACAAGAAGCCCAAAAAACCCTTTACAAAAGAGAGCCCACATGGAGCTTAAGTAAACCCCCTAACTCCTCAAAAGCACAAAAAAGGAGGAGTTAGTTCCTTTACGATGCTCGGCCCAAAATAGGACTTTATCTATGAAAAAGGAAAAAAGTATTTTCTCTGTTCTGATTTCGTTCCTGAACAACCTATTATTTCTTTCAGTCCAAATGGCCCAAAGTGTACCATGCAATATCAGCCACCAAACACTTCTATCTTCCTTGGTAGTCCATGATTTCTTCCAGTCTAAATGGCCCAGAGTGTACCATGCAATATCAGCCACCAAACAGTTCTATCTTCCTTGGTAGTCCATGATCTCTTCCAATCCTAGAAGACCTGTTGTACAACCATACTGAGGGGCAGGCTGGCCCACTCTTTCCCATATTCCTCATGAAAAGGGGAACCCAAGGAAAATGTGATCCATGCAGACCAAATAGCTTTAACATCAGAAAATAATCATATAGTTAGACTTCATTGAGAAGCGACCATTCCTATCCAATCTCCAACATCAAGAGTCCTTCCCATCATGTAAAGCAATCATGTAAAGCCTGTGATTATGGATAATGAAAGAAGTTGCTCTAACTGATCCATCTCATCACTAGTTAGAATGTTGGGGCCCAAGTCCCTCCAAAGAGCTGTGAGTCAAACATTTGCTTCATCGTGGGGCGTGGAGGAGCAGACAATACTACCAAAGATGGAAAATACTCCTCAAGTGCGAAGTCCCCGCACCATTTATCTTGTCAAAACAAAGTAGATTGTCTATCCTCCAACACTACTCTCACACTGATATGGATAAAATCAGTTGCCTTTAAGTTTTCTTTCCGTAAGGAGGATACCCTATACCACTTATTAGGAGTGATATCTTAGATGCTTACTGCATGATAATAGTTTTGGGTAATGATTGTCCACCACAGAGCACCATCCTCCACCCCCAATCTCCATAGCCACTTACATAAGAGGGTTAGGTTGAAAGTTCTAAGGTCTTTGCTCCCCAAACACCCTACCTCCTTAGATTGACAAACTATGCCCCAAGCAACATCGTGCCTGGTGCCATCCCTTCGTAGCCCCTCTGCTGCCATGCCAAAAGAATCTAGCTTGAATTGACTCTAATTTTTTCACATTTTAGGCAATCTAAAAATAGACATGAAGTCAATGAGCAAGCTATCAAGAATTGATTTGCAAAGAACCAACCTTCCTCCATAAGAAATAGCCACTTACATGAGAGGGTTAGGTTGAAAATTCTAAAGTCTTTGCTTCCCAAACACCTTACCCTACCTCCTTAGATTGACAAATTCTGCCCCAAGCAACATCGTGCCATCCCTTCGTAGCCCCTCTGATGCCATGCCAAAAGAATCTAATTTGAATTGACTCAAACTTTTTTTTCGCATTTTAGGCAATCTAAAAATAGATATGAAGTCAATGGGAAAGCTATCAAGAATTGATTCGCAAGGAACCAACCTTCCTCCATAAGAAAAAAACCTCGCTTTCCAATTTGCTAGTATGTTTTCAAATCTATTGATCACTCCTTGCCAATCCTTGGTCCTTAATGTCTCTAGAGTCAAGGGGAGAGCAAGATAAGGGAAAGGGAAACTCCCAAGTTGACAACCAAAGAGGGTAGCAACTCTATTGATTTCTTAAGCCTCAATATTCATACCTGTTAGAAGACTTTTGTTATAGTTAACTTTTAGCCCCGTAATATCTTGCAGTATCTCTAACATCAATTTTGTGTCAATAACCTATCGATCCTCGTTAGATAAGAATGAATAGTATCATCCACACACTGAAGATATGTAACAGGAGTTCTTGATGGGAAACACTGAAAACTTGACATAATTCCCTCCTGTTGCGCTCTACTTCACATGTTGCTTATAATCTGAGCCACCAACATAAATAGAAGAAGGGATAAAGGGTGCCCTTACTTGATTCCTCTAGCAACAAGGAAAAAAGATGTTGGTTGACCATTGATAAAGATAGCCTAAGAGGAAGAAGAAATGCACTATGACACCTAAGCAATCCAAATCGAATGGAATCTCATCTTACTGAGAACCTGCAAAAGGCAACACCAGTTCACCTTGTCATAGGCCTTCTCAAAGTCCAACTTAAGAACAATAACTTTTTTTCCTTAGTCGCTTCCAGTGGAATAGATATGAATGTGTTTCTTCTGGATATACCTCCCTCTAATGAATGCCCCTTGATAGGGGTTGATCAAGTCATGCAAAAGACCCTCCAACCTCATAGCCAAGACCTTGGAAATGATTTTGTAAGTTTCATTTAACAAATTAATAGGTTTGAAGTCCACTAGTTGAGAAGCCCCCGACTTCTTAAGAATAAGTACCAAAAAAGTCTTGTTGATTCCCTTCAAGTGAGCTATACCTTCCTCAAAATCCTTTATGGCTACACACAAATCATCCTTGACAATATCCCAACATTGCTAGAAGAAAAGTACAGGGTAACTGTCTGATCTTGGAGCCTTATCTCTAGCCAAAGAGAAGACTGCTTATTTAATCTCTTCCTTTTGGAACGGGACTATAAGACTCTCACTCTAGGCATGTGAAAGCCTTGGCAGTAGCCCATCCATCACCCTCGACTTGCAAAGATGGTCTTCAAAATATAGAGAAGCATAGAACTCCCTTGCATGACGTCTGATATCCTCCTCCCCATCAAAAGATCTAGCACCATCAGAAAGACTAGAAATTTGATTTTTCCTTTTTCTTCCAGAAGTAATAGTGTGAAATAATTTTTTTTTTTTTTTTTTGGTAATGTCATAAGCTTTGAACTCCAAGGCTTCTATCCACCCCCATCCTCCATCAATAGAAGACGATGGATTGCACCACAGGGATGAGAAGAGACTCCCTTTTTAGCTGTCCAACTCTTTCTCTCCCCCTATCTTTGTGCACCCACTCCTAAGGCTGTTCAAAGTTTGGTTCAACCCGAAGAACCGAACCGACCGATTCGGGTTGGTTCGGTTCGGTTTCAAATCTCTTACGGTTCAGTTCAGTTTCATGATGTTGAACCGAATATATATATATATATATATATATATATATATATATAATAATACATAATATCACAAAAGTGCTTGTAGCGTAGTGGGTTGGAGTGTGGGGGTCGCGAGTTTGACTCTCTAAACCACTTTCAAAATTTTATTTTTTCCTATTTTCGGTTTGAATCAGTTCGGTTCACTTGGGAGGTTCGGTTCAATTCGGTTTAGCTAAAATTATGGGTGAACCGGACCGAACCGACCCGTGTTCACTCCTACCCCTCCCCTTCCCTCCAATCCCACCAAAAGAGTGACGATCCCATGAAGAAACCACAGAAAAACAAGAGAGAAACATGAGACAGTTGGGAATAGATCATGTGGTGGGGAGGGACTGACACTGTAAGCTTCATACCTTATTTTACGAACATTCATAGATATGTTCTAGCGATTCAACACTTTCCACACGCAAAACATGCTACATACATTACATGCCCATAGTGTGAAAGAATTTAGTGTTACTATCCCCTTCTTTGACCCATCTTTCCCAACGAGAGATGAGTTTTACGTAACCTCCAGTGAAAGAGATGGATATTTTACATTGATAGATATTAACAAGAGATGTAATTTCTGCAGCATGATGTTGTTCCAAAGGGTGTCTCAGCTTTCATTGCCTTCTTATTATTGACCCAGATTTGAACCAGTATTAGAGGACACGATTCTTAACTAGTTTCTTGCCTGTTTTCCCTCAGATCTTTGTTATCTAGTGTTCTATCCTATCCCTAAATTTTTCTCATATTTTTGCCAAAAGATATCATATTTGTATGTAGACAAGTTTCATAGATCATCAAACCCAGATGTTCGCAATCAAGCACTAACTTTTATGGCCATAAAAAATATGTTAGAACTGCTTTAAGAGATCCAAGAAATGTCACTGAGATGTGTCATCTAGTCATGCACTACAAGGTCTACATTGAGAGAAGGTTCATAATTACAACAAGGCAGGGTATGACTCCACCCATTTGGATATTTTTGACAATTCATGAAAGTTGGGGTGTGTCCGTCTATATATACATGACATTTTAGATTTTACAAGGCTTTATCTACAAAAAAAACCCTTGAAAACTTATATCCTTGTGTTATAAACAATATTCAAACATTCTCTTATGAAAGAGACAATTAAAGAGAGGAGTATGATCTAAATTCCTTTGACATATAAGAGTACAGTTTTTTGTTTTTCGGTTGGTCATATAAGAGTACAGTTGGTGACAATCCTGGGCGTACAACTCTCCGTTTTATGTATACTCCTGCATCCTGAAGCAAATGGCCAAATTTGCAAGAAAATCTCACACATTTACCCAGGGAGTAGAAGGAAATTACACAATACAATACAAAAAGGTAGGTACAGTGATTGTGACGATAGAAAAATACATTGCAATAATTTATTGGCCAGCCTAGACAAGAGATTAAGAAGGCTTCCTGTATTGACTCCAATGTAAGGGGAGCCAGAGACTGTTCTCAATGAAAGGAATTGGAAGCGGCTCATGCATTAGTTTTCAAAGATAATCCAAATTTAGCTTTCCGTAATTTGGACTATCAAACATTATGGAACTTTTTCAGTTGATTCTAACAAAACTTCTATAATACAGATGCTCATCTCCTTAAGAATCCCATTGCCTGGTAGACATTGCTGAGAGTTACTTCTGCTATGTCAGTGGCCTTTGAAGCACCCTCCATCAGAACTCTATCCAAGTAACCTGGATCAGATGTGATTTCCTCGTAACGAGCCTGAAGAAAGGAAACAAGGATTGATTTGGTATGAGAAACTGAATCTGTATATTTCACTATGTGATCCCGAGTTCTTGGCAATTATACAGTGGAAAGGGAATTTGAGCAGAAAAAGAACATTTTCTACAAAATATAAGAACCTGAATTGGGTGTAAATGATCAATCAATGCATCTGCAAGGTTGGCTTTGAATGTGCCCCAGTTCATGTTTTGGCATTCTGATGCAACCTCCTGTAGACAGAGAGAAAGAGAGTGTGTTATGAGAAAGCATTAGAAAAGTCTCATGACAAGCAGAAATGAGACATTTATGAGAAAAATATTAATACCTCTTTTAACCTTCCAGTGACAAGCTGGTAAATTGAGAGAAGGTTGTTGCATTCAGGCCTCTCAGGATTGTCAAATTCCAATCTGAATGTTAATAGCTTAATGTAAGAAAGTGTGGAAGGCATAAATGGAGTACAATAAAACAAGAAAATAACTGAAACTGGCTTCACAAAGGTACGGAGTATGCTGCTTCTATCTTATATACTAATTGGCAACAAAACTCAGCAGGTCACACCCATTGATTTGTTGTTAGTTCAGGCATATATTAAACAAGGTAGACTGATTGCAGAGCCACAATCCTTTAACGAGCATGAAAACAACATGCAAAGTTATCAAAGCAGGGCCCTTGGGGATACATGACATTGTTTCTTAACATTTCTTGACACACTCATGACTGATCAACAAGACACTCTTCTCTGTCTTCAGCGCAAACATTTTTTTTGTAAATAACATAAATGCCTTGAAACATCACATCAAAGAAACTGCCAAAAAAAATAGAAAGCGAGCTAAAGGAGTAGCCATGTGCATGTTATCTTTCTAGGTGTCCTCATCTGAAAATTAGAAAAACAAATTATTGTGCAGCTTCTTAAGCTAACCATTTATGACACAATCATCAACACGACGATAAGGCAGGTGCAGAGTCATGCTACAAACCCTGGAAATGAATCGGTCTTGCAACGCTTTATCTTGTTGGCAATTACCTAAATGGCAGAATGTAAAGAAACGATGAGAATGCATGGACAAGAAAATGTAGGGAATAACTGGAGAATCGGTAAAACGCAGATTGCTCATTACCAACTCACATCTTTGGGGTCAAGAAGATTGATACGAGACTGGTCTGAAGGTGCAGATTTTGACATCTACATTGACAACCAGACAAAATGTTGAAACAAACAACTAAGTAAAACACACTCCTCAAATGATAAGTAGGAATAGAATGGCAAAATTATATTTTGTAGAAAAGAAAGTACTTGAATTGCAAGCTGGCGTTCTTCAACTAGGTCAAGCTCTGGTTTACTTATGGCTTAGACTCCAAAAGACTTCATCCAGAAAGATAGGTGCACTACATGGACCAAATCTAAATGGGATCAGGGATATGAACTTATTCTGACATTCTATTGTACCATATATCCTATTTATATTCAGTATAGATAGCAAACTTTTCTTCACAGCCACTATCTAAGTTCTCATTGGTCCAAGGATGGCAAAATCGCGCGGGTCGGGTCGGAGTCGGGCGGGTCAGCGGCCTGCGACCCGAGTTGGCGGGGGAACTGGCCAGGATCCGCGGAGTCCCGGTAGTCGGGCCGGATCCGCCGGGGTCGCGCGACTCCCCGACCCGACTCCCCCGACTCCGCCGACTCCACCCGACTCCAAGTGGTCTGTATGTGGTGCAACCGATTCTCTCAGGTTACCTTCAGGATCCTCTTCGGTTAGGGGTTCAGGATCTCCTTATTTACCTGAATATCATTTAAGTAAATGTTATAATTTGTTGTTTCATTTACTTAAGATATTACATGTAAATAAGGAAGTACCCCTCATTTGAATCCAATAAAAATATCAAAAAAATCATATCTCTTACCAATAAAAAGTCAACTCTCTCATTGAAGAAGAAAATCGCGATTTCGATGATTTTAGCGAAATGCTAACTTTCTAATCTCTCATAATTTGGCCAATCTAAAAATTTGATAATTCAAATAAATCATATGGAACACTAAAAATTCAAAGTCCGGTAAAAAAAGTCAAACGTGCATATGACTTCTCCAAGGGAGCCACTCTCCTACTGACAGCACTTAGTCTGCTTGAGACCTCTCAGGATTTGGTCAAACCTAAATTATCACCACTCAAAGTCATGAGAATTGTCACTTTCTAAGACTTTTTCAATTAGAAAGTGAAAATTTTCATGAGTTTAGGTGATATTACCTTAGGTTTGACCAAATCTTGAGAGCTCTCAAGCAGACTAAGTGTTGTCAGTAGGAGAGTGGCTCCCTTGGAGAAGCCATATGCACGTTTGACTTTTTTTACCGGACTTTGAATTTTTAGTGTTCCATATGGTTTATTTGAATTATCAAATTTTTAGATAGACCAAATTATGAGAGATTAGAAAGTTAGCATTTCGCTAAAATCATCGAAATCGCGATTTTCTTCTTCGATGGGAGAGTTGACTTTTTATTGGTAAGAGATATGATTTTTTTGATATTTTTATTGGATTCAAATGGGGGGTACTTCCTTATTTACATGTAATATCTTAAGTAAATGAAACAACAAATTATAACATTTACTTAAATGATATTCAGGTAAATAAGGCATCATAGTTACCGTTGCTCTGTATTGTAATATGAACATATGTGTAACTAGACTATAGATATACCCAAAATGTTATATTACTATATATTTTTAAATAATTTTTACTGATTTTTTTTATTTTTCCTGATTTTTTGTGATTTTTTTGGATTTTTCCTGATTTTTTTTCCATTTTTTAAAAAAAATTTACTCTGGCCGACCCAGGGTCGGCCAGACTCCATTGGAGTCGGCCGACTCCACCGACCCGACCCGACCCGACCCGAGTCGGGGTCGGCTGGGTCCGACTCACCCAGCCGACCCGACTCTGCCATCCATGCATTGGTCTTTCCCCTACAAATTAAAAACATACCAAAATGATGACTATATATCTTAGCAGGTGCTCATGTCTGTAACCTTAATCAGTATAAACATTTTTCAACTTCATCTTTTAGAAACTGACTACACAATTTTCTATAGACTTGAAAAACACAACAAAACTGTTCATATTCATTTCTCCGTAGGAAATTGAGAATATTAGTACCTTTGAAAGACCATCAGTTAGGGACATTACGCGAGCCCCCGTAGGAGGAATGAGCACTTCTGGAACCTAATATAGAAGATTGGAGAACTGTTATTTGCAAAGGCATACAAAAGATGATTTGACAAAATGACAAGCACTAAAACTTATTGATTAGGACACTAGGAAAAGAAATCACCTTAAAAAGTGAACCACCTCTCCTACAATACCAGCACAAGGTAGCCATCAGGTGGATGTTGTATTTAGAGAGAATAAAGATGGAAATTTTGAACCTTGAAATAGGCATATAAGGTATCTATAAAATTGAAATGTCATTCCTACCCTCCCAATTTCTTCCATTTCTTCCCTCCAAATAAGTAATTCACTCTCTCAGCCAATTCGCGAGTCAGCTCCAGATGTTGTTTCTGATCCTCACCCACAGGCACAAAATCAGCCTGCAGTTTGTAAACCAACATACAAGGGTTTGAATTTGAGAAATATATATATATCCATAGAAATCATTACTCTGTGCAGGTTTTCAGGCTTTCACCATGTTCTATATCATGCAAACCAGAGGACCGTACAGCAACTATAGGAAAAAGAATGTCTAATCATAATTCAGTCAGATTACCTGGTATAAAAGGATATCTGATGCCATTAGAACAGGATAAGTCAGAAGTGCAACACCAACATTTTCATCACCCTACAGCAAAATTGTTGTCCAGCAAAAGTTTAGTTCTGCATGTTTCCCGGAATTCACAGCTTCAGAAATCTCAAATGAATTTCCTACATCTGGTAGACAAGACTCATTGTATGAAAAAAAAAATACATGTACTTAGTCATGTCCTAATTCCTAACTACGCTGTTTTTACGGAAGACAAGCAAAATAAATTGATGATTACCAGCCGTTCAGGTTGCTAGCAGATAACTGGATATATACAAAATTCTTATAAAGCAGTTAAATAGAGTTTGAAAAAGCCATCAAATAATGATTGACACTGGATTTCCTTTCAGTACATACAAGCAAAGAAGGAGCTCAAGGCTGGCATGGCCTGAAGAGCTAATCTAATTGGTAGCTTTGTTGTGGCCAGGGGGTTCCAAAACACAACAATATGCAGAGAATGTCTTTGTGGGTATGCACAAAACTTGCAAAAGATTCGCATCATGAAAGTTCTTTTAAATTTCTTGAAAGCTAAAGAACATGTAGGATATTTAACTTGCTAGCTAAGTCTGTAACCATGGCATGAAATATTATAACTACCTCAATTGTATCACTCCACAACAGAAACTTACACATGATGAAATGTCATCCCACAATTGTAATGTTATGGTGTGTTTTAATTGTGAAGGACAAAAGAATAAAGAGGGCAGAGAAACAATGTATACAAATAAAATATGATGCATATGGTCAATACAGCTATAAAAGCATATATAAAATAAAACATAAACAAAAAATGTGAAACAAGCAGTCATGAAGCTGTCATACAGCTGCAACGCACCGCCTTGAGAGATTTTTCTTTAAATTGAATCATTCTATTCAGCCAACCAATTGGTGTTGCAGAACTCAGCAACCACATCAGTTCCACATGAGCACGAACATGGGATTGAACAAATACAGAAGCCTAAAGTTAATACAAGCAATTCTCAGTTTGATAAAGGATAATGGGAAAGAAATGAGCCAAAGATAGCACAACATTGAAGAAAGGTATAAATAGTGTACCTTGGATATATCTACACCACATGCCAGATAAATGGCGGCTGTTCTCCTTGTGGCTTCAGACAGCTGCTGAGCATCATACTGTAGAGTAATCTGTCAACAAAGAGATTATTTTAAGAAAATCCATACTTGGAATCTACACGGATATCCTGTTAGAACATTACAATGAGGACAGAAGATACATATCAAATTTTGGACAACTGAACCAGCAAAAAAATTTATTGCAAGACTTAGATATAAATGAAATAAACTTCATGAAAAAAACTAATGTATTCAATAATACATCTCATCCAACGACCTGATGGAAGGCAAAAACAGGTGCAGAACAAATCCTATGTCCATTTCTGTTTCAGATAGCAACCGAGAAGTGGAAACAGATTTTGGGCTTATATTAATTTTAGTTCAGAATTAGAGTTCACACAAGATCTTCTCAAAATCAGAACCTAGAGCAGCCATTTCGGCTTGGAATGCCACTCATTTATTGCCCCCAACATTCCTGCTCTGATTCTAGATATCCTGGCTCAATGTCATACCTTGTAGCCTATATGGTAATAACAAGGGTAAAATATTAAAAATTATTACATATTTATACCCCTATATAGGTGAGAAAAGAAAAAAAAACTATCAGTAGAGCAAGCAGAAATAAACTGAATGAAAAACCAGAAAGCGAGGCAAAATAGATGCATACCGCATGTAAGTCGACGATGAAGAAGAGTGTTTCATATGTATCCTGCAATGAATTTGGAAACAGAATGAACCATATCATACTAATGGAGTAACAAAAAGTCATTTCTTCAGTCCCTGTGGCAATCACACCTGACAATAGGATTAAATCATGAGAGAGAGGGAATTGGGGTTGTGGGACATCAACCCTTTTTAGTTATAAAAACCACCATGTTTGGATAGCATACCACGAGACAGAATGACCTATAAGGTCATAGTAAAAACGAGTTGATGAACGAATATATCTACTTGCGTAGACCAATCAGTTGCATATGAGTACTTTCTGCCCCGGAATCACATGATCAAAAAAGCTCAAACACTCAAGCAGTTGAAGTGTTGACAATATAATAAACAAGAAAACACGGCAACAAACTTGCATGCGACACTTGACGTCATCTTTCTTCTTTGTGAGATGTAGGGTAAGCTTGTCTAACACTTGGCTCACCCTTCGCCATTTCTACCCTGCATGATATCCTCGGTGATGTTTATTTATTCATGAGACATGTAGAAATGAGCTTTCTTTTTGGTGCAGAAGTGCTTCACTTCGAAATCTTTTACTCGGTTTTCGCGGATGACAGAAAAAAATTCGACCAAGTTATTGGGTCACTCAAGTAGTGTGGGAAAGAAAGAGGAAGTAGGAAAATGTCGATAAAAGCCAAACAACCTGAAGCGTAATCCAGTTCTTGATGGCACCCAGGTAATTCCCGAGGTGAACTAATCCCGTTGGCTGGACACCAGAGACCACCCTCTTCCTGCAGAGTGAGTAAATCGTCACTTCAGTGGCGTTCAAAGGAATTTCCCAACAAAATAAGAAGAGAAGACATGATTTTGATGGGAGCAAACGCGTCTGGACGGCGGCAACCAGGCAGTCAAGAACTCGAAAGCTTCATTCGGCGCAACCCACCACACTTCCCGAAATGAGACAAAAAAACCACAGAAGTTCCAAAGGATTTCTTACTTCCTAGGCTTCGCGGGACTCCCCGAGCTCTCGGTACTGACTTCGGGAACCGAGGAGCTGCACAGGCAGCGGAAACCGGTGCTCCCTCTCTCCGATGCACGAGCCGCCGCGGCCTTTCTGTTTGCACTCCAAAAGCTTGCCCCACGGAGACTGCGAGAACTACTGCCAAGCACGAAAAGGAGTGGAGGTCGGTGAAGAGCAAACAGACAATGCAGAGAGGGAGAACAAGGGAGGAGCAGAGCGGGATTAGGGTTCCGAACGTGAATGCGCCGAGGCGAGGGGAGTTGTTGGACAGGAGGAGGAACTGGGAGAGGAGCGTGCGGCCCATCGGCGCCTTCGCACCGCACCTCCGGCGGCCGCTCTGCTCTGCGAAGCCCCGCCCCCGCCTTCTGCCGCGGCTCGGCTGCCCGCGAACTCCACCGGGGAAGAGCTCCGTAAGCGGATTTGGTGGGCGCCCAGGCCGGGTCCAGTTGTAGGTCCGGGTTTAGCCGGTTCGGATTGGGTGGAGTTGGCCACGGAGGAGATGATGGGCCCACTATTAGGGGCCCACATAACTATTGGGCTTCTCTCGACGAAAAGTGGGCTTTTGGCCAAGTTTGGGCTAGCCATTTCCTAGGGGGCCTGCAGGAGACCTCCATCGGGCTCGGGGCCCGGTCAAAAGGACTCCGATAAGCTAAAGGTGGCTCATCGGGCCCAGGTCGTAAGCAAAGTACTTTGAAAATTTTATATATATATATATATATATATATATATATATCTCTCTCTCTCTCTCTCTCTCTCTCTCAATATATAAGGGGTATAAGGGGGAAAACTCACGTGTTCCATTCTAGGGAGCTTATCTTTCTCACGTTTAATCATTGAGAGATATGAGTCTGAAATTTAATAGTCTTGGAAAAAAATAACAAATATTACTACATGATATTTCTATCATAAATTTTAGAGAATTTTATTAAAATAACATTCTTTTAATAAATATTTACCAAAAATGTCTATTTCTAACAAATTTACAAAACTATGTCCAATTTAACATATTTACAAAACTATTTTTAGATAGCTTACACAAATACGTTTCAATTTACATAAATTTTACACTATTTTTCTATGAAATACACAAACATAATGCAGTCTACACAAATTCGCAGCTTACACAAGTTTGGTGTAACTTACATAAATTTGTGTGTTTCATTTTGTATAAACTATCCAAGCATAGTCTTATAAATATGGTAGAATCTCGTACAGTTTTGTAAATGTATTAGAACGGAGCATATTTTGATACAGATTCATTGAAATAATGTTATTTTAAAAAAAATCCCTATTTTTTTTCAAACCACTCTTTTATTTAGCTGCTCTCAACTTTTTAGTCCATCATCCACCCACCCACTTAGCAGCCTTGTCCTGTCAAGCCTGTCGGTGGCGCGGGTTCACCTGCCGTGATGAGTAGGCCATGCATGGGGCAGCATGATCTTGGGCTAATCTTTTTTCTTAAAAAAATAATTTTCCTATATTTGGTTCAGTAAATATTTGACAAAAATATTATTAACTTTTAAATTGGTACACATTTTATCATGAACTTACCCAACTTTAGGATAAGGGATGGACATTTGGATGTGGACAAGAGCACAATTATCAGACCAACCCTAGACAAAGACAAGTCCCCAAATGTATCTAGCGCCTGTCTGTTCTTAGGACAAAACAGTCTCCATTGCTAACCTTGGTCCTGAAGCGAGATGGATTGAACAGAGTCTATGAGAGATGAAGTTTCCGGTTTAATCAAATATCGTGCCAATAATTTTGCCCTGAGTTCATATATTGTTCGTCGGTACATCCTTTTATTTAAAAAAAAATGAAAATTTATATTTCCATCATGAGTTGCTACGTTATAAAAAAATTAAGGAAAAATGAAAAGAGCATATACAGACATTAGATCCCGTTAAGAGGTGTACCGTCTCTGTCCATTTTTTTTATGAAATTGATAATTAGATTATTACGGACATCTTCTTCAAATAATAATTACTATTATTTGATAAGTCCGGCCCCATAATCTCGGCCCAGCCCCAATGCTAGACTCGATAAGTCACGGCCACAACAGAAATGGAAAAAAAGGGGTTTAGTCCCGTAGTGGCCCCCAAGCTGTACCAATCTTTAAAGAGAGATCAGCAACTATAAGAATAAATAAGTGAAAAAAAAAAAATTTAACATGTGTCAATGTCTGTTGCTTCTTTTCTCTTTCTCTCTCTCTCTTTTGCAGACTCATCTTTTTTAATTTTTTTTTTGAACAAAGAAATAGGGGATTATATTATACTAAAAGCAGAGCTACATAATATAAAGGGAAAGGGGGAAACGCTGCCCATATCTTGTGCATGACACAAGTATGGTGGCAGCCCATCTCTGCCCAAGACAAAAGAAAATACATATCTATAAAGATGACATAGGAAACACCATGGTGCTAAACACTATACCTCTACCTCCAAGATGACTTGAGCAGGAACGAATAGGGCCAAGGTAAGTTTGAAGAAGGCAAGTATCAATCTAAGGTAGAAAACCACTATGAAGAAACAGACACCAACACAACAGTTTCGTGAAGTTCTTCCCCTCCATGGGGATGGTTTTGTCTCTTCGCAGGAGAGGTTTTGTTCTCCGTCGGCAAGGTTCCCCCTTATCGTCGGAGAGGTTCTTGTCTCTCCGCATGAGAGGTTTTGTTCTCCGTCGGCAAGGCTCCCCCTTATCGTCGGAGAGGTTCTTGTCTCTGTTTGGCCGACGGGCTCCCGACGGCTACCCGGAGTTCCGGCATCGGCTTCTTTTCAGATCTTCTCTATTGGCGTTGAAGCTCGCCACTCCCGCTCGCCCCCCCTTGGTCCGGAGGCTTCTCCGGCGTCAGTGCCCTTTCGATCCCTGGTTCGAGGTCTGTTGTTGTGCATCCTTCTGTCCGGGTAAGACGAGCTCCTCTTGCGGTATTCCTCGCGGGTTTGCCTCCTCCTGTCGATCCTATGCCGTTGCTTGCCGGCGAGCTTCTCCGACAGCCCCGTGCGTCTTCCGGCTACAGTTTCGTGACAGCTTTGTAGGCGCCTTTGTTTGCGCCCCCTTGTCCCTCCCTCCCCGGCCGATCCAGGCAACGTCCACCCATCTGCTGTCGTCTGGTCTTGGTCTGTTCGTCCCTTTGGGATGGGGATTTCATCTTTGTGTATTGACCGATGGTCTCAATGTGGTGTTCGGTTTGCTTTGTTGGGGTTCTCTGGCCACTCTTGTCAGAAGGTGGCGTGCCATGTTCCATCTGTACCTCTTTGCTTCTAAATGAAGTTTTATCTTTTCTGTCCAAAAAAAAAAAAAAAAGCAAACAAATAGAGTCTTGAGATGACACACAGGTCATCGTTACAATGTCGTTCTTGGAAACAAAAAGGAGCCACCTAACTGAAAGGGAATAGAGGGGTGAAGGAGGAGCTAGAAGGGAAAGGGGCACTTCTACGAAGAGAAGTGTGAGCTGGAACACAAAGGCATGGCGAAAAACTAAAGAAGGGAAGCGGACACAAGCGTATAGCAGATGGGGATCGATGGAGGGAGGGACAGATCCAATGGTGAACGGAAAGCAACAGAACAAGGATGAAAGAAGCGGATGAGAGACACGTGCGAGGGTGGAGATTGGAGACGGTGACGAGAGTAGAAGGATGAGAGAAACAGAAGGGTGGAAGATGGTCGAGGGAGGACGGAGAGGGAGGAGCCGGCGTGCGCAGGGGGGGAGATGGATTGGGGGAGGAGCAGACACAAGAAGGGGCACTGGGTGGAGATGAAAAGAGTAAGAGGAACACAACGACAGAAGACAATAGGAGATAGAAATGAGAGAGGAGGCCAATATAGGATCGAGAAGGTGGAATTAGAAGAAACAAATTGAAAAGGAAATGAGATCGGACAGATGGAGGAAGACGCAGGAGAGGAATAAATCTAGGGTCAGGGGATCCTCCCCCCCCCCCCCCCCCCCACACACACACATATAGAAGTGACGCCTAGAGATCACAATAGAACTGTAGATAGATCGGCGTCGAGTCCATCGAAGAGCCGGCGACAGAATCGTCGATGCCGGCGATGAAGACCACCCAAACGGTGGGGAAGAAATTTCTTTAGAGATGACTTTAGGAAGACGAAACCCTAAACACGATCTTAAAATTTCTCTCTCTAAAAAAGTTTAAAAAGGAGAAACTTGACTTTCTCGAATAGGATTTTCATTTTTTTTCTTCTCTCGGATCAATCTTAAGATTTTACTCTCTCTTTTTCAGATTAATTATTAAATTCTCGAGTCAGCCCTTGCTGAGGTGAACAGCAAATATAAGTTCCCGTATAAAACTAAATATTTTTCTACCTGAGACCTAAACTCAACCCTTAATTCAAGACACTAGTTTATCTTATCATTATTCTTATTCTTATTATTTTAACTTGATGCATCAAGCGGAACCCCATGATTTTGTGTATAAAAACCAGCTTTGCCAGCCAATTTGAACAGTGGGCTTTGTCGGGTCATTGTTGGCGGGGCGACAACTGCCACTTAAGTCCAGTTCGCGGCCCACCCAATTTGGCTCGCTGGATGCGAGCACGACGCCGTTGATGGGGGCGCGGGGACAGGGTTGGTGGCAAAAGTTAAGGTTAGAAAATAAAATATACGAATAATTATTTTATTCAAAACAAACGTTATTTACGGGTGTAACTATTCTATCAAGGCTAGACAATAAAATATTCCAAATTTTATGTTTAAGACATTTAAGTTTAAAAAAAGTCGTGATTGCCATATGAAATAGTCTCTCTTGAAATTTTTCACGTGGTTCCAGATCCACCAAGCTATGTTGTCAAAAGTTAAGGTTTTCTGTCGTCACTGCCATGCCCATTAGACGAAGCTCTTATTTTAGCTGTTAATATTGTTCTCAAATATTTTTTATTATCGGTTTAAAAAATATGGATTCATTAGAAATTCTCGACATTTGCTCGAGCATTCTTCTTAATTAGGAGGTTAGTTTTTTCTGCTCTTTTTACAATAAATCTGCATATATCAACAAAATTTCCAAGTCAAAAAGTATCAAGGTAAGGAATAAATTCTCCAAGAAAGGAAATGTTGATTACACGACCAAGAGAGGAAATCTCGATTCTCTAACAGTTATCAAGTTCCGTCAAAAGATGAAAGTCTAATTATCAAATAGAGTTCGACTACTCGACCCTAATTATCAGATGGAACCCATGAAGCGTTGTAAGTACCTGATACCCCACCCTAAGAAAAGGTCATTATTTTGACGTTAATGTCAATAAGATTATTTGAGGTAATGATCACTACAACAAATGTAGTATATGTAGACGGCTAGAAATTGAAGCCGTCTACATAACCGTCTACGATTGTATGATACGTAGACGGTTTACAGAAGCCGTCTACGTATGATACATTCGTAGACGGTGAAAATAGCCGTCTACGATTATTATGTAGACGGCTTAGCTTAGCCGTCTACGAATATTTGGTACGTCGACGGATTTACTAAAACCGTCTACGTATATATGTAGACGGCTTATAAAACCGTCTACGTATATATGTAGACGGCTTATAGTAGCCGTCTACGAATAATGTTATGTAGACGGCTCAAAGCCGTCTACGTATCAAATATAAGTGTAAATTATTCTATATATAATTATACTCATCAAATAAATATTCAAAATTTAAGATTCAAATTTTATATATTAAAAGTAATTTTAAGATAAAAATGATTAATAAGAATAATTATTTAATATGTAGTTGATTATGAATACTATAGGAAAATTATACATTATAATGCTAACATTTTTAAATTGATGGCTATGCTCATAGCATTAAATATATAAATATATGTAAATTTCAAATATATAAACTATATTCGTAGCCACTTCTTGAATGCAATAAATGTCAAACATTATTGAATTAATGTTTGTGTATAGAGAAGGTGATCATATGTAATTAACTTGGGTGCCCCAATTTAAGAAATATATATCTTTTAGGGATGGGTCTACAAAATGAATTTTATTATTCTTATGCGACATAAGAGAATAGAAAATATAAAAAATAATCAACTAAAAATAACAAAAATATATTAAATGTTATATATTTATATATTAAATATATATAGTTTAGATATATATCTATGTATAAATATATAGTTTAGATATATATCTATATCCATATATATATATATATATATATATATATAGATTATACATAGATAATATATTTATATTTATATCGATACATTTGTTAAAGTAAGACGGTGGTTATTTGACAACCACTTTATGTATACGACTTTATTGTAGCTGTCTACAAAGATTGATATAACTTATGTAGCCATCTACATATATATATGATTTCAAAGTAGTAAGATATGTAATAATATAATATATTATAAACTGTCTACATATGAAATATTATATATATATATGAAGATATTTATATTTACATAGATGTTTATGTAATATATAGATATATAGTTATATAATATGAAATACTATATATAGATAAAAATATATATATATGTATTACTATATAATATCTATATATAATATATATAGACATAAATATCTATGTAGGTATATATCTATATGTATATATGTATATATCTATGTATTTATATCTACAAGCATATATCTATATGTAAATATTACTAGATTTGTACATCTTTATTTATAAATTAATATTTAAAATACTACTTAATTTTGCATTTATATTAATACATTAAAATTAATATTCTGATATATATATTTAATATTAATAGTTTTTATTTATGAATTTACATATATAAATGAGTAAATATTTATTTATAAATTATATATCTATGTATCTATGTTATATAAATATATTATATATTTATATTCTATGTATCTCCTCTGCCTGAGGGTCTCGTCACGGGAGATGACACAGACACTGATGACTCGGGCACCCTCCTCGCTTTCCTCTCCGGCTTCCAACAATGCCTACATCACCCCCACTCGCCCTCATAATGATCTAAAAATCATGAAATTAAATTAATCTCGATTATATATATTTAGACTAACTTTCAAATAAATATAATTGAGATTGATTGTCTTCGACAGTAGATAGAAAGTTAAACGAATGTAATTAACTTTGAATAAATATATATAATATATTTGAATATATAATAATTATATATAAATATATATTTAGTATGTATAATCAAGTATGTTTTGTTTAAATATTTAAATATATTTATACAAATGTAAGTAAATATAAGTAAATTTAATTAACATTATATATTATAATTGAATATATAATAAAAAATATAAAATAGTAACAAATATTAACAAATATAATTAGCGGTTTCGCCCAATTGTTTCGTCGAAACCGCCCTCCCCATCCCAAAATTTCCCCTCCCGCCATCGAAACCGCCCTCCCCGCCCCCAAATTTTCCCATCCCGCCATTTCCCATTTCCTTTTTCCTCGCCTTCCCCCCTCTCTTCCTCCGTCTGCCCCGAACTGCTCCCCGCCCCGCCCCGCTGTCCTCCGCTCCCACGACCTGCGGGCCCCTCCTCGTTCCGGGGCTTCTTCTCCACTTCAAGCTGGTGCTCGGCCGGCGACGTAAAGACGAGGGGCGACAACAGGGGGATGGGCACGCAGGAGAAGACGGTCTCCCGGGAGATGGGTACGGCCTCAGGGTTGATCTGGAGCGACGCCGGCGCGCGCCTCTGCAGCTTCGAAAGGGGGGGCTTCCCCTCTCCGGCCATGGGAGGACGAGGGACGGCCATGGGAGGACGAGGTACTCCTGGGGAGAGAACACCCTCCACGGGGCAACGAGGAATGGAGGCCCCTCCTATTTTGGTTTTTAATTTTTAATTTCTCTCCCGTCTCCCCTGTCCCTGTCTACCTCTCTCCCCTTCCCCCATCTCCCGATCATCCTTCTCCTCCCCCTACCCTCGGGAACCCCTGTATCAGATCCGCTGGGGACCTCCACAGCGGCGCAGCAGGGGCGTTCTTGGGGTAGACAAGCCCCGAGAGGGACTGCAATAATGCCGAGCAGAGCAGGTGGCCGAGCAGCGGCAGGAGGCAGTAGGGCAGCCTGGGCTGGGCTGAAATGACGGCGTCTACCTGGATGAGAAGGCGCTCAGCGTGGGATGCCAGCGCGTTGAAGCGGCGACAGACGGGGCGGCACCGCACGAGAGACCGGGCGTCCGCCACGAGGTTGAGGACTCGGTGGACGAGGTTGCTGGGTTATCCGTTGGTAGCAGATGCACTTGACTCACTCTACGAGAAGGTAATATGTTTATCCATATTTTTCGTGGGGAATTTCGCATGTGAATTGATGGAATGCGAGATGACACCAGCTTTTAGTTGATTGATCGCTTAGCTGATCTGCACCATATTTCTGCTCCAATCGCATAGAGATTTCCGTCAACTTTGATCAACTTTGGGAGTATAAACATTGCAATAGCAGTTGCAATTGATGGTGGACTGATAACTCCTATTTTGCAGGATGCAGATAAGGTACTTATCAGTGTGCAAACACCTGATTGATTCTTTACTCTGGATATGTAACTCAATGGGATTATCATTTGCAGCTGGAATTTTATCTGCTATCCTAGAGATGGCAAGGCCCGTTCTAAGCAGCTTCAACGCAACGATTACAATTCAGGTTTTTGAACTTCACGACTCTTTCGTTTCATGTTTTAGATTGGTTTCCCATTTAACTGGTTGATCTTTTACAGGAACATTTACCTTATCCAATTTGGGTATGTTTGGTGTGGACAGATTTGATGCTATTCTTCCTCCCGGACAGGTGGGATATGTAGCATATTTATCTGACAAATTATTCCTAGAATGCCTTGATATCATACTTGTCTGATCTTGTTTGGATTCAGGGTGCAATTATGACTGTCGGAGCATCAAAACCTACTGTTGTTGCTGATGCAGATGGCTTCTTCAGTGTAAAGAATAAGATGCTGGTAAGTTATATTTCCTACGTGATAAATCCAATTCATTGTTTCTCTAGCTTATCATTTGGATGAGGATATTGTCCACTAGAAGATATGAAATTGATATTCATGTATGGAGTCTGAAACAAAATAAATGAGCACTACTGAGTGTATTTTGAATGTTATAGGCCAAAATAAGTAGACAATTATGTTCCAGCAATAGGTTAAAATCTGATGAAAACATGACGAACATTGCTGGCCTTTTGACATTTAAATTTTTTTTTTGTCAATAAAAGATATGTAGACGGCTCCTTTAGCCGTCTACAAAAGACTTATATGTAGACGGCTACTGTAGCCGTCTACATATAATTTTTTTGTAGACATCTTTGTAGCTGTCTACATATATTTTTTTGTAGACACCTTTAATAGCCGTCTACATATAAATTTTTCGTAGACGTCTACAATAGCCGTCTACATACGTACATATACGGCTGTACAGTCGTCTACTTATCTTACTTTTATAGACGGTTTAAGAAAACCGTCTACGTATGTTTTGTAGACGGATTTTTAGTTGACGGCTCTGTAGACGGTTTCATAACCGTCTATGAAACGTTTTGTAGACGGCTTTGTGATTTTTGTAGATGGTTTTCAGCCGTCTACATATCCTACTTTTTTTGTAGTGGATGTAGTTCTCAAAATAACATCTCGAGATGCGTTTAGAAAGAAAATTAGTTAAACTCACACTCCATATTTTTTCTGACGTATTTTAACTTGGTACATCTTGTTCTGACAATTTATGACTCAAGATGATACTTAACTCGACAAATTCAGAAATGGACATGCTGAAATTCGAACAAGAATACATATATATATATATGAAGGCAGTGGAGGCGTTCCAAATAGAACTTGTCTTAGAGAAGATATCGCCCCCACTATAAGTGCGAACAAGAAACAACGATCTTCTCTCAGGGTATAACTACATCCAACGAGACGACAGTCGCACACTGTTGGTCTTGTAAAGCGAAAACTATCTAATATGTAAAGAAGAGTCTCTATCAATTCTAGGGCAAAAGTAGCATGTACCGGACACCAATGACGCGTAGAACGAGGCAGTCGGTGGCGGAGAAGAAGGCGCGGCACGCCGACGGTAAGCAAGGATGGCGACGTCCGCGTCGGAGGCGAGGGCAAGAGGCGACCAGTAGCGAAGAGCGATTCCCCGATGGTGTACGGAGGACAGAGAGCGCAAGAGCCAGAGAGAGTTCGCAGAAGAGTTTTGGGAAGAAGACTTCGTCAATGCGGTTTCTCTCTCTCTCCTAATCACAAAACCGCCCACGCCCACTACACGCCGGTTCACTTCTTCAGGGACAGGCGCGTCCCATAGGCCCATTAAGTAAAAAGAGAAAAACAGATAAGAAAAAGTGTGACGGCCCAATAAGGCTCACGGTCACCTCACACGCCCGCCGCCCGCCCAGCCCTGCCCGGCTCGATCGGCAGGCGGGCGCGCATGTGTGGTCTTGGGCATACCTCCCTCTAGTTCCATAGGAACAAGTTCTTAGAACCATAAGGACATATAAAGACCACACCCTTACTTGTATTTTCCAATATGAGACAAAACCCATAAACACATAAGACACATTCTCCTACCAAACCTTGAGTTTTCCTTTAAACTTGTAACCACCCTTTTCTACCCAACAGTGGAGTCTTCAGACTCAGGAAAAAGTGAAAGGAGGATATTGTCAGACTCTCTAATCAATGTGATTGTTTTCTTACAATCCACGTTAATTTTATTACAAATTTATTCTTACAAGAAATATTTCTCTTCTAAAAATATATATGAGTACATATTTCTTTCAAAAATGTCCCACGACAAGACATAAATTCTCTACAAATCTTGTCGCCCATTGGGTATAATGAACTGTAGTTGAACCATCTATCAAGTTTTCTCTTATATAGAAAATAAGAAAGAGATCTATAACCATGGCTTCTTAAAGAGTAAGTTACGGCTGCAAATAATATTTGACGCACACCGTGTTGTAGAACAAATGTTTGGTTAACGTACGTCCACACCTATTCGTTTTTTGATATTTTTATCACAAAGAACAAATAGGTGATGACTTAGAACAGGAAGACCCTCACTAAGAGCGCAGTTTTTTTATATGAATTGTTTTAAATATTATTGTTTCTCCTATTAATTACTTGAAAATACGTATGCCAACTAAATATTTAGTGCAACAATTACTATTCCATATGACTAGAGAAATATTTAATATACTTGCTCATTACTATACTTACACAGTAACATGGTAGAGTGGGTGAAATCACGCAAGACATCATGTACGTGACAAGCAAGTAGTGTGGGGGCAGTGACAAGTTGGAGTGGATTTAGAAATTAAAAATTTAGACTCAAAAATATAAATTTTTGACTTCAAAATATTATCTTTATGATTAATTAAAAATATCGATGGAGCTTTTAATAATAACTTAGAGTTATAAATATAAATTTTGAACTAAAAAATATAATTCTTAGGGTTCAAAATTTATTGATTGGTTTTCTATCTTAATAAATTTAAACTCATAAATATTACATTTGGATTTAACCCTACTTCTTTTATTACTTATAAATAGTGACTTTGAATTTAAAAAAATGATAATTTTAAATTAAGATCCACCGTATGTCCATCGCCCCCGTCAACTCACGTAGCACTCTATATAACACTAATTAAATTATCATGTCATGTTTTAAATCTTTCTCATATGTTATTGTCATTTAACTAATTGGCAGGAGCTGAACGGATCGGATCCTAGGATATTGCCTATATCACAGGAGTAAATTAAGGAGCATGCGCTGTGACTGCATAGCCACGTTTGTAAAACAAATAAAAAAAGAAGGAAGAAAAATAGACTACCTACCCACCCAGTGGCCCACCACCAGGACCATCGCAATTAGATCTGGCGTTGCTGAGTGGGGGAAGAGAACAGTACGTTGATGAGATCCATATCATGTCAACCATCTTCGTACATAGAAATATTTGGTACACATTGTTTGGTATATATTGTTGGAATTATTTGACATTGTGGTCCACTATTCTGAGCTGCACATTTTATGACACACTATGAGGTCTAGTTAAAGGAATATATGTTATTGGGTCTAACCCATTAAGTGTCCATTAAGATCTTGTTATGGGTGGGATACTGCTCAGGTTCATTGAGACTGGTCCCTCATCTCTATAAATATATGTGATACTCATCATCAGGTCACACAGAATACAGATACATAGAGAGAGAAAATCAGATGGAGAGCGCAGCGAATTATGTGTCTCTCTTCCCGACGTCTGTGCACATCGTCTTCCGACGTCCGTGCACATCGTTTTTCGGCGTCATCTTCTTCCTCGCACGTGAGATGACTTCCGTATCAAGTACACACCCCCAACACATATTACTTTTTGATAATATATGCGTAAATCACGGTGTGATTGGTTTGGTTGGACCATCACGTCGATAAAATGGGCAGCTAATAATTGTCCAATTTATACACACATCTTCAGGTGTGTACCAAATATTATTCCTTCACATATTACCGTTTGGATGTTGATTTTTTGTCCCCGAGAATAGTGTCGGGATAAAGTTCACTTCGTAAATGTATTTATCTTTCTCATTCATCATTACATTTGTGACACAATTGTGCCTCCCAAGTCTCAACAAAAGATAAAAATGTCTTTCTAAATATATTTTAAAAGTGTAATAAATATTTTTCTAAAATTTGTATATGCTCTTTAAATGCCGCAGAGGGAGCCTACACTGCATACGGATATGTATGAACTCCACTCTTATGTGAGGAAGAGCACAAATTTTGTACCCACTTAATTTTTTTCATTTGAGAAATAGTAATTGCAAGACCTTTTTATTATAAAAAATAAGTAGAGTTGTAAGAAATAATCTTATTACTTAAAAACAAATATGATACTTTTAATGCTCTTCAATCAATCCAACTTAGTATTATTACAAGAAAAAGTATTTTACCTTTTTTTTAGTGCCCAAGAAGCTAATAATGAGTAGTAGGCAACGTGATGATATTGCCTCCGATATAACCAGGCTTATCTGTCTGGAAGAAACTGTTCAGGAAGTTTAACGGGTAGAATCTTCAGACTTGTTTTATTTTTTTTACATATATATACAAGTTCGTAAGAAGATCAAAATGCACCGCAAGTGAACTCTGCAAGAGTGATCTTTCTGCCTTGAAATCACTCATCTCCTTCTCTCTCTCGAAAAAAAAAAGCCTCCCTTCATATATTTTTATTGGAATATATATAGAGAGAGAGATAGAGCGCAAGATTTGCCTAGTTTTAGTAGTTAATCTCTTTTGAAAATGCTGAGCTCTTATTTGGACGGGAGCCATTTCAAATTTACGACTGAGTTGTGGGTCTTCTAAGGCATCGTTTGGGAGAGAGTTTAAAAAATTTTTGAAATTAAAAATTTATGACAAGATCTATTGTGTTTCCAAATATTATACCTTTAGCCTCGGTTTTGAAACTCTGTGGAATTTATTGAAGGAGAGAAATAAAGAGAAGACGCTGCATGTGGAAAAGCGGACGAAGTGCTGCTTTCAAAAATTTTGAGACAAATGGAGGGAGAAAGACATATAATAGCGTTGTCTGGAATTTTTTTTGATTTTTTTTATTATTTCACATGGCTCGTCGCCTGCACCGCAAAAGATGCGGGCGACAAGGTAAAATTGGGACGCCTACATCATCTTGCAGGAAAAGTTGATTTTGGCGATTTTTTCTTTTTGAGAATTATATTCAAACGACGTTTATGTTTAAGACGACTTTTTAAAAAGTCAAAATCTATAAAAATGGATTCACATCACAATTGCAGGCACAGTGTGATTTTCTATTATTTCGTAGGCACGGGTCTCGTCGCCCGTGTCCAACTTACAGAAATTTGTGTAAAGAAAAAAAAAGTCGACTTCTCCTTATCTCTCTCTTCGCGATGTTCAAAATCTTTCAAAGAGGAAGAAACACATCGGAGAGAGAAAATAAGTTGTCTATATCTCTCTCCTCCGCACGGAAATTATCTATACATTAAAATCAAAATTGCACGAGTTTGTTTGAAAACACGGCGATAGGAGTGTCAATTGGGTTAGGCCGGTCCGAAGGCCCGATGTCTCGGCCCAATTTTACACGGGCTTGAGTCGAATAATTTAATATTTTTTAAGTTTGAACCCGACCCATGGTAAAATTGGGTCGGGCTCGGGCTTGGCTCGGCCCGGCCCGAGCGACCCGGTATTTTTTTTAAAAAATAAATAACATGATGATAATTCTAATATTCTAAAATTTTAGATTGAAAATTATGTTGTAGAGTTATATTTAATGACGTAACATTTATTTCATATTTGTAACAACTAGAAATAAGTTTATCTAAATTAATCTAATATTTACTTTATGTTATTTTGATTCAATAAACATTAATTTTATTATAAAAATAAATAAAAATAATAAAAATATCTTTTAAAATAATCGGGCCGGGTCTAACCTAATTTTTTCGGACCGAGTCGGGCTTAAAAAAATCGGACCTCGTCTCGAACCAGACTTGGGCCGAACAATTAGAGACTAGACCAACACAGACCCGATCTAGACCCACCCTTCCGTCGCTAAAATTGGGACCTAAGAAATGTGTCTCTCTTAAATTTTGTATACGAGGACGACAAAATCGTGCTGACTCATCGCCACTCGTCAAGATAAAAAATTTGCATTTCTTATCTACTTTTAACGACGTTGTCGTCCGATCTCAATTATTGAAATATGGTTAGGAGAGAGAGAGAGAGAGAGAGAGAGAGAGAGAGAGATGCTGGGCCTTTCACCAACTCTCCTTTGTCGGGCGGTGATATGTTCAAATCTCTTCTTTTAAACGATCTAATAACTCGTGGGAACTACGGTGGCATGTGCCCATGTGCTTCCTGTTAAGTGATATGGAGTGAGTAGAAAATTTTATTATCGACAGAACAATCTTGGATCAGAGATAAGATCTTTATGATGCATGCCGACCATCAGATGTCAAACTCCACTACCCTAAAGTGATGGAGTATAACAAAAACTCTATCACGCTGTAAATTTAGTATGATGCTCAGGACAGTGGTTACTTGTCCAATCTATGAGGTCTAATTGCCGGAGCTCAGCTCAATAGGGAAAAACATACTTATTAAATAGAAGACATATTTAGTGCAAAAAATACTCTTGTATTTAAGTTGCAAGAATATTGATGGTATCTTTTTCGTTTTCTACATTTGATCTGACCAGAACAGAAGTTTAGCTTCGTGTTCACATAAATCTGACCTAAATTAGCTCAATCTATACTCCACCTGTTAACTTGACAAATTCTTAATCCAACTGAGACTTTGACAAGAGCAATAATTGCTCAAGACGCATCACCATAATTCTTACAATTGGCGTAATCGCCCATAATAGCCATTATTTTACTGTTACATCTATCATTTGGCTTTTAACTGTAGCCACAGCGGACCATCCATAAGTCTCAAAGAAAACTCATCTAATTTTGTACTCTACTAATTGAGATTTGAGAGGGATATCGAGTCAGATTACTTAAAAGTAGGAGGTTTTGAATTCGATTTTTAAGAATTATCTAATTTACATGTAATTTTTGAGATATATAAATCTAAAATTTTTCGAACAAATAAAAAAAATAATATAAATATACAAAAAATAGGAACTAACAAGTTCTAACTTTAGAATTCATCGAACACTAATATTTGAAAAAACGCCGAGGAAGCTTCTGATGGAGGTGGCCGCGGAGCTGATCACCCGCTCCCGCTCGTCTCCAGGGCCCGTCCACCTGCTGGCGCCGCAGTCTTCCCAGCAGGGTCGTCGTCCACCGTCCCATATACATATTGGGGAGCCAAAAACTCCCAGCTTCTAAACTCCGTGACCCCTACGAACCTTCGTGGCCGCCCACCTCTGCCGCTCCCCTCCGGCGCCCCCATAAGAAGGGTCAGAGGGCGAGTGAAAGCAACAGTTCTTCGCCTTCCTCGGCGTCGACGCCGTCGAGGTCTGCACACTTTTCCTCTCTCTCTCTCTCTCTCTGTATTCCTCTGTTTCTTCCTTCTGGTTCTGGGTCTCCCTCCTCCCCAGTCGCCCCTCTCTCTAGACAAGGAGGGCCCTCAGCCGAACAGGGACAAAGAGTCGTCTCTCTCTCTCTCTCTAACTCGCCATGCTCTGATTCAACACAGTCCGCCAAGGCAACTGGCTGGTATCGCCTCCCCTCCCTATCCTAAAAGCACCATCCATTCTTACAAGCACCTAAAAGAGCGTTTTTTTTTTCATTTTAAAAAAAGTTCTAGAAGCAGTCTCCTCATCAGTGGGGAACACATGTAAAAACTAAGGTATTGTTTGGTATTGTTTTTGAGGTGGAGATTTCAATCATTGAATGATTGAAAATCTCCTTTTTCTCCCTCTACTTAGCAAATAAAGAAAATAATTTTTAAATTTTATAAAAAGAGATTTTGAGAAAAGGAGAGAGATAGAGAGAAGAAGAGTTATCATTGTGTCTTGACTTTTGGGATTGAAAAGTTAATTAGAGTGAGCTTTTTCAAGATTCGGTAATTTTGCAAAAGTGAAATTCCCATTGGGAGATCCCAAACGGTGCCTAAAAACAACACCTTTGACGACAAAGTTGACAAATTTGGCAGTACGTGATGCGTTGAAAAAGAGAGCAGCGAGAAGAAAAATCTTTACTTTTTACCTCTGATTCTTCTCCAGTTACATTGTTTATCGCATCTGTTCAATTTTAGTTCCTTATAAGAAGGGCGGCGGGGTGCAGTGGGTGTTGACGCGTTGTTCTTGCTCTCTGTCTGTGCTGTGAATCGAGAAGAGCTCGTCCTGCTGCTCTTTCTCCGGAGAGGGTAGCTCCTTCCTGGTACCGAACCGGGGTGGCAGTGGCAGCGTGCGGCCGGCGCAGAAAAAGGCGTCATCTTTTGTAGTGGTGCTGTGCAGCGCCAGCAGCGGCGGTGAGAGGAGCGGAGGGAAGGCCATGGAGAGCACGCTGAAGGAGATGAGGCAAGGGGAGTCTGTGCTGGACCCCAAGTGCACCGTCGGCGGCGGAGTCGAGGACGTCTACGGCGAGGACCGGGCCACTGAGGAACAGCTCGTCACCCCCTGGACCATCACCATCGCCAGGTGAAAACTCTCTCTCTCTCTCTCTCTCTCTCTCTCTCTCTCGGCCTCTGCTCCCCAGTCTCCTCTTGGCTCCAAACTTGGGTCATCTGCTAGGAGTTCACGATCACCTTGTTTGCTTCTAGGATGATCTTACTTCGCTTCTTGCAAATTCCATATGATTCACAGCTTGCTGTGATAGTTTTGTCTGTTTAGAGACAGTTTGGACTTTCTGAACTCTCCGGATCTGGTCATCTGCTGATGCATGCCTATCTTTGGACCGGTCTTGTCTTTTACTTGTGCTGCTTTATTTCCACTTATGCGATCATGATCTTACCGAACTGAAAGAAAAAAGTTGCTAACTTTTCCCCTTTCAGTTTATTTCTTGAGATGCCCTTTGAACAACCTCCCGTTATCGATTTTCTGACGTCTTAACCCATATATAAACTTCTCCCTTTCTCGCCACCCCTCCCCTGGTTTAGTTTTTGAAGCTTGTTCTCTTGAACTCACGGGGGATCCACAGATAAACTGTAGCTTGCTGTAGCTTCGATATTTTTTAATAGATTTAAGCTCTTCTGAACTCCAAGTTGTTGAATCTGTTTTGCCCAAGAACCGGTCTTTTTTTTTGGTTCACCGCTGCTGGATCCCGTCCCTCTTATGAACTTTTCACACTGATGCTGATAGTGGGTGTTCATTTGCTTTGATCCAGCGGCTATTCCCTCTTAAGAGATCCGCACCACAATAAGGGGCTCGCCTTCACCGAGAAAGAGCGAGATGCTCACTACCTGCGCGGCCTCTTGCCTCCGGCATGCATCACCCAGCAGCTTCAGGTCCGTCACGCACGCCCACCTGTGATTTTGGAAGCATGGGCGTTGCGATGCTTTGCCTGAAAATTTTGACCTTTCCCTCCCCCTTTTAAACAGGAAAAAAAGCTCATGCGCAACCTCCGTCAGTATCAAGTTCCTCTTCAGCGTTACCTGGCACTGATGGATCTTCAGGCGCGTAACATATTCTTAATCCTAAACTTAAAAAAGAAAACTTTTTTTTTAAGTTTTGAAGTTGTGTGTTCTAGTTGTTTGATTTATGACCATTCTGAGTATGATATAACTAACAGTTTGAATGGTCCAAACATTTTGCCAGGAGAGGAATGAGAGGCTCTTCTATAAGCTTCTCATCGACAATGTTGAGGAGCTTCTGCCCGTTGTCTATACGCCGACAGTTGGTGAAGCCTGCCAGAAATATGGTTCTATTTTCAGGCGCCCACAGGGCCTCTACATCAGTTTGAAAGAAAAGTATGGTTCCCTATCATTTCTCACAATCTTCTAAGTGTGATACATGCATGCATGTACCATCATCTTTCTTTAGCCAGTATCATCCTTCTTTATGCTTGTTGGCTATTTACATTTTGGTTTCGCAGGGGGAAGGTTCTTGAGGTGTTGAAAAACTGGCCCAGAAGAAGCATCCAAGTTATTGTTGTCACGGATGGTGAACGGATCTTGGGGCTTGGAGATCTCGGTTGTCAGGTAGATCGCCTTGGATAGATGTTAGTCATAGTGTAATCATGAAAATTCACTTTTTTGCTGATAGAAAAGTGTTTAAAATGTTCCAGGGGATGGGAATCCTGTGGGGAAACTTGCTTTATATACTGCCTGGTGGAGTGCGCCCGTCTGCTGTAAGAATCACCTTTCAATCAAGATCTATCTTAACTTTTCCTTTTTACTTTTAAGATTATGTTCTTTCTTCATGCTTTGATGCTTCTCTGTTCTTCTCTTCATGCTTTGATGCTTCTCTGCGGAAGAATCTTTGCTTTTGAATGAAAATTCACTTTTTTGCTGATAGAAAAGTGTTTAAAAATTTCCAGGGGATGGGAAATCCCTGTGGGGAACTTGCTTATATACTGCCCTTGGTGGAGTGCGCCCGTCTGCTGTAAGAATCACCTTCAATCAAGATCTATCTTAACTTTTCCTTTTACTTTAACTTTAAGATTTATGTTCTTTCTCTTCATGCTTTGATGCTTCTCTGCGGAAGAATCTTTGCTTTTGAGAAGTATATTGTGGAAAAGCTAGAATCTGATAGCTGTCCACTTTCTGTCAGTGCTTACCTGTTACAATTGATGTGGGAACCAACAATGAGGAATTACTGAATGACGAGTTCTACATCGGCCTTAGACAAAAGCGAGCCACTGGGCAGGTTGGCATATGCTACAAAGAGGACAAATTTCCTTCAAAGGCTTGTACATGCATTGCCTTACCTCTTGAAACTAATCAGTTCTCATCTTGGATGTGTCAATCCAGGAATATGATGAACTTCTGCAAGAATTCATGACTGCCGTTAAACAGAATTATGGAGAGAAAGTCCTTATCCAGGTTGGTTAATTTAGCAGTCACTTGGCTACCACTGTGATTTTTTTCCGCAACATTGTCTTTGTTGCTGAAATACACCGGATCTTCAGTTTGAAGACTTCGCCAATCATAATGCATTCAACCTGCTTGCAAAATATGGTACAAGCCACCTTGTCTTCAACGATGATATTCAGGTAATGTAATGAGAGGTTTTCATCTCTGGAAATAATTTCTTGGTTCTGGTTGTTGCATTAATGAGATGAGTGGACTGTTGCCTGGAAATATTTGTTCTTTTGTCTCTGGTTGATTTGGTGTTTTGTTAGTTGCCTTGATGAGACTGGTGCCTGGTTGTTTTTACAATGTGTCTTGGCTATTTGGTCCTCTGTCATTTGCAGGGAACAGCTTCTGTAGTTCTTGCAGGGCTAGTTGCGGCATTGAAGCTAGTTGGAGGAACATTGCCTGAGCACACTTTCTTGTTCCTTGGTGCTGGGGAGGTCAGTTTCCTTCTTCTTCTTCTTCTTTTTGGTCTTTTTAGATTCTTCGAATCCCACTAACGTATCCACTGAAAACCCATTTGATTTTTCTAATTGGAGCCTGTCTAATCAAGAGTTCAAATCTGTCATGACTGCATACTTACATGTTTTCTTGCATGAACCATTGTTTGCAATCATTCTTGTCTTATTTCTTTTGTGATGCTTGCAGGCTGGTACTGGCATAGCAGAGCTCATAGCCCTTGAGATGACAAAGCAGGTATGGAAGCTGAACTTATCAAATATAGGTCATCTATTTCCTTTTTCTCTGATTCTCTCTTGCTTCTATGTGAAGGATTAGAAACGAAGTTGATGTTTTGTTTCCTTGCAGACAAAGGCTCCTCTGGAAGAATCTCGGAAGAAGATCTGGCTTGTGGACTCCAAGGTACATGATAAATTCTGAATTGGTGGCTTCCAATGCTTAATTTCTGTCTCTCTATCTCTTTGGGCTTCACTTCTCATCGTGTCTGCTCTCCAGGGATTGATAGTTAGCTCCCGGAAAGAATCACTCCAGCACTTTAAGAAACCTTGGGCTCATGAACATGAACCAATTGGTAACCTTCCAGATGCAGTCAAGGTGTGGGAATCTTTCCTTTCCCTGGATGCTTGTTCTTACAGTTGCTGTGTATACTTGTTGCTAGTGTAGAATGCTATCCGCTTCCCTTTGCTCATCTATCCTGTACTACCATCAGCTCCTGTGGCCATTTACCTGGTCATGCTTTTGTCTACGAGATTATCTTTGCTTGTTTGACTTGGATAGCAACTTATTCTTGTTATGGAAAATGTCACTGTGATACTTGTCTAAATTAATGATTTTATTAATGTTCTTTCCATCTTAAGGCAATCAAACCAACTGTTCTGATCGGATCATCTGGGGTGGGGAAAACATTCACAAAAGAGGTGGTGGAGGCCATGGCCTCCTTCAACAAGGTAGAACAGTACTTTGCCTTTTTCTTTTCTTTTCCCCACTCTTTTTTGGGCATTCTGTCTCCTGCACTCTATTTATGGACAATGAAAGCTACTAATATGCTGACACAAATGGCAGAAACCTTTTTGGGCATTCTGTCTCCTGCACTCTATTATGGACAATGAAAGCTACTAATATGCTGGACACAAATGCAGAAACCTGTCATCCTCGCGCTCTCAAACCCGACATCACAATCCGATGTACCCGCAAGGAGGCATACACCTGGAGTGAGGTCTGTGGAGTATTTTCATCTCTTTTCTCATTAAGATTCTGTGGAACCTGTTTGGAGTCTAATGCTTACAAACACATCCACCTCTTATATTCTCCAGGGTCGGGCAATCTTGCCAGCGGGAGTCCTTTTGATCCAGTTGAATACAATGGGAAGACATTTGTGTCTGGACAGGTTTGAAGCAGCCAATATACTCTTATATTCTCCAGGGTCGGGCAATCTTTGCCAGCGGGAGTCCTTTTGATCCAGTTGAATACAATGGGAAGACATTTGTGTCTGGACAGGTTTGAAGCAGCCAATATATTCCCTATAAGATTTGGGAGACCAACTTTTTCTGATCAAGTTCTTCCCTTTTGTTTGATCCAGGCTAACAATGCTTACATCTTCCCCGGGTTCGGTCTCGGCCTGGTCATCTCAGGAGCCATTCGCGTGCACGATGACATGCTTCTTGCGGCATGTGAGTAAAATTAACCAAATCAGATCACATGAGTATCCAGAAACCTAAAACACAAACCATCATCCAACAACTTGTTCTTCATTAACCTGATCTTTTGCCCCCTTGGAATGGCCCTACCTTCCACATGTGGTAAAATTTAGACTTAGCAACTCCATAAACAATGAACCGGAAGGGCCAGCTTAATCTCTTGCCGGTGGGCTGACACGGATGGACTAACTTGATCTCTTTTCTCTCATGCGTTGGAACAGCCGAAGCACTGGCTAAGCAGGTGTCACAGGAGAACTTCGACCAGGGGCTCATCTATCCACCATTCTCAAGCATCAGGAAGATATCAGCTCATATTGCTGCTAATGTGGCTGCCAAGGCATATGAACTGGGTGGGCATTCCACCTCTCCATTGAAAAAGCTGCTTAAACAACTTGCTTGTGGGAACTTCCAGATGTTCTTATTTCTTGCTCTAACTTCCAGATGTTCTTATTTCTTGCTCTTTGCATTGGACAGGTCTGGCTACGCGTCTCCCTCGACCTGAGAACCTGGTCAAGTATGCAGAGAGCTGCATGTACACCCCCAACTACCGCAGCTACCGATGAGCACTTGTAGCCCAGATTCTGAGCACTTGAGTTCAACACAGTGCCCCCTTTCTTCCACATAGCTGTTTTTGTTTAGTTGCCAGTATAGATAGATTTCAAGCTGTATTAAATAAGTTGTGATTCTGATCTGAGATGTATGAGTTGAGTGCTGTCTCAGGCCGGTTGTTCCTTGTTTAATAAAGAGTGGGGCTGCTTTTTTGTCTGCATCAAGCATTGTTGCACTCCCCAGATATGGTGACTCCACTTACTAGCTGGAAAAGGAGACCAATAGTCCCACAGGGCTTCCTTGTTATATAATGGAGATAAATATATGAGAAATACTTAAAAACTATACAGACTGGGTACCCATTTCATGCGTACAGTAAGGGTCTAAAATCTCATGTAAAAAAATTATTTTTAGAGAAAATTTTATAAAATGACTTATTTGGTATACCTGAAAAGTTAATCCATGAATTTTTTTTTACCTAAAACTCTTAGATTTTGGCATTATTGACGGGGCTCCGTAATCTATTTTCCTCTATTGCTCTCTAACGTAAGATTTGCACAATTGGTCTCTGCTCTCATTCTTGTACCTCTCTTGCAGCATCAACTATCGTCTTTGAGCTTGTGACTAACGTCTTTGAAATTTTTTGAATATCTATTTTTTGAAAAAATATTTCTGAAATTTTATTTCACTAAAGAAACAAACATTATAATTTTTTTTAAAGAAATCATTTATGTAGATACCAAATAGTCGCTAATACCTTTTATTTTCTTGTAAATGTTACTTCTTAAAAAACTTTTTCATATAAATATATTTAACAAACAGCAAGTCATTCTCTAAATATATACATACTCCTCCAATGCATGGAAATATCACATATACTTTTGAAATTTGTCTCATCAAATATGCCTTGTATTTGAATATATTAATACATCAAAAATATCTCAATTGCATGACAGTTAAGGGGGGAAAAACACCACTTCAACGTAAAAATTTCTCCCCACTCCCACCTCTCTCTCTCTCTCTCTTTCTCCTCGCTCTCTCATCTCTCTCTCTCTCATCCATCTCTCTCTCTCTCTCTCTCTCTCTCTCTCTCTCTCTCACACACACACACACACACAGTTTTTGGTTAGGAATAGTTTGTCTTTTCAAACATATTTAACAGTTTCGTTGTGTTTTAGTAGAATATTCTTTAGATTTTCCCGGTTGAACACAAAGGATATACCTGATATATTTTCATAAACGACAATAATTTTAAGCATATATGTGAGAAAGAACATAGTAATCTTTCCACATATATATATAACTCTTAATTTAAACATGAAGAGTATACATATAAAAATGTACGCACATAAATTTAAACTCAAGATAATTTTTCACACATGTATGAAGAGTATATCAAGGTTTGTCGTACTATACTATGTTAGGACGTTTGCGAACCTTGGTATAGTACGATAAAATCGATCGACTATTTTTTTCTTATCGATCGACCCATTCTTCTAATGAACACCTCTAAACATCAAACAGATCAAAGCAATCTAAATTAGTCGATTGATTCCTCTTTATCGATCAATCAATTTCTATTAGATAACATCCAGATCTCATGATCTATTTGATCTTCAAAGAGATGAAAATCGATCGACCGATTAGTACAGTACAACTCTCTTTCTCTCTCCTCTCACGTACTATTTCCCCACCGTAAAAGAAACAGTTAGTTCTTGTGTTGATCTCTCCCTTTTCGCTTTCTCCAAAGCTCTCAGAACCCCTTTCTTCTCCACATGCTCACAAGCCATCTCCGGGCCTCTGTTTTGGCAAATCTGCAGATCCCGCACCCCAACTGTAAAAAAAAAAACAAAAGTTTAGATTTACATAGCACACGGTGGGCATGAGGAAGAGGCCCCCACTTCAAAAAAAACAGTTCATTGCCTCCATGCGTCCCACTGCACTCTGGCGGGTTGGATTCTTTGCCTCTGCAACTGGCGGTCACCTACCTCCCTAACCGCCATGCCCTACCTATGGCCACCAGCCTACTGCACTCCCGTGAAACACTGTAGAGCAGATAGACGAATTGGAGGTCCTAGAACTGAATTGTACCTGAAGGCAGATCTCACACATGGTATCACTTTTCTCAATTACACCAGCGCTGGACACACGGTGGGCATGAGGAAGACACAGACCGCCCCGCCTTCGCCGCCTTCCCACCTCCGCAGCGCCAAGCAGCACTCCACGCGCCACCACGGTGCGTGGGGCCTCTGCATTTTTCTCCTCCCCCCTGCTACCGGGTCGCCATTCCAAACAGCCTCCATCGCGAAAGCCCGCCAACGGCGCCCCTTCTGATCCCCCTGTTCGCGAACCTCACCCCCACTGTACGCTGCCTCCGTGCCCAGTCACGCCTACGCGTGGGCTTCTCCTCCGCCCCCACACGGAAGCCACTGTGTGTTCTGCCCACAGAACGTGCCGTGGGTGAACCAGGCCGCCGGCGACTGTGACACCTGCATGCCAACGGGTCACGGAACTCACCAAGGCCATCTCCCTGTTGCTCTGCTTTAATGCCCTTTTGTATTCTATTCATTGTCGCCAGAGTGCTGTCGTCGTCGTGGATCTTCCATGCTCCGACGCCATTGTACCAACTAAACCATTCTCTGCACTGGGGGTTTATACATTTCTATCGTCTACTAAATATTACATGTCATTTATATATATGAAAACCAGAATAGAAATTATATACACAACACGTACTGGCCATGCATATATTAACTACTACTATTTGATGTCGTAGGGGGTGCAGTCGGCAGCGGCAACAGAGGCATCCATTTCTTCGAGTTCTAAAACCAGCATCTTCATCACCTGTTCGTAAATTTTTTACTGAACCGTGCTCTGCACTAGGTGGGTTTATACATTTCTACCGTCTACTATTACATGTCGTTTATATATATGAAAACCAGAATAGAAATTATATACACAACACATACTGGCCATGCATATATTATCTACTACTATTTGATGTCGTGGGGGGTGCAGTCGGCGACGGCAACAAGAGGCATCTATTTCTTCGAGTTCTAAAACCAGAATCTTCGTCACCTGTCCGTAAATTTTTTTCCCGCTTTTATGAACAATTTCTTTATTTTGCATATGAATCACCATGCCAGGCATGTAGAGAGATAAGTTACAAAACCCAGGTTTTTAAGAAGATGACGTAGATAGATGTTCTTAAATACTGTAGCGCAACCAGTAAACAGTGGTAACCACTGTTGCGCACAGTAAAAAAGCCTTTAATGTATAGTTTTGTTAGTTTTAAAAAATTTTTTAAATTCAGTTTTGTAATATGATATTTTCCAATTTATAGATTTTTTAAGAAAATATAAAAAAATAAAATTATTAAAAAATTATACATACTAATGTGCACCGGGTCCGGACCTGACTGATGACCTGTTATCGTCGAACACAAAATTGACGAGTTGATGTAGTATTCATATTTATTTTTTGATCTAGCTTTCAATTAACCATTATATGAATATGTGGTATATATTAGCGAGTTAATAAGGTGTAACGACCCAGAATCCGCATTACCAGTAACAACCAGTAACCCGAATTCTGACCCGCTAACCCACGAGACATTCGGAAGGGTAGGAAGTGAAAGTCCGAGGAGACTATATGTAAGAAGATACACACCATGTAAAGCTGTAAAATTCTACTATATGAACATAACATGAACAACTCAGAGTCTGAGCAAGGTACAAAGTACAGAAGTACAACAAAAAGTACTACTCACTGCAGCTAAGGAGCACCAACACCGGAGTGGCTAGACTCGACTGGAACGGGAGTCGACGAAGACCCACCTGAAAGGGAAGGGAGTGAGTCTCAAGAAAAGAGACCCAGTAGGGAAAAGTAACCCCACCGGCAATAGAACTAAAGTGCGGAAAGTAAAAACTGAAAGTAAGTACACGTCGCACCACAATACAAAACTGTAAACCTCGCGGCTCAGTAACACACACACACACACACACAAGTAGGACTCAGCTAGGGTCTGTGGCTTGGCATCCCATCACCACAGAGGCTCTCAACCACAGCCACGTGTGCACACTACAGACGCTCTCTCTCGCGTCTGGTCCACGACCGGTTTTTCCCCTACGCTTGACCCTAGCGGTAGAGAAGGGGCTCCACGGAGACCGGCTCAAAACCACCACAAGGAGTACGCACAGGACAGAGTCGCACTCGACGTCCTGGCTCACTAGCGGAGGATAACCACACGCTAGTCGTCTAGACGGAGTCGCACCCACGCCTAGGTAACACAACAGAAACGGGTACACGGTAACGCAACGCGCGTACAACAGACGGAACACACTCAACGTCTGAAACCCCGTACAGTAAGTAAACACCTCGTGCCACAATCAACTACTCAAATGCACAGGCGGAGTCACACTCTAAGCCTGGCCTACATGTGTAAACAGGGCGGACATCACATGTCGATCGTCTTGAAACACAACACTTAAGCCTGCTGGGACATAGGAGATTAACGACCACATCGATTGCCGCCAACATGAAGTAAACGGCACTCATCATGTCGTTTACCCTGACTTAACGACCATCGACCATGTCGTCAATATCACCCCTGAAGATCTCAACGTCAACAGATGTGGACGTTAAGCTCTTCCGTCCCCTAAACCCAGAACTGAACCGAATCAGTTCAATTGGGCAGAATCACCCAACAGAATTCTGACTGATGGAGGGAAACACTTCCTCTCATCAATCTAAACTACCAGAATATCAAAATTAGACAGTCTAACGCCTAGATTGTCCAAATCACCCTCAATTCCGGCATGATACAACCCAACCCTAAACCATAATTTGCATACCAATTCACTTAATTGTGCATGCTGGTTTGATAAGGAGGGTTATGGGAGTTAAGTCCCTACCTCAGAACGCTTCAATAACCCCCAAACAGCCACTAATCGCGCCGGAACCCCCCGAAGACTCCGCGCGAATCGCACCAAAATCTCGCGTTTCCCGCCCGATCAAGCACCGCCACACGATCCAGGGCCTTCCCACGAGCTCAGATCAACCAACAGAAGCTAAGGAAATGGAGAAAAGCTAAGGTGGAGGAAAGGAGAGGAAATGAGAAGAATGGGTTCTGCTCTCGGGCTGCCCTATTTCAACAGGTCCGACCAGTCGACGTCAACATCACTGGTCGCCTACTGAACCGCCAAAGCCCTGACGTCCACAACTCTGGACGTTGAGTTCAACCTCAAACGTCAACATCGCTGGACGCTGACACCAAGTCAACAACTAGCCTTGGTCGTCAACCCCAAGTCAACGACAATGGTCTTGTCATCGACCACACAGAACCTCTAAAAGACCCAATAAGGATCCGCAAAGACCCGAGACCTTACAGCCCTCCCCCCTTAAGGAATTTTTCCCTCAAAATTCAAACAACATAAAGAAAGAAGACTCACCAAAGAGGTACGGAAACTGCTCGCGCATTTCGTCCTCCCGCTCCCATGTCGACTCACCACCGGAGTGCCGCTGCCACGCAACACGAACTAAAGGGATTGTCTTGTTCCTCAACCTCTGAACTCGGCGATCCTCAATGTGCAACGAAAACTCTGGTACAGTCAACACTGGAGTCACCTCAGACCACTCTGCACTCTGCAGAACGTGAGACTCGTCAGAAAGGTACCTCCGAAGCATCGACACGTGAAACACATCGTGGACTGCTGCCAACTCTGACGGAAGATCAAGTCTGTACGCCAAACCTCCGACACGCTCAGAAATGGTGAAAGGTCCAATAAAACGAGGACTCAACTTTCCACGCCTACCAAACCTCACCACTCCCTTCATAGGAGACACACGGACAAACACCTGGTTCCCTACCTGAAACTCGAGCGGTCGTCTGTGCTGATCTGCATAACTCTTCTGCCGACTCTGAGCTGACTGAAGCCTCTGTCTCACAAGCTGAACTACCTCAACTGCCTGCTGAACCAACTCTAGCCCCGTGACAACCCGTTCGCCAACCTCGAACCAGTCAAGAGGAGTGCGACACGGTCGTCCGTACAAAGCCTCATATGGTGCCAAACCGATACTGGAGTGATAGCTATTATTATATGCAAACTCGACCAACGGCAAGTGAGCTGTCCACGACCCCTGCCACTCCAGACAGCAAGCTCTAAGCATGTCCTCCAAAGTCTGGATAGTCCGCTCTGACTGACCGTCTGACTGAGGGTGGTAGGCGGAACTAAAAGCCAACTCTGTCCCCAAAGCTCTCTGGAAACTGCGCCAGAACCCAGAAGTGAAGCGAGGATCCCTGTCTGACACAATAGAGATCGGCACTCCGTGCAAAGGAACAATCCGCTCTACGTACAACGCGGCCAACCTACTCACACCCCAACTAGTCCTGACAGGTAAGAATCTGGCAGTCTTCGTCAATCTGTCCACAAGAACCCAAATGCTGTCAAAACCTCCAGCTGTCCTCGGCAAACCACAAACAAAGTCAGTCGTCACATGGTCCCACTTCCACATCGGAATCTCTAACGGCTGCACAAGTCCTCCTGGACGCTGATGTTCGGCCTTCACCTGCTGACAGACCAAACACCTAGCAACAAAAGCCGCTATGTCTCTCTTCATCCCAGGCCACCAAAACGGACGTCTCAACCTGTGATACATCTTGGTCGACCCTGGATGAATCGAGTACCTGGAACCATGTGCCTCCTGCAACACAACTCTCCTGATAGACTCCTCAACCGGAACATAGAGTCTATCTCGGAACCTAACAGTCCCGTCCTCGCAAAGCTCAACCTCTGGGAGAAGCAACACACTGTGCAACTCGGGATCTGCCTGCTGAGCCTCAGCAACCTGTCTCACAACGGCGGGAGCTGCTAACAGACTGCCCAACACAAACTGACGACGACTGGACGAAACTCTGAAAGACCCCTCTGTCGCAGACTGCCACAGCTGCCACTCTCTAAGCATCAGATGACTCATCTGTGCTTTCCTACTCAAGGCATCTGCAACCACATTCGCCTTTCCAGGCTTATACTCAATGCTGAAATCATAGTCTTTCAGATATTCCATCCATCGACGCTGCCTCATATTCAGATCCCTCTGAGAAAACACATATCTCAAGCTCTGGTGGTCGGTACGGACTACAAAACTCACTCCGTACAGGTAAAGACGCCAAATCCTCAAAGCAAACACCACAGCTGCAAGCTCTAGGTCGTGGGTCGGGTAACTCTCCTCGTGGGGCTTAAGCTGGCGAGACGCATAAGCCACCACTCGGCCTTGCTGCATCAAGACCGCACCCAAACCAACACCTGAAGCATCTGTGCAAACCTCAAAACCCTCCTCACCTGAAGGTAAGGCAAGAACTGGCGCCGACGTAAGCAGTCGCTTCAACTCTATGAAGCTCTGCTCACACTGCTCTGACCACACAAACGGAACTCCCTTTCTCGTCAACCGAGTCAAGGGTGCAGCAACCTGAGAAAAGTCTCGAACAAATCTGCGGTAGTAACCTGCCAAACCCAGAAAGCTACGAATCTCAGACACAGATCTGGGACTCTCCCACTGCAAAACTGCCTCAACCTTCGCTGGATCCACAGAAACTCCCTCACCTGAGATCACGTGCCCCAAAAAGTGAACCTGTTGTAGCCAAAACTCACACTTACTAAGTTTGGCATACAACTGGTGCTCTCGCAAGGTCTGCAACACGATCCTCAGGTGCTCGGCGTGCTCCTCCTCCGAAACGGAGTACACCAGAATGTCGTCAACAAACACTACGACAAACCGGTCCAAGAACTGGTGGAACACCCGGTGCATCAGATCCATGAAGGCTGCTGGAGCATTGGTGAGCCCAAACGGCATCACCAAAAACTCAAAGTGTCCATATCTGGTCCGAAAAGCAGTCCTCTCAATGTCAGAATCTCTAATCCGCAACTGATAGTAGCCCGACCTCAAGTCAATCTTTGAGAAGACACGAGCAGACTGAAGCTGATCAAAGAGATCATCAATCCTAGGCAAGGATATCTATTCTTGATAGTCACTTGATTTAGCTTCCTATAATCAATACACAATCTCAGGCTACCATCATTCTTCCGGACAAACAAAACATGTGACCCCCACGGAGAAAAGCTAGGACGAATATAGCCCTTCTCCAACAACTCCTCAAGCTGCCTCTTCAACTCCCTCAACTCTGCTGGTGCCATACGGTACGGTGCCTGAGCAAAAGGTACAGTGCCAGGAACCAACTCTACAGTAAACTCAATCTCTCTCTCTGGTGGTAGACCAGACAACTCTTTCGGAAAAACATCCGGAAACTCACACACTACGGGAATGTCTCCCACTCCCGAGGCAATCTGGTCAAGAGTCACTACAGAAACTAGGAAACCCTGACAACTAGAAGCAAGTAACCTCCCTGCCCTCAAAGCAGAAACTAAAAAGCGAGAAGTAAGATGTACGATACCCTGGAAGTAGAACGCCGCTTCCCCAGGTATCCGCAAGTGCACCCTCTTCTTCTGGCAATCCATCACTGCACCATACCGCTCTAACCAGTCCATACCCAAAATCACATCATAATCATGCAACTGCAAAGCAAACAGACGAGCTGACAACCACTGATCCTGCAACTGCACAGGTACCTCCTCGAGACAGTAGGACGTAAGGACAAAGTCCCCTGTCGGCAACTCTACTGCTAACTCAACAGACTCTCCCGAACTCAACTCTCCAAGGGAGTCTAAAAACTCCTCAGACACAAAAGAGTGAGAGGCACCGGAATCAAACAAAACTCTAGCTGTACAACCAAAAACTGAAACAGTACCTTCCACTAGGTGAGCTGCCTCCGCGTCTGCACGAGTCAAGTGGGTAACATGACCTCTACCTCTCGACCCACCCGAACCTCCGGTCTGCTGACGCTGCTGTACAGGTGCCTGCTGCTGCACTTGGGGCTGTGACTGGGTCTGCTGCTGCGGCACACGAGGTAGCAAAGGACAATCTCGCGCCATGTGACCCATCTGGTCACATCGGTAACACTGATCAGCGAAAGTACGCTGCACCTACTGCGAAGGCTGACCTGTCGGCTGCTGAACACTCCCAACCGACTGCTGTCTCTGCTCTGCTTGCCTCCTATCACGCCGAAACTTCCTCCGAGATCCTGACTTCGCCGTCGTCCCAGTAGAAGTGGACGCGTAGGAAGAAGTCGCAGTCCTCGGGGTCATCTGCACACTACCCTGCTGCTGACGAGGCTGAGAAGGAACTACCTGTGTCTGAACCTCTGCGCTCCGAGCACGAGTCCGCAAGGTGTCTGCCTCCAACGCTGTCGCTGTCTGATAGGCCGCATCCAAGTCTGTGACACGAGCAACTATCAGCGCCTGCCTGAGCTCTGGCCTCAAGCCCCTCACAAACTGCTGAGTCCTCAGACCCTCATCTCCCATAATCTGCGGAGCATAACGCCCTAGCTCTACAAATCTGGCCCTGTACTGCACTACAGTAAAGTCCCTCTGCTGCAAGTCCAGAAACTGGTACAACCTCTCCGTCCGAACGTAAGTAGGACAGAAGGCTCTCTCAAAAGAAACGACAAACTCCTGCCACGGAATCTGTCTAAGTGGACGAGACTGAAAAGTAGTCTCCCACTCAGCGGACCACCAAGTCAACGCCTGCGCCTGCAACTGGTAACTGGCTAGCAGCACTCGCTCCTCGGGAACACACTCCATGGAACGAAAAGTCCGCTCCACTGCATCTAACCATGCCCGCGCTGCATCTGGATCAGGCTGGCCCAAAAACTGAGGAGGCTGAAACTGCAAGAACTCCCTCAACACCTTCCCAGTACCACCCTGGGGTACCGGTGCGTCACGGTGCTGAGCAACAAACTGAGCCATCCCCTCAAGAAATCGAGTCATGTCTAATCCCTGAGCTACCTGAGGTGGAGGTGGCGGCGGAGCAATACCACTATGTGCGTCCTGTGGCAAAGGCTGCGTCTGCTGAGGTGGCGGAGCATCTCCAGCCTCCTGACGAGTCACCTGCTCAGCCACTCCCTCTCTAGGACGTCGCCTAGGAGCCATAGTACTATACATAGAGCAAAAATACACACATAAATACACTAACTAACTCCGGGTTAAATAGATAAATAGCTAAATAGCTAAATAGCTGCAGCTGTACTCTTTATACTCTGAGTTAACATGATGGGTATTTCCTTATATATATCTCATCAGACCAGGCTCTGATACCAAACTGTAACGACCCAGAATCCGCATTACCAGTAACAACCAGTAACCCGAATTCTGACCCGCTAACCCACGAGACAAGCTCAGAAGGGTAGGAAGTGAAAATCCGAGGAGACTATATGTAAGAAGATACACACCATGTAAAGCTGTAAAATTCTACTATATGAACATAACATGAACAACTCAGAGTCTGAGCAAGGTACAGAGTACAAAAGTACAACAAAAAGTACTACTCACTGCAGCTAAGGAGCACCAACACTAGAGTGGCTAGACTCGCCTGGAACGGGAGTCGACGAAGACCCACCTGAAAGGGAAGGGAGTGAGTCTCAAGAAAAGAGACCCAGTAGGGAAAAGTAACCCCACCGGCAACAGAACTAAAGTGCGGAAAGTAAAAACTGAAAGTAAGTACACGTCGCACCACAACACAAAACTGTAAACCTCGCGGCTCAGTAACACACACTCACACACACACAGCAAGTAGGACTCAGCTAGGGTCTGTGGCTCGGCGTCCCGTCATCACAGAGGCTCTCAACCCCAGCCACGTGTGCACACTACAGACGCTCTCTCTCGCGTCTGGTCCACGATCGGTTTTTCCCCTAAGCTTGACCCTAGCGGTAGAGAAGGGGCTCCACGGAGACCGGCTCCAAACCACCACAAGGAGTATGCACAGGACAGAGTCGCACTCGACGTCCTGGCTCACTAGCGGAGGATAACCACACGCTAGTCGTCTAGACGGAGTCGCACCCACGCCTAGGTAACACAACAGAAACGGGTACACGGTAACGCAACGCGCGTACAACAGACGGAACACACTCAACGTTTGAAACCCCGTACAGTAAGTAAACACCTCGTGCCACAATCAACTACTCAAATGCACAGGCGGAGTCACACTCTAAGCCTGGCCTACATGTGTAAACAGGGCGGACATCACATGTCGATCGCCTTGAAACATAACACTTAAGCCTGCTGGGACATAGGAGATTAACGACCACATCGATTGCCGCCAACATGAAGTAAGTGGCACTCATCATGTCGTTTACCCTGACTTAACGACCATCGACCATGTCGTCAATATCACCCCTAAAGATCTCAACGTCAACAGATGTGGACGTTAAGCTCTTCAGTCCCCTAAACCCAGAACTGAACCGAATCAGTTCAATTGGGCAGAATCACCCAACAGAATTCTGACTGATGGAGGGAAACACTTCCTCTCATCAATCTAAACTATCAGAATATCAAAATTAGACAGTCTAACGCCTAGATTGTCCAAATCACCCTCAATTCCGGCATGATACAACCCAACCCTAAACCATAATTTGCATACCAATTCACTTAATTGTGCATGCTGGTTTGATAAGGAGGGTTATGGGAGTTAAGTCCCTACCTCAGAAAGCTTCAATAACCCCCAAACAGCCACTAATCGCGCCGGAACCCCCTAAAGACTCCGCGCGAATCGCACCAAAATCTCGCGTTTCCCGCCCGATCAAGCATCGCCACACGATCCAGGGCCTTCCCACGAGCTCAGATCAACCAACAGAAGCTAAGGAAATGGAGAAAACTAAGGTGGAGGAAAGGAGAGGAAATGAGAAGAATGGGTTCTGCTCTCGCGCTGCCCTATTTCAACAGGTCCGACCAGTCGACGTCAACATCACGGGTCGCCTACTGAACCGCTAAAGCCCTGACGTCCACAACTCTGGACGTTGAGTTCAACCTCAAACGTCAACATCGCTGGACGCTGACACCAAGTCAACGGCTAGCCCTGGCCGTCAACCCCAAGTCAACAACAATGGTCTTGTCGTCGGCCACACAGAACCTCTAAAAGACCCAATAAGGATCCGCAAAGACCCGAGACCTTACATAATAAGTGCTAAAATACAGTAATCTATGAGTTTTATTTTGCACTTCCAATTATTTTTTTATTGGGTAAGAAAACTTGCAAAAGAAATATTAATTATTATGTTATATTATTTTCTTTTGTAGCAAAATAATCATGTTCAATATCTTAAATTTATGTTAATCTACTTTCAATCCTTTTACATTGTTAGTGATGGATGTTCTACAAGCTGGGATGGAAGACGTGGAAATTAAAGGGAAAAAAGGATCATTATCACACTACACATATTTTCAAACGGAAGATCTTCCCATGCGACTTATCAAGATTGGAAGATGGAATGATTATTACAAATTCAAAAATAGCAAAGATAAAGAAGATATTGAACACTACCGAGCAATACTAATTGGAGGAAGGAAAAGGATTCATCATTGCTCTTCAAGATGTATATGGTCAAAGATATTATCCGACTTTTCGTCGTAGCTGGACTGGCGGGATGTACATGTTTAGTGGTTGGGGGTTGTCTAAATTTGTAAGAGATAACTGTGTTAAAGAGGGTACCACTCTAAAAGTAGTGTCATCTCGCTATATGAGAACAGATGGAAAGGGAATAATATATTTAGGAGTTTATGTGGTCAAGAAAAAAGAAAAAAGAGATTATGTATACAGTGTTATATCGACCAAGATATGGTCATTTAAATAAATATTTTAATGTGAACAATCTTTAGAAAATAATTGTTCATATATATGTATTGTTTGTTCCTCACGTGTCATCATTATTGTTATACCATATGACATCTCCTTCCTTCCTGCGCACACTTGACCATTCATGATTTTTTATTTTTATTTTGGGCATAGCTTTCTATATATATAGATTAATTAAATTTTAATGTCTATATGTATGTCATATGACACTGTATACATAATAATATACATAGGAACATAGGTAACATGCATGCTTAATATCCATATGTAACATAGGTAACATGTATGTTAATATCCATTGTAACATACAAATAGTACATATTCTTACATACTTTTGCACTACATGCATGCCATGTGTTTAAGGAAAGTAACAAAGTTGATGAGAAAATAAGTACATGCTTTCAAAAGTTATGCAGAAGACATGCAAACAAAGTGAATGAGGAACCCCGCAGTCTGCATGCAGATTTAAATATAATTAAATTTTATTATTAATCCAAAGGAGAAAATCATAACTACCATCAGTTTAATAGGTTGACTGCCAAATCTTCCATCAGGAGGCAGTGACAGAAGGTCAACGTGTAGCTAAATGCGTATATTAATTGATTAAATGTTAATGTCTATATGTATGTCATATGACACTATATACAGAATAATAAACATAGTAACATATATAGGTAATATGCAGGCTTGATATCCATATGTAACATAGGTAATATGTATGTTAATATCTAATGTAACATAGAAATTAGTACATATTCTCAAATACTTTTGCACCGTATGCATGTCATGTGTTTAAGGAAAAATACAAATTTAATGAGAAAATAAGTACGTAGGTAACATGCTCTCAAAACTTATCCTGAAAACATGCAAATAAAGTAAAAAAGGATCCATGCAGCCTACATGCATATTTAAAATAATTAAAAATTATTATTAATCCAAAGGAGACAATCCTAGCTACCTGCAGTTGAATAGGTGGCCTCCCACATCTTCCATCAAGAGGCAGAGACAAAAGTACAAGGTGGTGTAGCTGCAACAAACATTTAACATCAATGCTACACAACCCAGTCATGTTCAGAACATTTTCAGATCATGATGGAGGAAGAAGGTGGGGAGGCTATGCTTTCCTCTCCCTGCATGCCCAACATGAACGTACCCAGTGGCGGATCCTGAAAAGTAGTTCAGTGGGGTCACTTGACTATAGGGAGGTCACTCTTAAATTCAGTGGGATCACCTTATATAGACTTACATAAAAATTTGACCTATATAAACAAAAAAAAGAGAACTTTTTAAGACTCCTTTCTAAGTCAGTGGGGTCACGTGACCCCACTGACTTCACTAAGGATCCGCCACTGAACGTACCATCTATGGTTCAAGTGGCATTTTTTATCCTCTCATCTAATCATGCATCTGAGCAACCTCCAAAGCTCTAATTAATCATCATATCTGTTGTTGTCCACATGCAACCTCTCCATATGTTAGACAATTCTTAATGTATTATTAGTCTTATATAAAATTGTGAATTCTTATCCATCGTCAATTAATTCTATTACATATTTTTTACCTTGACAATTTTTTTTATGTCACAGTGAGGCAACATCGAGTTTTTTTCTTAATATATATCTACATGTATATTAACATGTTACTTAATATTCAATTTTTTTTTTACTTGCATATCTTTCTTTTTTTTTATTACATAGATCGCACTGGCCGCCAGTCATTAAAAAAACTTTACTTCTATAAACAATGTAGCTGTTATAACTCAATGTTTTTAACTTGGTATAGGAAGACGTATCTGTTTTCTCAATCCCATTTACTAATAATTTCTCCCAACAGGGAAAGTCAAAGCACTCAGAATACATAATATGAATATGGAAATCAGATATAAATAATATCATTCGTCAATTCTATGACATGTTTTTGACATTGTCTTTTTTTAATGTCAGGGAGGCAGTAGCGACAAGTGCATTCAAGGATCTAAATGATGTCGTAACCTCATTCCAGCCATGCATTATTTTGAAAAAAAAAATCATAACAAGCTACATTTTTTTACATTATTTAATGCATTCATAACCATTATTAGCTTTTACATACAATCAATAATGCCATGCATTTTTTATTAAAAAATCTTTTATTTTCACATATTTGGGTGAAGTAATTGACAATGCTATCCAATGATTTTGCGTGTTCTTTCATGTTCAATACCATTAAATAGTTACATAGTGTTCAATTTTATTTGTATTTCATGTATGTCTACTCTTCACTTATCTTTACACCATATTTTGTTTCACCATTTTCATAATATTTTATACTTTGACACAGATAAATTTATCATGTAAAATTTGAAATTATGAAACGTCTGTCACAAATTCTTGCTGTCAACAAGGAAAGGTCAACCACTGAGACTAAAACACATCTTCAATCCCTTTGGCATAACATATTACACCAGGAGTATATTGAGTTAACTTGCAATCTCTCTCTCTCTCTAAGATATGCACACCCACTACCACATAACCAGCCCACCTAACCTTCTCAGTGCTGTTGGATCTAACTTTCAAGGATCTAAATGATGTCGTAACCTCATTCCAGCCATGCATTATTTTGAAAAAAAATCATAACAAGCTACATTTTTTTACATTATTTAATGCATTCATAACCATTATTAGCTTTTACATACAATCAATAATGCCATGCATTTTTTATTAAAAAATCTTTTATTTTCACATATTTGGGTGAAGTAATTGACAATGCTATCCAATGATTTTGCGTGTTCTTTCATGTTCAATACCATTAAATAGTTACATAGTGTTCAATTTTATTTGTATTTCATGTATGTCTACTCTTCACTTATCTTTACACCAATATTTTGTTTCACCATTTTCATAATATTTTATACTTTGACACAGATAAATTTATCATGTAAAATTTGAAATTATGAAACGTCTGTCACAAATTCTTGCTGTCAACAAGGAAAGGTCAACCACTGAGACTAAAACACATCTTCAATCCCTTTGGCATAACATATTACACCAGGAGTATATTTGAGTTAACTTGCAATCTCTCTCTCTCTCTAAGATATGCACACCCACTACCACATAACCAGCCCACCTAACCTTCTCAGTGCTGTTGGATCTAACTTTCAAGGATCTAAATGATGTCGTAACCTCATTCCAGCCATGCATTATTTTGAAAAAAAAATCATAACAAGCTACATTTTTAATTAGACATACTTTATTTTATTTTGCTTGAAAACAACTTCAAACTCATATATGTACTTTGTTTTATATATTTTCTATTAGAACTACTATTTAGAAATCATATATTTCTCTTTTAAATTTTGAAAACATTCAAATAACTACTATTTGGAATGTTTTCATATGTTTTTAATTTTATAATTTATAAATGTATTACAGTTAAATATATATTTGAAAAAAAACCGTGTATATATATATAACCCATGTGATCTATATTCAATTTTAAAAAATCTAAGTACATATTTCACATTATCATATTACTAATACTGATAAGAAATCGCAAAACATTATCTCTCTCTCTCTAATTACCCATGTGATCTATATTCAATTAAAAACATCTATGTATATATTTCACATTATCATATTACTAATACTGATAAGAAATCGCAAAATGCATAGCGCTAGAATTATGTTGTTTTGTGATTGTCTTTAATCTTTCCTTTTTGTGATCTTTTGATTGAAAAAAAATTGAAGTTCAGATTTATTTATGGATATCTTTTTTGTTTTTTTTTCAAATTTGAATAAAATGAGGAGCTGCTAATATTTTTTTCTTAATTTGAATAAATTTGGCAGGCCCAATCTTAAAATATTATGTTCTTATATGTTATATATATTTTTAATATTCCTCTATTATTATCATAACAATCCTATCACATCTAATTTTATAACTTATAAATTTATTATAATTAAATATATATTTGAAAAAAAAATCGTGCATCACACGGGTAGAGATCTAGTCTTACGAAAAATACAACACAGTCCATCCATACAATACGATCAACTGTGGAATATATACATACAAAATATGTACACACATAAATATAAACCCAAGATAAATTTTCACACAAGTATAAACCTTAATAAGAGGCTGCAGAATACACGCAAAGAAGAACCCTTTGAAGATTTTGGAGAGTTACATAAGGTATAAATACAATAATATTCTTGGGGGTAGATTTGCTTAAACAAGAAATGCTTCAGGCGTGCACCGAGAAAAGAGCCGCTTTCGAATAGTTTCTCGAAGTGCCTCCTTCCCTCGACGACACAACGATACGCGCCCTGCTGAACACGTACAGGAAACGGGGTGTGGGGGAGAGCAAGGCCGGCCCCGACAAGCGCCCACATTCGCACATACACAAGTTTCTACGCCGGTCCCGGTGGAGGGGCGCCTGGCCAGAAAAGGAAGCGGATTCCCATCCCCTCAGGGCTGACGTATGAACACCCGCCTGCCGTGACGCAGACATTCCTCCGCCTCTTATACCCCACTTCTCCCCCTCCCCACGCGGGCCTGCGTTGCGGCCTCCTTCCCTTGCTGCAGCTTCGTCTGTCGGGGTGATGTTCTTGCCGACCCTCGTCGGGCACTCCGCAGGTCGTCAAACCCATCCAGAGGAAGAGGGAGCGGGAGAAGAGTAAGCCCGCGACCCGCTTCGTTGGTGAAAGGCGCCGCCTTTGTCCCGTCGTTGCTCACTTGGGTTGTAGTTTTCGGGGGGATAGGGAATGGGTCGGAGGCCGACCAGGCGGAACCAGCCGCCCCACTTCACGGACGAGCGGGCCCACTACTCGCAATCCCAGGTGACGGTCCTTCTACCCTTTCTGTGCTTCGCTTCGTTTCGTTGCTCTGGGATCGTCGTTGGTACGGGGGTGGGGGGGGGGTTTCCTTGCCCCCCTCTCTCGAATGCGTGGGGACCTGGCCTTATGGCTTGTTGAAGATTCTTCCCGTCTCCGGCAACGCAGAAAAGCTTGCGCATGTGGGCATCTGCTAGTTTCTTCTCGGCTTTCTCCCTATTTAAGTTTTACCTCCGGTTAGCTGCGATGATGATTCTGGGTTGAACCTCTCATGATCAGTGAGCAGTTTCTCGTCGGCTTGTGGAAACTGCAATAATGTGTTCTCTTCCCCAGTATACCTGAGATAAAGCCATCAGGCCATCAGGGTCTGTTATATACATGTTCTGCGTAGGCATTTCTTGGGTCACATGCCGGAGTAACTCTCGGAAATCCTAGCTTTCCCTAACTTCTATGGAAGCGGGATCGAGAGAGAATATCTTCTGTTGCTTCTATTCTAATAGGAAATGCAAATGGGATTATGGTTTCTTGTGAGACTCCCTTCACATGGATGTTGATAATGTGGCTTCATGATATCAACTTCCAGAATTTTCCCAAACATCACTACTGGTCTTGTTTGGCAATGTATAAGAGGGTCCAAAAGATCTGTCAGAACCTCAACTACCTAGATCGTCCTTGCCTCCAACAAAATGTAGATGGTGGTTGTTTTCTTCTTTCGAACAATCTGTGTTGCTGCCACCTAATCGGTTGTGAAAATGTTCTATTGACGAGACTCTTTTTTTCCCATTTGTGTCACTTTTAAAAGTTATCTCAATGCCTTGCAAAATTTTATCTAGGAAATCCATACTCTTAGCACTTCCCAAATGTCACCTTATGTCATTCCTGTGAGGTTCTAGTGGAACATGTATAGAATGCTTCAACAGTGTAACCCTATCCCCTCTCTTTCCATCCATTTGAGAGTTGCATGTGATGCCCCTAATAGGGATACTGGCCCTTTTAGTATCATAGTTAAGTTATATCGTTTGTTATTTAACCACTGTTCAATCCCTTATTGTTTGTCTCCACTAACTGTTTTGTATTATTGTTGTGTCCAGTGCTGAGTCAGCCCTAAGATCTTTCTCTTGATCCTTGACTTATTAGTATTGTTAGGACATTAGTGTTGTTATTTTTTGAGACAGATTCAGCATATGGAGAAGGCATTTCATAATGCAAAAGATGCAGAACTGGATCAGAGTTTATTTCAGAGAATTGCTAGGGAAATGAAGTAAGCTCCAACTTTTTGGATTTATAATGCTCATCATTAACACTTGTCAGTTATCACGCTGATGTGGATCATGCAATAATGCTAATTAAACGTTCAATCTGCATTCAGAAGTTAGATGCAAAAATCGTCATCAGTATGGCATCTATTTTTTTTCTTTTTCCAAGCCTATAGTAATTGAGCTTTATGTTGCAGCGTTGCTTCACGTCTCACTGGACATAGAGCCATACAGTGGAGACAGGTTTGTTTATCAATCATAGTCTCTTATCCAACAAAGCTTTGCGTTGCTTCAGTTGCACTTACTTTGAGTGTTATAGGTGAAGGTGTGGCATGAGCGTCATGTAGTGAGATCATCTTCTCCAGCTGTCATGTCAAATGTGCAAGTTAGTCTACCAGATTTTAGCCTTTCTAACAATACACCTGAGTCTTCTTCTGACATTCACAGAGGTGATACATTTAAAGTTATCTTTGAACACAATTCCTTATCTATAAATCTTTTCTCTCTTCAGCTGACTGGATAAGTGGGAGTTTTCCTAGAATAGATGATGCGTCTTTCATCTTTATTCTGGACTTTATGTATGTTAATATTTGACTTTGACCGTCCTCTTGGATTATTTACGCTTATACTGCCTTTTCTTCTCAAAAATATGATATGACTGCAAAGGAGTTCCTTATCAAGTGGTCAGAATGTCTTTAATAGCTGATTCACTATAAGGTGCTGGATAAGGGACAACTATGTAAAACAAAAGATGTTGTCATTTCAAAAGTGTTCTGGGAAGTAAGAATATGTAAAAGGGAGGGTATAAAAGAAATAAAAGAAAAATAGGGTGAAAGAGGAAGGAAGAAAGGAGGAGATGGAATCTTGTGTGATTTGCAGAGGGAAAGTCTGGTGCTGTTGGTGCCAAAAGGGGGAAGAAAAGAAGGCAAAAAAGAATGAGGGAAAATGGGAAGTAGTCACAGGAGGAGAGAGAAGGGTGGTAAAGAAGGAAGACATGGAGAAGGGAAGTTGAGGATCGTCAGGGTTGGCTGAAGGGGCATGGGCATCCATGCAGCGGCGTGCTGGATTGCAAGGCATGGGACTGTGGAGGGGTTGGGTCCGACGCTCTGGGTTCCCATGGGCATTGGCAGGGGAGGACAGCAGGGTGTGGAAGAATCCCTCTGCACATGGGAATATCTGGCAGATGCTGGCAAGATATGTGGTGAGCACAGCTGGGGAATGATGGCGGCAGGGCTATGGCAGCAATGGTGGGCTGTGGGAAAGAAGAACAGAGGAAAAAAGAGGGAGAACACAAGAAGAGGGGTTTGGAACATGAAAAGAAAGCTGGGAAGCTATGTAGTCAATGGCAAGAGGCGGCTTCGAAATGTGTCTGCTGCATCTCACAAGCAGGTGATGGTCTAGGCGATTGAGGCTATTATTAAATAAAATATAGTTCAGAAATATCTATATATATCACCAACATGGATGTGTAAAACAAATATATTTCATACAACTACTCATTCCTGTGCGCCAAATTATCGTATAACTCACAAAATTCATTTGTTCCTATATGTAAAGTTTAACAAACTAAATTGTAAGTAAACAAATTCACACTCATAAATATAAATACATTAGATGATAATAGAAAGTGAACATTACTAGCATTGGCCTATTTGAGGGCTGGAGAGGGGCAAAGGTGGCGACTAAGGCCTGGGCTCACCGAGGTGACATGGGAAGGGCTCTCCCTCGCCTGGCCTCATCGCCTAGGCAACCTCAGTTTTTTTTGGGTGGGGGGGGGGTAAGTAGTGGAGCAAGAGAATGGCAGTGGTGGGTAGTTCGATGGGTTTGGGGGTTTGGGCATCGTACACTTGCACAACCCCATCATAGAGAAAGAAGGAAAATCACTGGAAATTCATATCATAATTATTCATGAATTGAAAAAAATAAAACCTTACATCAAATTTGTAGTGGTTAGGCTATTTATAATCCTACAATGACTGCCAAAACAAGATAAGAACAAAATTAACCCTTTCATGACTTCTTAAGTATGATAAGATTAAAATAACCAAGACTAATCTGATCATAACTCTTAAATAAGATAAAGACTAAAATATCGATAGAATAAACTTATCAGGACTCTCAGATTAGTACACAACCAAAATACTCCTAAATTAAAATAAATAGTGCAGAATTCGAACTGAGAAGTACATAAAATGTGGAAGATGAATTTCACTGCCATCTTCCATCAAATTGTCGACGTAGACTGATTTCTTATGCTCCTGCATCAGTGCCACTTTTGAAATGCATAATAGGTTTTATACAAGGTCTCAGTGCTGAGAAAAAAATAAGAGCACATGCCACCCATATCTGGAATCTCTGATCTGATACCTTAGCCCGCCAATTTAGCTGTGTTGCAACAGCAATGAAACTTTATCCTACTAAACTAGACGTTAACATTGTTGTAGCATTTATGGTTAATTTAAGATGTTTCATAGATTTCCTACTTCAGATGTAGGATTGACCATTTGTAGTGGCTTTGTAGTCTATATTATATTGTGGAGTCGAGTTATTCCCTGAAGTGACATTCTTTGTTAGGGAGGGATGCTCCCCGGAAATAGGACCTGGATTAATTATGAAACATCTTATTAATCTATATTTCCTTTTCCTACTCTTCTATCTTAGCATTCCAAAGAATGAAAGTGGACGACATCTAACAGGAGTAAGGCATTAACATACAGTTATTACCCGATGGATAATGCGCAGATGTGACTCATAGTAGTCGGAGGCTAGAGCATAGGCGGTCGAGGTGACCAAAAGGTCGCCTCAGATTCAAATGCCTAGGCAATTGAGGTGATATATTATTATAATATATATAGTTCAGAATATGATTATATACATATAAATATCACTGAAATGGATGCATAAAACCAAGGTTCAAGAACCCGGGGATCGGGATCGGATCGGCCGGCCCCAAACCGATCCGACCGGCCGATCTCGACCCCAGCTCGGCCGAGCCGGCCGAGCCCGGTAGAGTCTGGCCGAGCTAAAGGGGGTTGGATCGGCCCCCTCAAAAACATTGAAAAAAAAAAGAAAAAAATATGAAAATATAAGCATTGTATTTATAAACTGAAATAGATGAAAAAATAGGACATAATACATCATTGGTACTGAGGAAAAGTAATAAAATTATATTTATTGGAATCACACATTATATTGTGTGGACATAAGGTTTACATAATTTGTTCAAGACATATAATGTTGGTAATATGCCTCATATTGAGTCAAATATTGACTATATGCATCCGTGTTCGCATATATGATAGTAATTGGTGTGTATCCAGGTATTTCAGGCACTTGATATGAGCCATATGACTCATATGAGTCATGTGAATGCGAATCGGACTCAGTGGATTGTACATATGCTCCGCCTCCGGTGTAATACGATGCATTCGGGTATTGAGGATATGCCAAGTAGCCTCCCTGCCCTTGGTAGTATCCTTCAGTGGAAGCATAAGATGATGTATCTGAGGCTTGCTCCATAGTCTCAAGCTCCATCCGTAGCTTTTCTTGACGCTTCCACTCCTCTTGCATCTTCTTCTTCTTCATTAACCAATTCCGTCTATGCGGAATGAAGTTGGGATTGTATCCCGAATCTTCGGATGCTTGTCGGCCTTGGCCTTGCCCTTGGAATTGAGATGCCACTTTCTTCCCCTTCCGTGCATATTGTTGACTTGAGGTTTGTGCTTCCCCCTCTTGCCTACTCCCATGGTGCTCATCTTGAGTAGCATGGGTGAAGTCTTTCTCTCCGGTGAATACAATAGGGTCTGGTGGCGGTGCCGATGGCGATACACTGCTGACATCTCCTCCATGATCGGATCCCTCACTAGGAGTACTTGTCTTCGATGTGGAGTCATTAAAAGTTTGGTATACAACATTATCGCTTGGCTCCGGTGTTTCATCATCTACATCTTCCTCGATTGTCTCCAAGTCTGCAATGCTAATGCCGTGTTTCTTGCTCCTTCCTCTTGCACCCACTGTCTTCTTTTGGCGTTTAGGGCTGGGGGAGTTTCAAACTCCGGAAGCAAAGGCACATCATCAAGCTCACCTAAATGAGACATAAGCATGTTAACATGAGAAATAAAAAATTTATAAATTATAATGCCATGTTGCATGTACATTGTAAAGGTCATCTACCTTCAGCCCATGCACGATCATGCGGGTCGAACTCTGGTTCAACCGAAGAGGTTGCATTTACCCATGTATGGAGTGGATGTTCCTCTTAAAAAACTTCTTCTATATCTATTGTCTCGGATGCTGCTGCTTCAGCTTGTTGTTAGTCCGAGACTCTATATTTTTTTCTATCTTGAACTTGTTTGATTAATCGGAGATTTTTAAGCTTCAATCTCATGTTGTAGTGGCAAAATACCAACTTCTCAAGACGCGCAGACTTCAAGCGGTTTCTTTGCTTTGTGTGGATCAAGCCAAATGTGCTCCAGTTCCTCTCACACCCTGTGGCAAACGTTGTTTGGCTTAACACCCGAATAGCTACATATGCTAAGTCTTCATATCCATAAGTTCTTCCATGATCCAACCACTAATCCGCTGTAAATGAAGCATGTATAGTGTTTTAGAAAATAGAAGTAGAACCAACTCATTCCAGAGGCAAATAAATATGATGAGTAACTTCTAACCTGGACTCAAAATCTGAGCAGCTATTTGTGCCGTGCTAGTACCAAAGTGGTAGAGTTGAAGTCTATAATCATGCATTTGTTTGCATGCTATGATTGCCCTATCCTCATTGTCTAGCATGCGTTTGATTACATTTTTTGCCCCCAATCAACACTTCGGAGGCATTGTCATAGTTCTCATTCCTCCCATCAGTCCTATACATATATTGGGGGTTGAAGAAATACCTTACATATAGAAGAAAAATGTTAAAACATGATATGATTCCTTAAAATTATAAATAATATGTAATCACAATTAACAAGAGTTGAAGTGTTATGCTTACCTGCAGCATGAAGATCATGATGCAATGTGTGCTCCCATCGTCGATCTATGATTTTCCACCACTTGGCATACGTCGTTTTGTTGTTCATTTGGATAAGCTCCTTTGCTCAATCCATAGCCTCGTACAAGTAGTCCATCTTGGATCTCCTCTCCCCATCTACCGCCCTTAAGGCTCGAACAAGCGGTTCTACTACATTCAAAATATTTTGGACCCCCTTCTAAAATGGCTTTGATTGAATAATGTCGGTCACCTTCTTTCCCTTCTCCCTCACCCGTGTAGGAGCATGTCGGGACATATAGTTCTCCCACTCTTCAGATGCTATCATCCTAATAAGGTTGCTACGTTGCCCATTTATGCTATCCAATGCAATATATTGGGATGCAAACTTTGTAGGTGCTGGCCGAAGCAACTTCCGTTTATGTGTATGCGTCCTCATGATATCCAATATGTTGTTGTGATTGTAGATGAATGTGGTTATAAATCTTGCGTTGTTGAACACATTTTCCACCATTGGTTCTTCACAAATATCTTCTAGCATTAGGTCAATGCAATGCGCGGAGCAAGGAACCTAATACAAGTGTTCCCTTTTGTCCATTAGTTTTTGGCCCGCCAACTTGAAAGCCGCTACATTGTCAGTTACCACTTAGACTATTCTTTTCTCTCCGATCTCCTCCACCATGTTGTCCATCAACTGAAATAGGTAGTCCGCATTCTTCACCTTGCCAGAAGCATCTACCGACTTCCAAAAAACAGTCCCTGCTTTGCAGTAGATTAAGAAGTTTATCATACTTCTTTGTGTAATGCCTGCACAATTCCATAAGAAAAATTAAAACTTATGTGTTATTAACGTGCAACCATATTCATCCCATATGCGTTCAAAAGTGGAAACATATGCCTTCATATCTTCAACCTCCATGTCCAAGTACTTGTTGTAGATTTCATATGAAGTAGGGCCTTCTACCCCTTTGCCCACTTCACCAATAGTCTCGATCATTGACTCATAATATGGTCCTTTTGTTGCATTAGTCGGTATGCTGTTGAAGAAGAACCATCTTGACGTCGCTCTCCCTATCTTCTCCTTGTATGTTTTCAAATTCTTGAAGGCTGCAGAAATGGATGGTTGCTTCTCCCTCCGCCTGGTGAGAAATGGGTCCAATGGTCCCACTCTAGGATCTCCGTCTCTAGGGATATCTACTGGAACCTCAAGCATATTTGTACTCATTCCAGCACTTGAACTCCCTTGTCCGCTACTCCCATGGCCACTACCTTGACTTAGGTGATGACCAGTACGTCGGAGATAGTCCTCTTCCGCAAAAGACCTTCGACTTGCTTGCGATGCCCGACGAAATTGTTCTATAATATGAGATAGAAATATAATGATATAATTTAAAAAAACTTGTTTATGATGTTATACATTGAAATGTATAAATTATAATGAGGTGTTTGAAGCTTGAACTAAATGTTCCAAAACTAAGTTAACTAATTACTAACCTTCTTCACCATCATCAAGATCAATTGTTTGTCTCCCTCTTGATAAATCCACAGACCTTCGAGGAGGGGTAGACAATTCTTCTCGGATTTCTTGGCGTCTTCTACTAATGTTTGCTTTGGATGTTTCTTTCTCCTTCATATATTGACAAAATTGTATTCGAACTTCAACAGAAACTTTCGAACATGGTGTGATGCGGGATGACAACCCGAAAGCCACAAACTAACCAGCTAAGGTTCAGCCACAATGAGACAGCAAGCTTTTGTTCAAATGCACATGATCCACTAATAATTTCAGAGCATGAGTCATGTGTTACAACAGAAAACTACAATGCTGGCAAGTCGTCCCTCGCAGCTGAAACGTGTCGGATCGGTGGTAGGTAGAATTACCACACTGCTAAGGCATCAAATACACAACTAATACTTTCAGATTTAGCGCTAACAGGTTGATATGGGAACTCACTTAACACAGTCCGACAGCAATATTATAACTAGCTAGAAATCCTACCGCTCAAGCACGATGACAGATCAACGTAGATACGAAATGAGCAGAGAGGGCGGAGGGAACCTTCAGGCCGATGATTCGTCGGAGGAGGAAGTCCTCGATTGAGCGTGGGGCGCGGACGGAAACAACGAAAGCGCAGCGATTTCGGCCGCCAGTGAGTCAAGACGACGTACGATCCGTACTGCGGGAGCGGACCGTCGGGGGTGCTGGCGGGGTGGAGTCTTGGGCCGCAACGGCTGGGCGTACTCGTGCGGAAGGACAGGAAGGTACACGTGCAGCCGGAATGAATCGCCGACGATCTCAATGCTTGGCTTGCTCATCCGCACCACTGGTCACGGTCCGGTCGTCGCAGGTGTGATACGAACAGATGAGGGGCCGTAGGAAGGAAGTGTCTAGCAGCGTTGGCGCGCGAGTTCAGCCCGCAGGGAGGTGCACCTGGAGGGCCGAAGACGTCGGATGGCGAAGCGGCTTGGCGGCACGCTCGGCCCGATGGGGTGGCCGACCAGGGACCAAACCACTGGGGCGTCCGTGGTTAGATTCTGCAGTGCAGGTGATGGTGCGGCCCGCGACACTGGTGTGCACGGCGCGGGGAAGCTGGACGCGAGGCGGGGGGAAGCTCCAGGCGTCTACAGGGAGCAACCTTGCGGAGTTGGTCCAACGCTGAGGCGGGGCGGTGGTGACGTAGAGGCCCAGCACGCACGGCGCGGGGCCCGCGAGAGCTGCTGCGCGGGGGGCGGGAGCGGAGCTGTCCGGTGCGGGGCCTTCTGGGGACGCGGGAGCTTGGGGGGGGGGGGGGTGGGGCGGTCCAGGGGACCGGTGACGCGGGGCTTCCGGGGACGGGAGATGGCGCGAGCAGGGGGGTCGAGCAGGGGATTGGTGAGATGAGAGAGAATGAGAGAGAGAGAATCAGGAGAGAGAGGATAGCAGGGAGGGGGGTGAGCTCGCGCTGGGGGGTTCCGGGAGCAAGAGAGAGAGGACAGGGAGAGAGAGGGGAACTGGGGAAAGATCGAATGGGGAATAGAGGGGTGTTCGCACCGGGGGCCAGGAAGGGTGGCGGGAGAGCTGGGGGAGGGGGGGGGGTTAGCAGGGTTCTGGGGAAAGAAGAGGGAGCAGGGAACTGGAAGAAGGGGAAATGGGGGTTCGGGGAAGAGACGGAAGGGGAGGAAGAAGAGACAGACGAGGGGTTTTTGGAGGAGGAAGAAGAGACGAGGGGGGGGGGATTCGGGGAAGAAGACACACAGCACACAGTTCAAGACGGCTTCATCCGCAAGAAACATTCTTTTTCTGATTCTTCTATCTTTCAAAAGAGTCCATACAAGAGTATATATAGGACAAGCCCATAGAAACCCTACTGTGCACTTCTCCCATGGGACCAAAATGTCCTAAGAACAAAGAGAAAAAGACAGGCATGTCCCACATTCACAAATAAACCCAAAAAGATCCCCAAAATACATCTGTAAATAAGAACTCTCATGGGTCTCAAATGGGCCTCACAACACCTCATATAAATGACACTAACAATAGCACTCCTCATCTCCTAGCCATAATGACGGAATTGCTGTTGTCGAGGGTCGCCAACGCTGGTAAACTCGAGCCGGGTCGAAGCGGGTCTGCGCTCTGGTGTCCTCACCAATCCTCCCCGCCTGGGAGGAACTCGACCCAGTCGAGTACGGGTCCTGGCCGCTCTGGTCCCGCTCCAAGAGATCGGGGTCGATCCGCTGTAACTCCTCCCGCGTGACCCACGTGTCCTCAATAGAGGGCATGTCCCTCCAACGAACCAAGTAGCGCTGAAAGGCTCCACTCCGTGTAGTGATAATCTGCTCATCTAGTATCTGGTCGATCTGCTCATGTCGTGCTGGAATGGAGGCTACTAGTGGGCACTCGGGGGTGGGGTCACTCACAAAGGGGGAAGAAGGCTCGAACGGCTCACTAGACATCGCTGCCGGGTCCTGATAAGCTACAAAATTCGAGACATTAAATGTGGAATGGATGCCATAGTCGGGTGGTAGATCTACAACGTACGCGTTGGATCCGACGCGTTTTAAAACCTTGAAAGGACCTGCTCCCCGAGCCTGTAGTTTTCTCACGGCCCCGGAGGGTAGCCGCTCAGGTCTGACCCTGATCATCACGTAATCACCCTCGTGAAATTCTTGCGGAAGGCGATGTGCATGTGCTGAAATTTTATATTTTTCATTGCTTGCTTCAATGTGGCGACGGACACTTTCATGCAGACTTCTAATATGTGCAGCTAACGATTCTGCTGACTCTGAGACTCTGGCCTAGATGGGCATAGGGACAAGATCTAGTGGTCGCCTAGGTCTATAGCCAGTAACTATCTCGAAGGGACTCAAGCCGGTAGACCTATTAACTGAATTGCTATATGCAAATTCGGCGGACGACAAGACCAAGTCCCAACCTCGCTCATGCTCCCCGACTAAACATCGCAAAAGATCACCCAGACTTCTATTAACTACCTCAGTTTGCCCATCGGTCTGTGGGTGATAAGCAGTGGAAAACTTGAGCTTGGTGCCCAAGAGGTGCCATAAAGTCTTCCAAAAATAGCTCGTGAATCGCACATCCCGATCCGAGACAATGGTCTTAGGTAGCCCATGCAAGCGGACAATCTCATCTAAAAAGAGGCGTGCCACCTTAGACGCATCTGAAGTCTTGGAACAAGGAACAAAATGGGCCATTTTGGAGAATCGATCAACAACCACCATAATCGAATCGTGCCGACGGACCGTGCGTGGCAATTCCAGAATAAAGTCCATGCTAATGTCCTGCCACAGACGATCGGGCACGGGGAGGGGAGTATACAGCCCAGTATTTTGCTTTCGTTGTTTAGCCAGAGCGCAAATGCGGCACTGAGCCATGATGTGAGCTACGTCGCGCTTCAGGCTGGGCCAAAAGAATCGATACTCCACTAACTCAATGGTTTTGTTTCGGCCAAAGTGGTCGGCAAGACCCCCAGCATGCACCTCCCAAACAAGAAACTCGCGGACAGAGGTCCGCGGAACACACAGTCTAACCCCTCGAAAAAGGTACCCCCCCCCCCTGAAGGAGGTAATCAAGATACTCCCGAGAGGGTCCGGACTGGAGCGCAGAGTGAATTGAGCCAAAATCGGGGCAAGGAGTATACTCGTTTCGAAGGCGCTCAAATCCAGTAACCTCCGTGTGGACAGTCGACAATAAGGTAGAACGACGGCTCAGCGCGTTTGCCACACGGTTCTCCACACCGGCTCGATGCTTGAGAACAAAAGTATAAGCCTGCAGATACTCCACCCACCGATTGTGTCGTGGGTTTGAGCTTTTTCTGGGCATGGAGAAACGGAGGGCCTCATGGTCGGAGTAGAGGACAAACTCCTGCATAGTAAATAATGCCTCCAATACCTTAACGCCTGAACTACCGCATAAAACTCCTTGTCATAGGTGGAGTACTTCAGCCTCGCATCATTCAATTTCTCGCTGAAGTAGGCGATGGGGTGGCCCTCTTGACTCAATACACCACCAATGCCGACACCTGAGGCATCATAGGAGACCTCAAACACCTTGGAGAAATCAGGTAATCGAAGTACAGGTGCCTGAGTCATCCTCTCCTTGAGATCACGAAAGGCCGAAGCAGCGGCCTTAGTCCAAACAAATGCTCCCTTACGAATGCAGTCTGTGATGGGAGCAGTGACAGTGCTGAACCCGCGTATGAATCGACGGTAGAAGGTGGCCAAACCGTGGAAGCTACGCACATCGTGAAGGGTCTGAGGTTCGGGCCACTCTACAATCGCCCTGATCTTCTCGGGGTCAGCTGAGACACCCTCTTTTGATACGATGAACCCCAAGAAAGTAACAGACTCAGTCAGGAAGGCACATTTCTTGAGGTTGCCGTAAAGGCTCTCATGGCGGAGGGTGAGGCAAACTTGACGCAGGTGGTCAAGGTGGTCACTCCTAGAGCGGCTATAAATCAGAATATCATCAAAATATACGACCAGGAATACTCCAATGAATGGACGTAATACCTCAGTCATCAGCCGCATAAAGGTGCTAGGAGCGTTGGATAGCCCGAAGGGCATTACCAACCATTCATAGAGCCCATCTTTTGTCTTAAAGGCCGTCTTCCATTCATCCCCAAGTCGGATCCTGACCTGGTGATAGCCACTCGATCTTTGAAAAGATGGTGGCTCCCGCTAGCATATCCAGCATATCTTCCAAGCGGGCAATGGGAAATCGGTACTTGACGGTGATACGGTTAATCGCGCGGCTATCCACGCACATTCTCCAGGTGCCATCTTTCTTGGGAGCTAGAAGTGCGGGGACGGCGCATGGGCTCTTGCTAACTCTCATGGATCCCTTCCTCAAGTACTCCTCAACCTGCCGCTGCAGCTCAGCATGCTCAGCATGCTCAGCGGGATTCATTCTATAGTGTGGCAGGTTGGGTAATGTGGACCCCGGAACCAGATCAATGGCGTGCTGGATGTCACGCATTGGGGGAAGGCCGTCTGGTAGTTCATCGGGGAACACATCTGAGAATTCTTGGAGGAGAGGGGCAACTTCAGTTGGGTGCTCCGAGGAGAACTCAACACTTGAGTTTGGAGCATAATGGGGGGCTTATATAGACCCCCAAGGCCTCCAAAGGCCAAAAGTAGCCGTTTCTGGCCGATGGGGAGCCGCCCCCCAACGGCTAGAAACGGCTAGTTCAAAAACTAGCCGTTGAGCCCGAATCGCCCCGATCCGGCCCGATCCGCCGCAAATCGAGCCCGCCGAGCCGGGCCGATCCGCGCGCAGGGACCGGCTGGGTTACCCCGGCTCGGATCGGGAGGGCCAAAACCGAGCCAACTCGGCCGATCCGATCCCGATCTGGCCGAGTTTTTGAACCGAGGCTTCCTCAGAGCATAATGGGGGCCTTTGGGGGGTTTATATAAACCCCCAGGGCCTCCAAAGGCCAAAAGTAGCCATTTCTGGCCGTTGGGGAGCGCCCCCCAACGACTAGGAACGGCTAGTTCAAAAACTAGCCGTTGAGCCCGAATCGCCCCGATTCGGCCTGATCCGCCGCGGATCGAGCCCGCCGAGCCGGGCCGATCCGCGCGCAGGGACTGGCTAGGTGCTCCGAGGAGAACTCAACACTTGAGTTTGGAGCATAATGGGGGCCTTTGGGGGGTTTATATAGACCCCCAAGGCCTCCAAAGGCCAAAAGTAGCCGTTTCTGGCCGTTGGGGAGCGCCCCCCAACGGCTAGTTCAAAAACTAGCCGTTGAGCCCGAATCTCCCCGATCCGGCCCGATCCGCCGCGGATCAAGCCCGCCGAGCCGGGCCGATCCGCGCGCAGGGACCGGCTGGGTTACCCAGACTCGGATCAAGAGGGCCAAAATCGAGCCAACTCGGCCGATCCGATCTCGATCCGGTCGAGTTGGCTAGTGAGGCTTCCTCGGAGCACCCAGCTGAAGTTGCCCCTCTCCTCCAAGAATTCTCAGATGTGTTCCCCGATGAACTACCAGACGGCCTTCCCCCAATGCGTGACATCCAGCACGCCATTGATCTAGTTTCGGGGTCCACATTACCCAACCTGCCACACTATAGAATGAATCCCGCTGAGCATGCTGAGCTGCAGCAGCAGGTTGAGGAGTACTTGAGGAAGGGATCCATGAGAGTTAGCAAGAGCCCATGCGCCGTCCCCGCACTTCTAGCTCCCAAGAAAGATGGCACCTGGAGAATGCGCGTGGATAGCCGCGCGATTAACCGTATCACCGTCAAGTACCGATTTCCCATTGCCCGCTTGGACGATATGCTGGATATGCTAGCGGGAGCCACCATCTTTTCAAAGATCGAATGGCTATCACCAGGTTAGGATCCGACCTGGGGATGAATGGAAGACGGCCTTTAAGACAAAAGATGGGCTCTATGAATGGTTGGTAATGCCCTTCGGGCTATCCAACGCTCCTAGCACCTTCATGCAGCTGATGGTTAAGGTATTACGTTCGTTCATTGGAGTATTCCTGGTCGTATATTTTGATGATATTCTGATTTATAGCCGCTCTAGGAGTGACCACCTGCATCAGGTTTGCCTCACCCTCCGCCAGGAGAGCCTTTACGGAAACCTCAAGAAATGTGCCTTCCTGACTGGGTCTGTTACTTTCTTGGGGTTCATCGTATCAAAAGAGAGTGTCTCAGCTGACCCCGAGAAGATCAGGGCGATTGTAGAGTGGCCCGAACCTCAGACCCTTCACGATGTGCGTAGCTTCCACGGTTTGGCCACCTTCTACCGTCGATTTATATGCGGGTTCAGCACTGTCACTGCTCCCATCACAGACTGCATTCGTAAGGGAGCATTTGTTTGGACTAAGGCCGCTGCTTCGGCCTTTCGTGATCTCAAGGAGAGGATGACTCAGACACTTGTACTTCGATTACCTGATTTCTCCAAGGTGTTTGAGGTCTCCTGTGATGCCTCAGGTGTCGGCATTGGTGGAGTATTGAGTCAAGAGGGCCACCCCATCACCTACTTCAGCGAGAAATTGAATGATGCGAGGCTGAAGTACTCCACCTATGACAAGGAGTTTTATGCGGTAGTTCAGGCGTTAAGGTATTGGAAGTATTACTTACTACCGCAGGAGTTTGTCCTCTACTCCGACCATAAGGCCCTCCGTTTTCTCCATGCCCAGAAAAAGCTCAACCCACGACACAGTCGGTGGGTGGAGTATCTGCAGGCTTATACTTTTGTTCTCAAGCATCGAGCCGGTGTGGAGAACTGTGTGGCAAACGCGCTGAGCCGTCGTTCTACCTTATTGTCGACTGTCCACACGGAGGTTACTGGATTTGAGCGCCTTCGAAACGAGTATACTCCTTGCCCCGATTTTGGCTCGATTCACTCTGCGCTCCAGTCCGGACCCTCTCGGGAGTATCCTGATTACCTCCTTCAGGGGGGGGTACCTTTTTCGAGGGGTTAGGCTGTGTGTTCCGCGGACCTCTGTCCGCGAGTTTCTTGTTTGGGAGGTGCATGCTGGGGGTCTTGCCGGCCACTTTGGCCGAAATAAGACCATTGAGTTAGTGGAGTATCGATTCTTTTGGCCCAGCCTGAAGTGCGACGTAGCTCACATCGTGGCTCAATGCCGCATTTGCGCTCTGGCTAAACAACGAAAGCAAAATACTGAGCTGTATACTCCCCTCCCCGTGCCCGATTGTCCGTGGCAGGACATTATCATGGACTTTATTCTGGGATTGCCACGCACGGTCCGTCGGCACGATTCGATTATGGTGTTTGTTGATCGATTCTCCAAAATGGCCCATTTTGTTCTCTGTTCCAAGACTTCAGATGCGTCTAAGGTGGCACGCCTCTTTTTAGATGAGATTGTCCGCTTGCATGGGCTACCTAAGACCATTGTCTCGGATCGGGATGTGCGATTCACGAGCTATTTTTGGAAGACTTTATGGCATCTCTTGGGCACCAAGCTCAAGTTTTCCACTGCTTATCACCCACAGACCGATGGGCAAACTGAGGTAGTTAATAGGAGTCTGGGTGATCTTTTGTGATGTTTAGTCGGGGAGCATGAGCGAGGTTGGGACTTGGTCTTGTCGTCCGCCGAATTTGCATATAACAATTCAGTTAATAGGTCTACCGGCTTGAGTCCCTTCGAGATAGTTACTGGCTATAGACCTAGGCGACCACTAGATCTTGTCCCTATGCCCATCTAGACCAGGTCTCAGAGTCAGCAGAATCGTTAGCTGCACATATTAGAAGTCTGCATGAAAGTGTTCGTCGCCACATTGAAGCAAGCAATGAAAAATATAAATTTCAACAAATGCACATCGCCGTCCGCAAGAATTTCACGAGGGTGATTACGTGATGATCAGGGTCACTGAGCGGCTACCCTCCGGGCCGTGAGAAAACCAGGCTCGGGAGCAGGTCCTTTCAGTTTTAAACGCGTCGGATCCAACGCGTACGTTGTAGATCTCCACCCGACTATGGCATCCATTCCACTTAATGTCTCGAATTTTGTAGCTTATCAGGACCCGACAGCGATGTCTAGTGAGCCGTTCGAGCCTTCTTCCCCCTTTGTGAGTGACCCCACCCCCGAGTGCCCACCAGTAGCCTCCATTCCAGCATGACATGAGTAGATCGACCAGATACTAGATGAGCAGATTATCACTACACGGAGTGGAGCCTTTCAGCGCTACTTGGTTCGTTGGAGGGACATGCCCTCTATTGAGGACACGTGGGTCACGCGGGAGGAGTTACAGCGGATCGACCCCGATCTCTTGGAGCGGTACTAGAGCGGCCAGGACCCGTACTCGACTGGGTCGAGTTCCTCTCAGACGGGGAGGATTGGTGAGGACACTAGAGCGCAGACCCGCTTCGACTCGGCTCGAGTTTACCAGTGTCGGCGACGCTCGACAACAGCAATTCCGTCATTATGGCTAGGAGATGAGGAGTGCTATTGTTAGTGTCATTTATATGAGGTGTTGTGCGGCCCATGAGAGTTTCTTATTTACAGATGTATTTTGGGGATCTTTTTGGGTTTATTTGTGAATGTGGGACATGACTGTCTTTTTATCTTTATTCTGAGGACATTTTGGTCCCATGGGAGAAGTGCACAGTAGGGTTTCTATGGGCTTGTCCTATATATACTCTTGTATGGACTCTTTTGAAAGATAGAAGAATCAGAAAAGGAATGTTTCTTGCGAATGAAGCCGCCTTGAACTGTGTGTTGTGTGTCTTCTTCCCCGAATCTCCCCCACCCTCGTCTCTTCTTCCTCCTTCAACCCCCTCGTCTGTCTCTTCTTCCTCCCCTTTCGTCTCTTCCCTGAACCCCCATTTCCCCTTCTTCCAGTTCCCTGCTCCCTCTTCTTTCCCCAGAACCCTGCTAAAACCCCCCCTCCCCCAGCTCTCCCGCCACCCTTCCTGGCCCCCGGTGCGAACACCCCTCCATTCCCCCATTCGATCTTTCCCCAGTTCCCCCTCTCTCTCCCTGTCCTCTCTCACTTGCTCCCGGAACCCCCCCCCTGCGCGAGCTCACCCCCCTCCCTGCTATCCTCTCTCTCCCGGTTCTCTCTCTCTCATTCTCTCTCATCTCACCAATCCCCTGCTCGACCCCCCCTGCTCGCGCCATCTCCCGTCCCCGGAAGCCCCGCGTCACCGGTCCCCTGCACGCCCCCCCCCCCGCGCCTGAGCTCCCCCGCGCCCGGGAGCCCCAGCGTCGGCTGACCCCGCCCAGCTCTCGCGTCCCCATAGGCCCCCGCGCCGGACAACTCGCTCCCGCCCCCCCGCGCAGCAGCTCTCGCAGGCCCCGCGCCGTGCGTGCTGGGCCTCTACGTCACCACCGCCCCGCCTCAGCGCTGGACCAACTCCGCCGGGCTGCTCTCTGGCGACGCCTGGACTTCCCCCCGCCTCGCGTCCAGCTTCCCCGCGCCGCGCACGCCAGTGTCGCGGGCCGCACTGCCGCACCGTCACCTGCAATGTAGGATCTAACCACGGACGCCCCTGTGGTTTGGTCCCTGGCTGGCCACCCCATCGGGCCGAGCGTGTTGCCAAGCCGCTTCGCCATCCGACGTCTTCGGCCCTCCAGGTGCACCTTCCTGCGGGCTGAACTCGCACGCCAACGCCGTTAGACGCTTCCTTCCTGCGGCCCCTCATCTGTTCGTATCACGCCTGCGACGACCGGACCGTGACCAATGGTGCGGATGAGCGGGCCAGGCATTGAGATCGTCGGCGATTCGTTCCGGCTGCACGTGTACCTTCCTGTCCTTCCGTACGAGTACGCCCAGCCGTGCGGCCCAAGACTCCGCCCCACCAGCACCTCCGATGGTTCCCGCAGTACTGTGCGTCGTCCTGTCACTGGCGGCCGAAATCGCTGCGCTTTCGTTGTTTCCGTCCGCGCCCCACGCTCAATCAGGACTTCCTCCTCCGACGAATCATCGGCCTGAAGGTCCCTCCGCCCTCTCTGCTCATTTCGTATCTACGTTGATCTCATCGTGCTTGAGCGGTAGGATTTCTAGCTAGTTATAATATTGCTGTCGGACTGTGTTAAGTGAGTTTCCATATCAACCTGTTAGCGCTAAATCTGAAAGTATTAGTTGTGTATTTGATGCCTTAGCAGTGCGGTAATTCTACCTACCACCGATCCGACAGTCAGCTGCGAGGGGATCATTGTAGTTTTCTGTTGTAACACGTGACTCATGCTCTGAAATTATTAGTGGATCATGTGCATTTGAACAAAAGCTTGCTGTCTCATTGTGGCTGAACCTTAGCTGGTTAGTTTGTGGCTTTCGAGTTGTCGTCCCGCATCACACCATGTTCGAGAGTTTCTGCTGAAGTTCGAATACAATTTTGCCAATATATGAAGGAGAAAGAGACATCCAAAGCAAACATTAGTAGAAGACGCCAAGAAATCCGAGAAGAATTGTCTACCCCTCCTCGAAGGTCCGTGGATTTATCAAGAGGGAGATAAACAATTGATCTTGATGATGATGAAGAAGGTTAGTAATTAGCTAACATAGTTTTGGAACATTTAGTTCAAACTTCAAAGTTCAAACACCCTCATTATAATTTATACATTTCAATGTATAACATCATCAACAAATTTTTTTAAATTATATCATTCTATTTCTATCTCTATTATAGAACAATTTCGTCGGGCATCGCACGCAAGTCGAAGGTCTTTTGCGGAAGAGGACTATCTCCGACGTACTGGTCATTACCTAGGGCAAGGATAGTGGCCATGGGAGTAGCGGACAAGGGAGTTCAAGTGCTGGAATGAGTACAAATATACCTGAGGTTCCAGTGGATATCCCTAGAGACGGAGATCCTAGAGTGGGACCATTGGACCCATTTCTCACCCGACGGAGGGAGAAGCAACCATCCATTTCTGCAGCCTTCAAGAATTTGAAAATATGCATGGAGAAGATAGGGAGAGCGACGTCAAGATGGTTCTTCAACAGCATACCGACTAATGCAGCAAAAGGACCATATTATGAGTCAATGATCGAGACTATTGGTGAAGTGGGCAAAGGGGTAGAAGGCCTTACTCCATATGAAATCTACAACAAGTACTTGGACATGGAGGTTGAAGATATGAAGGCATATGTTTGCACTTTTGAACGCATATGGGATGAATATGGTTGCACGTTAATGTGCGATGGATGGACAGGTATGTATAACTACAGTCTACAAGTGTATTGTTTGGTCAATTAATTGTTATTCATTAATAACACATAGGTTTTAATTTTTCTTATGGAATTGTGCAGGCATTATACGAAGAAGTATGATAAACTTCTTAATCTACTGCAAAGCAGGGACTATTTTTTGGAAGTCGGTAGATGCTTCTGGCAAGGTGAAGAATGCGGATTACCTATTTCAGTTGATGGACAATATGGTGGAGGAGATCGGAGAGAAAAGAATAGTCCAAGTGGTAACTGACAATGCAGCGGCTTTTAAGTTGACGGGCCAAAACTAATGGACAAAAGGGAACACTTGTATTGGGTTCCTTGCTCCTGCGTTGACCTAATGCTAGAAGATATTTGTGAAGATCCAATGGTGGAAAATATGGTCAACAACGCAAGATTTGTAACCACATTCATCTACAATCACAACAACATATTGGACATCATGAGGACGCATACACATGGACGGGAGTTGCTTCGGCCAGCACCTACACGGTTTGTATCCCAATATATTGCATTGGATAGCATAAATGGGCAACGTAGCAACCTTATTAGGATGGTAGCATCTGAAGAGTGGGAGAACTATATGTCCCGACATGCTCCTACACGGGTGAGAGAGAAGGGAAAGAAGGTGACCGACATTATTCAATCAAAGCCATTTTAAAAGGGGGTCCAAAATATTTTGAATGTAGTAGAACCGCTTGTTCGAGCCTTAAGGGCGGTAGATGGGGAGAGGAGATCCAAGATGGACTACTTGTACGAGGCTATGGATCGAGTAAAGGAGCTTATCCAAATGAACAACAAAACGACGTATGCCAAGTGGTGGAAAATCATAGATCGACGATGGGAGCACACATTGGATCATGATCTTCATGCTGCAGGTAAGCATAACACTTCAACTCTTGTTAATTGTGATTACATATTATTTATAATTTTAAGGAATCATATCATATTTTAACATTTTTCTTCTATACGTAGTGTATTTCTTCAACCCCCAATACATGTATAGGACTGATGGGAGGAATGAGAACTATGACAATGCCTCCGAAGTGTTGATTGGGGGCAAAAAATGTAATCAAACGCATGCTAGACAATGAGGATAGGGCAATCATAGCATGCAAACAAATGCATGATTATAGACTTCAACTCTACCACTTTGGTACTAGCACGACACAAAGAGCTGCTCAGATTTTGAGTCCAGGTTAGAAGTTACTCATCATATTTATTTGCCTCATCATATTTATTTGCCTCTGGAATGAGTTGGTTCTATTTCTATTTTCTAAAACACTATACATGCTTCATTTACAGCGGATTGATGGTTGGATCACGGAAGAACTTATGGATATGAAGACTTAGCATATGTAGCTATTCGGGTGTTAAGCCAAACAACGTTTGCCACAGGGTGTGAGAGGAATTGGAGCACATTTGGCTTGATCCACACAAAGCAAAGAAACCGCTTGAAGTCTGCGCGTCTTGAGAAGTTGGTATTTTGCCACTACAACATGAGATTGAAGCTTAAAAATCTCCAATTAATCAAACAAGTTTAAGATAGAGAAAAATATAAAGTCTCCGGCCAACAACAAGCTGAAGCAGCAGCATCCGAGACAATAGATATAGAAGAAGTTTTTGAGGAGGAACATCCATTCCATGCATGGGTAAATGCAACCTCTTCGGTTGAACCAGAGTTCGATCCGCATGATCGTGCATGGGCTGAAGGTAGATGACCTTTACAATGTACATGCAACATGACATTATAATTTATAAATTTTTTATTTCTCATGTTAACATGCTTATGTCTCATTTAGGTGAGCTTGATGATGTGCCTTTGCTTCCGGAGTTTGAAACTCCCCCAGCCCCTAAACGCCAAAAGAAGACAGTGGGTGCAAGAGGAAGGAGCAAGAAACACGGCATTAGCATTGCAGACTTGGAGACAATCGAGGAAGATGTAGATGATGAAACACCGGAGCCAAGCGATAATGTTGTATACCAAACTTCTAATGACTCCACATCGAAGACAAGTACTCCTAGTGAGGGATCCGATCATGGAGGAGATGTCAACAGTATATCGCCACCGGCACCGCCACCAAACCCTATTGTATTCACCGGAGAGAAAGGCTTCTCCCATGCTACTCAAGATGAGCACCATGGGAGTAGGCAAGGGAGGGAAGCACAAACCTCAAGTCAACAATATGCACGGAAGGGGAAGAAAGTGGCATCTCAATTCCAAGGGCAGGGCCAAGGCCGACAAACATCCGAAGATTCGGGATACAATCCCAACTTCATTCCGCATAGACGGAATTAGTTAATGAAGAAGAAGAAGATGCAAGAGGAGTGGGAGCGTCAAGAAAAGCTACGGATAGAGCTTGAGACCATGGAGCAAGCCTCAGATACATCATCTTATGCTTCCACTGAAGGATACTACCAAGGGTAGGGAGGCTACTTGGCATATCCTCAATACCCGGATGAATCGTATTACATCGGAGGCGGAGCATATGCACAATCCACTGAGTCTGATTCGCATTCACATGACTCATATGAGTCATATGGCTCATATCAAGTGCCTGAAATATCTGGATACACACCAATTACTATCATATATGCGAACACGGATGCATATAGTCAATATTTAACTCAATATGAGATATATTACCAACATTATGTCTTGGACAGATTATGTAAACCTTATGTCCACACAATATAATGTGCGATTCCAATAAATATAATTTTATTGTTTTTCCTCAGTACCAATGATGTATTATGTCCTATTTTTTTCATGTATTTCAGTTTATAAATACAATGTTTATATTTTTCCTATTTATTCATATTTTTTCTATTTTTTTTAGGGGGCCGATCTAGCCCCCTTTAGCTCGGCCTGGCTCGGCCGAGCCGGGGTCGGGATCGGCCGGTCGGATCGGTTTGGGGCCGGCCGATCCGATTCCGATCCCCGGGTTCTTGAACTTGGCTAAGACGACCCGGCCTGAACAAGGCGATCTGGGGGCGCCTTGCACTTCAGTCGCCTTTGATAGATGTGACTTGCATTTTGCGGGGATCGTGACTCCTTACTCCAGAGGTTATATGCACTTGTATGACCTGATTACCAGATGAATAGTTGTGTTAAATGGGTTCAGTCATTATTCAGTGTAAAGCGAAACATGCAATGCATCCTTGGAAAGGATCTGCCATGTGAAAAAACATGGTGAAAGAGCAAGCCAATCTCTCACCTTGATGGAGGAGATGCATCAAATTAAAGGAATGTATGCTTGAATCTCAGAGAGATGCTCGACATGTCTGTCAAGCAAGAAAAGAATGAAGAGTTCATGGCTATGGGAAAGAAGTGTGTGATTACAATTAGATTTTACTTTTTTTTATCCCTTATGTGTATCACCAGAATGACTAATTCATTACCCCAATTGCTACCATCAGAGTCATTAATTACTGTACAATCATGTATTCTTCATTATCTTACCACGACTTTTTCAATACATTGAAACAAATGACTATGGGTTGGACTTCTAGTCTGTTGTTTTTTTCCCTCTCTACCTCAGATTGAACCTCTAGTTTGGTCATGGAATGCAGAATTGGCCGATTCCGATCCCGGATCGGGATTGACCAATTCTGGATCAGATCGGCAATGGCCGATCCAGGCCGGAATTGGCCCGATCTGGATCGGGATCAGCCCTAGCCGATCTGAGGGGCCTATCCGATTCTGTTTTCTACGAGTTTGGTTACTTGTTAAAAAAAAAATCTTTCATTCACACCTACACCTGGTTCACTTTTATCCCCAGAAAATGCAGGTGAGAGGACTCCAAATGCACTAGAGACGGAGTTTGAGGCTAGATCAGCTAGAGACGGGGCATGGTAAGCACATTTGTGGTAAATAGATTATTCTTCAACCATTCTTTGTAAATGTTAATTATGACATGTCATGGAGTATATTTTGTTGATGCTTTAGGAACACATTCTAGTTAATAATGCAAGTTTGGCCAAAAGGAGGTATTATCGAGAGAATTGACACTAGAGTACTGGTTAATCTTGGTTCATGCAGTTCTTTGAACTTTTAAACTAGGCTTTCATTTCTCCACCACAGTGGATGCTGCACTTTTAAAAAACAAACTAAGCTACTGTATGGATTAAATCCTTTTGGCAGAAAAGGTAGTTGGCCTGATCAACATGATAGTTAGACGGTTCTAAATATTTAGGAATGTTGCCAAAATAATGGAAAGAGTATGTCATGCATTTTCTGCCTTTTTGCTTGAATATTTCCCAGAGATAAAGACTTTCATGAAGATGAGTAACTAGACCTGTGTCACGGATTGCCATGAGAAATAAGGCAAGAATTTTCATAAAAGTTGTCATTTTGGGCACTTATCTATGCCATCTATGGTTACATACTCTATAATTTCTTTCCAACTAATCTCAGTAAACTCATGTAATAGCTGCCGAAAGAGTGCCCAGCCACTAAGCAGAGTGGTTCCTCTGTCAGATGGTCTTTTGTTGTCATCGTCATATGAGAATGCAAGATATGAAGACTAACAAGACCCTTTGTGAGCTAACGTCTTACCAAGTACAATGCTACTTGGTAATGTGATTGACGTCTGTCCTTTTCTTTCCTTTGGAGAGTCATCTGTTCCTATGGCCAGTCATTGTTAGAGCTTTTATGGTAGAATGTGATAATAAAGCTCCTTTTGTAAGCAGAAACAAGTACTACCTACCTATCATAAAGAGTCTGTCCTTTTCTTTCCTTTGGAGAGTCATCTGTTCCTATGGCCAGTCATTGTTAGAGCATTTATGGTAGAATGTGATAATAAAGCTCCTTTTGTAAGCAGAAACAAGTACTACCTACCTATCATAAAGGAAAAGCGACCATTCCATGCCTAAACACTTTATCACCGTATTCTGATCTTATGAATAATTGGGAAGTTCTGGTTGATTTGTCTTTGAATATGTTACATTTTCTTTCTCCTGTTCGCAGAGTACATATATCTAAGCACCTGTTTTTTTCTCTCTAAACATGGCAGGTACGATGTTGCAGCGTTTCTAGAGCAGAGGCTTGATATTTCTGGTGAACTGGTGAGCAACGTCATCAATTCTGCAGATGATTTGTTTTAAGTGTAACAAAAGGTTGTGAGCTAAACTTGTTTCTCAGTGCTGCTTTGTAAACCAGAGCACAAATGCCGAAAGGAGAAAAACACCCATCCATGAGATCATGAATTTATTATCTATCAACTAGCAGTAGAAGACTGTTCTCTTGGGTTATTCATTGCTCAAAAATTTGATGTGATGGCCATCCTGTTTGATCTACCTTTCTTTTTCTCATTGATGCATTCTTCTTCACCTCCTGAATCAGACTCTGCTTGGACATCCAATTTGTTTTTTAGGAAGTTCGTGTAAGGTTCCAAGGGTTCAGCTCCGAGGAAGACGAGTGGGTTAACCTCAAGAAGGAAGTCCGCACGCGTTCAATACCCCTGGAGTCCTCTGAATGTTACAAAGTTGCAGTGGGGGATCTTGTCCTCTGCTTCTGGGTAGGGCTGCTGAGGGTTCTCTTCTTCTTTCTTGTGTTGTTAGCATCCTTCAAACTTTCTAATCTCCATTCCCATTTGACTACAGGAGGAAGGGGATGATGCCGCCTACTTCGATGCCCATGTCATAGAGATCGAAAGGAAGCTACATGACATTAGGGGCTGCAGGTGCATTTTCCTGGTCCGCTATGATCATGATCAGGCTGAGGTGAGTATTAACCAGCATCTTGGAAAGTTCATGGCAGCAGGGAAAATTCGTGCCCATCCTTCCAGCTCCAGAGTCCTGCTAAGAGCTCTCTCCCCTGCTTGTAGGCGGGTTGGAGATTGGGTTGGTCGGAGAAGAGGGGGGTGGGGTGGGGTTTACTTGTGGCTTGAGCCAATTTTGTTTTAGGGGAAAAAAGGTCCTGCTAAGAGCTCTCTGCCTGTGTTTGCCTTTGCCAATGCCAGGAAAGAGTTCACCTGAGGCGGCTGTGTCGCAGACCATGAAAGCCACCACCATCCTTGTTCTTCCTCGTTTTGTCCGAAGTCATCAGGATACTCATCAATGGGAACCGGGATCAAAAAGGGCTCACTTGTAAACAGAAGTTGGGTGGACTGATATCATGGTTGAGAAGTTCTTCTGCAAGGTTCATGCGACGCCCTTGTGAGGAACATGGTCTTTTTTCTATGGAATACTCTGCTCAGAACGATACCAGTTATAAACTCTGCTAAAGGAACTCAGGACATGTAAAATTAAGCTCGTATACTATAGCTGGGACAGAATTTAACTTCAAATGGTCTATATAGCTGTTTCTTCAAAGCACATTTGGTAAGATTTCTGGTTTGAAGCTACAATTGATCCAGATTTCCGGCATATAATGTTTGGCCGCTTTGTTTTGCTGATAGATCATGTGCAAATAGCTTGTAAAACGCAGTTTTTGGCCTATCTCCTTATGTTATACATGTGGCTGGATGCTATCTTCGATAACATGATACATGATAATGTTGATTAGCTATCTGAGCCTCAAATCTTCGACAACATGAAATATAAGATAGTGCTGACAAGCTATCTAAGCTTGTGAGCTTGAATAGCTTATCAATACAATAGAAGTACATGAAAGATGAGAGAGACTTTGTGTACATCTTATGTGCATACCTGTTGGTGTGGAGTTCTTATTTTCATCTGAGGTAAATGTAATTTAATGTATTCTCATAAGCAGATCTTTTTGAAGGTTTAGGGTTTAACCCGTTAACAATAGTTAGAGAGATGAAGCTTTTGTCGACGATCCACACTTTTGCCAAAGGCAACTTAAAAGAGAACTACACAAATGGCTTTCAAAGCATATGCCGAGGTGGAACTCCCCAAAAACTTCATACTTGTTTGGAAGAGAAAAATTAATTATCTGACAATCCAAACAACTTAGCTAGACGTATGCAGGCACAACCCTAAACCCTAGGCACAACCTTGGTTACCGCAACAAGTAGTTCCCTAGGCATCTACTGTTCATAGTGGAAGGTAAGAACAAATCCGAATCAGAGGGTTTAGCCAACCATGCCTTTTAAGAAATGTGTTTATGATACAAACCCTGACTGGGTTATCCTGATCGGTCGATATTACATCTATGTGATACTTTCCATAAACTAATCTTATGTCTGAAGATGGCGAAACCAGCAAGTCACCGCCCTTCTGGACGGGAGATACATATTTTCCACATCTATACACGCGAGTTTTTCATCCCAAAGATTGCGCTTTCAGCAGATAAAAAGGTACGATCCCACTCAAACTTCATATCGTTCTATAGAACACGAGTTCACATACACATGATCGATCAACACGTTCCCAAGAACTACATGCATGAACTCGGTCGATGCCTGAAAAAAATGCCCCGAGAAGCTACATCTCGTGCAAATGGTTTCTTTTATACGTTGCATGTTCTAAATGATGCCTTCAGCAGTGAGGTCTCGAGAGGCCATTTAAGAAGAAGACACAGTAATTGTATACAATTCGGGTTCATGTGGGGGTTGGAATGTTGTCAGAGATGGAGATGGCCGGTGAACAGACAAATTCTGACTGGGTCATCTCTTTAAATTCCCGACAAGACTGCCAGTGAGCAGTGCGGAGGATTCTTCTGTTCTTTCTTTGGTTCATCTTAGTTCTCTAATCGGTGGGTAGACGCTTGTCTACACAATAATTTATGATCATGCTCCAAGGAAGCTTCTGGTACCTCATCTGGAAAGTTGCAAAGGATAAAAAAAATCTGTAATCATTGCATCGAGGAGATCTGATATATCATTGCAACGAGGAGGCAATGGTTGATGCAATGTGGAGGAACAAGGACTACCCCTTTTTAGTATGATCATCCTCCAATGGGCTGTTGATGTCAGACAAGAACAAGTACAGGAAAAAAAAGGGAAAAAGATTACAAACCTACGAGGTAATGAAACATGTTGGTCGGTTGATTCCACTGCAGATGAATGCAGGTAATGTCGGACTCCGAGGCAGCGTTTGAAAGGAAAAATCTTTTGGAGTCCGACTGCTAGGTCCAGGCACTCCAATCTTCTGCAATAAATGACATTGTCAATCAAAAGGAACAATGCAGCAGAGCAAGAAAAATTCAACACCAAAGCTGATCATAGGAAGAAAATGTCAAGAGCCCAAAGAAGGAAACAGAAGGGATCAGAGAAACAAAATTGTTCATGAAGACGAACAATGGTCTTGAAAGTTCTTGCAGCTTGAGCATAGTCTTGAAGAAGAGCACACAAGAAAGACTGTTTTGATTAAAAGTTACCTCCAGAACAGGATCATTCTACATTCGAAAGTAAGTGTCTGCTCGGTATATTGACTTCACATCAGGATACCTATGTCGAAAGTAAGTTTGGCTCGTAACACAGAGCATGTTAGTCCATGGTAAAATGTCGAAAGAAAAATTGAGGGGAAGGTGTCAATGAGAACCCATATCAACAAAAAGATTTCAACTGATGCCAGAACAGGGGAATGCAAACTCAAGCGAACTCATGTTCCAAAACTTAAGAGAAAAACAAAAATCATGAGGTAAAAGATATAAATACATTAAATATTTGCTTGAACTTCCAGGGCAGAACTTTGGATCTAAGCCAAACATCTAAAGATTATAAATGATAACACGAATTGGGTAAAATACGCATCTTGCATGATTGATAAAATTGCACCATTTTCGCATAAAATGGCCAATTAGACAAGTACCAAGATCTCTAAATTGTTGTAAATCAGTTAAAAAACACTCAAAGATGTAGAACTTGAACAAGAGGAGATGCCCACATGCCCTTATCTTCATTACTCGATGATTAGCTCGGAGGACATCCTCCAAAATCTTGACACATACTAATCTAGGTGTCAGCAATAACATATATGTGAGATGGGCATTAATGAAGTTTACAGATCAAAATTCTTTGGTGCACCTTCCACAGTGAAGGTCTAGCCTTGCATGGAATCATTCCCATCTTCATGGCAGGACAGGAAAGAAAGGTCAGCAATTTAGCTTCCAATGTCCCAGACTGAAAAAGTGGCTCATGAAACTGTTCGACCATAGCTAATTGAGGCAATATAAAGGTTCTTTGCCCATTTTTCCTGCAAGTAGCGAGAGATTCGTGTCAGCATCAAAGCTTGAATAATTGTAGTTTAAGCAATCATGTGAACAGAAACTAAATGATGCGCATTAGGGAAGACCAACCTTCACATGCTGACTTGGAAAAGCAGAAGTTCTAAGTGTCTCTTGTGTTTCATCTGCCGGTTTCCTCCTAGGCACGCTTAAAACAAATGCAGCCTGGTCCCATGTTGCAGCTGTAGCAGTTATTCGGTAGCCATTATCCCACCTCCTATGAATTCCTTCACTGGGGTACAGAAAATCCAGTTCAACCACCTGAAAATTGGAGGATATATTAATTCTCCACTGCCCCGTGGTATGCAACACCAATAGTTAAAGTAGAAAAAAGAACTTAAAATATAACCTGATCTGAAAAGCCAGCACTGCGAGACATGACGACAGCCCATCTGCTTCCTGCAGTAGCCATGGAGGTGACATAGAAGCCCTCCCTCCACTTTTTGTTAATCCACTTGAAAGGAAATGAATCACTAACCTTGTACGACTGTTGTGCATACTGTGTGCCTGGATCAAGAGATCATTGAGAGTTACGGAAACTGGCATGATGTTGAAAACAAAAGCAAAACCAAAGAACTTGCCTTTGGACATTACAACCAGAGAACTCCCATTATTTGCCCCAGCAATGGCACTGATGTAGTAATTTTTTTCCCATTGTTCCATTATCCACTCCTTCAAATAAAACAGTGATTTCAAGTTTATCAACTAGGGATCAGAAAAAAATCATAGAACAAAATCATCAGAAATTTTCAAGGCTGCAACCTGGAAGAAAAGTCTTTTCATCATGGTACGAACACATGGCTTACAACAATAGTAATGCTTGAAGTGTAAGAAGGGTAAAAACACACTGTACCAGTTGCCGGCACCAGGAAGTGGTCAGAACAACACCCCCCAAACACCGTAAAGCATGGGCAGTATTACGTCAGAAGTAATGGGTCTTTCAACTGATAACTCTAAGGCTGTCATAGAGTGGGCACCACACTGTGCTCATGATTAGTTTTATCTCCACTCAATTTGGGAGTCTGGGACTAGTATGATAGTCCACAATAAAATCAAAGGTGTATTATAACAATATTAGTGCTTGAAGTGTAAGAATGGTAATAACACACTGTACCAGTTGCCGGCACCAGGAAATGGTCAGAACAACACCCCCCCCCCCCAAAACCCCTAAAGCATGGGTGGTATCATGTCAGAAGTAATAGGTCTTCCAACTGATAACTCTAAGGCATAGAGTGGGTACCACACTGTGCTCATGATTACTTTTATCTCCACTAGATTTAGGAGTCTAAGACTAGTGTGATAGTCCACAATAAAATCAAATGTGTATCCTACTTAAGGAAGCAGTTCCTTATTTTTCTGTTGGAAATAGCCTATTACTGCTTATAATTCCTCTTTTAACCTGGCCCAAGTGAAGTTTGAACCATGGTCGCCTTGGTGTACATGGAGGGCCTTTACCAACTGAGACACCCTATGAAATACGAAAGAAAGGCCAAAGACATTAGGTCATACAAAAGCAGGCACAGGAATAGCAACTATGATTTTTGGGTTTGTGGATGGATTGAAAGAGGACAATGCTTCAATCGAATAAATGTATAAGATATTCTACAAGTTTTTTTTTAAATCCTTCTTAGTTAGAATGAGGAGTTAGATCTCCTAACAAGCTCACTAGTCAAATTAATGACTTTCCATTAACTTACCTTTGAAAATAAGTGGCTTGCCATTAACAAAAATGGTATGGCATACAACAAAAAGACAGGATATGTTAACCAAAAGTTGACTATCCAAATGTAAATCAGTATCCAAATCTAATATAAACTTAACATCAATAGAGATCAGAGGAATGATAAACGAATCACATTGAGGCATATGTGACATATCCATCTATCATCTATGGTCATTATCTACGGGCACAAAAAGCAAAATGAGAAAGTTATTATTGCTATTATTTCGACAGAGTCAATTGGTGAAAAGATCATATTGGGTGCTTACTTTGTGAAGGAAACAAGGTGACAGTTCATAAACTTGTGACGAAAAACCAGTGCCTGCATCCATAATCAAGGCCCAGAGATTTGTGCAGGAAGCAACGCTGCTAATAAAAAGGCCATCTTCGTTTCCTTTGTCAATGTGCTGTGAAAGCCTTGCATCTGCAACATTGTAATGATACCTAAAACAATATTCATAGGCATGAGCTTTTTCCTCAGACAAGATTCAGGCTTGAAGATCAAAAAATAGTTTGGCAAGTACCTTTGCTTCATAGGCCGACGAGCATTATAAACACTAATCCATTGAGTGGCAGGCATCCCCATTCTGATCTTTTTCTTTGGCTGCTCGTCATCATCCTCTTCCATCATCAGTCGGCCTCTTTTCTGACCAACCTGATATATAAGCTTTTTACAACATTTAATAATATCAGAGATGTGCTTTGGGCAGCAAACAAACCAAATACCAAAGAGGAAGATATGAAGATACCTTCTGGGCACCATCTGTATTAATTGGCCTTATTTCAGGATTTGGACCTACTATGCCGTCAAAAAGTGAAATGCACTTTGCATAATTAGGCTCCTCATCAAACTTTAGGTTCACCACATACTCAACAAATTGTCTGAAAGGTTGTGGGCAGAAACAACAAAGACTTTCTGGAGAGGTAGCCATCTTCTTTTTGCAAACAAGAAAACCTTTATTCTCTCCCTAAACACAGAAGATGTGAACACATCAGAGCAAAAAATGATTTATTGCACATTAACCTGAAAATAGATTTCCAGACTTCTCTACCTGATATCCCTGCCAAGGAAGGCGGCCCCGAAGAAGAAAAATTAATGTGTATGCAAGTGATTCCAAGTCATCTCTCCTACTTCCTGTTCTTCCAAGATGAGCATGCACACTAGCATATCGCACAGTTCCCCTACAATTGAGGTTTTGAGAGACATTATGCTCAGAAAGGGCACCATATTTCCAAGATAAAAGCTTGTGATTTTCAAAGTATGCACAGTTTCTTTCCAATGCCAGGGGATGGTGATGAAAGGCCTTGACAATACCTGAAGACATCAGGTCGCTGGTCATACTCAACATGTTGTCCTGTAGAAGTATCTTTCCATCTAGTGGCTGGTAACAAAATTTTCAAACAAAAAGATATGTAAGGCAACATATGGCAAAGTGTCATCTGTTTCAGTGGTGCGATGAGAAGTGTGAACAATTTACCAAGACCAAGATCAACAAGAAATAGCTTTTTCTCATCAGAAGTCCCAGGTGGCCCAAGCAAGAAATTCTCAGGCTTTACATCGCCATGCACATATCTGCCATAAGCAATTAGTATATACAATTAAGACATTTAAAAATGCAATGGATCATAGTGCTAATGAAGTAAGATAGGACCATGCATATAATGACTATAACTGAGATAATGTTGTTAGAGCAATATTAAGGGCGCAGTGAATAAGTGGACAAAGCTTAAAGCAGATACTTACCCTTTAGAATGCACCTTCTCTAAAATTGAGATTGCCTCAATTGCAATACACGCAACCATTTCAATGGACATGCTATAAATACAGAAGAAGGATTCAGGGAGTTATGAAAATATAGTTTGAATAGAAAGTAAGGAAAGTAAAATTCATATCAAAACTCACGTATGAGCATTATTATTCCAGACATCCCATAAACTTGGTCCCAGCATATCCATGACCTGTGAATTTCACAAAAAGAATCTCAGAGAAGTGGTGGGGCAAAAATATCTGATGACTGACTTCAAGCACAACAAAAGGAAATGCAAACTCATAATTTACCATGACATAATAGTCCCCTTGGCGGCCTTTGAAATGTACACGAGGAACCCCATGGACCCCACCTAAAGTGCTGTGTAAGAAGAGAGTCATAAACCTTGTGCTTAAAACATAAATTGATGCTGAAAATTATGACTGGCGTAACCGCGTAAGGATATACTAACTTGTAAACTTGCCACTCATATGGAGGTCCGTAATTACACCCCTTACTGCTCCTGTGTTCGAACTTCAATGCCACCTATGATTAAACTGAGGTGTCAATACAAAGATATTCTGGAACTCCAGACGATAAAAGTGAGGTAAATGATTTTTCCATACCTCAACAGCTCCTTGAGCCATTCTATCATTTAAATTTGTACCAGAAATACGGCGACCTACATACACCTGCCCAAACCCTCCTTTTCCCAGCTTCCTTTCAAGTTTATATGTCGGTGAGTTGCCAATCTGAACCTGTAAATAGAACCTTTAATAAGTAACTCTGCTGCACAGAGATGGTAAGGAAGTTGCAGGGCTGCAGCTCCTTAGATTTATCTTACAACATTCTGAAGATCACTACTTTTTATACATTGAAATGTTATGCCCTCTTCTATTGGATGCACGTCATCCATATTTAATGTGACAGATGAAAAGTGGACATGGGCAAGTAGAAAACTTATAACCAATGGCAAAACAGTAACCATCTAATATGGCAAAACAGTAACCATCTAATACAACTGGTCCCCTGCAAATCTTAGCATGGCGGTTTATAGGACCCTTTTCCAGCTCTACACTCTTTAAATGGTGTAAACTGCGCACTTGTGAAAACGCGACAAAATCCGGTTTCATTAAGAATGATGAAAACCAAAAAAAAAAAAGAGTAAGTTCTGCAAAATACAGACAAAAAAGAGATGCCTCTATACATCTACCAGGGGATGGAGAAATAGCACGCCTGACAAAAGAAAAAAAGGCCAACCTTTTCAGGAAGCGGAGCCGTGTTGCCCTCATCCTCCGGCCCGGGTAGCTTCTCTGCACTCTTCCCACCACTATCAAACTCGTCCATCTTCTTCTCGCCTACCCCTTCCTTGTTCCCCTCACCGCCCAGAACTCTCCGCCCCGCTCCAGAAACTTGGCCGCCTCCTTCTCAGCCGACTTCACCACCTTTCCCTCGTTAACACCCTTCCGGTTTCTCGCCGCCCTCCCCCTCCTGGCGGCCCCAGCTGCAGCGGCCCTCTCGGCCCCGGCTATCGGATTCGACTGCGGCGCTGCCCGGCCCCTGCGCGCTCCGCTACGCAGCTCCAGCATCCTTCACCCATCAAACCACATCCCTGGAACTCTATCCCACCACCGATCCCTCGGAAAACCTAACTGAGGGGGGGTGACAACCGGGAACCCGGCGGCGGTGGGGGGGTGGGAAGGGGAGAAGCGAGCTCGTCCGCCGATGGGCTGGCGGAGGAGCGGCCCTGCACGGCGTCGTCGGTGACGATCCGAGGCGGGGGGACTGGGGGGATGGTGGAGGTGAGGGGAAAGCGGAAACTTTGAGGATCTGGAGAGGGCGGAAATCGTCCGGGGAGGTTTCCGGAGGGGAGCGGCCGCGGTGGTGGTGCAGCGGAAAAGGGTGAAAGTTTTCTTCTTCCGGGGCCGCCCAGATTACAGGGTTACATACACGTGTACACACACACACACCTGTATAAAGATGCGTATATAGTTTCAAAAAATGGCGTATATCATAGTATAATATCGTATTTCTATCTATTTTAATAAAAAATTATATATATATTTATAATTCTACGTCAAACTAAATGACCGTGTGAGAAAGAAACATAATAGTCATGTTTGGATATGTAATGACCAGTCATTTATGCAAAGGACATTTGTAAATATGTTATCTTGTCCTTGTTTTGACGCACTTTTTTTTCCCAATTTTTTTGAAAGTGGATAACCTTGTTTTGAGTCACTTAATATTCAATTGTTTGATCATAAAGTTTTATTTCTAGATATATTTTAAGATATATGTTACTGTTATAGTAACATAGATCGGCCCCTTTCGAGGTGATCATTGAGGCGCTCCTCGCCAGAGTGAGCCGAGACGATCAAGTGGGTGAATCCTGTTTGGGGTGTGTTTAGCCGACGTGCGATGCTGCTTCCGAGCTCCCGACTTGACCTGCGAAGCCCGCCTAGTGGACTCGGCGAGGAGACACGACCCCTGCCGAGGTGACTATTGAGGCATTTCTCGCTAGGGTGAGCCGAGACGACCAAACCGGTGAATCCTGTCTGAGGCGTGCTTCAATGGTCACCTCGGTAGGGGCCGACTTATGTTACTATAGCAATAACATTATATATATATATTTGTTAAAATTATCTGATTGAATAGAGAAATAGATTATGTTTAAGACAACGACAAAATATAGATATTGATAAAGGGATATCCCAACAGGTCATATTTTCCTCGATGCCAGCCAACCTTAATGAAGGCATAGGCCGACGTCCTTCATCAGGCGGAACGTCAGCGAACCAGCGCATCAGGTCGGTAGAATCAATTAGCTTTCCACCTTGGTCTGTTTTCCTCAACTCGGTTGGGGACGCTCTTCTCTCGGATAGAGCCGACCTGAAGCCCAACGTGTTCGCAGTTATTTCGAAACGTTGCTCACGTAGCTGACAAGACAGATAATGTAAGGTATGAGGATTACGGAATCGATAACTGCGGCTTTTAAAGACCACAGTCACGATGACCTGACAGGTCGGTGGCAACTTACAATCCGACATCAATCGCGGAAACCCCCAACATGATTGACGGGGTCGTCCAGCTGTTACACAGATGTCCTAACAATATATAAGAGACAAACACTTCACGGGCGCAGGTTCATTATTCTACCCCAAGCTAGGCTATTCTGTTCGGCTAACTACTGACTTAAGTGTCGGAATATCCTCCCGTTGAGGACTCTCGACGGGCTTTGCAGGTCAAGTCGAGAGTTTGGAATCAACGCCTCACGTCAGCCAAGTGCGCCTCAGACGGAATTCATCAGTTTGATCGTCTTAGCTCATTCTTCGGCAAGAAACACATAAACGATCACATCGACTTGAGCTGGCCTATATTACATTTAGCAACAGATATGATATATTTTTTTGGATCCGACAAATGGAGTTTTAAGGAATGTTCTTATCGTGAACGTGGATGATGGGTTAAATCGGATATGATGTGGACACGTCGATCAAAGCATGTAGGAGTGGAGATCATTTGAGATCGCTGTAAAAGAGTCCTTGGATAATTTTGGACTTATATGGGCATGTTGATCCAGCCGAGATCATTTGAGATCACTCTAAACGAGTTCTTAGTTTGTGTCTAAAGAGACATCAAGAAAGGTGGATGGAAGAGAGGGGTAATTGATAGATTTGAATTTTGAAAGGCCAATCACCACATACAAAGTGAATAGTGTAACGTCGCGCGTTTTCCGGATCCCCGTGGATCCAGGTTTAGCGGGTTTGGTGGCCAATGTGAGGCCTATTAGTGTTGTGTGTAGATCCTTATCGGGTTTGGTTTGGATCCGTGTTGGTGTTCAGCTTGCTGGACACCAACAGTGTGTTGGCGTCCATCGATGAGGACGTCGACTGTTGAATTTGGCGTCAAGCTTTGTGGACGTCTAGTTGTGGCGGTCTAGTTAAACGGCCTAGGGGTTGACGTTAACCTGGCATGCCTGTGTTTTTATGGCAGACCCGAGCCCTGTTCTTTCCCCTCTCTTTCCCTTCCTCTTCCCCCACCTTCACCCTTGAGCTTCTTCGCGAGTCCTGACGGTTTGCGGGAGCTCGTGGGAAGGCCGTGGTGCGCGTGGTAACGGCAGATTGGGCGGGGAATGACGGATTGGAGTGCGGTGTTCGTGGGACGTTTCTCAGGTTTCGGCGTGATTCGAGGTTCTTCGGGAGTTTAATTGCGTTTCTGAGGTAGGGGTCGAGCCCTGTTAGCTTGTTAGAAACATTAAAACACAACGTAATCACTTGAACCCGCATTTTTATTGTATTTTCGGATTAAGTTGCACCATGCGGGGTTAATGGGTGGTTTGATGATTTTATGTAGTAAAGCATGTTGTCTTAGTTTAATTATAATGCATGGGAGTTAGAGGAACTGTTTCCTCTTATTTTCTTAATGATTTCGGGGTCAGGAATGCATGTGGGATCGATTAGGGTTTCTGTAGGGTTTTAGGCCGGAGAACTTGGCGTCAAGATCGCTTGCCGCCAAGATCATCAGCCAAGAGATAGACGGCTAGATCGCTTGCCGTTTACTTCCTTTAAACGGCAGTCGATGTTGCCGCCAACCTGTGCATGTATCCATGCAGTGTGTTTACGTAGTTTTCCTGGTTATGAATATTGTGTGATTGTGTGTGCATGGCGATGACCGGTGTGAGCCAGTGCACTTGTTATGCTCTTGGAGCATACTGCTCATGTAATGGGCATGTTTTACGTAAATGATATGTGATGTACGTAATCGCTTTCCGTGGTATGTGTGGTGTGTTGGCACTCGTGGCACTCTTGGAGTGCGTTGTCCATGTGTTGGACATGTGGTTTACGTGGAAGACGTGTGGTACACCATCCATGGTGTAATATACACGTATTGCTTACGTGGTTTGAGTGTGTGTGTGCTACACACTTTGTGGTAATATAATTCTGGTGATTTATCGTAGTAACTGGGCAGTGAGGTTCTTGTGTGAGCCTAGCCATGACTTCGTGGTGTTTGGGCAGTGAAGGTCCACATTGACCTAGCCCTGATTTGTTGTTGTCTTTCGAAAAGTGTTATATTGATTTATGTGTTAAGTGGTCTGTGTTGCCACGAAGGTCATTTTGTGACCAATGATAGGTAAGTTTGTGGTTCAGTTATGTGTTGGTGTGGGATAGCTTTGGGGTCACACGGTGACCGATGTTAAGCTAATCCTAACACTTGTATATTGTGAATTATAAGAAAAGGTTATATGTGTAAGTATCGTGGTTTGTGCTAGCCGAGTGTGGTGGTCCGGCGCCTATTCCGGAATGCCTCTCTAGTCGGGTACCCCAGGTTCTTTGTGAGCCAGGCACGTGTGTTTGTTGTGCTCGGGGTTTTGTCCCGGTACAGTGTGGTACCGTTGAGGTCTGTGTCGTCTTCCTGGACACCCTCACTCTTGTGCTTGAGTTGTACGTCCGGCTGAGGGAAAGACGGCAGTAGGGCAGCGGCTTGTGTTGTGGGTGTGTAGTCGCTTGTAGCGCGCTCGTAGTTGGGGGTACGGACACCAGTAGTCGACACTGGTCCCCAGCTAGTCCTGTTTTCCAGTGCCTCACTTTAGAGTGCTCCGGCCAGAGACTCTAGAGGTGCCAGGCATGGGCCTGCAGTTGTGTGTCTGCAGGTGTGGTGTTGGTTGGTCTCCACAGTTGTTTGACTTCTTCCTAGTGGAGCGGCAGTTGGACCTTTCGTCCGTGACTGCGAGACTGAGAGGTTGTTCTTGTGTTGTGTTGTCCGGGTTGGATATTGGCCTGATCAGCCAGTAGTCCGTTCCCGTGTGGTGGCGTCGTTCTTTCTGACTCGTGCTTGCTAGTGACTGTGGTTTGTGAGTTTGTGACTCGTGGTCGAGGTTTGACTTGTTCGAGATGTGCCCTGGTGTTGGCACAGTTGTGACTCAGTTGTGGTTTGTGTGACTCGTCGATTAAGGTTTCACCTGTAATATTGTGCCTAATTTAAGGTATAATATAATTATAGTTCAGTGTGGTGTTTATCATCTACCTGTACCCTTGTTCGGGTGTTTGTGTTGTGGTACCTCAGAGTAGTAGGTACCTATTTTCCTTCGAAGGTTACTGTGTAGTTTTGTGGTGGTACATTGTGTACCAATCTTTCCGGGTACTTGTGTGTTGTGGAGGTCTTGTGGCTTGACCTGCCACTTGTTGTATCCTAACTATTCTAAGTAGATCTTTGTTTATAATTTATTGTGGATTAGTTTGTGATTATTAATTATGTTACCTTTGTGGGTAATTTGCCGATGAGGCTTATGGCCTAGGCATATTGTGGTTTAGTTGAGCTATGTTCTGTGGAAGCCGTGTGAGACCTTCCACAGTTTGAGTTTTACTCATCTTGGGTATGATTCCAACTATAGCTTTAGTGTGTTATGGATTGGCTTCGTGTTAGCCAGTTCCATTACCTTTGAGTAGTTCTGTTATAAAGTGGTTGGGAGTATAAAGGACCAGCTCTTTATTAGCAGTCCTATTACTCAAGTGTTAGAGGTTCGCCTGTGAAGCTTGTAGCCTGGGCAGTGACTTGCCTGTGTGGCTTATAGTTTAGGCAACCCGTTGTTGTAGCAGTGTGCCAGTGAGACTGTGGTTTAGGCACTTTGGTTGTTGGGCTGACTAATGATATTATGTTAGTCCTATAGTCCTACTTTTCTTCTGAGGACTTTATGTTTATTATCATGAGCATGTTAAATTGTTATTTATTGTAATGATGTGAGCATGAAATGGTTTGGCTATTGTTGTTGCCAATGAGACCCATTGGGGTCGAGGTGTCTATGGTTACAGTGTTGTTTTGGGTAGTCCCTACTGAGCCAGTGACTTGTTGAGGCTCACTCCCCTACAGTTCTTTTCAGGGCTTGCCGTGTGTTTGGCTTGCAGTGGCGTTGCGTCAGACTTGTACCACCAGCAGTAGTTTAGTAGTTAGTGTTGTGTGAGCTTGTGCTCCCTCGGGGTATGCCCCAGGTAGTTGTACTCTTTTAAATTGGACATGTATTAATGTAATGGGACAGTTGTACAAATATTGTGAACAGATATGAGCACATGTACTTTCTTGTGTCTTATATTCTTGTGGTTTGTCTTTTATACTCTTGCTGGACTCGTGTGTGAGATATTCCTTGCGACACTTCGGTGCGTTCGCGGGAGGCGGATCTGGATATGGAGCCTTAATGGGCATAAATACCCCGGTCCGTTACAAGTTGGTATCAGAGCAATGTCCAGTTAGAATATGAAAAGACATTGAAAGTATAATGTCCCAATACATGGATTAATGTCCACTGCTGGTAGTAAGTCTGTGATTTTGTGTGATATGAAGTAGTTTTTACGTTTGCTTTTGGCACGTAAACCGTGAGTTTTTGTTTGTTAGATTGGTTATTGTGAGCAGTTGCTGTGCCATAATGTGAATAGTGGCTTAAGTTGTGTGGTTGTGTCCTAGCACTAGTGCAGTTAAAGCAGTTAAAGTATAGTATTTAAAATTTTTCAGTTGCAGAGATTAGAGAAGAAAGGTAAAGTAGTGCTTTGAGATATGTTAATAAAGTGCAAAGTTAGCAGAGACAAGCATAGAGTATTTCTGTGATAAATCAGTTTGGTTATTAAAGATTTGCAGTTAAAGGAATTGAAGAGATCAGCAAGATTGGCTATGGAATTCAGTAAATAAGTTATAATGAGACAGAAAGTTGGCAGAGACAGGTGCGTGGTAACAAGGTGATAAGGAACAGGTCAGTTTGTGTGATAAGTTGCAGTTGAGAACCTCAGTAGAGGTATTGTGGCATTAGAGACTTGAGTCAGATGATATTAAGAAACAATGTGTATAAGAATGTAATTAGTGTTATGAAGAGTTTGATATGATCAAGAAAGGCAGACCAGCTTTAAAAGAGGTATCAGTACATAAAAGAGCAATGATTTATGGCAGATAGATATCTAAGGTCAGAAATTTGAGAAAAAGTGTTGTTATGAACAATGATAATAGCAGGAAGTGTGCTATGAAGATTTGTATAAATAAGTATAGAAATGATTAGTTGAATAAAGAAAGAGAGAAAATAAGGATTAATGTGCAATAAGGATTTGTGAGAATTGCACAAGAGGAATATTTAGTTGATGAATGGCAGATTATGAAAAGTTTTTCAGAAAGAATATTTAATGAAATAAGAAAGGTATTTTGCAGAAAATATATTGATTAAAGAAAGGAAGAATTTAGCAAATGGTGAAGTTAATAAAGTCAGATGAGTCAGGAAATGTCAGTTAGAGTTTGCATATTGGTGCCAAGAAATGATTCAATTGAGCAGAAATGAATTGTTATTAAGATATTATGGGTTTAATGCTGGAGCAGATTGATTAAGAATATTTGGAAAGTTTATGCCCCAGAATTATGAAAATTTGCCAGAGAATGTCAGTAAAGCAGGAAAAATATATGAAGAGCACAATATGTCAATAGTGGTTTGGCAGATCAGAAATTGCAGTAATTTCTTCAGCATGAATTAATTGAATAAGATGATTTGAGAAGCAGTTGAAGCCAGAAGAAAGTAATTGAAAGTAATACTGTGAGCAGAAATTGTGGAATATTTTGCAAAAGTATTCAGTGTGATCAGAATAGCGCAGCGGAAGTGGAAGCAAAAAAAAGATTTAATATTCAGAGATTGTTCAAGTTTGCTTGAATAAAGAGAAAGTGTAAAGTTTTGTACAGCGGAATAAAGGAATAGAGTTTATTATGGTTTTTAATCAGAGATTGACTTAAAGTGGTATGAGCAGAATAATATGAAAGGACAGAAAATTCAAAGATGGTGATTGGTTTTCTTTGAAGAAGTGTCAGTTGTAAATGTGAATGCAAATGAGGCAGGATAACAGTAAGCAGTGATAAATGGAAAAAAGAAAATGATGGCATGATAGAATATTACAGTGTAAGATACTTGAGAAAGGTAAAGTGGCCTCGAAAGAAATGTTGCAAACACAGCTGGGAAATTGTGGAAGCAGGTTCAGTCCAAGGAGATAAAGCGCCATTGGCAAGGAAGAATCGCCTACGGTTGAAAGCTAAAGAAAGGCAATGGAATTGACAGAACAGAATAATTGTGAGATGAATTGAAAGGCTGAAGCAGAGAAAGAGTATCCTACTTGTTATGTGTTTGATTTTATTTGTTTTTAGGTGATAATTTGGTTTATTGAGATTTGTTTTATATGTCGAGGACGACATTTGTTTTTAGGTGATAATAATGTAACGTCGCGCGTTTTCCGGATCCCCGTGGATCCAGGTTTAGCGGGTTTGGTGGCCAATGTGAGGCCTATTAGTGTTGTGTGTAGATCCTTACCGGGTTTGGTTTGGATCCGTGTTGGTGTTCAGCTTGCTGGACACCAGCAGTGTGTTGGCGTCCATCGATGAGGACGTCGACTGTTGAATTTGGCGTCAAGCTTTGTGGACGTCTAGTTGTGGCGGTCTGGTTAAACGGCCCAGGGGTTGACGTTAACCTGGCATGCCTGTGTTTTTATGGCAGACCCGAGCCCTGTTCTTTCCCCTCTCTTTCCCTTCCTCTTCCCCCACCTTCACCCTTGAGCTTCTTCGCGAGTCCTGACGGTTTGCGGGAGCTCGTGGGAAGGCCGTGGTGCGCGTGGTAACGGCAGATTGGGCGGGGAATGACGGATTGGAGTGCGGTGTTCGTGGGACGTTTCTCAGGTTTCGGCGTGATTCGAGGTTCTTCGGGAGTTTAATTGCGTTTCTGAGGTAGGGGTCGAGCCCTGTTAGCTTGTTAGAAACATTAAAACACAACGTAATCACTTGAACCCGCATTTTTATTGTATTTTCGGATTAAGTTGCACCATGCGGGGTTAATGGGTGGTTTGATGATTTTATGTAGTAAAGCATGTTGTCTTAGTTTAATTATAATGCATGGGAGTTAGAGGAACTGTTTCCTCTTATTTTCTTAATGATTTCGGGGTCAGGAATGCATGTGGGATCGATTAGGGTTTCTGCAGGGTTTTAGGCCGGAGAACTTGGCGTCAAGATCGCTTGCCGCCAAGATCATCAGCCAAGAGATAGACGGCTAGATCGCTTGCCGTTTACTTCCTTTAAACGGCAGTCGATGTTGCCGCCAACCTGTGCATGTATCCATGCAGTGTGTTTACGTAGTTTTCCTGGTTATGAATATTGTGTGATTGTGTGTGCATGGCGATGACCGGTGTGAGCCAGTGCACTTGTTATGCTCTTGGAGCATACTGCTCATGTAATGGGCATGTTTTACGTAAATGATATGTGATGTACGTAATCGCTTTCCGTGGTATGTGTGGTGTGTTGGCACTCGTGGCACTCTTGGAGTGCGTTGTCCATGTGTTGGACATGTGGTTTACGTGGAAGACGTGTGGTACACCATCCATGGTGTAATATACACGTATTGCTTACGTGGTTTGAGTGTGTGTGTGTGCTACACACTTTGTGGTAATATAATTCTGGTGATTTATCGTAGTAACTGGGCAGTGAGGTTCTTGTGTGAGCCTAGCCATGACTTCGTGGTGTTTGGGCAGTGAAGGTCCACATTGACCTAGCCCTGATTTGTTGTTGTCTTTCGAATAGTGTTATATTGATTTATGTGTTAAGTGGTCTGTGTTGCCACGAAGGTCATTTCGTGACCAATGATAGGTAAGTTTGTGGTTCAGTTATGTGTTGGTGTGGGATAGCTTTGGGGTCACACGGTGACCGATGTTAAGCTAATCCTAACACTTGTATATTGTGAATTATAAGAAAAGGTTATATGTGTAAGTATCGTGGTTTGTGCTAGCCGAGTGTGGTGGTCCGGCGCCTATTCCGGAATGCCTCTCTAGTCGGGTACCCCAGGTTCTTTGTGAGCCAGGCACGTGTGTTTGTTGTGCTCGGGGTTTTTTTCCGGTACAGTGTGGTACCGTTGAGGTCTGTGTCGTCTTCCTGGACACCATCACTCTTGTGCTTGAGTTGTACGTCCGGCTGAGGGAAAGACGGCAGTAGGGCAGCGGCTTGTGTTGTGGGTGTGTAGTCGCTTGTAGCGCGCTCGTAGTTGGGGGTACGGACACCAGTAGTCGACACTGGTCCCCAGCTAGTCCTGTTTTCCAGTGCCTCACTTTAGAGTGCTCCGGCCAGAGACTCTAGAGGTGCCAGGCATGGGCCTGCAGTTGTGTGTCTGCAGGTGTGGTGTTGGTTGGTCTCCACAGTTGTTTGACTTCTTCCTAGTGGAGCGGCAGTTGGACCTTTCGTCCGTGACTGCGAGACTGAGAGGTTGTTCTTGTGTTGTGTTGTCCGGGTTGGATATTGGCCTGATCAGCCAGTAGTCCGTTCCCGTGTGGTGGCGTCGTTCTTTCTGACTCGTGCCTTGCTAGTGACTGTGGTTTGTGAGTTTGTGACTCGTGGTCGAGGTTTGACTTGTTCGAGATGTGCCCTGGTGTTGGCACAGTTGTGACTCAGTTGTGGTTTGTGTGACTCGTCGATTAAGGTTTCACCTGTAATATTATGCCTAATTTAAGGTATAATATAATTATAGTTCAGTGTGGTGTTTATCATCTACCTGTACCCTTGTTCGGGTGTTTGTGTTGTGGTACCTCAGAGTAGTAGGTACCTATTTTCCTTCGAAGGTTACTGTGTAGTTTTGTGGTGGTACATTGTGTACCAATCTTTCCGGGTACTTGTGTGTTGTGGAGGTCTTGTGGCTTGACCTGCCACTTGTTGTATCCTAACTATTCTAAGTAGATCTTTGTTTATAATTTATTGTGGATTAGTTTGTGATTATTAATTATGTTACCTTTGTGGGTAATTTGCCGATGAGGCTTATGGCCTAGGCATATTGTGGTTTAGTTGAGCTATGTTCCGTGGAGGCCGTGTGAGACCTTCCACAGTTTGAGTTTTACTCATCTTGGGTATGATTCCAACTATAGCTTTAGTGTGTTATGGATTGGCTTCGTGTTAGCCAGTTCCATTACCTTTGAGTAGTTCTGTTTTAAAGTGGTTGGGAGTATAAAGGACCAGCTCTTTATTAGCAGTCCTATTACTCAAGTGTTAGAGGTTCGCCTGTGAAGCTTGTAGCCTGGGCAGTGACTTGCCTGTGTGGCTTATAGTTTAGGCAACCCGTTGTTGTAGCAGTGTGCCAGTGAGACTGTGGTTTAGGCACTTTGGTTGTTGGGCTGACTAATGATATTATGTTAGTCCTGTAGTCCTACTTTTCTTCTGAGGACTTTATGTTTATTATCATGAACATGTTAAATTGTTATTTATTGTAATGATGTGAGCATGAAATGGTTTGGCTATTGCTGTTGCCAATGAGACCCATTGGGGTCGAGGTGTCTGTGGTTACAGTGTTGTTTTGGGTAGTCCCTACTGAGCCAGTGACTTGTTGAGGCTCACTCCCCTACAGTTCTTTTCAGGGCTTGCCGTGTGTTTGGTTTGCAGTGGCGTTGCGTCAGACTTGTACCACCAGCAGTAGTTTAGTAGTTAGTGTTGTGTGAGCTTGTGCTCCCTCGGGGTATGCCCCAGGTAGTTGTACTCTTTTAAATTGGACATGTATTAATATAATGGGACAGTTGTACAAATATTGTGAACAGATATGAGCACATGTACTTTCTTGTGTCTTATATTCTTGTGGTTTGTCTTTTATACTCTTACTGGACTCGTGTGTGAGATATCCCTTGCGACACTTCGGTGCGTTCGCGGGAGGCGGATCTGAATATGGAGCCTTAATGGGCATAAATACCCCGGTCCGTTGCAAATAGTGTGCCCTGATCTCACTTTATCTTATTTCCTCTCTTTTTTTTCTTATAAATATCCCATTAAATAATGTAGTGGTTTTCATTTAAGACTAACAAAACATAAATATGGTACATTTCTTTGATCTGACAAATGAACTTTATGTAGCGACATGTCTAATTATGCGCTCTAAATGAATAATCTTATTATTGACTTGAATGATCCATTTAATCAGATAAGATAATAATTTGTCGCAAAATGTATATATTCGTGGGTGCAGACGTGAAATCCAAATTATTTGAGTTCACTCTCAAAGAATTCTTAATTTGTGTCTCTCTCTCTATATATATAATATGAAAAATATTATGATACAATAGGGTCTTTTGGTACAGTCTTTTGGTACAGTCCCACCGTACGAGTTTTTGAATTCAAATCTAAGGCGTCGTTTGATAGCAATTGTCAAAAACAAAAAACCGAGTAAAAAAACTAGGGAAAATTAATTAAGGGTCCCTGTCAGAGTGTTGACTTAATTTGTAGTCCCTGTCAGAAAATCAAAAGTCATAAAGTCCTACCTTTTGTGTTAGTTTAATTTCTAGTCCCTGCTTTTTGCTTCTAGTCCTTGCTTTTTTTATTGCTCAGCATTTAATGCATCTTGGAAGACGAGTCGTCCTTTTAACATCAACTTTTTCCTATTTTGCCCTTCCTTATTCTACTCGTTTCCTATTTACATTCGTTACAGTTGCCTTTGTATCAATTACAGTAAGCTTGTATGTCAGTTACAGTAAGCCTTTATATCTGTTACAGTAAGTCTTTTTTCCTTATGCTCGTTACAGTTGCCTTTGTATCAGTTACAGCAAGTCTTTATATCTGTTACAGTAAGCCTTTGTAACTGTTACAGACCACAACTATAAGCTCTTACAAAAGAAAAAAAATAACTTTATTTGTTTGCACATGCTAGGATTCGAACCCAGGTCTTCACAAAGAAGACATGAGATGCCCTTACCACTAAACTACAACTACATTTGTGTTACAACAGAACATATAATATATTTAATTAAGTATTGTAGTAAACATAATACTCTATTACAACTTATGTTAAGTCTTGTTACAGTCAATATCATTCCCTGTTACAGCATATATTAAGTTCTGTTACAGTAAACATTATCAGCTATTATAGTAAACATAATACTTTGTTACAACTTATGTTAAGTCTTGTTACAGTTAATATCATTCCCTGTTACAGCATACATTAAGTTCTGTTATAGTAAACATTATCATCTATTATAGTAAACATAATACTTTGTTACAATTTATGTTAAGTCTTGTTACAGTCAATATCATTCCCTATTACAGAATACATTAAGCTCTGTTACAATGTACATTAAACTTTGTTACAATATGCATTAACCTTTGTTATAATATACATTAACCTTTGTTACAATATGTATTAAGCTCTATTACAACTTATGTTAAGTCTTGTTACAGAATACATTAAGCTCTATTACAATGTACATTAAACTTTGTTACAATATACATTAACCTTTGTTAGAATACACATTAACCTTTGTTACAATATGTATTAAGCTCTATTACAACTTATGTTAAGTCTTGTTACAGAATACATTAAGCTCTATTACAATGTACATTAAACTTTATTACAATATATATTAACCTTTGTTACAATATACATTAACCTTTGTTACAATATGTATGAAGCTCTATTACAACTTATGTTAGGTTTTGTTACAGTATACATTAAGCTCTATTACAATGTACATTAAGCTTTGTTACAAGTACATTAAGCTCTATTACTGTAAGTGATACGAAATTACATTAAGCTAAGCAATAAGCTTACAGTAACAAAGGTTAATGTATATTGTAACAAAGGTTAATGTATATTGTAACAAAGGTTAATATATATTATAACAAAGTTTAATGTACATTGTAATAGAGCTTAATGTATTCTGTAACAAGACTTAACATAAGTTGTAATAGAGCTTAATACATATTGTAACAAAGGTTAATGTATATTATAACAAAGGTTAATGCATATTGTAACAAAGTTTAATGTACATTGTAACAGAGCTTAATGTATTCTGTAATAGGGAATGATATTGACTGTAACAAGACTTAACATAAATTGTAACAAAGTATTATGTTTACTATAATAGATGATAATGTTTACTATAACAGAACTTAATGTATGCTGTAACAGGGAATGATATTAACTGTAACAAGACTTAACATAAGTTGTAACAAAGTATTATGTTTACTATAATAGCTGATAATGTTTACTGTAACAGAACTTAATATATGCTGTAACAGGGAATGATATTGACTGTAACAAGACTTAACATAAGTTGTAATAGAGTATTATGTTTACTACAATACTTAATTAAATATATTATATGTTCTGTTGTAACACAAATGTAGTTGTAACTTAGTGGTAAGGGCATCTCATGTCTTCTTTGTGAAGACCTGGGTTCGAATCCTAGCATGTGCAAACAAATAAAGTTTTTTTTTCTTCTTTTGTAAGAGCTTATAATTGTGGTATGTAACAGTTACAAAGGCTTACTGTAACAGATATAAAGACTTGCTGTAACTGATACAAAGGCAACTGTAACAAGCATAAGGAAAAAAAGACTTACTGTAACAGATATAAAGGCTTACTGTAACTGACATACAAGCTTACTGTAATTGATACAAAGGCAACTGTAACGAATGTAAATAGGAAACGAGTAGAATAAGGAAGGGCAAAATAGGAAAAAGTTGATGTTAAAAGGACGACTCGTCTTCCAAGACGCATTAAATGCTGAGCAACAAAAAAAGCAAGGACTAGAAGCAAAAAGCAGGGACTAGAAATTAAACTAACACAAAAAGGTAGGACTTTATGACTTTTGATTTTCTGACAGGAACTACAAATTAAGTCAACACTCTGACAGGGACCCCTAATTAATTTTCTCAAAAAACTACCGTGTGAAGTGCTTTACATCTCCTGGCCCACACCTTTTGCAGCACGGGCGACAAAGTCTCGTCATTTGAGAACGGACGACAAAAGTTAAAAAAAAAATATTTCTTTCCGTCGCTGTTTCTTTCTCCCCGTTGCCTTTTACTCAAAACATTTCAAAAGCGGGTCTT